>JAROYE020000011.1:24955000-26155000 GCA_029619315.2 Dynastes maya | reverse complement strand
AAATTACATGCAATAAACACATAAATTAAATTTAAATTTGTCATAATCTCGTGTGGAATTTTTTTTTGAAACATGCCCTGTACTATTTACGTGCCGTAGACAATCACTTTTCGACCAACACATTAAATCTATTTTACACACTACACATTGAATTTTAGCGCCATCACACTTTAAACCAGGCATTTCTGCAATAAATTCTCTTATTGTGTCCAACTTTGGTCGTTTTCGCGACGTAGGAAACATTTTCAAAACAAACGTAGAACTACAATATAGTATACGACAGCGTAGATGCATACACAACAGATCGGCTTTCGAGTCGCAGTTATACTGACGCTTATACCGAATTGTCCCGGCCGTGTTTATTTTGTGTACACTTTTATGCGTCAGCCACTGGCTTTCAGCGCAGTTTGCGTTGCTCTATTAATCGGTATCTTTTGAAAATGTTTGTGAAACGTTGTACGTTAAATAATAATAATAAAAATAGTGCTTACACAAGTCAATACAAACGAAAAGGCATAAATTTAAATGTACAAACACATATTGCAACTACTATTTAAATATTCACCGACCGAATAGAATGCTCCAGAAATTAGATATTTTTTAATTATCTGTTTAAACGAAGACGTCGGTAAATCCCTAACAGTGTTTGGGATGATATTACAATACTTAATAGCATAATAGCTTACTCCGCCTCTGCTTTTTGCTAATCTATGAAAATCAGATCGGATATTATCATTATGTCTCGTGTAATGGTCGTGAATCGAAGAACTAAGTGTATATTTATTTAAGTTTGATTTTACATACTTGACATTAAATGTACAGACATGGAGCCGTGAGAATTCCCAACGATCTGAACGAGTCTCTGTAGTCATCCATATATCCAACGCCAGCTATTACTCTTATACATCTACGTTATAAAGCGAATATTTTATTGGTGTGAGATGAATGACCCCAGTTCAATATGGCATATGACATACTAGATTGAAACAGACCATAGTAAACACATTTTAGAGAATTAACTGTCAATCTGGAACTTAAAGATCGTATCAAATAAATTGTCGATGACAGTTTTTTGGATAAAGCATCAACATGACTTTCCCAAGTGAGAATTTCATCTAGATAAACACCTAGGAATTTAACAGGTTCTTTTGGTGAATCATTTACAAAAGGTCGCAAAGCTTATTTGCAGAAAACCAATTTTTAATGTTTATATTCATATTTTCAGTTTCATTTCTGAGATCAGTTAAAGATTGATTATAATTAATCGCAGTTGTATCGTCTGCGAAAAGGATAAAATTTGTATTGTGATCACAATATTCTAAATCATTCATATAGATTAAAAATAAGCAAGGATCAAGGACGGATCCTTGAGGTACTCCGTGGTTAATAGTAAGAATATCTGAAAAAAAGTTGTTGAAATTTACAAACTGCAATCTATCACTGAGGAAAGATGTAATAAGTTTGATACTATTACTGACAAATTATAACGCGCTAGCTTTTTTGCTAGAATAGAGTGGCTAATGCAATCAAATGCCTTTGTGAGGTCAAAAAAGGTGACATAAGTGTAATATTTATCTTCAAAGTAATTTAAGATTAAATTGGATAGGTTATTGATGGCAAGAGTGGTTGAAAGCTTGCTTCTAAAGCCATATTGGCAATCAGTAAATAAAGAATTATCATTAAAGTAATTACTTATTTGAAATTTTAAAGCTTTTTCAAATATTTTTGAGAACACTGGCGATATGGGGCGATAGTTACTAATATTGCCAAAATCACCCTTCTTAAAGATAGGCGCAATCACTGACAACTTGAAGGCTTTAGGGCAGAGGTTCCCAAATTTTTTTTTCTCGTGGACCACTTTCAAAGTTTTACTGGTTTCGGTGGACCCCCTGCTGCTACATTTCTACCGTATTCCCAAAACTCGTCAAAAAATTGAAAATTAGATCTAACGATGGAAATTTGCGTCGCGGCTGAGTTCCAACCCTAAATTCGGAGTGGTAAAAATAAAAAGAAAAAAAATAGTATATTTTCTTGTGTTCTATTTATTAAAATAATATGATTACAGACTTAATAGAATTAAAATTAAACATGAATAACGTAACGTAACTTCAACAATGCAAATCAACAATTAAAAAAAAATAATTTTGATAGGAGGGATGTACTTGATGGATCGACAGCAAATTATCAATATTAGGCTTCAGTTTTGTGAGGAATAACCGTAAATCCCCCCCTTCTGTGATGGTCAATCTGCTCCTTTTTTTTTGTTAATAGGTTTGTAACGACACTAAAACTTTTTTCGGCAAGGTATGACGTGGGAAACGCTATCAAAAGTTTTCTCGCAATTTCCCACAGCCCAGGATATTTTTCTGGTATTTCTGCCTGCAGCTAAAATGTTTGAAAGCCTTTTTTAAATTTCACCTTCAGCTTCTCATTGGTGCTAAGCTCGAGTAGCTCCTCTTGTAATACCACATTCGCCACTTCCGTTTCATCAAATGGATTTATGATCCATGGTGGCATTTCCATCGTCAGAATATCTTCAAATCTATTTTTGAAGTCATCATGCACGGCATTTAAATGTTGAACGTATGTCTGAATATCCTCATCAAGACATTCTGCCTGTGACAAGTTTGGAAACTGGGAGAATTCGCGCCGACTAATATTTTGTTTCATAAATTTCAATTTTCCAGGAAAAGCCGAAATTACACTCTTTGTTTTTATTAAGTTTAGGCTGACCCTTTGTAACTGCAAGTTAATCTCATTAAATTTTTTGAGCAAATTTGTCAAATACGCGATGTCTGCTTTCATTTTGATTAGGTTTTTCTTTAAATCTGGATCTTTACTTTCCAGAAACTCTAAAACTGATTCAAAAAGTGAGTAAAATCTTGTTAAACATGCACCTTTCGACAACCAGCGTACTTCAGTATGTAACAGCAATTGTTGGAAGTCTTCATCATTCTCGTCGCACAATTGTGCAAATAACGCATTTTTTAACGCATTGCTTCTTATTTTGTTAACTGCTTTAATCACAAATTGAAGCGATTGGTGCAATCTATCACTCAAATTTTTCACTACCAGGTGTTGTCGGTGGATGACACAGTGAATTGCAGTTACTCCTGGTATAATTCTTTTAAGATGGCTTATAAACCCACGATATCGCCGGAATATGGCAGGAGCTCCATCTGCTGCCACCGAAATAATGTTTGTAAATGGAATCGATTTTTCCTTTAAAAAATCACTCAGGACATTAAATATTGATTCGCCTTTAGTGTCCGTCTCCAAAGTTTTCGCGAATAGCAGCTCTTCATGGATTTCTTCGTCCATAACAAATCGAACATATGCCAATAATAATGCTTCATTACCAGGTAAAGTTGGCTCGTCCAGTTGAATAGAAAAATGAGTTGTTTGCAGATAATTACACAAGAAGCTTTCAGTTTTAACAAGTAACAGTCGCTGATCTGAAAATACACTATTCAAAAAAATTAAGGGAGGTTTTAAAAAAAGGAAATTAAAGCTAAATAAACAGGTTATCTGATCCATATGCCGGCCTAACTGAAAAAATTTTTTTCAAGCCCGTGGACAAAAAAAAAAACAAAAATGCAAAATTATTTTTTCGCGCTATCAGTTAGGATTGCATTAGAACCGTAGCTCTTAAAAATTTTTAGCCAAAAAATCTGAAAATTAGAATCTTAAAGCTTCAAAATGCTTTTTTAAAGTCTTAATACGACCATTTTTCACCGAAATACAGCCTGTCAAAAATTACCGAAAAATTTGGAATTTTTTTTGCTTCCCTTTTTTTGAGTAGTGTGTTATCTGCCTACATTGATAGGTAAAGCTAAGCCAACATTTTTGTTCTTTACTATCGAAACCAGATAAATTTTCGTGGACCCCCACTTACAACTTGTGAACTCCCATTTTTTTTTCACGCCAATGTAGACCCCCGTCGACTCTCCCGTGGACCCCTGGGGGTCCACCTGGACCACTTTGGGAATCACTACTTTAGGGTAATAAGCGGCCTGAATACACTGATTTATTAAATTAGTGAATGGATAAATAATGATGTTTTTTAGAGTTTTAATGATTTTTGAGTTTAATTTATAAACGCCTTTACTAGAAGAGTTGTTTAAACTATCAATAATACCTCTGATCTCCAGGAAAGACACTGTACGAAATGAAAATGTTACATTAGATGGTATAGCCTTATGGAGATACTCGTCAAGATCGATGTTTGTTGGCGGTAAATCATTTAAGATATTTTCAGCAATATTTACAAAATAAGGATTAAAAGCGTTAGCGTTGAGACAATTAGATCTTTTATGTTCCCTGAAGCTATTATTTTTTACAACAATCCACAATGCACGAGGGCTGTTTTTATGATTAGTTATATAATGATCAAAGGCAGTTACTTTAGCTTTTCTTAATTCACGTCTATAATTATTACGTATAGTTCTTGTATAATCACTAGTGATTAAGTTCGGATATTTTGCATCTTTTTCCTTGGCAAAATTTAAATTTTCACGTAAATGATATAATCTTAATTAATTATTTGGAGAGGAAAAGGACATTCGACGCTGCAATAAGGAGAAAAACGCCCCACTTAGCGAAGAAAAAAATTCTCTACCATCATGGTAATGCACCTGCCCACTCATCTACAATTGCGACAGCAAAACTAATCCAGTTACTGTACGAATTGGTGCCTCATCCATCATATTCGCCAGATTTAGCTCCCTATTACTTCTTTCTTTTTTCAAATTTGAAAAAACGTCCTGGCGGAAAGCGGTTCACGTCAAATGATGAAGTCATTGCTGAACTAGACGCCTATTTTGCAGAGTAAAATCGGTATATAAGACATAAATTTGCACACGAGAATCAATAGCATGAGACAAGAACTGAGTAAACTGACACAGAGTGGTTACAGCCGATCTCTCTTCAGTAACACTGTGTTGGCAAGGAAAAATGCAGTAAATAGATGTATTCGGTGTCAGAAAAAGTTGAGAACTGTAAAATGAATGTTTTGAGCTGCACTTTGAGATCTAGATTACTTTAAAGTAAGAACACATGTTTCCTCCACCAGACACCAGCAAATAGTGTCCTACAATTTAAATTTAAAATTGAACCAAACAGTAATCAAAGGTGTTCAGCTTTTCCTCTATCGATGATGAAGTTTCTAACTCGACACTATATAGTTTCCATCCTGTAGATGAGGTTGTTAATATATCTGTTTTAATTTTCAAGGTATGCAATGGAGGGAATAGGACATTGATTTACAAACGTGTATATTCATGATTACCCAACTAAAAGTATTCTAGATCCACGAAAATGTTAAGATGTTTTATAATGAATATACAGAAAAGTGTGTAGTAAAATGTAATAAAATTCCTTTTTGATGATTGTTGAGAGCCTATCACGCGAAGCTTCCACTGACTTAAAGTCATCATAGTGCTGAAATTGATGCTTCAGAGGCATAATCCATTTGAGTCTCCAAAATTTCTTCGTCTAAATGCTGCTCCATGATATCATGAATTTTATACAATGAACCCATTTTGAATCAGGAGAAACAACTCTAAACCATCACAGATCATTAATAGACGATGTAATAGTGTATTTTCGCAAAATGTAATCGAGTTTTGATATTCCTTTTAGACAGTGGCGCTTTCTTTGCAGGACGCCGACTCTTGAATCCAACATTAACTAGTGTTCTTCTTATCATAAGTTCACTAACAGGAACTTTACTGCACTTCATCAAAATAGCCAACATTTTCGATTAAAAAGGGTTCCCACAAGAAATTTTAACCATTTGATTGCCTAAGTCCTCTTTTCTTGTATGCGTTTTAGGTTTCCTGCATATCTTCTGATTTCTTTCTTTTGAATAGTTTTTCCACTGCCTATTATTTTAAATTGTAGAGATTAGGTAAAATTCACACGCTGATACCCAAATACTGTTCTAATTGCTATATCAGCATCAACATAATTTAGGGCATGCAGTAAATAACATGCGGTGAAAAGTGCATAGAAGTTAGGAAAAGAATGAAGATTTAATTATTGATTTTTTGCTAGAATTAAATAATTCGCATATCGCTACTGCGATGACCAATCCACCGGCCTATTTCCCTTATGGAAAACCGTCTTCGCGTAGGCCTGCAATAAGTCTCCCTTCAAATTAATTTATTTGCTGATTGTTGTTGTTGCATTGAGCGAGGCGTCGGGTTGCGGAATACTCCTCGCACTTCTAGGCATCGATTACTATGATCATTAGTTGACCCCACTAGAATTTTGCCGAATCCGAAGGTGTTCCAACCTTTTCTAGGGATTTTTAACGTGCCAAACATCGCATTGACACGAGGCCTACGATTTTACTTTCTTATCCGAGAAGAAGGCATACTTACGATTTTTATCCGTAATTAAAAGCAACCGTCTCGACTAGGATATGTACCCGCGCCGTTCGGATCGAAAGGTAAGTATGTTAACCGTTCGACCACCGAGACGGTCTTATTTGCTGATAATCTCCTCTTTGTTCACGACCTGATGTTTTTACACAACTATACCAGATCATTAAATTTGTGCCTTCTCGAATCTCAGTTCGTACACAAACACCAACGTACACTTTTCAAACATTAATGGTTTTTCAGTTATACAGGGTGAGTCGGAAGGAATGGACCAAACTCCAGGAGTGTGCTGTACACGTGAAAATAATCTAAAAAAAACTGAAAATTTCATACATTTTTTTAATCATCAGAGTCAATTTTTACCTTGTAAATTTTTTGAACCAACCCCATAAACAGCTAGCCGGTACGTCATGTGATAAAAAGCGAAAAAAATTTTGAATTATTCAAGACGTATAAACTCGAAAACAAGCGAAAATATGGACCATTTACAAGAACGCTAGTTAAAATGTTTTGTTTACACTTGAAAACAAGTGAAAATCGGTTAAGAACGAGTTTTTTACATTATTTTCACGTATACAATACACTCTTGGAATTTGGTCCGTTCCTCAAGACTCTGTATAATCTACTGTAAATGCAATAAATTTGTTTTTAATGCTGCTACAATTTCAATAAACAGTAGTTAGCACACCAAAATATCATAACTTATATATTTTGGTGTGCTTCCAAAAAAGTTCTATTATGATCGGTTAATATCTGTCTCCATTGTTTTGGCACGCAATGTCTTGAAACGTAAACAAAAAGCAACAACCACAAAATAGCTTACATTATCGCATATTTAAACGACTCAAATAAACCGTGGTGATGTAAATACACGTTTTATAAATAGATTTCAAATACACAACCTACCGCGATTAACATTGATTTAACAAAGTCCCTTTTCCGAGACATACCTTACTATTTATCTATCTACGTTCTGTTTAGTTATCCACATACCGTTGAAGACGATGAATCAAACCGGCGAGATCTCAAATCTCAAGGGTTTAATTCGATCATAAAACGCCTTCTTTGTGTAATAAGCACTTGCGTACAAAGTTCGGTGAACGCATACTTAATAAATAATTCCTATTAATAACCGTTACTTAGGCTAGAGCTTATTGAATAATACAGACTTGACTTGACATGAACATGACCTATGGCAGTGACATTTGGAACGTGGCTATTGTTTGAAGTAAAAAACCAGTTCAATTCATTTAATGTAGGTATATGGTATATGTATGTGAACTGGACCCGTTTGTTGAACGTGCAGTGTGTAAATGCAGCAACAGATGGTGTTACTAATCGAACGGCAGACTCAATAACGTGATGTGTACATCAAATGTGATGATCTTATTCTCGGATGTTGTTGAGCGTAAGGATTTGTTTTATCGGTAAAACACGTAAATTTTAATACAGATTAAAAAAAAAAAGGAAAAATTGTAGCGATAAATAGAGGTACAGTGATGTACCAAAAATTATATAGCTCATGGTATTGGTGGAATCATTCCCGGCAAAAACAATGTAAGCAGAGAAAACAGCATTAACACACGGACATGTTTCTGCCTACCCAGCGTTATCATCGTGGTTTCAGGCGCTATTCTTCCCTGCTTACATTGGGTTTACCTCTCAGTTTATGCCACCGATCTCCAAAAACAGCACTGCAATATTTCTTGGCACCATCTAGAACCGGAATGCAGATGCTCACCACATATCGAGCAACTTACGGGCTGCTTTTTCCCGGGAGTAATTCCACCAACACCATGAACTATATTAACATTAATTTTTGGCTATTGTTACTAGGCACTTTTTTCATGTGAATTTTTTATGCTTTAGTATTGAAATAAAGCAAGTTATAGTATCATAGCTAAAAAAAGTTAAAAACACTTCGAATCGCAATACCGTTGATATCGCCAAATAACAAGCTTATTATCTGCATATGGCAACATAACATCGGATAAAATGTTTCTAGAAACCGGTTTAGCCATGATCATTAGTCAAATCTGTAAGATTAATCCCAAGAAAGGAATTACCACACCATATTATTGTGGTCTCCATGTTTGACAGTTTTCTGTGTATCTAGACGACAATTCTCTTATTTTTGTTAAACACGTTTTGTTTTCTGAACAGCACCATTTCATCTTAAATATTTATTTTAATATAACATGACCCTGTATATTTCGCAAGCTAACCAGTACTGATTGTTACCAAACTCCTGCAAACACTATAGCTGCACTCAGCGATCGATTTTGCTCAAGGTTATCTCAACAATTACATTTCGAACGAATGCATATACCAATTTACCAATTGAGCTGTCTTTGAAACGTAAATATAAACATTAAATGCTTTTGTTTCGTTCACCATATTATGTCATAGCCCTGTAGCAGCGAATATCACTAACGAACATGTACGTTTTTATTTTCCGCGTAAAGATCTAGTAGTCCGATTACGAGTTTCGAAATGGGCAGTTTACGTGTTGTTCACTAGGAAGCCTTTTTATCGCGTGACATACGAACTGGTGTGGGATCCCTTTCTCTGACGCAAATTACGTCCAAAGGTAATCAGAAGGTAAATAATGGATAGTAATCTAGAGTATGTAGATATTAGCATGCTGGATGTAAACAATCGGAAAATCGATTGATTTTACTATACTATGGTTGTACGTAAATTGTTGTAAAAGCAAATATCTAGAAGAGACATTAAAAATAAGTGCGAAATAGTAGATATTTTAAAGTTTTATTACAAAGTCAAAAACTAAAACAGCGACTACGATTGCCGATTGTTCAAAACGAAGAATTGCCTCATTTTCAAGATTATTACTAGGGTTGCGGTTTTCGGGCAGATGGACTGGACGAAGCGAATATTAACACCGACCGCCGATTGGAGATGCACGATGGATAGATACATACCACGTACAGTAGTGCTCACGTCTCTACATAAATGATAAAAGGAAAAGGAAAAACAACGGATCCGATCCTGTTGCGCCGCCGAGAGTTGCAACTCTACTTATTATGACTTGGGAAACATCGACATGCAGATATACATAATTAAAATTTCTAATAGAAATAACAGTATGTTTAATAGAATGTCAAGTTTACATGAGTAAAAAAGAAGCAGTAGCACGTCAGAAAAACCTCACTTTGAGTTGGCTTTTAAGAGGTCAAACAAAATTGTTAGATTGTAACATACAGCCTTGTTTAAAAAAACAGAACACCTGTAGATTTTCGCAAATGTATAAAAAGTACTTATTTTAATATTTGCGAACACATAATGTTATTCTGCAAATTGCAAGTAGGTATATACTTCTCTTAAGCGAAGAAAGAAACGCTAAGAAAATATTTCTTTTGATTTAAAACAGTTATTGTACTGCGGATAATTGAAACAGTAATTGTCTTGAAGTAAGCTTTGATACAAGTAAATGTTTCTCTGCGTGTGCGGCCCTAATTGTTTTTCTATAAACGTTTACAGCTATTACGACAAAAAAGGGACAATTAGTGAAACTATGAGGGCACAAATTGCGTTGAGTTCTACAGGGATCTCGCGAACTAAAATTGTTGAAAAGTTAGTGTTCACGTCTTGCTATCAGTTAGCCATAAGTAGGTATAAGATTACTGGATATCATAAAATTAAACCAGGAAGCGGCCGTCCCAAAATAACAACAGCCAGGATCGCCTATTAGAGACTTTCTTTTCGGGATCGGAAGAAAACTTCTTTGCAGCTGTCTGCGGTACAAGAATTTCGGCTAGAACGATTAGAAGGCGCTTAAATACGAGGGTAGTTTGACATTGATCTAACATAAGTAAGAAAACGCACGATTTTTGTTCTTTTTCTCATTTATTTTTCAACATAGTCTCCTTTTACCTCAATACACTTCATAAGATGGTTTTCCAACTTTTTTATCCCTTCCGAAAAGTAATTTTGTTCGAGCTCCTCAAAATAGAGTGAAGTTTCGGTCATGACCTCATCGTTCGTTGCAAAATAGCGTCCTCCGAGCCACTTTTTTAGGTTTGGGAATAGAAAAAAGGCGCAAGTTGCTAGGTCTGGCGAATGCGTTTGGGTGGTCGATCAATTCGTAGCCCAATTGGTGCAATTTTGCCTGTGCAACGGCCGCCCTGTGAGCGGGTGCGTTGTTCTGATGGAAGAGAACTTTTTTGCGAGCCAAACCAGGGCGTTTCTTCGTCAAATCGGCGTCGAAACGGTCCAGTACACGCCAGTTATTGTTTTACCTTTCCCCAAGTAATCAATATAAATAATGCCTTTCGCATCCCAAAAAACAGTCGCCATCACCTTTCCGGCCGATCGGGTGGTCTTGGCCTTCTTCGGTGGGCCTTCGCCGCTTTTTCTCTTGCTTTGACTATTCCTTCGTCTCTGGCGTGTAGTAATGGACCCACGTTTCATCAACAGTGACGTATCTGCGAAAAAAAACCTTCGGATGGCGTTTTATCATTATCAAAAGCTTGTTCGAATCCGTCACACGTGTGCGTTTTTGGTCGACAGCGAGCAAATACGGCACCCATCGCGCGGATAGCTTTTTCATATTCAAATGTTCGTGTATGATGTTCTGTACATGCTCAGTTGACATGTTTAGAGCTTCTGCTATCTCACGCACTTTGGTTCGACGGTCCGCCATGATCATATCATGGACTTTGTTGATGGTTTCTGATGTAATGACGTTTTTTGGGGCACCTGGACGTTCATCATCAAACACACTCTTACGACCACGAACAAATTCAGCTTTCCAAAATTTCACTGTTGCTAACGAAGGTGCAGACTCGCCGTAAACAGCATCCAGTTCGGCTTTGATTTCTGCATTGTTTTTCCCTTTCAAATGAAGGTACTTAATCACTGAACGATATTCGATTTTTTCCATTTTCAAAAAACACAAAAGTTGCTTGCCTTCGACGACTGTTAAAACCAAACTAATTGTGTTTTTTGCTTGAAATTTTGACAGACATCGTGTGATGGATGGCAGATGTCAAAACCGAGAGCAATTCGTTCTCACGTAACGCCATCTATCGAAGGCTAGATTAATGTCAAACTAATCTCGTAGTGCAGGATTAATGGATTGTAAGGTAAGAAAAAATCCGTTATTGTCTGAGATCAACAGAAAAAGCCGTTTGGAACGGGAAAAAAGACACCAACATTGGGCAATTGAAAACAGGAAAAGGGCGTTGAACTAACCAATATACAGGTAATTATTAAAAATATATTGGTTTCAAACTGAATGCTATTATCATGATAATGCTAATTTTAAGGGATAAACATTGCTTTTGGTAATTAGATGTAGAATTTTATAATATCAACATTGTATATATATTTCAAAAAAAATTCTAGAAAGTTTAAGGTGCTCGGTTTTATTAGCCAACGCTGCATAGTGAGCTTCAAATGCTTCGTTGTGAAGACTAGAATTAGGTGAAAAACAAAAAAAATTGCTTAGATGTAAGAGTGGAAAAGGGGGGTGACTTATCTCGGAAGCGTACGATAATTACTACAAAATGTTGTTAACATGGGTGAAATGCTATGTAAGTCTATATATCAAAATTTTCGAAGTTCTCTAGTTTTAATGTAACTTAAAAAAAGGAAAAAAGCTATTACAACCGCTTAAAGGCATGTCAGCCGAAACAGAAGTGGTCTGTTACACGGAATCTACGAATTTACTAAATTTCATTAAAATCGGTTATTTCGGATTGAAATGGTTTCCTTGTACGAGAAAATTGAAATTTGTATAGACCTTTAAATCGGTTACCTTTTTTTTGTGAAAGAAAGTCAATCTAACTTTACTTTTGATTATAAAGTACGTTAAATTTGAAACATCTACATTACCAACACAGGACGTGTTACTTTATATGTATCACCATTACTACCTATTACAGCTTATAGTTTAGCCACTTAGTAGATTAATTTATAGGATAGTAATCAGTAGACACCTAGAAACTTTATTGAACAGAATACTCCAACTAACATCAATTATGAACGTTAATTGGATATTGTTACCCATAAATCTAACACGAGATCGTAATCTCGGACGAAGAAAATTACCCAAGAAATTAGAGAAGTTTGTCTAACAACTAATTTTACATCAACCGCTCCATATATGCGGATCTTGATTAATCGAAAAATAAAAAACAAAAAAAAGTAGCAGAAGTCAACGTAAGTGGCGGGAACTGGTTTCTTATACATCAAGCAGTTGTCGCCTTTCCTTAAAGATGAACATGACTGTGTTTTATGAATTTGGACATGTCAATTTACTACAGCATTAAATCGGGATATATTTAAGCACGGTGTCTTTATAAAGGTTAGATCTATATAGAATAAAAAATTCGGAGAAATACGTATAAAACCCAACAGTTAATTCAAAAACAGCGAATTTTGAAGGAGCAAATTTTAAGCGATTGTTGCTTAGAAGTTAAACTTCATATTAAACAATCTTAGCCAAATGAGTTGAGTTGAGGTTTGTTTTAGTTTAGTTAATTGTCCAAACTTGAAAAAACTCGTAAGAGTTTTGCGTCGTTAGTAATGTTAGCGGTGCTGCTGTTTATGATAAGATTGAGAAGCAACTTTTTTGTGTGTGATTTGGAAAAAACTACATAAAATTCGACAAGGAAATTGTATAAAAAATTAATTATATCATCCACAAATAAGGAGAATAATAGTGGTCTTAGTGCAACTCTTTAAACTACGCCCAGGTTACTTTGTAGTGAAGATTTATAAGTAAGTTTGCAGTTTGCACTTTCAGGCGGCGCGCCAGGATCCTAGTAAGTATGTACAATGGCACAAAGTAAAGCTGGATGATATGCCCGTAGGAAAATGAGCCTTTTTTATACTGCCGATACTTCTTCGTCGCTTGTCAGTCGTCCAAGTTTACTTTTGTCCTATCGTACGTACCTAGAAACAGGGAGCCGACTGGGCGAAGCGAATATTAACATCGACCGCCAATCGGAGATGCATGACGGATACACATATTCATATATAGCACGTATACATATATATGATAGTAAAATTGTAGCACTGTGCTTGATACAATAACACAATGTAAATAATAAAAGAAATAATCCATATTATTTAAAAACATTGTAAAACAGGTACCTTCTTAACAACTGTTATGAAATGAGGTACCACAAACTGGATAAGATCCGTGAAACGTTTGGAGCATCAAATATGTTTCCATATTTCTCTCGGTAACTATGTTTCTCGTGATGAAAAAATGTTCTTATATCTTAAGAAAGACCATTCAACATTTACCGATGTAACACAGGTACAGTTAAAATAATCTTTGAAATTAGTTAACAGATCTGCAGACTCTCCCACTTTTATTTACTTCGTCCAGTAACTCTACTAACGATAGTGCAGAATTTTGCAGTTTTCTATTGCGTCAAGTAATCCTTTATAATTGTTAGAAATGGTTTTTAAATCTGTTTCAACGGAAGTATCTTGAAAAACTCTTTGACCTTCCTTAATAGCCGTAGCCTCCTCAGGATTGAATTGCACAGTAACAGATTTTAATTGTTGGAAATATCGAATATAATAAAATGCTGTCTTTAACGATGTTTCCCAGCGTGTCAGAATCAGCTGTGGTGGTTCGGAAACTGTGACACTGTGTGGGAAATTCTCCAATACGTTTCAGGGATTTCAAAAACACCTTTTTCGTATTCGCTATTAATGCATCTACCTCTGAAAAACATTCTTGAGTAATTTCTGCCACAAGATGTTAAGCATGAAACCTCGAACAGTTGGGATTGTATGTATTCCAGAAATATCGAAATGGTTTTTTATCCAATAAGTGAAGCAGTAAATTACATGCAATCAGCATGAAAAGTAAATCGAACATAAAATGAATTGTTGGTGGTACGCCATTTTTCTTATTTCTGTGTACTATTTACATATTTTTTAGAATCGTATTTGTCCCGGCTCATCAGAGGTATATCAGATACTTTACAGAGTATTTTGGCATCTCTGTATGATAAATCTGGAAAGTCGCCGATAAACTCATTCACTTTCCCCGTACATGGTCGTTTTTAACACTTGCGTACGTTCGACATGCTTTTTATTACACCTAGGACAACGCAACCCAAGAACTGAACCAAACTAACTGCGCACTCATGCATCACCGATCGGCGGTCGCCGCTAATATTCGCTTCACCCATTCGGCTGTTTGTAGGTACGTACGTACTTACTACAACGGGTCCAGTTCTGTCGGGCCGACACGAGAGTGCCAACTCTATTTATAAGATTATTTTGCAGTTATATCTTGTGCTTGTTATATCTACATCAACAAATCGAATTCTATTTAAAAGATAAGAGACTATCCGCATTCCCTTTGACACCCAACTGATTTAATTTGTCGATAAATATACTTAATCGGTCACTAAGTTCTCTAGTAAAAGTTTTTTTTTAAAACTCAAACGCATAGCATGCGACTGATAAAAACAAACGACTAATTAAGGTTATCTATTTATTCTAAGTCGTCTGACGCTAAAGTTGTTGCGAACGAGTAATTAGTATACATGGAATGGAGCTAAAGAGAAGATCGTGTTGCTATAATTGCATTACATCGTTGCGAACATTTGCCAAGTTCAATTTTCAATTTGCTGAAAAACTTGGAAATTTCGAAAAGGTTTGTTTATCGTACCATTGAAAGATAAAACGAAACTGGCAGTCTCGATGACAAGGAAAGATCTGGTCGTCCTCGATCAGTTCGCACTCCGGCTGTTATTAAAGCTGTCAATGCACTCATCAAACGAAATCCTCTGCGAAAACAGAAACTATTGTCGTTGCAGATGGGCGCGACTAGTGACGAACCGCTATTCGATACTAAAATTTAAAAGGACAATTTTAATAGACATTAGAAAAATTAATTACAACGGTGGACAATCTGACCATTGTGTTGATAATACCGTAGTAATTTAATCGTTAACAAATATTAATTTCCCAGAGTTGCCGAATGAATTACAACAGTTGACAATCTGACCATTGTGTTGATAATACCGTAGTAATTTAATCGTTAACAAATATTAATTTCCCCGAGTGGCCGAATGAATTACAACGGTTGACAATCTGACCATTGTGTTGATAATACCGTAGTAATTTAATCGTTAACAAATATTTATTTCCCCGAGTTGCTGAATGAATTACAACGGTTGACAATCTGACCATTGTGTTGATAATACCGTAGTAATTTAATCGTTAACAAATCTTAATTTCCCCGAGTTGCCGAATGAATTACAACGGTTGACAATCTGACCATTGTGTTGATAATACCGTAGTAATTTAATCGTTAACAAATATTAATTTCCCCGAGTTGCCGAATGAATTACGACGGTTGACAATCTGACCATTGTGTTGATAATACCGTAGTAATTTAATTGTTAACAAATATTAATTTCCCCGAGTTGCCGAATGAATTACAACGGTTGACAATCTGACCATTGTGTTGATAATGCCGTAGTAATTTAGTCGTTAACGAATATTAGAATTTGGGGAAAAAAACGTTCTCTCTGTCGAACCGAAATCAAGTTAGGCATTTTACCGTAAATGATTACTTGCGATAGAACCGTCCCGACCGTTAGCGAAATCTGCAATAATAGACTCTATTAAGTTTATTTCATCATTTCTACGAATAAAGTTAATGTGTAAATATTACTTTATTTCTTTTTGCTGTATAGTTAATGTATAAATATTACTTTATTTCTTTTGCTAAAGAGTTAATCTGTGAATACTTTAATAAATGCAAAGAAAAGCGACTTACATCTTTTAATTGGTAATCTGAACTCCTTGAATTGAATATAATTCACTGAGCTTACCAACAGGTAAAACTAAAACAAATTCGTTTAGATGACACTACTCCACAAGGCATTATTCCGCCACCGTCGTTATTATTGTAATTTTCATTAAGATTAAAAACATAGTTCATTTTGGATGTCATTTTCCCCGCTCACCAAGTACGCTTGTCACAATAATTGTTTACCGAACGCCGCGACGTCTGCCCGCCAAGTTTTCAACTGCATTTGTACAGTAGGCGTCAAAGCAAATGTCCGTGCAACTAATACTGTCCGTATAATAATCACATGTAGAGTTGGATTATGACCCAATCCGAAGAGATACATAAGGGATATATTAATGAATGAGAAATCATTAATATTAATTTGGTTTTAATTCATGCCCCAGTTTCCTTGATTTTCGTAAAAGATTTAATTTAACCGAAGTGACTTGAAATCGTCGAGAGTCAACATTTCCACTTGCTACATGATTTAGCGTGATTCAAACCAAGGGAGTGTGTTACAAAAGCACAATCAAAAATATCCTGAATGAAGACCTTAAGCTTTGTGCTTTCAGAAGAAAAAGCGGTTATTTGCTCAATGCACGTTTGAACGTTTAAGGCTTTAAAGATGCCGAGTCTTATTAAAGCGGTAGGCTAACAACGACCACCGCCGCATCCTATTTTCCCACGAGAAAATCTTCACTATTGAAAAACAATTTAATCGGCAACATGATTGAGTGTATGCCTCCAATAGTGAAGAAGCAGGTGTGGTCGCTCCCCGTATTCAAAGGGGTCACCATCCATGCTCAGTATTGGTTCGGTTAAGGGTATTTTATTTCTGACTAACTAAAGTTCATTTCTGTGAGAAAGGAGTGAAAACCAGTACCCAACTCTATCAAGAGACGGTTATGGAAAAGATAGTAAAACCTCTAAGCTAGAGCTTATTCAAAAACCAAGATTAGGTCTTTCAGCAGGACTCTATGCACAAGGCCAAAAGCACTCAGTGTTAGTTACAGGCGAATAACATCGACTTTATCAGGCATGAAGATTGGCCATCTTCTAGTCCCTATCTTAATCCTCTGGATTATAAAATCTAGCAAGCTTTGGAGGAGAAAGTCTGCACTAAACGCAATAGAGATTTGGACTAAAAGCATCTGTTAAGATGCAATGCGATTGATGACTGGCCTCGCAGATTAAGCGCCTGTATTACGAAACGAGGGGATCATTTTGAATAATTTTTTAACATGTAATTGAGAACACTGCATTGGTCTATTTAGTCAATAAAAGATTCTTATTTTCTTTTTGTTTTCTTTAATATAACGATAATAGTTGTGACAGAACTTAGCGACCGACTAAGTACTGAGTCTAACACAATCAAATGCTTACGGCAAGTAATTTCTGCAAAGGAACGTTTTTCTGGATTTTTTAATATGCTATTGCGAACATCTTTTAATTTGCCGGCTGAGATGTGCCTCCTTTTTTGAATATTGATTTTACCGACGTAATCTTAAGAAACCTTAATTCAAAAGAGGAACATTGGTATGGTGAAGAGACGGTTCGAGAGTATTAAGGTTCATCAAAAGCCTCCTACTATTTTAAAACACAGACATTGTTAGTTACATTAGATCTATGTATGGTCCTTCTCAATAATAATGATTGCCTCCATCTAACCTAACGTTTCAGAATCTACTTGCTGGTACGCGTTGGGAAGTAATGGAACTTCTAATTTCCAACTTTCAGTCCTAATTTGTCCCAGGGAAATTTTCATGTATTTAGTCTGTTATAACAACCGCCAATGTATCAAAGTTGTATTAGTAACAACACAAACTATAGATTATAATAAGTATTTACCAAATTGTTAGCTACAACAACAATTACAAAAACCAAACGAAGCGTGATTCTGGTTAACAATTATCATTCAATGACCTCATTAGAATTAAATCTCCTTAGAACACATTCACTGTACGCATTTCTTTGAAAGAAATACTGGAGGAACATGTCTAAAAATGTTGAAGTAAGACAAGATTGATGTTTATTATGGACTTGATCATGTTTATCTGTTGTTAACATCAACTTTCTTCTTCGATATAACCCGCTATGTTGTACTTACAACAGATCATTACAATTAGTTTAATAGTATGCAGTGAAAATTTTAATTGCATCTCGCAATCAGAGTTAGCATTTTCTACCTTGTTATTTCTACCTGGTTCTGAGCAGGCTCAAATTTTCCGGTTCTTGATTCTAGTATTCAGCGCAATTACACTCTTGTGTATCTCCGTTGTATGCGTCTCTAATTGCGCTATATTTTAATTTAAATGGGTAAAATTATAGGGTTATATGAGCGTGGATTTATAATTATTGATAAAAAATTGTCTTTTATGCAACAAGTTGAAATTAGCGGTAGTACGTAATAATCCTAGATATGTAAGTACATTTCTCTTTCACGTAAAAATTTTTCTTAGCAGAAAATCGGTTGAGAAAACTAAGAATTAGAATTGGTGCTGTAGTAAAAACATTCAAAAGCGATTCAAAAACGGTTTTCGATTTCAAAAATTCAACATTTGCTCTAGTTCCGATTTATAAGGAAAATATTCTCTGAATTTCTTGAACAAGATTTGAAGCTTAAAAATATTAATAGTTACTAAAGTTTGGATGGTGTTTCTTCCTTCGAACGAGTGAATCAATATCGGAATTCAAAGAAAATATTCTTCTGACGCAGCAATTAACAGTTTACTAGGAGTTCCAGATATTACTGTCTTCATGCGTACTTTCAAGTAGGTAGAGTCGCCTAAACAATTTTAGGTGACTCTTTGAGACGAATCAGATCTAATTATTAACCGACTTGTCACTGGAGATAAAACCTAGGTTCACATTATAGTCCTAAATCAACACAGCAACACAGGAGTCGATGCAGTGACCTCTCAAGGGCCCCAGTCCTCTTAAAAAGTTTTCTAAGATTGTAAGGAAATCTTGCTAATTAAGTTTATGAATAAGGACAACACACTAACATATAACTCTTATCCTAGCTCCATCACTTTAGAGATTATATTGTTAAAAACTATGTGAAAAATTAGCGCAAGGCGTTTTGTTGTTCAATGACAATGCATCAGTGTACAAATCAAAAAATGTGAAAGCAGGTATTGATGATTGTGGCTTCGAAAAATTGAACATCCATCTAATAGTCCAGTTTTGACACCATTCATTATCTTCTGTCTCTGAATATCAAATCCTAGGGAGGGACCATGATGAATTTACATTTTTAAAGCAGACTAGTTGAAGAAATTATCGAGGAAAATCTTTGAACGGCAGTTAATAGAAGAATTAATCAATCAGCACAAGATGAGAAAGAATCTGCCGACAGGATTTAAACCAAGGATCGGACTTAATTTATTATTTAGGCTCGGGACTAAGAAAGCAAGGAAGCAATATTCTTAGAAGAAAATAACTGCACGAAACCTAGGGCAGAGAAACGTTTACTTGTCCGCCTTAATTCAAGACAATTGCTGTTTCAATTATCCGCAATACAATAACTGTTTTAAATCAAAAGAAATATTTCTTAGCGTTTCTTTCTCCGCTTAAGAGAAGTATATACTTGTAATGAAATAATTGTATTTCTTTGTTTAAAACATTTGTTAACTTGATTCAAGGAAATCTTGCAGAAAATTTGAAGAAAGCGATTCTTAGTATACCGTTATAACACAAAACAATATTTTCTTAAGGATAGTAAATAGTTTTCTTAATTCCAGAAAGCGTTTGGGTATTGTTCGTAAATCAATAGTTTAATTTTCTTAAAATAAAGCATTTTTTACTTAGAACTCTTGAAATGAAATACGACATATCCGCACATAATGTAGTAAATTATTCACGTTGCTTGTGATTTTAAAAAGGCTAAAGTAGAGATTATCTACAAAACAATGTTCAAACAAAAGTGAACTTAATGTGGAAGTACACATGAAAAAAGTGCTTTGGAAACAATAACCAATATTAATGCTAATAAATGTTTCCTGGTATTGATGGAATCACTACCGGCAGGAACAACGTGAGAAGAGAAAAGAATTAACGCTTCTTGCTCCCGGCCACATTCCTCCTACATTTCTCAGTTTATGCCACTAATCTTCAAATACAGCAACTGAAATATTTCCTGGCGTCACCTAGTGCCAGTAATTATAGTCATGCCGTCCTAGATAGTAGTGAGGGAACTGGAATACAGATATCATACCTACCCATACAATGATGTAACCTCTAACGTACAACGTTTCATAAACATTTTCAAAAGATACCGGTTAAGAGGGATAAATAAACTTAAATATTAACACATTAATTATTAAACTACATAAATATAATCCCTATTTAATTACATTATTAATGAAATAATTTAATTATACTGTAACATAAAAAAACCTTTTCAATAGTTCATTCACTTGCTCCTAATTTTAATTATTATCTTTAGGTTTTTTCCCATTATTGTGTTTTTTCTTTTATTGGATGTTCTTGTAGCTGGCCTGATGATGTGTTTTTTTGAACACGAAACTGGTCTCAATGGAGCTGTGAGATCTGGGCCATTTTTTCATTCCTACCTTTAATATGAATATTTTCTTAACTTAAAACGAAATGATTTATTCGGAAGAATCTTGGATCTTGGATTTTCATGATTTTTCAAATTAAGAAAATATTTATTTAATCCAAATAAAATTTCAAGAAAATTGTTTTCTTGAATATGTAGAGACTGATTTTTGCAAGAAAATTATTTTCTTAATACAAGAAACCATTTCTCTGCGTGTATGGTAATTAATTTTAAATCTCAATTTAGATTTCATATAGGAGCTTTAAGAAAGACTGATAAGAAGATCCGGAAGGGAGAGATTAGAAGAATTGATTTAGAAAATCGGAAAATTCTCCATTTTCAAAGAAAAAGACAAATGCAGCAATTATTTTAGAAGATAACATACGAAAGTAAAATGTTGGAGAATGAAACCTGTTAAATTTTAAAAATATTTGATGATTTCACTATATTTTTATGATATTTTTTTTTAACATCAAGGTTGATGTACCTAAATGCCAACTATAAGTGGTAAATAAAAAAAAACAAATTTATACATTCCAAACATATATCACCCATAAAAAATGCAACTTTAAATGGAAATAACGGATTTGTTTTCCCACTCTTTAACTCAATAATATATGTAAATAATAATTTCCAATTAACATTTTTCAACCACTACGTCTCCGTTTCAAATAAAATCTAGAATATAAAAAACAATTTACAGTTAGTTCGAATTCGTATAGAAACACATTTTAACATTTTAGTTTGTTGTTCTCTATTATTACATAAAGCAGCACATTTGAGTGGAGTGAAATTTTACAACTTGTAAATGATTATGTGGTACTTCTTTTATATTTATTTTACAGCGTGGAAAGTTTTGCTGTAGATATATGTATGTTTGAAAAATAATATTTTGCTAATCATATTATTATGTGCTCTCTCAATGCTGAGAAGTGTTTTGATGCATTTCCTAGTGGATTAAACATCTACAGTTTACTAGTGCATGTTAGATAACGTAGTTCGAACAGTTCTCGAGATGTATATTGTTGTAGGTATGTTTTATTTTAAATACGGTCGTAATAAAACCTAATTTCACCAATAAATTTACTATTAATTTATTGTCAAACGTACATATACTCACGTATTTTTTTGTGATTCACTAACATATTCAACGATTTGCGTGTCTGATATATCTAAACTCCTTTCTTCGAACGCCTCTATAATACCTTGCAAAACATATCATTAAAGCTACCTATATCACGGCCACCTGTTTGTATGGATCGATATTTTGCGCATTTAGTATACTCATTTCATAACACAAATAAGCAATATTTAGGGGTAAAATTAATTAGATATACAGCCTTGGTCGAAGAAACCTGATGTTTGGATGTGTTATTGAGATTTTGGTGTATAATAGAATTGTATTTGTAAATGATTAGTAAGAAACTAGTAATTCAATTAGCAAGTATATTAAGAAGGCTACGTGTTACTATTAAAACAAAAGTTGGTCGAGAAAAACTGTCAATTTTTATAAAGAGTTAAAAACCATTTCTATCAATAAAAAATCATTTTTTTTTTAATTCCTTGCATACATTACACCTCAAAATCGATAAGCATTGTGGAGTTCCATACGAGCAACGCAGGATTAACTATAACGTCGTAGATTTATTATGGTATTCCATATTTAACTAATTTCGTTAGCTTGACTTTCAACATACGACACAAACGATCAATTGGCGGGAAACCAGATTTATACGATGGTCACTCTAAGAAACGCCCGTGTTTATTCATTTCTTACCTACCTTTTGTAAACGGAGTTGCATCATACAATCAAATCTCAATAATTTGGCTCTTAATATTCTTGTGGTTTAGAATAAGGATGGCGAAGGTGAGATTGTGGAGATCTGCCCATTAAGTTTTAATTTTCGTCAGTGTAACTTCAGTGGATATTAGAAAAACATTAGTTTTTGTTTATTTACTAATCTTTATCTTTAGAAAGAGATAAATCAAGGTTGATATCTTTAGGTTTTAAAGGGCGTCTTTATTTTATTTCTTACGTATTTGTTTTCGTGTTAATGCATTTATGTCTTTGGCTTCAAATTTTTCAATTTGTTAATTTACTTTTGAATAAATCAACTTCACTTTTGGTAATGACTAAAGCTGGCCACGAGCGGTACCGCGCAGTAGCGTAGAGTCGACCAGGCCTCGCGTTCCACTAGAGTTATTCTGCTAATAGAGATGTTTGCTGCCGCAAATAATTTCGCTCATCTTTTAAATAAAAATTAAATAACACGTGCTCAAACACTTACCATTTTAAGAGTTCTCCGTGAAATCACAAAGTGAATAATGTCTGTTAAATATCTGCAACATTAGATATGTTTCAACTGTTGTTTCGGCAAAACTAGTACGGCATGAGGAAAAAATGCGTTTATATGCAGAGAACGAACGTTCTACATCTAGTGACGTAATATTTGCGTAAGTAAAATAATCTTTCAAATAACTTAACGATTCTGTTGACGCACCTTCACAAATATGTCTTAATGTGCCAAGATCAGAATTTGTCTCAAAAACACTTTCAAATTTTTCTAGAACAGAAACATTTTTTGCGTCTTCAATCGCGCATAGCTGTGCGTGAACATGTTGCACTATTTGTAGAGATTCTCCTAACGGCACCGCAGGATTTTGTAATTTTTCTATTGCATCTGCTAGCCCGAAGTAATTGTCGTGAATGATTTTTAAATCCATTTAAACCTGACTATCTTGAAATTTCGACTGGCTTTTCTGGATAGCGGCAGCTTCCTTTGTATCGAATTGTAAAACCACGTTCTTAATATTGTCAAAATATTTATGATAATAAAACGCGGCCTGTAACCATGTTCCCCAACGAGTTAGAATAGGTTCTGGTGGCTCTGGTATACGGGGGCACAGTCTGTGAAATTCGCGAATACGTTTCGGTGATTTGACAAATACTGCTTTGTTATGCGCTATTAAAGCGTCTACCTCAGGATAACATTTTCTGATACTATCCGCCACAAGATTGAGAGCATGAATTTTACACGTAATGTGTAACAAATTAGCAGAATGCTTTTAAGAGACCGGCCTACAGAAAGCATGTTTGCAGCACCATCACTCACTAACATCAAGAGTTGGTTTGTTGAAAGTTCAAACTTGTCCAATGTATTTAACACTAACTTTGAAATTACTTCAGCAGTACACTGTTGTATTCGTTTGGAGACTTATAGAATTGAAGGTGCCGATTGATGAGGTTCCAATTTGCGTGCCATTACATTAAGAACAGAATGTTTCTTCCGATCTGTTGTTTCGTCGACACATAACCACAATTTTTGATCTTTCAACTCCGATTTTATTTTTTGTTTAATATGTTCGCGCGCAGATGGCACAATTCTTCGTAACGATGTTCGACTTGGTAATTTGCACTCCGAATAGTTATTCCAAAAGCAGATAAATGGTCCCTTGTCTAATAAATTAAATGTTACGCATAAATTAAATATAAATTTGTCATTGTCTCGTGCGCAATTTCTTTTTGAGACATGCTTTTCACTATTTACGTGTCGTAGACAATGTTGTCTGGACCAACACATTAACGGGATTTTACAGATTACACATTTAATTTTAGCACCTTCATATATTAAATCTGGAATTTCTGCAATAAATTTTCGAAGTTTGTCCGACCGCGGTCGTTTTGCTGACGAAATAATAATTTTTCTAGGACAGATAAACAATTGCGCAAATGACCGGCAGCGAAAATGTCCGTACTGCTCAGACGAAGTAATACTACCGTTCCTCTCGGTCCGAACTGATTCTACGCCGATGCGCGGTACCGCTCGTGGCCAGCGTTAGTAATGACTTGAGTCATTTCCATTGATATGCTTTTGTTTTTGTTTCACATCAAATATATTCTCAGCAACTACACTTTTTTTTCTAAAATACCTCTCCTATACGCTCAATTAATTCTTTTAGGTATACTCCAATATTTGTAAGTTTTAATGCACGTCATTAATAAACTGTGACGTCATATTACGTGCAGTTGTCACTATTATACTCACAGTTTACATCTGGTCTATATCCATATGATTGGAGCGTTCTGAGGTTAAGTTTGAATAAAGGTTAGGAATTCGTGAAAGTTGTTAGACATTACTTTTATAAATATATGATATGATATTTGGACAAAGAAAGATTATAACTAATATGAATATTATAGATATCGAATCGTGTTTCATGTTTATTTAAGAATACAATACAATCTTCAATTACACGTATGGAAGGAAAATAGATAAAAACCTTTAAAAGGCACAAAATTTCTTTCACATAAATTTAGAGCTACGATCATCAAATATACGGCAAAGAAATTAAACTTCATTCTCTACAACATTCACCTTCTTATTAATTTATGTATGAAATAGTGCATTTAAAAAATAAGCTGTTATTCACAGTCTCTGTTACTACAACTGTATTCATCACATGAATCATGGTTCAAATTAATAATTAGTTCTGGAATTTCCTCTCTCTCGAAACCAACTTCCCTTTTCCACCAGTCCTCAATAATCTTTTCAGTATGATGAACTGTTTTCATCCACACTTCAGGCGTTATAGTGCCAAGTGCTTCTTCCCACATCTCTATACACTTTGCTGTTCCATGTCCATCCCTACCTATGTGTCTGTTATAATTTTTGGTTATGCCCCATATATGCTCAATTGGGTTGAAAATGCAGTGGTAAGGTGGTAAACGTAAAACTACATGGCCATACTTTGCAGCAAAAGTATCAGCAACGTAAATTTTTGGTTCCCTGTTCATAGCAACCAATTGCAATAATTGCTTCTTGTATGCATTCTCTTCGAATGGAATATTCTGACTGGTAAGCCATTGTTTGATTTGTGCTTTGTTTGAGGAAGAATTTGGTAATTTATTTTCCAACGTAGAGTGATAACTTGGATTATCCATAATTATCATCGATGGCTCACTTACATTTTTAAGTAATTGTTCTTCGAACCATATTAAAAAATTATCCTGGTTCATTTCACCATAGTAATCAAGTCTTTTATTTTTGAGGTAAATATTTTAGGAGCTCCTGGTACAAATGCATTTTTAGTGGCAGCATTTTGTACGACGTATCTGGTGCCTTCCGATTTTATAGATTTAACACTATGTTTAGTGTTGTCTTCCCAAGATCTGTTAACAGTCCCATTCTCGAACACCCATGTCTCATCTAGGTACACAAACTCATAAAATTGTGTGTGCTTGTTTTTAACGTATGTCTCAAGAAAAGTAAATCGAGCCAAAACAACATGTGGTAGGTAATTTTATGAGTCCTATTCTCGGATTATCTTTTTCCATGAAAAACCAATTCGTTTTAAAATTATCCTTAAAGAATATATACTGCCACTGTATATATTACAGTCTTTTAAATTTTTCAAAATAGATGTTAATGTAACGTGTTTCTTTGTTGCGTACATTTGGTAAATTGCATTATGTATAGATGCTTCGTCAGATCTAGTAATATTAGTTACAGGTTTATTTCGCTGTCTTTTTCTTTTCGGACTCTTTAATTCCTTGTTGGTTTGAATCCTTTGTCGAATTTTACTGACAGTAACTGTACTGATTGACATAGCTTGAGCCACACGCTGAAATCATAATGATATATTAAATTTATATTTTATGAAAATAATCTATAGTTTACCTCATTAATAGCGTTTAACGGTACAAGTGGAGCTCCATTATCGTTTTCTTTTATGAAGAACTGGATAACAGATGCTACAAGCATCTTGCTTTGTTTACACAAACCTTTTGGCATTGCATATTAAAAATATGCTTGAAACACAAAAATTGACTTAAAAACTGCTAATTCTAATAATAACTCTTGTAAAAACAGTATAGCACCAGAAATATAAAAATAAACGTACGATATAATAGAGAAACAAAACTGACAGATCAGTAATGTGTCAACAAATATAAATCGACATCAACTTTTCGTGCGGCATGCAGGCAACATACGCGACAGAAATTTACTTTTGATTTAAGAGAACGAAGTGATATTATATTACTGCATTGAAATAATAGAAATATCTATTAAAGGCTAACGTCTGTATTAGAGAAACATATAAAAAGATGCAATACAAACATTTTTATTTTTGCATAAAATTTGTACATTTATATTGGCAATGCAACGTCATATCAGCGTCACTTATGACGTGCATTAAAACCTACAAAAATATCACTATATCATTTAAACTCAAGTTGTACTATTATTTTAATGTTGTGAGATTAATCAAATCAAAGTTTTTTCGATTCTCTTGTAATTGTTTAAACAAAATTCTCTATCTGCTGTATAGAATTCCTTTGTTCTTAAATCAATTGATTTGACCATCTCCACAAATTTCTATTGGTGATGCAACAACACCAAATACTTATCAATGAGTTCAATTAATATTTTTCAAGAACTTTAAACTGAATATCTTCTCTCTCTCAAATAGCTAGCTAAAGTTAATTTGTTAGAATTCATAGATCTATCTTTATTCTGTAGGTGATGGAAGCCCTCGGCTAGGAAAAGTACGCAAATTCCAAAAGAACAAGGACGTCCTAGAAGTGCCTTTCACATCCAGCGAAAGTGGTTTTGAAACAGAACTGGATTGTCTGGACTCCTCCTTGTCGAATTCTTGCAACGAAACCGACGACACCGTCTCGAGACTGCATGCAAAAGTAGAGGTCCTAGAGCAGATCCTGACGGAACACTCGATACCCATACCAACGGACTATGCTTCTCAGTCGGTAAGTCAGCTTACGTCGCAATAGAAAGTCGCTAAATGTTTCTTTCTTTGATTAGCATAGTTTGTGTGTTTGTTTTTATTTTCTGTAGTACTTAGAGGTAGTTGAAGAACAAATTTTGAGTGATTGAATGAGGTTTCTGTAGTATTTTACAATGATTTCGATAAAGTATTTCTTGAACATTTTAATTTTATAAAAAAAGCAGGTTCTATAGCAATAAAATTGTTTGTTCAAGAAATATAGAAATTTTTATCTTCCAGTGTAATTTAGTCTTTCATTTTTTGCACACTCAAACTTATCAACAATCTGCAATTGTTATGCAATAGATTAGATAGTATAATAAGTTAAATGAAACAATTTAATTATAATTATAAAGTATAAGATAAGATTATCGATTAATTGTTGAAAGTTCCCAGTGGATCGATCAATAGCTTTACGGTATGTGTGTGCGTGTTTTTTAATTTTGATTATACAACATATTAATTGGTTGCATTTTCTTGTTGAATGGTAACTTATTTTATTCCTATTTTTGTGAAAATTGTAATGCATAGAGTATTTTATTAAGAATTTCAAGTTTATCTTTTAGGTAATTAGTAGTTAAAGTTAATCTTAGATACCTTTTTTGTAGAGAAGCTAGAGTAGAATGTACAGAGCGTTTTTCTTTTAATTTGTATTAGAATTTGTTTTCATCAACTAACACTAAACTTAACATTACCTTGATAAACTTTTTTTGGTAGTGTTCCTTTTAACAATTTTTGATTGGTATGATTTATAAACATATAGCTTGCGCTTTATTTTATCTTTTATTGTTTTAATTATCATTTTCGTGCTTTGGTCTTTGTTTTTATGCCCTCAGTTTGGTCTCTTATTCTGTCATTTTCCTCTATTTAGCTTCTCTATAAAATTCGACACAAATCACCTCCACAATCTTGCACTTATCTCTTTACTCTATTTATTTATAATATGACACCTATTTTTTAACGTTTTTTCGCAAATAAATTGTTTTTAAATCTCTCAAAGTTATTTTCATTTGTTTTCCTTCAACTTAGCCAAATAAAATAAGCTTAAGAAGTAATTCTATAGAGGAGCTAAATTTGAACTTTCATTTCAAAAGAGGAAAGAGGACTATTATTGTCATTCTTTTCAAGATCAAGCTTATTTTTGTGAAAATGCACACCACAAAAGAAGTCAAATCCTTCGATTTTAAGATTAGCAATAGAAAATGCAATAAGTCAAAGGAATGTTTTAAGTACAGTGCACGCTATGAAATCATTCCTGTATATACATACATACACAAATACGTCTTCTATAAAACGCGAATTTTAAGACGCTAGTTAGTCATGCATATGTTTGATAACATAACATTCAGTCTAGTTTTTTTGTTCCGCTTTTATCTTTGATTATGACGCAGTTTCTCAGATGCAATATTACGCGTTAATGTTATCTATCATTGATTTTTGGGAAATGTAAGGTGAGGTTTTAGCGCTTGCAAAATATTTTGTTGCATGTTTGTTTCAGTAGTAGCAGAGAGTGTTTTTCTTTAGCAAATAGCAGGTAGTTTTGATTATACATATGTGTATATACATTATTTTCAGTAAAGCATGTGTAAGTTCGGAAAAATTGCATGTTTCGATAAGGTATGTGTAATATATATTGACTAATCTCCTATTATATACCTTCTTTTCGTGATAGCGTTAACAAATACTGTAGTTTCTTAATAGACAGTTTCAAAAAACAAAGAAAGTAAACAAAAAACATGGATCTTTTTTCTGTAATAAATGAAATTAAACTGCGAAACTAAGTAGTAATAATAATGTAGGGATGCAATATTTAATTTTGAAATAATCGAAGTATAATGAGCTTTAGTAAATTATTTTATTACTTATTTAGAGCTTATGAAGATTCCATTTAGTTCTATCTTGTGGTAATCTCTTGACTTCTGTTTATGCCGCATGACTTTTGTCAGCTGTCTCCCTAACACTGCGGTTCTATGATTTTCTAGGCATTTCTTTCTCGAAATCTTCCACTTGTTAATTTTTTATTGTTCGTCAGATGGACATGAACTTAGTTTTGATGGTATTTATCCCGGTCTTCAGTCTACTTGTGGTAATCCATTATTTGCAGGCGTGTTAGTATTGATACCTTCTCTATTATTTAGAAATTTAAAAGTTTATATCTGGTAGGTAAGTATAGATATTTAAATTGCTTCTCCTCTTCTAGCTAAAATCTCTCTGTTCATATCTTACGTTCTTTTTGTTACAATATGTGTTTTCCATATTAATTTTCATCTTGACCTTTTTCAGTTTCTCCTTCAATACATTTCGGTCATGCTGTAGATTTCTGTGTAATATGCCATAGATCCAGTACCCTACCCCGCACTTTACCTTGGATTGATAGAAAAAATAATCAAAGTACATGTTCGAGCAAGCAGAAAACCAAAATCAAGCAACTATTTATTTCTACAACTTAGAATTACCAAAAAAAAAAAAACTAAAGAAACTTATTTTTGTAAGACAGAAAAATTATAGTTTTATAATTCAGACTTATTTAACTGCCAAAAAAAGTTGTAAATTGGTGTTTCTAATGAAGTGACTTAAGTTGGTGTGTATATCCGTAATAAAACAAACTATTTTATATACTGAAATGTTTATTAAGAGCTATAGTGACACACAAGACTGTTCACTTCTTCCTATACAGGCTGGATACATATTTTCTTTGTCTTTATCGTCTTTCGACCAAAAGTCTGGAGAAGCTATCCTAACAAAATGTTTTGGCATATAAAATATTTTATTTTATCTCAAATTAGCATTCTAAAATGTATAGTTTTCTGTCACTAAAGATCGATACCGTTTAACATTTATCTACAAAGAAGAAAGTGTTAATATGCAACATAATTAGATCTAATTTGAACACAAATACTTCCATTACACCAAATCATTTACATTCAATATCTCGGTTGGGTAACATAAAATGCTTAGTTACGTTTCAGCTTCAATATCTACTGGTAAAGATTATCTTTCCAAGTGTTAGATATTAAAATTGAAGAAATGAACGAACCTACGTTTCAAAATCACTTACAAGTACACAACGATAGTCATAAGAAACATTTTGAGTATTTTCTAATCTCCACTTTGTTATTTAGGAAACCGATACGGCCCTGGATAAAATCAGGGCCTTCCCCGCACATTCCACGCGACTCGAGCAGCTGCTAATCGAACTGAAGGACGACATCGGTCGACTCTTACCGAGCCAGAACGACACCGGCGTCCTAACGGACCAAATCGAACGATTGATCGATCATAAATTCTCAACGGCAGATGGTGTTAGCTTTCGGCAGCCCCTCTCGATTGTTGAGGATGTTTCTACAGAAACGAACGACCTCGAAAACGACGACGAAAACGAATCTAACTCCGCCTTACGGGAGAAATTGGAACTAGTGACACAGGAGAACGAATCTTTGAAGGTCGAATGTGACGATCTTAAACATTGCTTACAATTGATGGAAGTAGAATACGAGAAATGCGAGAAATATTGGGCTAATACGCTTGAAGAGGAAAGGAAGGTGTTCGAGCAGGAGCAAGGGCAATATAATGAACATTTGATGAAGTTAACTGATAAAATAACCGAATATGAGAAGGATTTTGTCGAAAAAAGCAATCGGTTACCTCCTATCGAAGAGAAACGCAAGTTAGAAGAGCAATTCACAGATTTAGAGAGTGAATTCGAAGAGTACAAGGATCAAGCTGAATTCCAACTCGATGAAAAGGATAGGGAAATCATGGATTTAAAAGAAAAACTCGAAGAACTCCAGATGATTTCGAAACCTTCCACAAACGATGCTGTAACGCAAACAGATTTCCCGAAATGTCGTTTACATAACTTAACCAATCACGTGATAGAATCTACAAATTTCTTTTCGGAAGACACGATGCCCTTCACTCTGAGCGTTCAGAATAACTCCCCAGACGTTTCGCTCATTACCTGGGGGAAGAATTCCATGGATAGTGAATCGCAAACCGATACCACGACCACCTCGCTACCTGTAACGATGACCTTACCAGAACCGCAAGATGACATTAAACAGTCCTTATCTATGTTCGATTTACCCTCTACCTCGACAGATGTCGCTAGTAACGGTTCACAGAAGAACTACGCGCCTATGAGGCCTAAGCGGACGAGAAAACATGACAGAAACACGATGAGTCAACGGTTGTACAAGAAAAATGTTGATCAGAATCCTACGGAAGGAAATTTGACTTCGAATAATAAATGGAAAGGGTCTGAAGACTTGCGGAACTCCTCGAAACAGGAAGAGATGATGACTGTGCCTGTTAGTATGGTGCATAATATGAACGGGAAGATCCATCATTTGGAGCAGAGGTGTCGACATCTACAGTTGATAATTAAGCAACAACATTACCAGGCCGAACAGGTTTTACAACGTAAGTGAAATTTTTGCATATTTAGGTAATAATTGGGTTCCGAATTTTAACCTTCTCGCACTTTATATGAAGTCAATATCAAAAAGTGCGAATAAAAATAAAAGTAATTAACAAAAGAACACAAGAAATCTTAAAATTTAGATTCAAAATGAAAATGTATCTTATTGCTGGATTCCTGGAATTATATTCCAAATTTAGTACCAAAGAGAAGGGCTACGATTACCATAATTCAAAAAAGAAAACCATATCAGTAGTATTTTTCCAATTTGAACCAAGCTTCCTATTATGGTCTGCTTATGTCCAAAATAAATGGAAAAAATCATATTAGGTAATGTTGTTATTGGAAAATTTTACTAATCCTAAGGAAAGTTTTTTAAAATTGTCCAAAGTTTTATCAAAAATGTCGAAATTTTGTTTTTCAGCAACAGAGAACCTGCACGCTTTTCAATTTCACGATAATAAGAAAGTACATTAAAAACGATGAATTTTGATATATGATAAACTGATATCAACATTTTACCTGTATCCCAAAGATTGAAAAACAAATGTGTCATTTCAAACGTAGTTGAAACGCGCGCCCTTTTGGGAAACTTTTTGTGATGTCACCAGACCGTGATAACCAACCACTTCATTATTTGACGTTGGTAGAAGTGTATTTGTATTGTCATTTTTGACATTAAAAATTAATTTAATTTGAAATATATGACGTTTTATATCTTTGACATTCACTCGACAATTCAACGAAGAGCAGAAAAGTGCCTAGGTAGTGTTTGATAGGAAGAGCTACATAATTTCATTTTATATCTAAATCATATTTGGAAAACCTATTTTACACGCCGCGATTTATAGGTCAGTTAATTGAACAAGTTGATCTTTGACTTTATCATACCGTGTAAAACAGTAAAAATCGGTACGATTTCTTGAACAATCTATCGTACGATTAATTGAATCGAATAGAAGATGCTTTATTTTTGCCACGATTTTCCGACGATTTCGTACTTTGCTGTTTTAATACCAACCTAGTAACAGAAAAGTACCTACAAATGTTGTTTAGTGTTTTTAAAGTAAATTGAGGATAAATTTCGAAAATTTACGACGGTTACAATGTAATGGATAATTTGAATTAAGTAACCGAAACCGAAGCAATCTAAGCTAATCTGTGCATACACCAAAACTGTCAATATATTTTACATAGGCAGTTTGCCAATCTATTTTTATAGTCAGATGAAAATTTCCTACTTAATAATTTCCCGTTCAACTATTAACGAAACTGAACAAGTATTCACGATCGCTAAAAAATTGTTCAATTTATTGTAGAATGTAAAACAGCTTATTTCTACCGATTTCTTGGTTAAAAACTTGTTCGATTAATTGGCCAATAAATCGCGGCGTGTAAAACAGGCTTAATAAAGGAACATACTTATAACAAACGAAATTAAGTAGTCCGCTTTGAAATTTGCGGCCAGTCGGAAACAGGATGTCACACCAATCGCTAGTGTGAAATTTTAATCACTTGATTAAAATTTGAATTTTAGGGATTTTCAATCTTAATCTCTTAAATTAGTGAACTTTGAATGAATACTAAAATCATCTATCTTTATTTCTAAATAATCATTACATACAAGTTCTAAAGCAAATAAAATTTCATGCAAGCACTACTTCATTTTCTAATAAAAATTAATTGATGTTGATTTTTTATTTATTTTAGTATTGGTTTCTTTTGCTTTTTTAATACAAGGTGACCACGAGGAACATCTACATTCTTAAAAAATCAAAACACTATCAATTTAACAAAAAAAAATTATTCAATTTATCTAACATGTTTGTTGGGATACGCCATTTACTTTATGTAGCGAAAATGAGGTCAGGAAGGTGACGTCCGGCTTCCCTGATGCAATTTTCAATTCTGTCCTTGAAGCTCCTCCACATTCGTTCCAGTGTTTCCTCTGTGATCAATTCCACCTCTACGAATTGCCGCCTTCAAGTCAATCAAATTACGGGGTTTATGTTGAAAAACTTTTTCCTTCAAATATCCCCACAAAGAAAAATCACACATGTTAAGGTCAGGAGATCGAGGAGGCCAGGGCACATCTCCAAACCTGGAAATCACGCGACCTGGAAACAAGTTTCTCAGCAGGTTCATCGATATCCTCGACCGACCACTGTTCCATTGTGACTGAGATACCTAAATGGCCACCTCTCGGGAGTTCAATGCTCTCTCCCCCACCGTGACACGGCAATCCAGGCTGGGTAACCGTCCCATCCAAAATGTAAATGCTCCTTGTGGTCACCCTGTATTAACAAATAAGTTTATCTTTAAGAAAACAATCCATGTTCTTTTATAATTACAGAGATTTTTCAAATTTCTTTTTTTTTTAATTTTAGACTGTTGGCAGCAGCAACGCGAAGAAAAAATACAACTCCAATACCTACTGAAAGGCACCCAAGAAAAACTGGATAGGCAGATACGGATGTGCAACGAACAACTGGAAAGGTTAGGTCGAACAGACCTCCTTGCCAAAGATTTGTATGTAGAAAATGCTTTCCTCGTGGCAAATGTTCAACGGCTAGAACAGAAATGCCACCTACTCTCTCAGTGTAACTCGAATAACTCCGTTTAGTTCTTAAAACCTTTACTAGAGGTCGCGAAAGCTAATAATGGGTAGGCAACAATTCTTCGAAACTCTTGTGCCTTTTTTTTATCGTTTAAAGATGTACTTTTTACGTTAATATTATTACTACATATTACGTTAGCGTTGTAAAAAAATGGAACATATTGTTTTTCTTGTTGAGAGTTCTATTTACCTATAAATAAATGGAGAAAAGTAAAATGGACGTCTTCACTTCACGTTGTAGCAAGTTATTTTGTATCATATTGATATAGTCGAGATAAGTGAATAAATGAAATAAAAATAAACAAAATACATTGCATTACCTGACGTTAGGACCTAATTTATCCCGTAAGAAGAATCGTATAATCTTTATAAAATCAAAAAAAAAGATGTAATAACAAAATGCTATAAAAAATACACAAATTCATTTTGGATTGTTATAAATAATTTATTTATTTTTTTTAATACAATATTTCGCATCATTTTCTCCATTTTTTTTTTATTATGATTATTTTTTTCTATGGTTTTGTTTCTTTTGTTTGTTATTAATAGTTGTATTAATTACATATTAATATTGATAGTTAATTAGTTCTTAGTACATATCACTTAATGTTTTTTTCCAAAGAATTTTTATAATGTATAAGTTTGTTAATATTAATGTAATAATTATTATTATTGTAATCATTGATCCAGTTAAAAATGTGTCATACGTTTCAATAATATATGAATGAATATACTTTTACAAATAACCACTACTGGCATTTTATTTTTGTTTATGATAAATATACATTTTCTTATGAACTATCTATATATACTAAAAATTTCCAATCTTGTCCCTTACGTCACTATACACATGTAAGTCGACTTTTAAAATATACTAACAGTGTCATCCTTGGGTAAATATAATCATAATCTCCCATTACAGTTTTCTTACAGTAAAATCTTTTATTTTAACCAAGTTTTTATTGTCGTTTATATTTAATATATCAATGGTAAACTATCATCATATTAAACATTGTTTAAATAGTCTCTTGTTAATTTAAGCTCCAAATAGTTTCCTTGCTAACAGCGCCATCTGTTAACACAATAATATAGTTAAATCTGTTTCTCCATTATTGATCCTTGTCGTACTTTTAGAAACACATTCGTGAAGTGTTTCTAGATGTTATTATATAGTACATTTTAAACTGGATAGTACAAAATGATTTATACTAATGTATATCTCTGCTTTACCAAACAATTACTAATAAGTTATTAGTAATAACGCAAAGAACAAGATCGAAAAAGAGAACTACCTAAAAGCTGTTTCCATGGAGACATATATAATTATGTTCCCGACAACAATTGATGCTTGGGTGCTAGGTAATAACGATGTTTATTAGTTGCAGTACTTCTTAAACACGTCAGAATATCAATGAGTTTGGCAAACCAGTCGATCAGTTTGATGTGATCTTGTTTCTGATTGGGCGAACTTTGTAGGAATTATTGCAAATTTGAATCTAATTAACGTCTTAATCTTTTGTAATCAATCAGCTTAAATTTATATAAGGTTTGTTCGAACTCGCAATTCTAGTGCGCATGTGTATTACGAGTGCACTGTTCGATCCGTGCAATTCTAGAATTACAAATTCTGAGAACTGTTAGTTCGCTGTTCGAATCCGACACAATTCGTAATCCAAATTCCGTTCCGAACTAGTTTTCATAAGTAATTTATTTACGAAATTATGGTCTTCCGTTATCCTCAGGTTATTCATTTAATGAATGTTTAGATCACAGATTTTCAAAGCAGGAAAAAGTCATGTACCAATCATATGTCTTTGTTGTGGAAATATCGTAAAGTAAGCTTCTTTTGATTTATAAATCCGCAATAAAGCTCGGTTGTTGCAAAGATAATTCTTGGAATCTAGTTATTTTCCTTTTTACTACAGATACACAATTCTCTATTACAAACCCGTTCGAACCTACTCCGATATTAAAACTGGAATTGATAAACATGCGTACAACTATTAAAAAATTCTCGAACAGTTCCGAACTGTTCTGAGGTGTCGGGTTCCAACAAACCTCCGGTTTGTAAAATCGGCCCAAAAAGAAATTACGTAGCCTCGTTAAAGGGAGATCTCCCGAAGATTCCCGAGGTTATACCCTGTAGAGAGGCTACTACAACGAACCGTAAGACAAATGCGTACAGCAAAAATTGTGGGTGTCAGAGCGAGCGAGAGCATACATACTTACGCGTATGTAGGAGAGGGCGCGAAAGTAGTGCCAAGAGAGCCGTAGTCCTACGCACGTGCCCCTTCTCGCAGGTATGTTAAGAAAATCGTAGAACGGATCAGTATAGACAAGGAAAGCGAAAGCTCTTACGGCCTTTAATTTATGGGCTGCAATAAAATTATAATAAGACACTCATATTACAGAATTTTTGAGAATGCACTTATACTGGAGCCAGCTTGTTGCCAATCTGCCGGCTTAAAAGAATAATAGATCTGTATACATTAGTAAATTTGATGATTTAACGGCATTATTAATTCCAGACGTGTAGATACAATACAAAAGCGGGCCAATAAATTGTTTTAATACGATCCGGATTCTAAACAAATATTAAATAATTAAAAAAGGTTAGAATAAGAATTTATGTTAGGAATTTTACATCTATAAATTATGTATTAAATTATCGAAATAAAAGTAATAAACAACATATTTTAAAGAATAGGCATACGACGAAATATAACTGTTATAGTAAAAATATAAACTAAATTTTATTAAACAAGTGTAAATTTTGATCTTCCTGTAATATTTGTGACTGGTGAGAATAAGAAAACACTAATTTGCGGAATACTCCTTTAATAATATAACAAATATTTAGTACAAGCACTCAGTACCCAAGGTTGGTAGAATGTATATTGTTAAGGTTGCCTCGGTTTAAAAACAGCCTGCGCAAGTAATGTCGTCTGTGGTTACAGAATATAGAACATTGTATTCATAAGATTAAACGTTGTTGCGAAGAAGTATAAACGTATTTACGTTTATTTTACTTCATGTTTAAAATTAAAAGTTTCTCAACAATTTTAGTACAATTCTCAATGAATTAATACTTTATATACAAAAAGGATCTACATGTGATTCTACTATTTTCTATTATAGCAGACATTGTGCTCAATTAAAGAATAACAACTATCTATAATGTATTTTACTAAATAAAAATTAAAAAATAATAATTTTCGGCTGCATATTGGATAACTGTTGCAATGAATTTCGTGATGATCTAATGATGTCTTAATAGCAAATGGGTGCATGCCAGATGACTCTGTTGGGGAAGTGCATGGTGGAGAATTACGAAAGCAATATATAAATAATGTAATATTTATATAGACAAACAAAATTACGAAAATTACAACTAAAAACCTGTTGTGTTAAAAGTTACTTAAAGAATAAAAAAACCTACAAAAACTAAACCAACAACTCAGTTTTTTTTTTCGGCGATTGTCGCTCATAGAACTGCATCCCAAAAGTAAATCTGTTATTCGAAATGCAACTTTCTCAAATAACACGGGTGCTATCTATCTCTTAATGTAAACATGCGTAGAACTACTGATTTCTTGGCACTACTTTTGCGCTCTCTCCTACACGCACTTAAGTATGTATGCTCTCACTTGCTCGACGTAACACCCGCATCTCTCGCTGTACGCATTCGTCTTACGGTTCGTTACAGTAGCCTCTCTACAGGGTACAACCTCGGAAATCTTCGGCAGATCTCCCTTTAACGAGTCATTACTTTATTTGCCGATTGTACGTTTATACAGTTTCACTCATAAAGCCTAGAAGATGTAGGAAACATTTTTATTAATAATATTAATTAAGGGAAAAGGTGCTTGTTTTTAATTTTTTACCAATTTGCCAATTTTCGACAATAGTATAATTTTTCTTTTTTCCATTTTCTTATAATTCATTTTTGACTTGTTTCCGCTTGCAAACCAACTTCTTTAATATTAATCATAAACTTTGTCGTCATTAATTTGATAACAGCAGACTAATAATAATTGTCAATGATTTACAAAAACGATTTTCTTTTCATTCATTTCGAGGGTGTATAAGATAAAAGTTATATGTATGCATAAACATAATAAAACTGAATAATAACAAAACTACATGCAATATGAAATCGTAATAATAATATAAAACATCCTTGACTCAGTAAAGTGAAGATTAACAACCTCAATATTTTATAAAATTTAAAAAAATTTAAACTGCTTGTTTGTAACGTCTAAAACAGTTTGATCAATGATCAATATAGTTTGTCAAACTCGTTAATAGTGTGACAAGGGCTTTAATTTTAATTATCACGCAGCAATTAGTAATAGTTGCATCAGGTCTTATAAGGTTTGTTTCTGTAGAAATCGCAAACTAGTGATACTGAGTCAGACGTTACTTAATTGGCCAAAAAAAGAATCCGAAACTATTTTCTGACCGATTTCACCACAACTAGGTTCGTTCCAACTACCGATATCTGTACGGTACGCGTACCAGTTCACACATCGATTATTGCGCGTGCGTCAGATATACATTGTTTGTGAATTAGAAAATGGTGTAGATGTTGGAACGCTTTCTGAATTGATTGTATATCGTTATTGAGAAAGAAAATGATAGACAAGGATGTAACATGCAATATGCATGTTTTCTATTGCTACAGATACATATTGCGCATGACAGAACAAACGGTTCTTGCTCGATACGATGTACCGATATGACCGTACAGCAAGTGGTACTTGTACGATACAAAGTTAAGTTGGGACACTATTATTATCGTTTAAGGTACGGTACATAATGTAGTTGGAACACTTCGTTTACACTGCGCAGGTACCGGACAGTAAGTTTACGGTTTTATAAGCGTGTTGGAATGAACCTATTGATTGGCTCTCATTAGTTTGTGGTTTCTGCAGAAACAAGGTTATAGATATCTTCCTTTGATATCTTTATATTTTTAAATAGATTTTCGAAGTTACCCTCCATCGAAACAGACTTTATATCAACATCCAAATGTTAAATAAACGCAAATAACAATTTCTAATACATTTGCGTTAAATGAATTTATGCGTAGTAAATAGAAATTGCACTTTCAACAATACGTCCACGATATCCAACAGATTTTCTGGTGAGTATTCTAAAGAGAAATACTTTATAGGAAGCTTAGAAGCATTAAAAATATTAAATATTCAAGGAAATAATTGTTTTGCGCCATCTATGTAGTAATTTCTAAGGTAAACACTCGATAAACAAATAACCAGAGCAGTTAACGAAGTTATCTATTTTCGAATATTCTTTCCCCAAGTTTAATCAATTAATAAAATAACAAACCAATGCAGTGAACAATTTTCCCAAAATATATTTAAATTTGGAGGTATAAAATTATTTTAGAATACTGACCAGTTAAATAAAATAAAGATTAATTTCTTCACATCAACAATACTAAAACCCATTTTCAAAGCCTACTTATTTCTAGATACAGTAGGAAATAGTATAGATATCCACACATATATAACGAATTAATATATGAGGGCGTATCAAATATAAACGGGACTTAAAAATTCCGGAGGGCTTCTAGACCTGGAAGGGGTTGATGCGCAGATAGCCTGTACTGTTAGGGAGAAGGGAGAACTAACCGCAACTCTCTCGGGTCCCTTTAGTATCAAAAGAAACCATGAGCGAGAAAGAAGTGCATGTCTCCGTGGAGCAGCGGATTATCATCAAGTTTTTGGCCAAAGAGAGGGTGAACCCAACCGAAATTTTGCGGCGATTACAGACACAGTTCGGGGACAAGACCCTGTCAACAACCTGTGTCTTTGCATGTCACAAAAAAATTTCTGGAGGGCGTGAAAAGGTCGAGAACGAGAGTCATGATCGCCGCCCAAGGACAAGTATGACCGAGGCCAATATCGAAGCGGTCCGAAATCTCATAGAGGGAAATCGGCGCATAACTCTCTTCGAAATCGTTGCGGAAGTAAACATCAGTTGCGGGAGTATCCACCGGATCGTGACAGATAACTTGGGATTTCGCCAAGTGGCCGCTAGATGGGTTTCACGTCTGTTATCGGAGGATCACTAGCGACATCGATAGGAGGTCTCGCAGCGACTCTTCAATCGATACCAGCAAGAGGGTGAGGCCTTTTTGAATCGCACCTGTGACGAAACTTGGATGCACCACTACACGCCCGAGGCAAAACAGGTGAGTATGGAGTGGAGAAAGAGCGGCGAGAGGGCACCGGTGAAGGCAAAGACGCGGTTGTCAGCCGGAAAGGTAATGGTAGCAGTTTTTTTTGATCGGCAAGGTGCTTTTCACGTTGGTTTTCTCCACGATCGACGCGCAATTAATGCGCAATATTATGGCGAAGTACTGGATGCCGCGAAATTGTAATTTCGAAAGAAGACGAAGAAGCAATCGGCCAGAAGTGTCATTCTTCTGCATGACAACGCCAGGCCTCATGTGGCTGACGCCACGATGCAAAAAGTGGATGCATTAGGATGGGAATGGCTGGAACATCCACCCTATAGTCCAGACTTGTCACCTTGTGACTTCCATCTTTTTGGACCCCTCAAAGAAGCGCTTGGGGGCCAGCGTTTCGACGACAACGAAGCGGTGGAAGTGTTTGTGCTCCAATGGCTACACGAACATCCGAAGAGTTTTTACGATGATAGAATACAAAAGCTCCCAATCCGACGGGAAAAATGTATTTCTAGGGCGGGAGCGTATGTAAAAAAATAATATATATTTGTAAACTTAGTTAAATAAAGTAAGAATTTTTTAAAAAACGAGTCCCGTTTATATTTGATACACTCTCGTACATATTAAAAAAAAATGAGTAAATAGAGCTCTCTTCACATCTAATAATATTATATACAAACACTTAAATTCTATTCATTTATACACCTACAAAATAATATGTTCGTTTTTATTATACAGTACCTTACGTTAGTACAGTAACCATACTGTTACTGTTGAAATAACAAAATAATATTCTTGTATATCTTTTACAGGCTAATGATATCTTATTTTATTTTAAAACGTGGGGACAAGTTTTTCCTTATTTCTTAATCTCATATCTTAGGCACAATAAATGGAATCCATATTAGTTTTTATTTTTTAAGGAACCAGATTAAAGCCAGGGATTGTTTATGCGAATGGTTGAATAGATTTTGACTTTGAGTTCACTTTAGTAATCATTTTTAACTGACAATCGTGTGGTAGCATTGAAAAATAGGAATACTAAAATTTTATTCGATATGTTGGACACAATGTAAATTTACGTCTTGATATTGACAGCAAAAAGTGAAATTCCTCAGGAATAGTAAGATTTTTGTAATATAGATCATCACTGCCAACTTAAAGGTTTTTTAAAAATTTTTTTTTGTATTCGTTTGAGCATAGATCCTTTTAATGTTTCGCAAGAGAATTTAATTAGACACAGCGTCCATTCATATTGTAATACCTGGCTTCATCTAATTCCAGTGCCCGTCGAAAATTGATTTGGTAAAACATTTTTTTTCTCATAATCTTAAATGGACAGCGCTTGAACTTACAGATACATTCCATTCACTAAGTAATCGGCATCGTGCGCATACGATTTTCCACCTCTTCTCATTCTTCTCCGAACCACTCTCAAACGACAACCAATTAGAATGGCCATAAGACATGTAATGATCAAACCTGCAATGAGAACCTAAGCAGTAACGTTTCTATTCCTTTTAAAGGAACTTACCTAATGTTAGAGATAATATAGCTCCACCTGGAGCTTCAGCGATTCCATCTTGGAGCTCCAATCTTTCCGCAATTCCGGCCACAAATTTGGAATGTTCAAGCTCGTGCTCGTGGGAGTGGTTTTCAATTTTTATATGTTTGTCTTCAGTTACTTCGTTAGCCTTTGCTTCTTGGTGTTCCTTCGAATGTTGTTTCAATTCGTGCGCCATTTTGTTTTGAACGTGGGTTGGGTTCTTTTCCTCGGATTTCCAAGATGGCGTCAGATCATGTTGGGCCGGGTTGCTTGGGTTTTCTTGAAGTTCTTGAGGTGCTACATCTTCCAAGAGAAAACATATTAAAGAACAATGTTGTTTTCAGGAATATCATTTCCATTCTTAAAGAATTCTTTCGAAAGACTTACTAGGTTGCTGTATCAGTGTCTGTGGCAAATTTGGTCTCCATGTTTCCCTTAAATTTGAGTTCATTTCCGGCACATAGGGTACGTTTCGGTAATCTAAATAGAAACAAAAAAAGATATTTTGGCACCCCTTTTTTGTTTCGCATTATTTCTATACTTTACCAGCATTATTCGACCAACTTTCAGGCATCTGTTGAATAGGCTGCCTATAACCGATATCTCCATAATAGCTCGGCACTTTTGGATATTCATGATTACTCATATCGTTGTATGGTTGGGGTTGACTAAAATATGATAAACAAGCGAAAAAGTTAGAGAAAGGCAATCTAAGGTTGTTTTTTGCTTCAAAAAGCTTACAGTCTACATTAATTTACACAAGATTACGCAACAGTGAAAGTGATAAAGCATTTTCTAAAGAATATACAACTGGATTTCACGTTTTAAACGACGTAGGTTCTCCAAACTAAATCTTTATTATAGCAAGGTTAGTATAAGAAAACGATCAATATTTACAAAAAGTTCCAGTTTGGGGAAGCATAAAAGAGACAAAGGGTAAAGCTCGTAAAAAACTCAAGTCTTCTTTATTTTATTTATCTGTTTATTTATATTTGCTAACTATAACCGTTTAATCGATTGCCTCTAATCCAGCCCTCTATCCTACAGATCCATACTTAACCCTACAGTTTTTCTGACTATTTGACTTACGAGAAAGTCGAAAAAATTGAATTCAAAACAATGAGAAGTACTCGTCGAGATCTTTAAAATAAGCCTTCCCAATTGGACAATAAACACTGGAAATAAAAAATGGTGATGAATCAATTGCTCATGAAGAGTTCTTTTTCGATGATCCCCTCCTCGTAACAGAGCTAGGCCTTATCATACCCCATCAAAAAGATATAGATTAAATCGCCCTGCCAGAGTTTTTTCAGACGTTTATTATCTCGCCGGGGCTTTAGGAAACCTAAACGAGATTTACCGAGTGTTAAAAAATGCTGCCTGTAATTTTGATCAGATCGGGGTGGCAAGCGATCCTGGAGCTCCTCTAGCGTATGCGTCAATGGCGAATTTCCGAGTTACTAGCTCTATCGAGCGTGTCTCGAGACAGTTCACGGAGATGTTGTTGTAATGAAGTAATTTGTAGGCCCTTACGAACCTGAACACTTTTGACGGACAAGGGGGCTCCGGAAATAAGTGTGTTTTATTTTGTAGGACCTCCAATTTGTGGAAATGGGTTGCCGCGCCTGTCGTTCAAGAGAGCGCGCCATACGCGAGTATGGGTTTGAAACACGACATGTAAATCAGCACATTAGCTTTTAAATCCAACGGGGATTGTGAATGAATAAAAGCCATCAGTGCGTTTCTAGCTCGAATGGACCAAGCCTCGGCGTGGGATTTCTACGTTAAACGCAGACTCAGAAAAACGCCAAGGTACTTCACCGAGGAGGTCCAGGAGATCCCCACACCATCGATTTCAATCTCATCTGGAGGAGGTTTCCTCCTTCTTAGACCACTATTAGACAGCCACTCCACCAAACCGTCCAACACATCCTGGAGGTGTCTGGCCACAAGATCCTCACTTACAGAGGTATAAATCGCCATATCGTTGGCGTACATGGAAGGGCGCACTTGTGGGGCAAGCGCCATGTCGCTTGGGTACAGAATGAACAGTTCAAGTGCCAACAGGATTCCCTGCGGTACTTCCGCTTGGATTGGAAGAATTCTTTAAATTAGTTTTGTTTAATGTAACAAATGCAACAAAAGCGATAGAACAATAGAAAAAGCAATATGTTTTTAGTATGTACATGAAATTACACCAATTGAGTGTTGGTGCGCATGTGCAGATAGTTATTTTCAACATTACAAACGTTAAACACTAATGAAATAGCTCTCAGTGTACCACAAATCTATTGCCTAAGTAGTTTTGTGCAGAGGTGCGCTATTCTACCTTCAAAATAGCCCATCTCACCCGCCATTTGAGTATCCAAGAGCCCGATGCAACGTTTGCATGGCCCCTTTGTATTTATTATACCTGGTTTCCGGTCCGTCTGGCACTTGTAGACCGCTTTCCTTATGGTTGAAAATGTGACTGTTTTTGTCTGAAACCGATCAACCAAAACAATTTATAGAAATCATTTTTACCCAGTACAAGCATGCAACCTGTGTATTGGGGAATCTGTGAAAGTAACTGAGTGGATTGGCGAGCAATCCAATTCTGCTGCGCCTGTTGCGCATATTGGTTGTATTGTGGAAACTGCTGTTGCTGTGATTCGAACTGATTGGGAGATGACAGTAAACTTCTAGGATCCGCAACGGGCCTAATGAAATCCTCTTGTCTCGGCGGGGTTTGCACTTGAAGACTTTGGCGTTGATTTGTTACACGGTAGATGTCTTGACTTGGAGAACTTACTGGCATACGCGGTACAGGATTAGCCTGAAATTGAAACATTTAAAGTATGCAAATCACTGAAACCTGATCAAGTCAAATGGCACTTTCTCGTGACCCAAGACGGTAAACTCTAGTATATATTACAGGCTAGAAAGCAATCTGTAATTCGACATATATCTAAATTAATTTATATGTAATATTATTGTAAGAATAATAAATATTTTTAAATAGAAATCATTTCATAAGTTATTGTTAGTTGAAAATTAACACATACTATTGAAAACAGGTGAGCAAAGGTACGCTAAAACAAACGAAGACTTTAGTGCCAACTGATGTAGAAGATAATTTTTTTTAATTGAGAGACCATTATAAATTATCAAAATCACGACATCAGCAACTTGTTAATGAAACAAGACTTAACTATAACACAAATTTTATATTAAACTCCGATAACAAGAATGCTGCGATGTGGAGAGTGATAAAAAGCAGTAGTAATACTAGGAAATTACATAAAAATATATCCTTACAAATTAAGGACCGGAAACTTGAAGACAGCTTCCCATATCATTAATGAAATTCCTACAACTGAATTGTCTAAGAAACTGACACATAATGCTTTTTCTATGTTCATTTTCCCCTTCGCGGAAACAGAAGTCATTCAAGTTGCAGCAAGGCTAAAAAACAAATTCTCAACTGGATTTGATGATTTACCTGCTGCCATTATTAAAGAATTTAGATTATATCTTGCCAACGTGCTGACATATTTAGTTAATTTATCCCTTTCTGAAGGAGTTTTTCCTGAGATTCTTAAGGGGGCGATCCTTGTTCCAGTTTATAGAAAAGGAGACGCATGTAATACTGCCAGCTATCGACCTGTTGCTTGATTATCAACTATTTCTACGATCTTGGAATATTGTATGCTTGACCGGCTTACTGCTTTCTTAGACAAATATGAATTAATTACGCAATCCCAACACGGGTTTAGGAAAGGTAAACCAACGTCGACAGCTTTAATCAATTTCTACAACGAAGTACTAAAGCATGTAGAACAACGAACTGTTCCCATAGGATCTTGCGATCTTCTGAAGGCATTTGATTGTGTTCAGTACAACATACTTGTTGACAAACTTGAACGGTATGGGATTAGAGGGAATGCAGCTCAGTGGTTCGCATCTTATTTGGAGGGACGAATGCAGTGCACACAGTTCTGGGACCAGTTTTGTTCAACCTGTATGTTAACGATAACCATTTTCTTGAGGATGTTTATCTAACTATGTACGCGGATGACATCTCAATAATTGTTAATAGTAACCCTGATTACGCACAAACAGAACAGGTCTTGACGTCAATAGCCATCAACTTGGTAAATTGGTTTAATGCTAACAGATTGAAACTGAGCGTGCCAAAAACCAACTGTCTTCAATTTCACACTCGACAAAAACGGGTAAGATGTCTTAAATTTAATATTGATGGAGAGGAGTTGGTAGATACCAGCTCGACGAAGTTTCTAGGTATGATTTTGGAATCAACGCTAAGCTGGTCGATTGATTGTGAAACTCTCTCAAAGGAAATACACACCAAGAGTCTACATGTTCAGATGTCTAAAATTACAAGTATCTCCAGCCTGTTTACTTTCGTTATATTACGCACAAGTACAATCAAGGCGCATCTACTTCCGCGTAGCAAGTTTTTCTTGCTCAAAAAACTATAATCAGATGTCTAGTTGGAGCGAGATACAGAGATTCCTGCAAGTCTATTTTCTCTAGGTTAAGTCTATTACCAATACCCTGCTTATATATTTTAGAACCAGCTTGCTACATTTACAAGAATAGACATACTTTAGAAACAAACTCTGCTTACCATAATTATTACACTAGAATTAGAAAAAATCTACACTTACCAGCTGCCACCCTCAACGCTATCAGTCTTAGTGCATTTTCTTTAGGCGTAAGAATCTTCAATAAACTGCCAGTGCATATACAACAAATTCAATCGTACTATAAATTCAAAGCGTCTGTCAAAGCACTTTTATAGTACTTGCTAATGTTAATATATTTTACCATATCGATGAATATTTAAATTGTTCTTTTTAATAATGTCTTTTTCCAATAGCACTCTTTACTTAACTTAGTAATTTAGTTAATTATGGCTTGTTATATAACTTGATGTGTAAAAATAACTAATAAATATTATTATTATTATTATTATTAAGATTGTGTATTTAGAAGTGAGTTTTCGTTAAGAGTAATTTTAGGTGTAAATAGTGAGCAAAAATTGTTTTAAAATTCAATTTTTATCATCCGGGGTGATTTGAAAGAACGCGGTATTCACACATATATTGCGCCTAAATAGAGAGGGTGCGTTAAATTAGCAGGTTAATTATTGAAAATTTAGTAATCGTTATTATTATTATTAAGGATGGGCCAGATGCCTTTAGTCACTGCGACCTAAATAGGTTTATTGTAACGGTGCCGTTTTATGTGTTAGAATAGTTGGAAGCTTTCGATAAACCTTAATATTATTTTGGATCTTCTTCTTTCAATTCAGTAGGTGTGAGAAGTGATCTATTGAAGTGTTGATGTCGAGTATGACTGATGGTAACACATTTATACCGAATGTGTTCTGCTGCCTCTAGATCTTCTTGAAACAAACGGCAGATTTGATCTTCAGCTTTTCTTAGTTTATATAAGTGATACTTTAGCTGTCAAAAATCCTGCCAGTAATTTAAGGTTCCCTTCGCTGAACGATAGCCCTATCTTTGCTGTTTTTAGCGAGCCTGATACAAATGTCTTCGCCTAATTTTGTCCTGGCATGTTTTGATAGCGAGAAACTTTTCGATTGTCCTTCCATTTCTTGATTGCTTGTTTTAGGTGGCTCTTTTGCAGACCACCATAGAGACTAGGATCAATGAAAGGGTTTTAAGAGCTCCAGGCTTTAATCCCTTATCTCTTCAGTCTGCCATATCTACAGCAAATATTTCTGCTTGAAAGACTGTCGCATATCTGCCCAGACTACATGTCCGTTCAATTAGGTTTGCAACAATAGATTCCTGTACCGACTCCTGTGTGCATTCAGGAATTATCGGTGTAAAGGCTAATGTCAGCCTTAATCGAAGACTTGCTACTACTGCAACAGTCCCTGTCGGAGTAACATGCATCAAAGGAATTCTCCAATGATGTTGTAGCGCACAGCATGTTCGAAGGCATTGAAAGAACTTCGTCAGCAAGTATCTTGTCAAGGATTTCTGTCCCAGCACAAACCATGTTCTGTGGTAATTGTATCGCAAGATGCCAGTATCTGTAATCAGATATCCTAGTTTCCCTTTCCAAAAATATGTGGAGAGGTATAAGATCCAGGAGAATTTCAAGAGCCAGTCCAGGTGTGGTACAGGTGTGGAACCAGTGATCGTCAGGCTGGCTATTCTCTGCACGAGATAAATTTAGCTCTCGTTGCAACCTGTTGGGCCTTCTTCCACCAGATGACGGCGTCGTACATGATCATGGGAGGAACCATTGTCACATACAGCCAATAGATTCTCTTGGGAGACATTTCCCAAGTCTTACCACAAAGCCTACGGTATGTCCACAGAGACATTTTAGCTTTCTGAATTAGTCTATCCAAGTGCGGATTCCAGGATAGTGTCCTGTCAAACAAGAGTCCTAGATAGTTTACCTCCATAGAGAAGTATAGTTGCTCACCTAGAAAAGTTGGAGAGGTCAGCCTCCTTCTCCTTGTGAATCGAACAATCACGGCTTTGTGCGGGCTGATTGCAAGCTCTTCCCCTTTGCACTAACCGTGAATAACGTTGAGCACCTTCTGCAAGGTGGTTGTTAGCCCCTGAGTTTCAGTGCCTCTAATTAATACGACTAAGTCGTCGGCATACGCTATTAGGTGGTCTACAAGAAACGGCCATAGCAGGGGTGAGAGCTCCCCCCTGGGGGAGCAGCCTAGTGCTAAGCATATTGCGAAACCATTATATTAATTTTTTTATTCAAAATAGTCCATACTACTACCTCCTCAGATATTTACTAATTCTCCCGAAACAGCCTGTATACCACGATATTTATCATTGGTATATACCTTTCACACCTTGGTATAAATCTAGATGTATTTATCTAGATACTACTGTCGAAAATGTATTTGTTTACATATATATTGGCACATACGTAGATACTCAAAACAAAGTGTCTTACAACACTGCTGAGAAACATATTTTTTTATCTTACCGCTGCCTGGACATTATTATTGGGTCTACTAATCGGAGTCGACAATGTCGTTAGACTATCAGGACATCCTAGCTCTGGTGCTTCGTCACTTCCATCAGAACATTGCGGAATTCCATCACATGCGTTGTAGATTGCTATGCATTCGCTGTTAGAACGACATTCGAATTGGAATCTGCTGCACTTACCTGTAAAAGGATGTTGATTAAAAATTATACTAATCTGCACAGAAACTTTTTGTATAATTTCTCTATTGAAAACTTCGTTTACTGTTTGCTGCTGATATTAACATATTTGAATAGGTATTCTTTGTTTAATCTTAACTGTAAAAATAGTCGTAAAACAAGAGAAACCTACAAGAATATAAATATAATTGGCCTACTTTTAATTTTTTACATGATTTCCATACAATCTCTGGTAAGTTTTTATTTTTTAAGATTCGGTAAATTTCAATTTTACCTCTTTTAAACTTGCTCCGTAATAGATGTCGGCTCCAGGTAAGTACTTCTCTAAATTAATTTTCTCCGATATCAATGAAAATATAATTAAGAATCCATCACTTCGAGACCACTCAACGTCAATTAGTCGATTAATTGTTAAAGAGAGTTTAGCTTTTGATAAATCTATACTTAAATACACAGTACGTCCTCGCAGTTCTCGCTAATATCGTTTGAAATGCTTCGAAATTGATTTTCGTTAATAAATGCTATATTTAGAAACTTGTGGGGTCCATACTGTTGAGTATAATTGACAGATTCTATCTTGGATCAAGTACTTGATTTGTTTTGTGTAGTTTTCGGATTTGTCAGACATAATTTTTCAATTATGACGACATAATTTTGATACGTAGATTAATGAAATGTTTTTTAAAAGCTTTTATTGTCTCTGTTATATATTTTGGCGCAAACATGCAATCTACTGATCGTTAATTCCATCCCCAACAAAACCACACCCATTTTTAACTCTGATAAGGTTTTGCGAAGTAAATAACTTTACCATCACTCAGATCTACTATTATATCAAGTTTACCAGGTGGAACACGTTGTAGGTGTCTCTTACAAAAATTGAGTAATTTTGATAAAATCCACAAGCTTTAATTCCTTGCCTTGTAGGATTTGTCTCGAATTATTTATTGTCTATCTATGCAGACTTAATATACGATCTCTAAATGTAAAAACCATTATTTTTTGAGTCAAATTATTTTGCCAGGACTGTGTTGCAATAATTTTTGAAGACTAATCCCCGTTGCAAGCAGTGTGAAGGACTTTGTTAAAATTTTGAATCATTTACCCTAAACGGTGTTATGAAATTCGATCCACATCTGACTGTAGGTGTTTTATTAGTTATTTCTTTTAAGTAATTTTGATAAAGAATTAAAGTATATTTTGTACAACTTTAAGTATATTTACCGTCAATTATTTTCCCAATCAAACCAGACGCAAAATTTCTCCAGTTCTGAGGTTATATTAAGCTGGAATGGGGGTGTTTCCTATGAAACTTAGACAATTTTACTTAAGTAACTCAAGTTTGAATCTATTGCTTTATATAATTTTGTTCCCATTATCTATTTTTTAACTTTTTTCTTCTTAACTCATTTAAATGTCACTTTTTGCGTCATTAACCTATGAAAGACTCTCTTATAGTAGAGCTGCTCACTAGCGCCAACGGGCAGTGGCGGAGATTCGATACAACCCTCAGTATAACTGCGAGTCCCAACCAGACCTGTTGTGTATACATGTACGCTGCTGTAAATACTATTTCGTAGTTCTACGTCTGTTTTAAAAATGTTGCCTACGTCGCGAAAACGACCAATGTTGGACAAAGTTACAGAATTTATAGCAAAAATACCTGATCTAAATTATAATGGCGTTAAAATTCAATATGTGGTTTGTAATATCCCTTTAATGTGTTGGTCCAAAAGGTATTGTCTACGTCACGTAAATAGTAAACAGCATTCTTCAAAAAAAAAATGCACACGACACTATGACAAATTTAAATTTAATTTATGTTACCTTTATTGCATGTAATCTACCGTTTAATTTACTAGACAAGGAAGCATATGTCTTCTTTTGGAATAAATATTCGGACTGCAAACTACCAAGTCGGGCATCGTTATAAAGAATTGTGCCATCTGCTCGTGAATATGTTGAAAAAGGAACTTAATCGGAGTTGAAAGATAAAAAACTGTGGTTATATGTGGACGAAACAACAGATCGTAAAAAACATTCCGTGGTTAATGTAATGGTACGTACAATGGAACCACATCAATCGTCACATTCAATTCTATTAGCTTCCAGACGAGTACAACAATGTATTGCCGAAGTAATTTCAAAGTTAGTGTTAAATACATTGGAAAAGTATGAACTCTCAACAAACCAACTGTAGATGTTTATGAGTGATGGTGCCGGAAACATACTTCCTGTAGGCCGGTCTCTTAAAAAACATTGTGCTAACTTGTTACATATTACGTGTAAAATTCATGCTTTCAGTCATGTGACAGATAGTATTAGAAAATGTTATCCTGAGGTAGACGCTTTAATAGCGCATACAAAAGCAGTGTTTGTCAAATCCCCAAAACGTGTTTGCAAATTTCACAGACTGTGCCCCCGTGTGCCTGAGCCACCAGAACCTATTCTTACACGTTGGAGAACATGGTTACAGGCCGCGTTTTATTATCATAAATATTTTGAGAATATTAAGAACGTGGTTTTACAATTCGATCCAAAGGAAGCTGCGGCAAGAAAAGCCAGTCGAAATTTCAGATAGTCAGGTTAAAACGGATTTAAGAACTATTCAGAACAGTTACTTCGGACTAGTGGAGGCAATAGAAAAATTATAAAATCCTTCGGTGTCGTTAGTGGAATCTCTGCAAATAGGGCAACATGTTCACGCACAGCTATGCGCAGTAGAAGACGCAAAAAATGTTTGTGTTTTAGAAAGGTTTGAAAGTGTTTTAGGGAAAGATTCTGATTTTGGCACATTAACACAAATTTGTGAAGGTCTTCCAACAGAACCGTTAAGTTGTTCCAAAGATTATTTTAATTACGCAAATATAACACTAGATGTAGAACGTTCGTTTTCTGCATATAAACACACTTTTTCCTCACGCCGCACTCGGTTTGCCAAAACAACTGTGGAAACGGTAAGTGTTTGAGCACGTATTATATTTTATTTCTGACCATTTATTTTGCGTAAACTTTTATGGGCCTGCCACTGGCAAATTGAGCAACTCTACTTGTAAGTGTAGTAATGTAATATTTTATTATTAATACTGTATAATTTATTAAAGTAATTTAAACCTAAGAGATAAGCCCTGTAAGATACCTCATGAAAATGTCCTAAAAATGAATAGGAATTTTCCTTTGAACTTTATCACCTTCAAAAATTCCCCTGGCGCTGCAAACAACGAATCCAGCGCCTATGAAAGGAAGTATTGTTTTGTTAATGTGTTTAGCACTGTCTCTATCGTGTCAAATTTTTGCCCCTTCAGCATGATTTTTATCTTTGGAAAAAGAAAAAGTCGCAGGGAGCCAAGTCAGACAACTGCGCTGGATGAAGAACAACGGCAAAAACAATGTTGTTTTTCGCCAAAAACTGTTATACGATGAAAGCGCCAATTCTCTGGACGTTTTTCTTCTTAGATCCTCCCTTAGCTGCCTTAAGGCGTCACGAGACAACTTTGCGTTAATCGCCTGACTTGAAGATACGAACTATTTGTGGATAATTCCATCAATATTCAAAAGCAGATCAATTGTTTCTTGCGTCAAGAAAGTAGATTTCCTCGCAAAAATCAGTCTCTATTCAAGAAAATATTTTTATTTCAAGACTGTAAAAATGTATAATATAAGAAAATAATTTTCTTGACATTTAATTTCGATTAAATAAATACTTTCTTAGGGTTAGAAAATCAATAAAATCCAAGACAGAAAAATGTTTCTTCCAAGTAAAACATTTAGTTTTAAGTTAAGGAAATATTCATATTAAAGGTAGGAATTAAAAAATGGTCCAGATCTCACAAAGTTCTATTGAGAAATTAGGCAAGCAATTTCGTGTTCAAAAAACACATCATCAGGCCAGCTACAATGGTATCCAATAAAAGAAAAATTACGATAATGGAAAAAAAAATGAAAGTTAATAATTAAAATTAGGAGCAAGTGAATGAGCTAACGAAAAAGTTTTTTTTTATAGGTTACAGTATAATTAAATTATTTCTTTAATAATGTAATTAAATAGGGATTATTTTTATGTAGTTCAATAATTAATGAGTTAATATTTAAGCTTATTTATCCTTTTTTTATTATTATTTTTTATATATTTAAGAAAACTATAGTTAAATTAATACACGTGGTAAATAGTAATAAAAAGAAAAAAAATATATTACAATAACCGGTATTCTTTGAAAATGTTCATGAAACGTTGTACGTTAAAGGATATATCATTTTATTGGTACGTATGGTATCTGTATTCTGCTTCCGTCGCTACTATCTAGGACGGCATGACTATAACTACTGGTACTAGGTGGCGCCAGGAAATATTTCAGTTGCTGTTTTTGAAGACTTTTTTCATGTGTACTTCTGCATTAAGTTCACTTGTTTGAATATTATTCTGTAGATAACCTATTTTAGTCTTTTTAAAATCACAAGCAATATGAATAATTTATTGTATTATGTACGAATAGTAGTACTGTTTTAAACAAGGTAAGGGCAATTAATAATATGCATATAAATAATATGCATTTCACAAATTTTGAGCAAAAATGCTTTATTTTAAGAAAATGAAACTATTGATTTATGAACAATACCTAAACGCTTTCTGGAATTAAGAAAACTATTTACTGTCCTTAAGAGAATATTATGGGTTATAACGGCCATTTACTTATACTAAGAATCGCTTTCTTCAAATTTTCTGCAAGATTTTCTTGAATCAAGTTAACAAATGTCTTAAACAAAGAAATACAATTATTTCATTACAAGTATATACTTCTCTTAGAGGGAGAAAGAAACGCCCAGAAAATGTTTCTTTTGATTTAAAACAGTTACTGTATTGTGGATAATTGAAACAATTGTCTTGAATTAAGGTGGACAGCTTTGATACAAATAAACGTTTCTCTGCGTGTGCCCATGAACTTGACTTTCGTCAGCTATGACGGCCTTACGAAGAAAATCTAGTTCAATTCTCAACAGACATCGATGCTTTTTGTATCCGTCGCTTAGCAGTAGTGGCACAAACTTTGCCACTGCCCTTCTCATGTTCAAGTCTTCCGACAAAATCCACTGACATGCGCCACAATATAATCCCACAATTTTACAAAAGTCTTGGTTAGTCTGTCTACGATCATTCGCAACTGTATTCCAAACAGCAACGGCATGTTCTGGTGTAATACCGGTTGACGGTCGTCTGTAACGTTCATCGCCATCGACTGACGTTCAGCCATCTTTCTTTTAACATTTTGTGTGTTTCTGCTGCAGTGTTATCCAGTTTAGAACAAAACCTGATACAGATGCGCTGATCCCTCAAATCGGCCAATGAAAAATCGCAAACACAAGCAGACATAACGATGAAAAATTGTTCTCTAACAAAGAATGTTTTCACTTACGATGACGCTGCTTGGCATATAGACTCACAAAGAATGTACGCAACTCCACATAGCGACGTTTGATAACTGCGTCTGGTACGCGTGTGATTACAATTTCGGGAACTTTTGGGAACCACCACGACAACCATAAACGCGCTTATAAAACAAAAGTTTTTCAACAAACCTCGTATATTTTGCCAAACTAAAAATTCCAGAAACAACATTCAATCAAATAGCGCAATCGATGTCTCGAGAACTTAACTAACACTTCAAACAACTCATTGAAACAAAAAAGAATGCTGTAAGGACAAATATACATAAACTATCAAAGATAAGAATCGCGTTATCAACATTAATTGATAGCACCGCAATTGTTGGACTTCTCCCACGCCGAGAAATTTTTAGGTAAAATCGCGGTAATACAACCGCTTGAAATCACCACTACAACTATCATTCCATAGTACCAGAAAGAACTTGGTGATCACGGTAACGGTCGGTGTCTGATCGCGTGATTCTGTTATTGTTTTAATACTGTTTTGTAAGCATTTATCGGAAGTAATGGCATCGAAGCTTAAGAGGGGTCCAATTCCTGCATTTTCGTTAGATGGTTCGAGGAGATTGTTCGTGAGGTATAACGAGGATGTTGTAGTAAGTTGAATTGTCGCTAATGTTCAAATTTATTTAAGTCTTAAACGTAAATGAACTAAATTTAGTTGCACCATGTCTTAAAAGTAATGCATAAAATTGGTATTTTATGTTTGACTTGTTTTCATTTCAAGTGTTTGTTTTTCATTTAAACAAGGACCATTTTCAACAATCAATTCAAAATCCAGTTTTGAGATTTCTTGCATATATTAAATTTTAAAATAATTGATTTTTTGCTTTTTTTGACACGCTCTACATTTCTATTATATTTGCTTCACTACTCTTAAATTCAAAATGTCCTACCTCCGATTGGAAAATTAATTGGAAATACCTGGCTAATATTAATATATCAAAAACAAAAACTTCTTTGGGGTCACAGCGCGCTGTGACCTGCTGCAGCGCTCAAAAGGTAAAGAGCACTTCTGGGAATTTCAAGGATAGTTTATTTAGAAACTCCTTTGGAGGAATTTGGCAGAAGAAATCTTGGACAAACAAAGAACAAATAATCAAGCAAAAATATTATTTAGAAAAGTTAAAAAAGCACCTAAGATTTACAACAACATACCTACATAGGACGTAGGCTTCCGCGGTCGTCAATAATACTATACTCTTGGTTTCCGGGTTGAAACCGTGTCGTAGCTTTTGCAGACGTTTCATCCATATTCTTATGGGACATCTTCAGGACTGTTACTGTACATTGACTAGGGATTATTCATTCCGGAGGGGTTTATATAGAGTTTGTTTCGGGTCAACGGAGCGGAAATGTTATGGATTAATGAAACGTGGGATTTCCACGTGTGATGTAAGGGGTAGCCATCTTCGCGATTTAAATTGTTAGGATGTTTGAAAATCTGTATTGATTCACGGATTTTTTTGCTATAACAGTGAGGGTTGCGATATAAGATGCGGGTAGAGTTAAATTGGATTTGGTGGCCAGTCTATGCTCAGCCAGCGCGGACCCAGCTACACGCAACAACCGCGTACAACGCTCGTGCTCAGTAACACGAGTGCTGACCGATCTCTTTGTTTCACCGATGTACGCACTATCGCATGAACATGGAATCTGGTAGACGCCAGGGGCTTCCAGATGATTGCGGTCTTTGATGGAAAAGTAGTCTGAGTGCTTGAAATTGGGTTGGAAGATGGTTTTTATGTTGTTCCTGAAGAGAATCTTGCTGATGCGGTCGGTGACACCATGAATGTAGGGTAGATACGCTTGCTAACGGAAATTAGACTTAGATGAGGGAAGTCTCTGTGGAGAAGGGTTGCTGTAGCGGTGAATAGTAGTTCGAATATCTTTGCTAGAATAATTATTGCGGTTCAGAGTTTCAATGATGTGGTTCAGTTCTTGAAGAAACGAATTGGATTCAGATAGGGAAGTTACCCTTTGATAAGAGAATTGATGACACCGCGTCTTTTGGGCTGGATGATGGTGTGAGAGGGCAGTGAAATACTTATCCATGTGCGTGGGTTTTCGGTAAATGGAATGTCCCAGTGCACCATCAGGACGCCGGTGTACGAGAACATCTAGGAAAAGAAGGCAACCGTCCGATTCGATCTCCATGGTAAAGCGTATGGAATCATGTTGTAATTTAGAAACCATAGGAAATTGTTTAAAGATTCGTGTCCATGAGGCCAGACGACAAAGGTGTCATCAACGTATCTGTACCAACACTTTGGCTTAAGGTTGTAAGATAATAGGGCTTGTTGTCCCAACGCTTCCATAAAGATGTTGGCGACGACAGGAGGCAAAGGGGATCCCATAGCTGCGTCTGAGACTTGCTCGTAGTATTTACCACGAAAATGGAAATAGGTAGTAGAAAGACAAGTTTCAATCAAGTCAGCCAGATCATCCCGCTGGTCATTGGAGATGAGGAACTCTATAATAATGGATATAAGTATCCATTATTATTGCACGTGTGTTTTACGACAGTTTGTCCGAGAACTGGTAATACCGTTACATCTCTTCTCAAATGAGCATACAAGTGTTTTTAATCTTTAGTAATCTGTCGAACTTGTGTGAATTTGAAAGGAGAAATATTGTAGGTCAACTCAAAGGCGTTCCTATACGCGAAGTTGGTCAACGGATCGCTTCTGAGACCAATTCTATTATGTGAATCAGTGAATCCAAGAAGGATAACGTACGTCTACCAAGCTTGAATATCGATATCTTCACAGGCTCGCAGTTAGAAACTGCATTTCGATTTTGAACCTCTTAGTGTGACAATGGTGGACTATTACACAATATCGATAATCTATCAGCTCTGTTCTACTTTCTAGAATTATTCGGGACCAACTACTCCTTACCGTAAATATATTTCGATGTATCAACTAATTTAAAGATGTACACGGTGTTCTATTATAAAAAAGAAACAAGTTCTATTCATTTGACAATGCTTGTGTTTGTTTACATTTAAAAACAGCCTATATAGTACAATAAACATATTTGTATGTTATAGTAGACGCTTGATTTAAAGTATTACCACAACGATTCCCCATAATTAATGTAAAATTATGAAAGCGATATTGATTTTCTGAGAAATTGAGATGAATGCATCTTTTTTGCTAAAAGATTAGACATCTTAAAAATTGTTTAATATTGCATCGATATTCTATTTAAGATAAAGCTATATAAAGTTACATACATCGAAATATTTTTACAATATACACTCTCTAATAAACATGTCAACACTTTCATTATTTCTTTAACAGACGATATTTTTTAAGTTATTTAAAGCTGGACGCATTTTCCTAACTATAGATTCGAATTTTGCAGGATTTTACTGACAACGTTTATTTTTATTAAAAAATCACACCAAATGATAACAGAGAAGCATGGTAATTGACAGAAGTGTGCTACAAGGATCAGTGCTTGGACCCTTATTTTTTGTTATTTATGTCAATGATATTTTGATCACACTGGGAGGACGTAATGCAGTTATGTATGCGGATAACACTAGTTTCCTGGTCTTTAATGAGAGTGCACATAATATGATGTGATGCTTTCATTAACTGCTTCCATAGCAATAAACTTTATGCCAGCTTTTTGCATTTTAGTCCTGGTACTAGCATCACACATGAATCCAGCCTTATAAGAATTGATTCATGTTCTATCCAGCAGGTACAAAATACGAGTATGCTTGGAAAATAGTCGGAACTGGGAAACACGTGTTAGAAATATGTATAAACACCTCTCTTCCACGTGCTATGCAACTTACAAAAAATGCGAAATTTTTTACTATTAAATAGAGTTTCCTCAAAATAACGTCTTTTCTACATTAGACGATTTTTTTAGTTTCACGTATATGTAGTACTTCCTCTGTTTTATAGTAAGTGAGCCATTTGCGTTTTCTTTTAAATTCATTGGCAGTTACGAATTTTTTAAAATTTTATTTTTTGTATTCTTAACATACACCAAATTCTTAATCACATGTGCCATAACCTTCAAAATATTTTGGTTTCAATCGTCACAAGTTAAAGTGTTCTAACACCGAAAGTGGACGGCTGAAGAAGGGAGCGGTAATTGTGGCAATTGAAAAGTTTAGAACAACAAGGGCTACTATAAAAAGAATAGGGAAACAAGGTACGGATTCTGTTCGTGGTTTTGATGAGAATAAGCCTATGAATGTAAATTCTAAAAAACAAGGAAAGTGTGGACGGAAAAAAAATTGACAGAACAGAAAAAATTACCAATATGCAGTTGGCTGATTATAAAAGAAGAGGGACACTGCGGTCGTTATCATGTGCAGTTGAAATTCCGTCTACCTCGCTATGGAGGTTGCTAAAAAATGGTGAAATTAAGAGGCATTCCAATTTAATGAATTACATCCACATTGATGAGAAGTGGAATATCACTAAAGTGAATCAGAAAATCTATCTCCTGTCTGATGAAGTTGTACCATGTCGTCAAGTCCAAAGTAAGTCAAACGTGACCAAAGCGATGTTTTTAGCAGCTGTTGCCCGACTGCAGTACGATCGTTACCGTAACCAGCACTTTGATGGCAAAATTGGAATATGGCTTTTATAGTACAAGAACCAGCCTAGTGAAATAGCAAAAATTGACCTAAAGGTGCAATTGTTACTAAACCTATTGATATATGTAAAGATGTTTACAAACGTATGTTAATGGAAAAAGTAAAAGAAGGCAATTAAAGAAAAGTGGCCAAGGAGCTTCTCCAAATATATAATCATGATAATGCAAGGCCACATTGCAATATTGGAGATGAGCAACTAAGGAGAAAGTGTAGAAGTCACAGTCAACCGGCTAATAGTCCCAACTTGAATGTGATCGATCTTGGCTTCTTTGCGTCTATTCAATCCTTACAACACTAGCGTTCACCGCGCAATATTGACGATTTAATAAAGGTTGTCGAAGAATCTTTCGAAGCGGAGACTAGACGTACAGACATACATTAGATAACGTGTTCATAAGTTTACAAATAGTTATAAAATCGATTATAGATAGTGACGGAAACAATAATTATAAACATAAACATATTAGCAAGGCAAAGCTTGAAATGTCGGAATAAATGTTTTTTTTTCTAAATGACTCACTTATTTTTGAAAATGTTGAAAATATGAAAATCAAAAATGATCCACTTATTTTGGAAAAAATAAAAATCGGAAATAGCGCACTCACTTTAGATAAAAACGAAAATGGTTCATTTATTTTAGAAAAAATAAAAATCAGTAATGGATCACTTATTATGGAACAGAGGAAATATATTTTATATTAAATTTAGTAATCTTGTTGAATATGTTTACGCATAAACAATACTTCAATATTTTTTTCTTTATCTCTATTTCTCGTTGACTTTGTAAAGGCCCCTTAGATTAATAAACTATTATTATTATTCAATAAACTCAATAGATAAAATGCATCAACCTCAGATAGTTGGCATGCCCGATATATTCAACAAAGCATTAGGTTCTTATCGACGTCTAAGCTTGTATAAGACTCGGTAAATTTTCAGAACAAATTTATGTGGTTTTATGTAACTTATGCTATTTTTAAAACCACTATTTTACGTCATTACTTCTCATGCCACTTTTATTACTTCTCAAACAAGTTAAAAAAACCTACGAAAGTATGATAAATTGCTTAATTTTATGTACACATATTCAATTATCTTGCCAGCATTTAAATGCTATTCCTTGAGTTACAATCCTATCTAAATTGTAATAATTACAGATTTATTGTTCCTATTAATCTAAAAGATTAAAAACGAGATTATTCATGACTATCGCTATTTAGCATAGTCTATCATAACCGGAGAAAAATTCATTTGTTTGCCTACCGTCTGGAATAAAAATCTCATACTTCACACCGAGATTAATGAATACATCAAACGCGATCGAAAAATCCGTTCTATGCCGATAATTTTCTAGATTGCAATTGCACGATTTTTTTACATAATTGTAGAACTTTCTAAAATTAAACAAAAAGGTTAATTATCCTCATTTAGAAAACTGTAAAACGTAACTGAGTCTAACAAGTAAAAGCAAATTTCTTTCGTTGGTATTCGCGAGACCAATTTGAAATTTTAAGAGAGATAATTCTATACAGAGTGTTTAAAACTATACGCTTACTATTTTGTTGATTACATTCAGAAGCAAAACAAATCTCTTTTTCTCTGTCAATATTTCTAGATTTATTTCCTCAAACTTTAGCTTGGTACAGAACTGATCGTAATTATAGCAACAATTCTGATATTAATATGAATTTATAAACTAAATTTAGTTAATATCGTTGAAAAAGTATTGTCTAAATTAAACAATGATAAAAATCTCTATTCCAAAAATGAAGTATGGGTACCTATTTGGAAAATACTATTTTGTACTGAACTACAGTAAAATATAGAAAAAAAACAAAATAAATTTATTTTAACTAAGAAAGCAATAAAGACAACTAATATTTTGTGAAGTATACCTCAGCTTTAACCACCTCTACATTACTTGCAGGGCATAGATTCCAATAGTTTACTTATAATATAATTGTAGTGAGTTTTAAGCAAACCTTTAAGATTATCATAAGTTTTGCAACGATTTAATAACCTCTCATAAGTTTCCTGTTGGATTGAGATTGAAAAATTGCGATGGGTATGATGCAATGTAGATGCATAACATCTACATTTTCTTTCCCTAACCACTCCTTTACTTATTTACAGGCTTTTTTCTTGAAGAATAGAAGAAGGTGGTAATTTAAAACGTCTCTACATATCAAGTCATTTATTGCGATGTAGAAAACTCATTCCATGTCCGGAGAGACACTCTCACACTATAATGCTAGAGCACTTCCATGTTTAAGAGTAGGATAAACATATTTTTGATTCATTCTTTCACCGCCTGGAATTTGCACATAACATATATCTTACTTTTGAATAAATTCAATTTGCAATTTCCATATGTCAGATATCCAGCTTAAGTTATCTCTTATAAGCTGTAGTTGATCTTGTCTATTTTCTGTCGACAATAAGAGTTCCTTCGTACAACATTTAGGATAAAAATCAGCATGGACAAGTCTCCTTCGAATTGTTGTAGGAGCAACTTCAAGTCCTCCATTTTCTTTCAAATTTCTCAAATATTCTTTGGGGTGATAAAAAGGAATCAGTTTTTGCGAATTTGTAAATTTTTCAATTAATACGAACTGAGGTGTTCTTGGGTCACCAACATTTTTCAACCTTCAAGTACAATTGACCCACTCGAACGACTTCCGATTGCTTAATATCGCTCAAAGCATCGATGGCGGTAATGAAGGTCCCGCTTTTTCTATCGCCTCTTGTCTTCTTTATCGAAGACATGATCCGATTGCTATGCAACGGTATAAAGAAGAACGAAGTCGCATAACCTGGTGAAATGCATCGCAAACTCTGAGAGAACGCTTCGAGTAGATTGATGACTTTGGAGGGCGGGACAGATAAGGTTTCACCTTTTTTCGTCTTCGACAATCCTTATAAATCCTTGACACGCCAACAAAGCGACAGCAATGAGGAATGGGATCAAACGCCAACAAAGGGGCTGGAACAAGAGTATATTCATAGGAGCTCCATCTAAGAGAATCATGGCAGCTAGTTACGGAGACCATTTTCCAGACGGAAACATCAACTTGTTTATCGATAGCAAGCAAGTAGAGTCAGCACTAAATCGATCAACAATGTCGAACTTGCCACTAGACTGCCGCAGCGCTCTACCCTTAGTCTTTGAAACAAATTCTGGCAATGAACAAGCGGATAGATTAGCTAAGCTTCACGGGCCAGAATCCTCCATTCGACCGTCTGTATATGTGCTTTATGAAAGGATCAGAACTATCACTCATGAAAACTTCTTGGAGAGATAGGATGTAACTAGTTCCTGCTGTACTGCTTAAGCCACTTTGAACAAGCAGACAGCAGTAAGATACCTGATACTGTCTAGAAAGGACCGGCGCATGGCTGTTAGGATAATTCCGACTGGACATTGTCGGCTAAAGAAGCATCTCTTCAGGATGGGACTAACTGTCATGTAGAGGCTGCCAAGTTGAAAATGAAATAGTAAAACTGCACTAGCGTCAAATAGAAGGACATTGGTTCCACTGCCTATGCCAAGGCAGTGGGATGGTTGATGGCCTAGAGGGTTTTCCAGTATAGAGAAGATATGTAACGAACCTAAATCCTACATTTCATCCTCTCGTTATCCATAATCATAAGAAATGCACGAATAATCATTTTTTAAACATCACCGGAAAATAATTTATCGGTGGCCACTGTTACTGGAATAACTAAATCCTGAATGCCAAGCAGCCATAACCTCGAATTGTTCATATTTTGCTGTTTGTTATACAAACAGGTATTCCACATATGTCCCAACACACCAGTGAGGATCAGGTGACTATGTGTCTAATACTGTCACATGCGACCAATAGATCTTTGAAGGTAAAAACTTTGATCTTTTCCGTTTTAGTGCTTTTGCTTATTACTATTCAGCATAAAGGACTTCTTGCATCTTATTATTGAAATCAAGCGATTGTAGACGTATTTAACGGCCAGTAAATCACGCCCAGCGCTGTATACACCAAATTTTAGCTGTTACATCAATTACACCTATGCAAATCGTTATGGAAATCTCAAAAACACTACTACCATCAATTTTACTAACACTAAGAAAGGAAAACAAAAGAACACGCGACCATAACGTATCGTCGCGGTGGAAAAGTGAAAGCAAAAGCTTCCCAATGTCGTGAACTGTCTTTAATTAGGTATTATTGCCGAGGATTGTTGTCGGTTGTTTGTTAACTTTATAGCTAGGAGGTCGCAGAAGGCGAAGGTATATCATTCTACGATGTGAAATCGTGGGTAAAAATTGCATTACCCAATCGAGGCGTTGTTGGTGAATTAGCCGTTGCGACAGTCGAGTCATATTCTTGTATTATTAAAAACGACATCCAGCTGTGACATCCATCTCGGCTTAGTTTCATAAATTTCCTGCATTTGAACTAAATTTTAAGACCTTGGTGGATGGTGTGCGTGTCTTTTTGTTGATATAAAGGCTATACGTGTTTGAGAATGTTAATTAGCGATAAACTAAACTTATGTCTTCAACAAAGATTATGTAATCTGTAATTGCAGCTAGCTTATTATAATTGTCCATATAGTAAGTTTTGACACGATCCAGACGTAGAATGAAAATTTGTCACCATTACAATGAAATACGTTTCACTTTTTTCCAATTAACATTCTGTTTCAATTTTAATGTAGTCAGTATGGTCATTAAAATTAACTTCTTATCAATCATAAACTGGGAGTAATCACTTTCCATATTTTGATTGTTTACAAAAATGCTTATGTTTTCATTTTGTATTTTGTGCAGCCTGCAGCAATAGTACGTCCGTCTTTTATTACTCGGGCTGTATGCCAGATACCAATTTGATATTTTGGGGATGTAATATAATGTTAATTGTGCATCTTTAGAAAATATATTTCGATACACTGGATGTTTTATAAAAAATGTGGCACAGTAAAATTCACTTTTTTAAATTGAACACCCTGTATATTTTTACATTATTAAAGATCCCTAAGTACACTCCATTTATCCCTAGATTATGGAAGTAACCTGTTTTGTGGTTTTCGAGGTAGTTACAACTGTTTCTGATAAAAAATTGAAAAATCACACCAAAGGAAAGTATTCTTACGTCCAAACGCTTATAAATTTAGCAATGAAATTTGTTGTTGGTTGAGATTGGGTGTCGGTGTCAGCAAACTGTTTTTATCACCGGATATATAGGCTGGTCATTAGGAAAGTAATGACTTTTCCAATTTTAAAATTTTCTCGATTTTGTTAAATGTTAAATATCCTGTATATTATGACTAGGAGTGATGCAGAATTAGATTCTGCATTAATCCATATAAGGTTTCCTTATACCTATTTTTAGCAATTTCTAAAATAATTCGGAATAATCAAAATTCCAATATTCAACTTTTCTTTTATTTTAAAATAAATTTTAAGTGAATTAATTTAAAGAAAAAGCGGCCGAAGGTTTTTTCCGTGTAAGAAAAAAGTACCTATTAATAGAGCCCGGTAACAGGGAGCCGTGCCATAGCCGTACCTGCCTAGTATACAAAAACAATAGTAAGAAAATAGAAAAAAAAAAATAACAGAACTAATACATAATTATAATATGTGAAAAGTAGTGAAACACTCACCCTTTTAAGCAGCCTTGGCTACGTAATACTAAAACTAGAAGCACCATTATCAGTATTAACATCATATGGATAAGAGTGGCAAAAAGTTGACACCATTAGATGTGTTTCTACAGTTGTCTCGGTGAACGATGTTTGCCGTGGTGAGAAAATGAGTTTATATTTTGAAAAAGAGCGTTCAACATCTACCGATGTTATACATGCATGATTAAAATACTCTTTGTACTTTGTCAGTGGATTATTCGATACACCATCACAAATTTGTTTTAGTGTGCTAAAATCGGGATCTTTCTGTAGCACACTCGAACTTTTCTAAAACGCTATTATATTTTGCGTCATGTATAGTCAGCAGCTGTGTATGCACTCCGTCCATAATTTGCAGAGACTCCAATAATGATAACGATCTATTTTGTAATTGGTCTATTACGTCAGCTCTCCTTAATAGCTGCAGCTTCGACAGGATTGAATTGTGCAACAACAGCTTTTACTATTTTGAAATGTTCAGCATAATAAAAAGCTGCCAGCAACCAATATTTTTTTTGTGCTTGCTATTAATGCATCTACCTCGGGAGAGCATTGTCGAATGGTTTCTGCCACAAGATGTAAAGCATGCACTTTACACGTGTTCAAGAAGAGAACGGCCTACCGAACGCATTATCGGTACGCCATCGCTCATAAACATCAACACTTTATCTTTTGAACTTTGAAATTTTTCCAACGTACTAAGTACAACCTTCGTAATTGCTGCAGCAGTACACTCTTGTAGACTTCGGCTAGCTAGTAACAGTGGTAATGTAGGTTTACTAGGGTCTAGTATGCGTACTATAATATTTACACTTGCAACCATGTTCAAGAAGAGATCGGCCTACCGAACGCATTATCGCTGCGCCATCGCTCATAAACATCAACACTTTATCTTTTGAAATTTGAAATTGTTCCAACGTACTAAGTATAACCTTCGTAATTGCTGCAGCAGTACACTCTTGTAGTCTCGGCTAACAGTAGTAATGTAGGTTTACTAGCGTCTAGTATGCGTACTGTAATATTTACAATTGATTTTTTTTTACAGTCTGTTGTTTCGTTAACACAGCCAAAAAAACTGTTTTTTCAATATGCGTTTCATTTTCTTTTCCACGTCATCGCGTATAAATGCAACATGCTTACGTGCCGTTTTCTCCGTTGGCAAGCGCAACTCGGGATTGTATTTGTCCCAAAAGTCCTTAAACAGTTGTTTATCGAGTAAGCCTAGTGGCAAATTACAGTTTATCAACATAAGAATTACATTAAAAAAAATGCACTTCTCGGTGGCATGCCCAATTTTAGTTTTCTAGGCTGTGCGGAATTTACGTGTCTTATAGTATAGTTCGTATAGTTCCACTTCTTCCTTGACATCAAATGTATTTTGCACACTTTACAAACTATCTTACTCCCGTTGTAAAACAAATCGGGAAAGTCAGAAATAAACTTATTTACTATGTCTTGTAAGGGACGTTTTTTAGCCTTCGATATGTTCACTAAAGACTACAATTAATAACTACGTGTGTATCAATAAAATCAACACGCACTACACTAAATAATAACTTAAATTAATAACTACGTCCATATATCAATAAAATCAACACGCCCTATCCGCTATCCAATGCTAAACTGAACTGAGTGATGATGATTTGTCGTGTCGTATCATAATCGACCAGCCCTCCCCGCCTAAACACAGTCACACCGCCGCTGCGATTGCTCTCCAGTTACCGGGCTCTACCTATTAATAACAACATTTATTATCATGTACTATTATAAGTGCAAAACTTGACGAAATTACTAAAATATTATGTAATACCTACTTACTTTATTTAATCTAAAGTAATAATCAAATATAGAGATGATAATGAAGGAAAGAAAACCCTAAAGTAGCAAATGTTCAAAGTGCTTTCCTTCTTTGAACTCATCTTAATTTTTCAGATGTTATGCTTCAAAAAGCGTTAATAATTCTCTGCCTAATATGGTCTATTGTTGTTGGAGCCTTAGCATATACAATTTCTTTAAATAAAAATTAAGATGTGTTAGGTCCGGAGATCTAGGCGACTATCTTACAGGACCATTCCTGCCCAACTATCTCTCGAGATCCGTGGAATTTCATTTTGTAAGAACTCCAAGTACATAGGTCCACTTAAATTATTTTCAAGAAATAAGGTCCTACAACATATTCGCTGATTGCGCCTCCCCAAACGTTAACGCTCCACCGATATTGCTGATCCACTTGTCGCAAAATCCTAGGATTTTCATCTGCATAATAATGAGAGTTATGCCTATTTACCGATCCATTTTTGTGAAAAGTTGCTTCGTCAGAAAATAACACGTTAAAAATAAAATATGGGTTTTCTTATAATTTATCATTGGCCCAATTACAAAACTGAAAACGTTTCTCGAAATCCTGTTTAGTAAGCTCTTGATGTAACTGAATGTGGTAAGGATGCAAACGATTTTTCTTTAATATTCGTAGAACAAATCGCCCACTTACACCTGTGTTCTTACTTATATTTTTTAGGCTTGTATTTGGATCTCCAGTAACTGCCAGACAGAACGTTTAACTCAATTTCTTCATTTCTTGCTCTTTTTGTTCTTTCGCATTTCTTATAAACGACATTTCCCGTTTCAATAAATCTCATTAGTTTTTCAAAAACTTTCTTTTCTGGATGCCTCCTGCCGTAAATTCTACTGGCTAAAAAGAGATTCCTTTCTGCTTCGCCCAGTATGAAAATCATATTTAACACATTATCTTTAGAGTAATTCATTTTTATGTAAAACGAACGCTCTTCAATGCACTTTTCCTACTTTGACAACTTGGCATTTGTTTTATTTCTTATTGATAATCTTTTAGGTACGTTAACTTTATTATAATATGGATTGATGCAGAATGTAGCTAGGGACCTTTGATATTGTAAAAATATACAGCGTTTTCCATTTAAAAAAGTGAATTTTACTGTGCCACCTTTTCTGTAAAACACCCAGTATGTCAGAATATATTTTCTAACGATGCACAATTTACATTATATGACATCCCCAAAATATCAAATTGCTATCTAGCAAACAGCCCGGATAATAAAAGATGGACGTACTATTGCTGCACCCTGTATATTGTACCACACAATAAAGCAAAATCACAATAATTTAAAATTTGATTCTTCCCAGTTATTTCTAGAATTTTTTTATACTACCAACTCATTCATATTAGTATTAACTTCAAATTTGTAAAGAATTTCCGACAGTAAGAGAGTTGTACAAAATTAGTTAGGCAATATCTCCATATTGCTTGAAGAGTTCTTGTTTTTTCTACTTCCTGTCGAATGTTCTGGGCAATGGTTGGAGCTGTCAATATTTGATGCTACTTGATTAATACTAATGATTTTACTTGTTCCATTAAAAGAAAGATTTTTGGCCATATCATGAATATATTTTGAGGTGAGCAATTCAAGTGTTGCAAAAGGAAAATGGACAATTTAAATAGTAAACAAAAGCCTTTGAAGAATGTAAACCCACCAATTCGGACGGTTTCTGAAGTGCCTTTTGATATTTATCGGGGTATCCATAAGTAATCAATTATTTTCTGACCTCAGGTTGTGTTTAATTTTATTTCAACAGTGGAAGCGTTAATATGCTTTTTGTGAGTTTCTTACCTAACCTAGACTGTAATCATAATATTGCGCAATTAAAAAACATTTTTAATTGCTGTGGTTTAAAATGGCGAATTTTCAACCATCCGAAGAGCATATTCGTCATTGTATGATGTTTAATTTCCATGCCGGAATGAATGCAATGGTTACAACTAAGAATATTTGCGATATTTATGGTGATATTTTAAAGGTAAACAAATATCAACCTTAGTTCGGACAATTTGTATCAGATGGTTTTGATCTCTCTGATAGACCTCGTAGTGGAGTACCTGTGGAATTCGATAATGAGGCCTTAAAAGCACTAGTCGCGACTGATTCAAAATGAAGTGTATAGGAATTAGCGGATACACTAGGCTCTGCATGGTCGACAGTGCAAAGACTCTTCATCTCTATGAAATTGGTAAGGTCTTCAGACAAGGTAAATGGGTTCCACACCAACTGTCGGATACGAACAAGGATCAACGTCGTACAATCTGCAGTTCAGCGTTAATTAGACTAAGAAACGATCCATTGTTTTAGCAGGGTAACTGAAGATGAAAAGTGGATTCTTTATTCCAATCCCCATCGCTCCGGACAATGGCTCTCTGTAAATCAACCACTAGTTCCAACCCCTAAACCCACGTTGACGCTGAAAAAGGTCCTACTGTGCGTTTGGTGGGATTCCAATGGCGTAATTTTTAATTAACTTTTACAACCAGGTGAAACGATTACTGCTGACATATGTTGTCAACAACTGCAAAGATTAAATGTTGAATAACATGATAATGCAGGACCTCATGCAGCAAGAGTGACTCAAGAAGTCTTACCTCACCCCCCGATTATCATTTATTCAAATCTCTAGATCATACACTAAAAAATAAAAATTTTCGATCAATTGATGATGTTCGATGCCACATTGAACACTATTTTTCATCCCTGCCAGCGCGGTTCTACAAAAGCGGAATTGAAAATTTGCAGAAAAAATGGCAGTGTTTTAGATAATGGTGGCGATTATATCTTAAACATTTTTTGGAAACATAAAATTTGTATCTTATTGTAAAATAATTGATTACTTATGGGTACCCCTGACATTTTAATAGAACATACTACTTATTTTGCAATTTCAATTCCAGACAGAAATTAACCCTCCAAAACCTTCCCGACAAAAAAGGGTGTATTACCCTCCAGCACTTCAATAATGAAACCCATTCAACTTATTGAAAGACTTCCAATGTAAAAGCAATTTCTAAATCGCCAAGAACTTACTCTCTATAGTCGGCTTGGTGTTTGGAGCTGGATCTAGCAGTTCTTTTCGCTTCGTCGTTGTGGTAGTCGTGGTAGGGGTGGTTTTCGGTTGCGAAGCAATCTGAGGTCCAGACGAATCGATTTCGGGCTTTCTGAAAGGAAATGAAACGAATTTGAATCCTATAGAAAGGGAGTTTTTGTAGAACTACTATTATATGATGTTTCTGTTAAACCATTAGTGAAAAAAATTAAGAAGTCTGTATGTTGGGAGGCTTTATTTGGAATTGGGAATGAAATTGTGTATAATACAATGTTTTTAAATCAATTTTATTGCTCTCAAATCAGGTTTCTATGTGTACTTAGCCTTTAGTAATCTGTTGCACCCGTGTAAAAATGCCACGTCGTCGATATTACCAGCGAGTAAAAGAATTTGAGAGAAGACACACTGGAGGCTTACGTGACAGTGGTGTTTCGATTGAAGAAATAGGCCAACAAATTGATCGTTACAGTGGTACGGTAATGCAAATAGGCAAACAGGAATTTCTTTCAAAGGGCATCAAAGAATTTCGTTATCACTATGAAGTTACCGTTTATGTTACCTTTTCTAAAATCAATTTTATGACACTTTCGTTGTTTCTCCTATTGAACCGGTTAAATTGTGGGAACTATGCTTAGAATTAGAAACAAACGCCGCTTAATTGTAACTCACCGTAGCTTTGTCAGGTCCTCTTCGTGTTTGGTGAGCTTAATTTGACTCTCGAGATCGGGCAGATGCCTGTTAACTGTCAGAACGCCGCTGGAGTAATTGACGTGATGGGTGAATTTACATTTAAAATCTTCCGGCGGACCACACTGGAAGAGATAACAGCTGCCAACGCTCTGTAACAGACGGGAACATGGAATTTACCTTAACCACTTCAATAAAGAGCATAAACCTGCATATAGTGGTTTAGGTATACAAGACGAAATTTACAATGCCATTCAGAAGTTTATTTAAAGGCACGTATTTGGAAAAGTATGTATGTAGTTGGTGTTTACCAGCTTAGCCAAAAGAAGGATGGGTAGTATGCTTGAGTTTACTGCGCCTAGCCATTTATCGAAATACACCTCAATTTTTGAGCATTTATGAAAATATATAGCGTATTTACCTAGTGCGTGGACGGAAGATAATTTCTTTCCTGAGCGATGTAGAGAAAAAGCTTTCAAATAAAAAATATTGAAGTTTAGTTTCTGTAATGGAACACCCTACAAATTACTACCATTTTAGGCGCCCCTCTTCAATTTATGTCAATTTTCATCAATATTCCCTATACCTAACTGTCTTAGTTTTTAAGATAATTAACATAATTTGAGATTTTTGCAAAATGTCGCTGTTTCTTTAACGGCCGATATCTTAAACTCCTTATACGCTAGGGTGGTTTTCAAATTTTATTCGATTGAGCATTTCTTTGAGGTTGATCAAATTTTCGAAGACTTTTTCCAAGTCAGTTGGCTCAATTTCAGCAATAACGCGTTGGATTTCTGTTTTCAGTTCAGGAATTGTTTGTGGTTTGTTAGCATAGACCTTGGACTTTACAAAACCCCAGGCGAAAAAAACGCATGGCGTCAAGTCGCAAGATCTGGGCGGCCAATTAACGTCAGCATTTCTGGAAATCACACGACCAGGAAAACATGGTTTCTCTTGTTGTATGGCATCTGGCACAATCCTCTTGAAACCACAATCCTTCGAGGTCCGTATCGTCCAATTGATCGTACAAAAAGTTTGATATCATGTCACGATATCGTACTCCATTTACAGTTAAAGCTTGGCCAAACTCATTCTCAAAAACAACGGTCCAATTACACCTCCAGCCCATAATCCGCACCAAATAACAAAAATGGGTGCATCGGTTTTTCAAGTATAGGACGAGGATTTTCATTGCCCCAAATCCGACAATTCTCCTTATTAACAAAACCGTCCAAATGAAAGTGAGCTTCATTGGTAAAGATGATGTGTTTAAAAAAATTGTCATTCACCGTTTGGTTTTCCATCACCCAATTAGCGAATTGTCTCCGTTGCAAATGGTCTCGTGGCTTGTAAGGGTAAAGGTGAAGGTCTTAAGTAAGAATTCGCTGCAAACTGGTTCTGCTAGTGTTCAATTGTTGAGAACGATGACGTGTTGATGTTCCTCAATTCTCATAGATACTCTCATATTCGCAATGTTTTCGGCCGACCGCACAGGACGAGGACGCGGTAGAGTTTAAGTGAAATATGGATACCAACAATTCCACGAACTTTTCGTACAGTCCCCGCAAAACTTTCGCCGAATTTGTAATGTGTTTTAACAATAACAATACGTTGTTCTTTTGTGTAGCGATTCATTTTTAATAACTTCGATGACTACACACATTCGGGTTATTAACCTAAATAAAAAAGAGGTGGGAAATTTAAATCCGGCGTGCCCGATGGGCCACCCTTTACGTTGCCTCCTAAAATCATCCATATCTTACATTTTCAGCAAAGTTGAACAGGACCTGAGATTCTTTTACCTCAGGATCACCATATGCCTGTATAGACTTAATAATATTTATAAAATGTTGTTCCTCACTAGTAGGACCCTCCATAATCGGTGGCCCTCCTCCTGTTCCCTGACTATAGACTTTTAACATTGCGGCTTTTTTTATATTTTTTCATATCAATCCATATCTATGAGAAAACCAGTTAACGTTGTTTCTAGTAAAAAAAAAGGATATATACATATATATCTTACAGTAAATAGAAATATTCGTTTGAAAAGGTTTATTTGAACTACTATGGCACAGACAGCGCTCACATCACTCATACATTAAATTTACATCGTAAATTAATTCAAAAGTGAAAAAGAAATAAAAAAATTAATTCAAAAGCCTAGCCTGCGCTTGCAAATTTTTTAATTAAATCAGAATAATTCAAGCCCTGAGCAATATCATTTTTTATATCTAATTGCAAGATCTGACAGTCTACCCTGACACATGGTTGAACTTAAATAAGTTTTAATTTACTGAAACTTCGTTCTCCTTTAGCGACAGTATGGTTAGCAAAATTCGAAGTGCTGTCCACACGTTCGGGAATATATCCTGCCAACCATTTTGTTTAATAAGTTGAAGAATTTTTATTGGTTCTGCTGATTAAAGCTCTTTCAACAATGGATTGAAGCTTAAAAGCCCCTCAACCAATTCACTACCAGATATGTCACATTTTTCCCCATCGGTTAAACTTATTTCTAAATCTAACCAATTTCAACTTTTCTGGAATTGGTTTGATGTTGTATAAAAAGGACTATGTATCATTAAACTTGGATAGTTGTGTAAATCGAGTGACCAACGCATTCTCGATTGCATCGATCATAGGGTAAAAGACGTTCATTTTAAACAATTCTTCAGGATCTATTGGTTCCTCGTCTACGGCCTCATACTCGAATAATCTCTAATAAAATTCTATTACAATTTCTCTATCAGATCTCGGAAAAATATATAGGATGTTCCATTAAAAAAAGAATAAGTAGCATGAAACAAACATAGCAACGATTTCGTCGGCCATCTTGTAGACTCCAGTTGATATAAAACATTTTTCAATATATTGCCTGAAACTCCAAGAAATCCTCAATCGAATAAAATTTTAATCACCACCCCAGCATGTAAGGTGTTTAGATGGATATTAGTCATTAAAGAAACAGCGAAATTTCGCAAAAATCTCAAATAATGTCAGTTATCTCAAAAACCATGATAGATAGGTGTGGGGAATATTGATGAAAGTTGACATGAATTGAAGAGAGGCACCTAGAATCGCAATAATATACAGGATGTTCCATTTAAAAAACTAAGCTTGTATCATGCGCAGGGGAACTAAACGTCCTGTATACTAGTTTTGTGTTGTGCAGCATTTGTCTCCGAATATTTTTTATTATAAAACCTTTTCTCTAAATTGCATCGCACTAGGTGGACAAGTGATATGTCGATAAATTTAATTATTTCACCACGTATGTGCACAGATATACAATAAAGTAAACTAATTTGTTGTATTCGTATCTTAAAGTATGTAAATTGGGTCTTTTCATTGTTCCGCGTGAAAGATGTGAAAGAAACCATGAAAGAAAAGTGGTCTTTTATTTATTGTATCATACATTCATAGCCACTTAAATATGGGAGGCCATAACAGGGATACTTTCTATCGAAAACGCCAGAGAAAACACCTTTGTTGTTATTAATTTTGTTTACATAAATAAAGTGAAATAAATAACCATATAAGTAATCGTAAGTTTACTTAGAACATATGTGTATAGTACAACTAAGTACTTATACGGAAAGAATCGATTCATGTAAAGCGCAAAACGATAGTAAATGCAACGATATTTAGTTTTTACACAAATGAAGTCAAATGTATAATTGGAAAACTCTTGATCTATCTGAATATTTATATTATTACTATTTGACGAACAAAAGCATATAATAAAGCCATAACAACAGCAGCTGCTGTACTTACCTTTATATTGCATTTGAAATGAATCAATTTTAATTACATTGTACAGTAGCGGGCACATTGCAAATAATAATAATAATTTTCCCTTTGTCGATATATTTCCAATGTTCCCGAATCCATACGATATACACGGCAAATTCATCATCATAATTACACTACCGGTAATTGAAGGACAATTATTAGAATTTTAAAAGATAGAATTTTCAATATCCTTAGTATTACTGTAAAACTTCTACAACGAAGTTGGGATAACAGCAAAGTATTTAAGACGGAAATCCTCACTAGAATAAATGTTATAGAGAGAAATTTCAATTTATCCTAATACCAGGTACTAAAATCATTGGAAACGATATTTAATAAGTTGCCTATAAACATGTTTACAAAAGCGGGAATGGCTCTAGTGGGTCGTAAAATTTTACCTGCGTGTCTCCGATTATAATATGGAGTAATTCTTATCATACTCTCTGTGAATCAGTCTGTTAGTAAATCAATTTCGATACGGATGTTCGGTAGCAGTGTTTGTGGAAGTCATATTTAAAGAATGTCAAAAGGAAAGCCTATAACTGTAGAAAAGCGATCGCCTATTCTCAGATTACACGAGGCAGGATGTTCCGTGCGTGTGATTGCCGAAAAATTGCAAGTTACAAAATCAACTGTGCATTATATTATTCACCCCTATCGAGCAACCGGGAGATTAGAAGATCGTAATCGGCTAGGTAGGTCAAGGATGAGAACGCGTGCGGAAGATCGATGCCTTACAGCTAAGCAAAACGAAATCGGCAATTGATAGGGCCCGAAATCGCAGTAGAAGTCAACAGGAGACGCGAGCGACCGATTTCTGTAACCATCACTAAACGCCGCTTAAGAGAAGCCGGACTTTACAGTCGTGTTGCGGTAAGAAAACCGTTGCTGCGTCGTGGAAACCGCCAAAAACTACTACAGTGGATTGGAAATTATAGGAATTGTACCAAAGAAAATTGGAGAAATATTCTTTGGGCTGACGAATCCAAGTTCAAAGTGTTTGGTCAGAAGCACATAGTTTTCGTGAGACGAACGAAAAACCCACGATAAAGCACGGTGGAGGTTCAGTGATGGTTTGGGGTTGCTTTAGCAGTGCGGAGACCGAAAATCTAGTAAAAATCGATGGTATTATGCGCAAACAAAATTATAGATACTAGAAGAGTGACATCCGGATTGCAGTTAATTGGGGACAACTTCGTGTTTGCGCAGAGTAACGACCCCGAACATCCTAAATATACAGCACGAATCTGTAAAGATTGTCTAACGTCTCAAGCAGAAGGGAACGTTTTGCAAATCATGCCTTGGCCCCCGCAGAGTCCGGATTTGAACTCCATGGAATTACTGTGGGATGGACTCGACAGACAAATATGAAGTCTGTACAACTTCGAAAGAGCACCTGTGGCGACTTCTCCAAACTGAGTGGAATAACATTTCCGGTGAAACTCTAACCAGACTAACAGAACGTATACCATGAGTGGTCCGGGGAGTATTATAAGATAAAGGAGGCTACTTCGATAAGCATGTTATTTCTTTTTCTTATTTGTTTACGTTTTTATTTGTAGCAATAAATTTTTATTTTCTTTTGCATTATTACCGTTTTTATTCACTTTTGCAATAATTCGCTAGTTGTCCTAACTTCAATTGTCGGTAGTGTATGTCAATTCACAAAGAGTGAAACTGTAAACACCATATTGCTAAACAGATTGTCCGATTACATTATTTAATTGTAAGGCAAAGAACAATGTGAACGAAGACAATAATTAACAGTAGAAAATATTATGGCGACAAAAGTTTGTACTGATTATGCTCTTTCTTACGTTAATCTGCAGCGAAATTAAAAAAAAATAATATAAATTATACAATGTATCACGAGTTTATTTAAGAATATAAAAATTAGATAAGCAGACATATAAAGTTTTTAATACATTACTCATTCATTCAAAGATAAAGCTAGCTATTTTTTTAAATCTAGAAACTATTACGCCACCTATGAGTTACATGTTGTACTAAGATTTATTTCTACTCTGCTGACACGTTTACAAAACAAAAGTTTATAAATTTCCAATATTTTTTGTACAAGGTACACGCAACAACAATAAGCAATATCTTTCTTCACTAAAAACATGCCTGCAGGTTTAATTCTTATTAGAAAACAGTAATACCACACTCAGCGCAATGTATTTAAAAAAAGCTATTTACGAGCTAAAGTTATTCAGTACGACTTAAGTAAGATTTTGATTTCCTTTGGGTGGTCATCGTTTTGTTTCGAAAATATTGCTTGAAAGAAACTAAAATGGTATTTAATACATATCAAAAGAAGTTACCTTCTCTTCATACACAAAAACGTCACAATTTTCGGTCTCACAACAAAGTCTTAAACACTCTTCTCTGGTGTCCAGATCAATCTCGTTTAGATATTTAGCACCCATAGCTCTAGAATCTTGGGTTCGTATGATTTTGTCTTTATGCACCGCAAAATTATCGATACACGTTTTTAAATCTATATCGGCACGCTTTGACACATTCAAATCATCCACCAGCTTAACACTGTTCAAATTCAGAACCACTACCACCATGCTAAGGATTAATCTGTCGTGATTAACCATCTTCTACTTTTCCCACGATGTGTTTGTATACAAAAATTTACTAGTGAAAGAAAATATGGCCGTGTTACGACGTCGAGACGTCCCGATCAGCTGAAACACGCGAGTTTAATCCATATAATGGCGCCTGCGTGTTGCGACAGGGTATCGAACACCAGACAAGAGGGTGCCTTGTTGGGAGGTTACCGGAAAGTTTCGTTTTTCTCCCCCAAAATGTGATTCTCAAGCGACAGATGTATTTTATGGCTCCCTTTTTTTGTGACCGGTGGCTCCCTAAAGGAAAGAAGAAGACAGTAACAATCGATAAAGGAAAGCGTATAGGGATCTTAGAGAAAGCTAGCTTTATCTCGGCAAGATTGGAAACGATTCCTGGCGAGGATTTTGGTCAGGAGAATGTATTTAGGGGGATCAACATGGATCGTTGGTTGTTGTTGCTTGATGTTGAAATAAAATGGAGCATGTATACAAAGTATACAAACCGTATAAGGTTGGTCAAGGTCTTCAGGCGATTTGCCAAAATGAAAAAAAAATTGAAATGAATTTGAGGTCACAGATTTGGAAGTTGAATGATTGTTTTGGGATGCTAAATTACGAGGGCGTATTGAAAACTAATGCCTCCATGGTTATAACTTTATTAGTAATAGATATATTATTTACATATAAGTGTAAAATGATAGTATAAACTGTCCTCTACCCACTGATATAATCACTTTTCCACATAATCGCCATTGACAGCAATACATTTACGCCAACGTACTACGAGTTGCGCAAATCCATCACGGAAAAAGTCTTCGCACGGCACTATTTCCGCACCTCCGTTATCACCTCTGCATCTGCAGATAAACGCTTGCTCTTGAGATGTTCCTTAAGCTTCGGAAAGAGGAAAAAGTCACAAGTGGCAAGGTCTGGGCTATAAGGTGGATGAAGTAAAACCTCATGAAACCCAAGCTTTTCCAGTGCTATATGCGCTCTCTGACTTCTGTGAGGCCGAGCGTTGTCATGATGCAGAATTGGCACATTGTCTGGACGAACCCTACGCTGCCGTCGCTTTGTTAGCGTGTTAATATATCCTTCGCAGTTGACAGTACACCTACGTTTCAAAAATTCAATATGAACGATGCCATCGCAATCCCAGAAAACGGTAATCATGACTTTCCCGGCAGATGAAACTGCTTTGAATTTTTTCGATTGTGGCGAACCTTTATGTCTGTACACCATGGACTGACGTTTCATTTCAGGGTCGTAATGATGTGCCCTCGCAGTAAGACACCCTCCGCAGTAAGAAATTCGATGTCGTTGCTTTAACCGCACGTCCATGCCGGTCGCCATTTTTAGAACTGTCGTACGAAAACACGATGTTACTGAGAATCTCCACTAGGGAAACTTATGTACCAAGAGTTAAGATAAATTGCAAACTACTTTTGACACTGTCTGGCCCATTATTATAAAAGTTATGGCCATGGAGGCATTAGTTATCAATACGCCCTCGTATTTAATCCCAAATAATTAATCTTGAATAATCGTTCGTAAAGTATTGCGTGTCATTGTTATGTTTAGAAAATTACATGACGAAGTTATTAAATCTTCCATGAAATTGGAAAAGTAATAGAAACACGTAGTCAACTCTATTTCAGTAAACTTGTAGGAAATGAACAAAAAAAAAGAATAATAGTTTCTTCATAAGTGCAACATATACACGTTGACAACTACATTTGATTTAACCCTTAATTAGTATGGTGGGCTCAATTTTGACCCTGTGGTAAATCAATTTAAAATTTGTGCAAAAGCGATCAGATCTAGCAACACCATCTGCCAGATATTCTTTATAGATACCAAACAGTTGCTGTTAGTCAAATAGATAATACAACTAGAATCGTTACAAATCATAAACTTTTTGTAGCGCTTGCTTATAATGCTCCTTTATATCAGAATTTTAATATGAATCTTTTTTTTTTGTTTATTTAGTTTTAATTTTTAAAATTGTTCTTTTTCTTTAACCCGATGTAAATTGTATTAAAATATTACAGTAAGATAATAATCTGCATGAATTGTTTAGAAAAAAAGTTATAATGTGATTAGTAATTAATAAACGCCATGTGTATATGTAAACTTACAATTTTATATATAAAAATTGGCGGAGGAACGAATTTGACCCTTTCATAACTTGTACACTATTATAACTCATCATACCAGTGAAGGGTTAATAGCTACACATCTGACAGAGATAAGAATATTATGGTATGCACTTTTGGAAGTATTACCTACTGTGTTGCATGGGGTTGTCACAAAGTAAGGGATATAAAGGATGGTATGATAAATACCTGTGTTATGGAAGACCACGCAATTGTTTTGCAGTTAGTAAATTTACTCCTTGACATAATCTCCTTGTAGTTCTTTGCACTTACCCAGCGATGTTCCAACTTTTCCAAGCCATCCAAATAATGGGATTGGTCAAACTCTGTAAAGTAGGTCTTTGTTTCGGCAATGACCATGCCATTCTTTCAAATTTGAAAAAAGAAAGAAGTCACAGGGGGCCAAATCTGGTGAATATGGTGGATGGGGCATTAACTCGTACCGTAATTGGACTAGTTTTGCTGTCCCAATTGCCGCCGGGTAAGTTGGGGCATTAACATGATGGCAGAGAATTTGTTTCTTCGCTAGATGGGGCCTTTTCTATTTAGTTTAGCGACAAATCGGTCCAATAAATAAGCATAGTACTATTCCGTGATTGTTTTTCCCTTCTTCAAACAATCAATCTCGTTTTTGATCAATCGTCAGCAAACGCGGCAGCTATCTCGCCGATAGCTTCCTCATACTCAATTTTTCGTTGGTTTATGAAGATTTCACACGAGAATGGCTGACCCTTGTAAAATGAAGGTGTACCGTAATGTAATCAACAAACTTGAAAGAACGCGGTCTGTAATCGACCTCCCGTGATTGGGAAGACCAAGGATTAGTGATATCCAAGTTGCAGAAGTTCTTCAGGAAATAATGTTATGTCTAGTTGTTGACGATGTTATTCTGATGCTCTCTTGTTTGTTGGATATTATTACCTCCTTTGTAAGTAACATATGGGTTTGACTGTGTACGATATCTAAGTGGATTGCTATTTCAGCAAGATAGTTAGAATTATGCAAACGTAGTCAATGTTTGTAAATTCTTCTGATGCAGCTGAGTTGTGACTGGGATCAGCGGAGGTTTGGTAGAGCTAGTTGCGTCCTGCTTGCGAGGACGATCGCTGTTGGGTCCTGAACATTTTCTTGTGTACAGGACATCCAAAAACCAGGCTATCCGTGTATGTCGATGACACAGGCGTTGCGAAGATATTATAATCAGAAGACTGCAAAGGGGTTGTAGACTCCCTACTGGAATGATTCGGAGAATGGAAATTAAAGATGAACGAAGGAAAATGCGTTGCGATTCGCTTCATCTAGAGAAAGAAGTTGCAAATTGGATAGGATAGTGACGGGCGAAGCGACGCTTCCATAAAGCGACTCAGTGACGAATCTTGGGCTGCAGTTTAACAAAAGCCTGACTTGAGGTCGCTACTCCATCGGAACAGAGCTACGGATGAGATGACCAAATTAACAGTATATAACGCATGCTTAAAACCTATCCTGATCTATGATTCAATCGTATGATTTACTGCAGCTGAAATCCACCCAAAGAAATTAGCATAATATTCCCCTGTTACTAAAGGAGTACTACCCTTTGAATATATTGGCTTCCATCGGTAAATACTGAAAAATCGTTTTTTTACCGACGTAATTAAATTTAATTAATGAGATAATATTTCATAATATTTCTGTATGCCGAACCGGCGCGCTACCAACAATACCACAGAGTCTCTGTAGGAATGAATCCTTTTAATACCTAGATCTTCGATGCCTGCAGGTACCTGTACAAGGGAATATCTAGGTATTAAAAGGATTCGTTCTTACAGAGACTCTGTGGTGTAGTTGATAGCGGGCCCGTCCGGCAAACGAGAGTCGTAGGTTCGAATCTTACCGGAATCATGAAATCTTATTTTATTAATTAAATTTAATGACATCGGTGAAAAAATGACCGATAGTACTACCCTTTTTTATATAATCAACTAGTAAGGTTCTGCTGCACTTCAATCTACAGTACCATCGAAGATGCATATAAAATTCCTAAAACAGCATTATTTTAGCGTATAACTTTATTCTAACGGATTTCCAGATCCTAACTGCCTTCAATTGACGCGTAATCGTTTACACCCATGATTCATCGTATTTACGTGCAAGATGTGCTTCATCTCAATATTTGTCCCTAAATAAAATATTTAATATTGGTGTTTTTCAGAATTACGCCCGGCTAAGTACTTTCATAATAGTCTATTCTCATATATGGCAGCAGTTAATTTGAATTACATTCATAATTCAGTAAAATATTCATTAATTAGTCGTTTCATTTAGTAGCTGAACGTCGTATGCACAGTTTCTAGACCACTGCCCATCTATATTTTTCATAGTTCACAAATTATGGGCAGTCCAATGGTCATCTTACTCTACCATATGATCATCTTTAAGCTGAATTTTATCCGCAGGTAATCATGTCAATTACCAATTAATCCTCTTATTCACGCACAATAGGCTATACGTATCAAACGCATTCCATTCCGCGTATACGTTATGATGGGCGGAGCCGTCGTAGGTATCTAAGAATCTTTATAAGGAGCGAAGTTTTCGCATCGAGATGGTCATTTGTATATTGTCTGGACCCCTGTTGGTTGTTGATAGCGTCCCAAAGCGGGCAGAATTCTGCAGCCTTTGCGTGCTACGCATTTGCAACACTTCTCTGTGATATATAGCACTCAAGGCACCTTTCCTGCCGATCTTTTTGGTTTGAGAGATTTGGAAGTTTGGGCAGATCGTACAGAATACGTACTGTGCTACGGATATGATATTGGTCTTCATCCCGGATTCCGATTAGCACCCCATAATAGTTCCGGGCCTACCATCATCGAAAGTACTTCCATCCGACTGAACCATCAACTTATCATTAGAGTTGCTCAATTTGCGCCAACAGCCAGTGGCGGGCGCATAAAAGTTTACACAAAATAAATGGTCAGAAATAAAATATAATACGTGTTCAAACACTTACCGTCTTAAGAGTCTTCCATGAAATCACAAAGTGAACAATGTTAAATAAAAAAATAAATAATAATAATAAATAAATAAATGTTAAATATCTGTAACATTAGATATGTTTCCACAGTTGGTGCGGCAAACCGAGCGCGGCGTGAGGAAAAAGTGTGTTTATATGCAGAAAACGAACGTTCTACATCTAGTGACGTTATATTTGCGTAATTAAATTAATCTTTGGAACAACTTAACACTACTGTTGACGCACCTTCACAAATTTGTCTTAATTTGCCAACATTAGAATTTTTCTTTAAAGGACTTTCAAACCTTTCTAGAACACAAACATTCTTTGCGTCTTCTACCGCGCATAGCTGTGCGTGAACATGTTGCACTATTTGCAGAGATTCCACTAACGACACCGAAGGATTTTGTAATTTTTCTATTGCCTCCACTAGTCCGAAGTAATTGTTCTGAATAGTTTTTAAATCCGTTTTAACCTGACTATCTTTAGATTTCGACTGGCTTTCCTTGATAGCCGCAGCTTCCTTTGGATCGAATTTTAAAACCACCTTCTTAATATTCTCAAAATATTTATGATAATAAATCGCGGCCTATAACCATGTTCCCCAACGTGTAAGAATAGGTTCTAGTGGTTCAGGCATATGGGGGCACAGTCTGTGAAATTTGCTAATACGTTTTGGGATTTGACAAACACTGCTTTTGTATGCGCTATTAAAGCGTCTACCTCAGGATAACATTTTCTAATACTATCTGCCACATGACTGAAAGCATGAATTTTACACGTAATATGCAACAAGTTAGCACAATGTTTTTTAAGAGATTGGCCTATAGAAAGTATGTTTGCGGCACCATCACTCATAAACATCAACAGTTGGTTTGCTGAAAGTTCAAACTTTTCCAATGTATTTAACACTAACTTTGAAATTACTTCGCCAGTACATTGTTGTACTCGTCTGGAAGCTAATATAATTGATGGTGACGATTGATGTGGTTCCATTGTACGTACTATTACTATTACTATTCCATTGTACGTACTATTACTATTACTATTCCATTGTACGTACTATTACATTAACCACACCACACCACCATCTGTTGTTTCGTCCACACATAACCACAGTTTTTTATCTTTCAACTCCGATTTAATTCTTTTTTCAACATGTTCACGAGCAGATGGCACAATTCTTTGTAACGATGCCCGATTTGGTAATTTGCAGTCCGAATATTCATTCCAAAAGAAGACATATGCTTCCTTGTCTAGTAAATTAAACGGTAGATTACATGCAACAAAGGTAACACATAAATTAAATTTAAATTTGTCATAGTGTCGTGTGCAATTTTTTTTGAAGAATGCTGTTTACTATTTACGTGACGTAGACAATCCCTTTTGGACCAACACATTAAAGGGATATTACAAACTACACATTGAATTTTAACGCCATCATAATTTAGGTCAGGCATTTCCGCTATAAATTCTGTAACTTTGTCCAACATTGGTGGTTTTCGCGACGTAGGCAACATTTTTGAAACAAACGTAGAACTACGAAATAGTATTTACGGCAGAGTACATGTATGCACAACAGATCTGGTTGAGACTCACAGTTATACTGAGGGTTGTATCGAACCTCCGCCACTGCTCGTTGGCGCTAGTCAGCAACTCTACTTATCATCCGAGCCGAACAGCATGTCAGCCTCACCTTTGTGAAGTTAGTTCTAAGCTCTTATTTCTTTGTATAACACCACGAACTATAATTAGGATCCATAATTTTTCCTTGGAATTTTTCCGACGTAATTAATTACTGAAAAAAACCGTTCACAGCGAGGAATCGAACTTCACATTTCTTGCTTGCCGGGTAGGCGTGATAACCACTACACCATGCGGACTGCGGAAGATTCGTTCGCTCTTTAAGCCTAGATGTTACTTATCTGCAAATCATTCATTTCATAATTACCGACGGAAGCCAAATATATTAATTACATTTGATGTACATACTTGGCATCTAAAAATTAAAATTGTCTGTCAAAATACTACGATGTATTTGCAGATAAGTAACATTTAGGCTTAAAGAGCGAACGAATCTTCGGCAGTCCGCATGGTGTAGTGGTTATCACGCTTACCCGGCAAGCAGGAGATGTGGGGCTCGATTCCTCGCTGTGGACTGTTTTCTTCAGTAATTAATTACGTCGGAAAAATTCCAAGGAAAAATTATGGTTTCATAATTACCGACGGAAGCCAAATATATTAATTATAATTAGGGTCATTTGTTGTCAGTTTAAGCGGCTTTGTATGACTATTTGTTGTCATTTCTAATTATGTATAATCTTCAATTACAGTACGTATCGTTTTAATGCATGCTCGATCGAGTAATTAATATATTTAGTTAAGAGAATTAAAGGTACGCCTAACGCTACTACCCCAGAATAATTTACATATTTATTTGTCATTGTTATTAATATTCATATTTCACTTTGACTATTTTACATTTATTTTTAACAATCCATATTTTCCGTTTGATCAATTTTAAATGTGTTAAATATTTTGAATACATAATACACTCATCATTTCTTCTTACCTCTCCCCGAAAACTCTGAATAGTTCTTAAGATCTTTACCATCCAGCGAGGCGACCGATTTGTTGTCCAATTTACCATCGTCTTGTTATCCAAGAGTTCGAATACCGGATCGTCGCCGTCGTGAAGAATACGTGCGTGTGCAGACCACGACTTCACAAGAAAGTGATAACTACGTTGTTTTATTACATCCTTCTTTCATCCTTCATATACATCGTGCCGTCTAGAATCAGAATATATCAGTAATATTCATCTTGAGTTATGTACAATATTTTAATTTGTTTTGTACAATGTATGATAATCCTTTCATTGCTTCAACAATATTTCCTGCATAGTAGGTCACCCTAAACTTGTTCAAAAAGTTGGAGCTCTTAACATGCCACTGCATCAATTTTTGTTTCGATTAGGAATCATCTTTGAAATTTTGAAAACATTCTTATGATAATTTAGATAGTAATCTACGTTGTATGTGTATTTTCATAGATTTGTCAAAGACATTTTATCTTGTCAGTCATCAAATTTTACTATGAAATTTGTAGTATTGTGGCGTTTTCTTAGCTTGGTTATTTTTTTGAAATACTAAACCAAGCACATAAATAAATGATTTCCAATCCTTTTTTCGCTACTGGCATTGAAGTTTCTCAAGGCTCTATTTACTTATACTTGTTCCAAGCATAAGAAATAGTCTCATGTGCAGACGTAGTCAATGTTTGCAAATTCTTTTGATGCAGCTGAGTTGTTGTGTAAAATAATAGTTTCTGAAGTTTGTACGTGGCCGACCATGAGAGGCGCGTTGGGCTGGTATTTTTGAATATTTTCTTACATACACAACCAATATCCCAAGACATTCCTAGGCCAGGATGTCCGTGTATGCCGATGACACAGGCGTTGCGAAGACATTATGGTCAGAAGACTGCAAGGGACTATAGACTCCTAGGTGGAAAGGCTGGGAGAATGGAAATTAAAGATGAACCAAGGAAGATGCGTTGCGATTCGCTTCACCTAGAGAAAGAGGTCGGAATCGAATAGGATAGTGGTGGGCAATACGACGCTTTCATGAAGCGACTCAGTGACGTATCTTGGGCTGCAGTTTGACAAAAGACTGATTTGAGGTCTTCACATTGATTATGTAAAACAAAAATCTATCCACGTAAGAAACTCGTTAATCGCGCTGCTCCATCGGAACAGAGCTATGGATGAGATGACCAAATTAACAGTACATAAGGCATGCTTAAGACCTATCCTAACCTATGATTCAATCGTGTGGTCTACTGCAGCTGGAATCCACCTAAAGAAACTAGAAACGCTTCAGAACAAGATATTGAGTGTCATCACTGCATTACCATGGTTCGTGAGGAACCAAGAATTCCATGACGACTTGGAAGTGCCAGAACTCACAGATTTTCTCCGTAAGCTGTTCTTAGGAACTGCGGAGAGGCCAAAAATCTTCGACAATCCACTGGCGAGGAAGGACAGCTTCGGCAGCAGCGGTGGCACAGATTTCCATCTTTAAGAAGTGACCTCATAAATTGCATTGCAAACCAACATCAGTCGGTGAAGTGGAGGCCAACTCCGAAGGATAAGAGAGCTGGAAGACCTTGCGCTCTAGCTCTGAAAAGAAAGATGGATCTAGGATGACACCTAACAGACATCTTATCAGCAAAGACAAAGACAAGTTTCTTCACTTTTACATCAAAATTAAATTAATTTTATAAATAAATGTTAACGGTGATGGATGGAATGCTGACTTATTAATAAAACATTTACTTACGTTTCATTCGATTAAAACAGCAACACTTTTTTGATTTTTTTTTTACTAATCATTAACTATTGCATTATATAAGAACAATTTATAATGGAAAAATTTACAATATTTATCTGGAAGGTAATTTAAAGAACAATGTCTAAATGAAAATCCAAGATCGTTTTGTAAGGAAATCACAGTTTATTGAATTTCAAGTCCTTAATTCATAGACAATTGTGTCTAAAAACTTTTTAAATCACCCCAAATTGTCCCTACTGAAATTGTCGAACATACACATCTCACAGTCACAGCTTACTACTATTTTGAAACCAAATCTTCTAATTTTCCAAAGCAACAATTGAAGAAAGCTTTAGCTGCTGGTCCACTTTCTTCTTTCTTTATCATATCTTCCTATCCTCTCTCTAATCCTGCATAATCGACAGCATCAGCGAAGCCGAAGTAAAACAGTTATTTCAGGTGTTTCGGGCCTCCTCCGCCTACCAGCTAAAACAAAAGCAATCGCGCGGGAACGGTTCATTGTTACCGAATCGAAGCAGGCGGCTCGTCTCGTACGAAAATCGCCGAACATCACACGATGTGCGCGGTTCCGATGCCGCATTCAAAAACAACCAGGCAGTTTTAGAAAGAGCGTGGTTGTGTATAGGTTAGGTTCGCCTAAAAAAAAATTTAGAAGAGTGCTGGAGTGGTTCGGTTTATTTTGCTATTTTTTTTTGAGCGAAAGAAAGAAGTGTGCTGTGAAAATAATCGGTAATTTTGTTTATTGTCGAAATAAGTAAATAGAATCTAGTGTGCCTTGAATTATCGGAAATACAAAGGGAGGACAAAAGTAATAATTGAAAAGAAGACAACAGACAACTCGTTCGGTACAAAAAGAAACAATTGGTGGATGAATTAACGGCTCCAAACGCATTCGAACATCTAGTAACCACATTCACAGTGTTACTCGCTTTTTTTATTTTTGCCGGGTATACGTTACGGATAAAAGTGTTTTGTTTCACGGATTACGGAAAATCGCATTTATCTTTACTTTTTAACCGTCTTACGCTAAAGGAAGTCGTCAAAAATGTAAGAGAAGTATCAGATTTTAACTTATTTTCGTATTCTGTTTTTTTTTTCTTTAATATAGCATGCGTAGATTCTGTACATGTCTGCGTATTCGTTAGTAGCGATCCGGTTTTGTTTTTTGCGATGTATACAGCAGCATCCAGGCAGCCGAGAGCAAAAAAAGACGTATTACTGGATCTCTTGCTATTCTCTCCACGTTTTTTGTGCTTTTTTTGGCAAGGTTGTTCAAGTGCTGCGGAGTCGATATCCTCTACGGCTTCGGGTTGTTTAACTTGCGTATAGTTTTAGCTCTTGTATTAGTCGATGCCTTATTCTGTATATACATACATAGGATACAACACAAGTACACTGTCCGTAAATCTATGTGTTGGCTTTGTTTTTGGAGCACTTACGCGTTTCATTTGTTTTAAGTATTTCTGGACACGATATTTTTGTTTTTCATGTTAATGAGTCGTAAATCACATCTATAAGGAAGAGATTTCCTCTAATTCTTTCGCAGCGAAAAATATCCTTCTTTGTCAACTACACATTAATTTCAAGCTTTGGAAAATTTAATAAAAATTCTTGGCAAATTTTATTCCAACCTTTTGTGGCTCTTCACATAGCGTAAGCTTTTGGTTTCTTTTGGAACATCCTGGGCTGTCCTTTCATTCATGGAAATTCAAAGAAATTCGAAAAGAAGTAGCACTTAATAACGAAGAATTTTAATTAGACTCATGATTTTTTTTATTGAACTCGCTTCTACAGTGAAAAAATTACGTTTTGGAAACACTCTTACACTTAAAAGTTGAAAAAATGTTTTTTTGTTAGTCATTCTGTAGAATATTTAATACTTAAAAGATCTTGGTTGCTCTTTTGTGAAGAAGTTACTAAAATTTAAACATCAATAAGAATTGTGTTCTGTAAAGTTTACTGATCTGCACATTAGTTTTCATTGGTAACTTTAGACAATTTGATTGAATATCTTTAAGCAAATCTATTCTTCCTTTTACAATGAAGTATAAGTTTTTGGCTTTTATTAATATATGGTATTAATACTATTAAGAAATTACTTGTAGGTTTATCATGTACCACTCATTGGTTACTATTCATTAGATTTCATACAAAGTTCAGTAGAGTCTCGATATAGGGAACGACGACAACTCGCTTCACCGAGGTTGTTCACTATTTAGAGTACAGGTAAAAATACACAACAGTGATACTTACAGTGTGTTTATTACATTAAAAGCTTAACACTTCATTTAGAATTTAGGTTTTTTCGGTTTACATAAAACGAAAAAATTTAAATTCTAATATATATACGAGGTAGGCGCCATAAATTCTCGTCCTGATATAGAAAAAATAAAACAAAAATATAACAATTTTTATTTTTCAATATAATTTCCCCTAACTTTAATACATTTATTACAAGGATCGATTACTAATTCTATACCCTTGTAAAAATAATCTAAAGTTTTTTCCTCAAAACGTTGTATTATAGCTGCTTGCAACAAATGAGAAAATAAATACTTGGGGCCATGTCCGGATTATATGATGGATGTTCCTATTCTTGAAAGCCGCATTCGCGGATGGCAGCTTGTGAAATGGCGGCAGTGACGGCTTCATTGTTGTGCAATAATCGAACACCTTCTGCCAATTTTCCTCGACGTTTTGCAGGAATATTGTCCGTCAACCTATGCAACAAAGACGCATAATATGTGCTGTTGACTGTTATATTGCGCTCTTCAGAGTCAATGAGTAAAATACTCTCACAATCCGAGAATATTGTGGCCATCACCTTTTTCGTTGATTGAACGACTTTCGCCTTTTTGGGAAGAGGGTCTTCGGCTCGCCACCATTCCATTGATTCCTTTTTGGATAGAGGATCATAATACAGAACCATTGTTTCATCTCCTGCAACAATGGATTTCAAAATCGCTTTCGGGTCGTCTCCACGAGCGTGCACATTCGACCCGACGTTCACGTTGGAGAGCGTGGTACCCATCTTGCGCTAATTTTATTCATACCAAAATGGTTACGGAGAATTCGGCGAGTACTTGTTTCAAAAATGTTAGACATCACTGCTAGTTCCTTCACTTTAAAACGGCAATCTGCTAATACCATTTATTCAATAATTCAAATGCTTTGAGGCGTTATCAGTTCAATTGCCCGACCGGGGCGCTCATCTTCAAGGGATTCTTGCCCCAAACAGAAACATTTTACCCACTTTTTTACAGTGAAATATGGAGGAGATAAATCACCATAAACGCCGTCTAAAGGTTGTTTAATGCGATCAGGCGTATGCCATTCTTTTGTTAAGAATTTAATGACCGCGGGGTACTCAATTTTCGTTACCTGAGACATTTTTATGCACCAGTCATGTTTCCGGCTGGCCCTTGAAAACTACTACTCTTTGTGCGGTAATATATATAATGTAGGCCTCGTACATGTGCAACTATGACGCAACGGAGTTTGAACACGCTAGAACCTATATAAACCTGTCAGGCCGAGAATTTATGGCGCCTACCTCGTATATATACATAGTAGTATGTAATGTATACATATATATAATAGAAAATAAAAAAGATGTAAAATAAAATTAGTCAGTAGGTTGAAACAAATCTGTTAACTTACATTTTTTGAATCAACTAAGCTCTCAGGTCTTGAAGAGCAACTACACTAGAATATTCTGCTTCATTCGAGTTTTCTTTGGCCCACTCAATAACATTATTCAGAGATTTCAATGGTTCATTGGTGTAAATCAACAACACTGCCTTCATCTTCAATTTCCATTATGTCTTGCTCATGCTTTTGTGGCTGGCGATCCTCATTTGAAACCTCAATATCATTCCATACATAGATTTTCTATTTTTTTAACTTATAATAGGGTTCATGTGGTTTAAGATATTCATAACAATCATAACTTCAGATTGTGCACATTTTGGATCTTCATCATTTAACCGTAATTTTAAAATACTCGAAGGAATGTTTTCTTCTTCCTCATCAAAATAATGTTCTTATTGGTAGACCTCGATTTTCTAAAAATTCTTTTACCTGAAATTATAAAGGTATCGTATAAAAATTTCAAATTTGAACCAATGCTTAAACACGTCTGATGTTATCCATGCTGCTTTGGAATGGTCATAATTAACCTGGGTAAATATGCGGTAATGGCCAGAGGCGTAGCGAGCGCATAAAAGTTTACACATAAAATAGAAGGTAAGAAATAAATTATAAAATGTGCTGAAACACTTACCGTTTTAAAAGTCTTCCGTGAAATTACAAACTAGGTAACATCTGTTAAATATTTGAATCATTGGATATGTTTCCACAGCTGTTTCAGTCAAGTGAGTACGACGTGCGGAATAAATGTTTTTTAATGCCGAAAACGACCATTTGACATCTAGCGATGTTATATTTGCATATTTAAAATAATCTTTGAAACAACTTAATGCATTTTCACACGCACCTTCACAAATTTGTCTTAATATAAGAAAATCGGAGTCTTTCTCTAAAACTTTCAAATTTTCGTATTACACACCAATCCATTTCGCCTTCTACAGCGCATAACTGTGCGTGAGCATCATTCACAATTTGAACAGAATCCACTAGCGACATCGAAACATTTTGTAATTTTTTTATTCCCTCCGCTAGTCCGAAGTAACTGTTGTGAATAGTTTGTAAATCTCTTTTAACCAGACTATCTTGAAATATTTGCTGGCATTTCTTGATTGCTGCAGCTTCTGTCGGATTGAATTTTAAAACTACCTTCTTTACTTGATCAAAATATTTGTTGCAGTAAAATGCAGCCTGCAAGCATGTTCCCCAACGTGTAACAATCGGCTGTGGTGGTTCAGGTAAATCAGGACACAGTTTGTGAAATAGTCGGGTACGTTTCGGGGGAACACTGCCTTTGTACTAGCAGTCACTCCATTTACTAGTGGAAAACATGTACAATCGTTTGTACCGCAAGATTTAGAGTATGGATTTTACACGTTACATGTAAGAAGTTACCACTGTGTTCTTTAAGAGATCGGCCCAAAGAACGCATGTTTGCGGCACCATCACTCATAAACGTTAAAAGTTGCTTAGTTGAAACTTGAAATTTGTTCAATGAGTTCAACACCACCTTTAAAATCTCATCGGCAGCACAATTTATAACTCTTTTGGAAGCAAGTAAGGAGGATGACGGTCGACGTGGTTCCATTGTACGTACCATTACATTAACCACAGAATGTTTTTGACGATCTGTTGTTTCGTCCACACATAACCACAGTTTTTTATCTTTCAGTTCCGTGTTCATTCTTTTTTCTATATGTTGACGAGTAAGTGGCACTACATTTCGTATCGAACTCCGACTAGGTAATTTAGTCCGCATATTTATTCCATAAGGAGACAAATGCTTCTTTGTCTAGTAAACGAAAAGATAGATTACATAAAATAAGAGTAACACATAAATCAACTGTAAATTTTTCTTGGTCTCGTATGCCACTTGTTGCAGAAGAATGCTGTTTGCTTTCGATGTGACGTTGACAATGGCTTCTGGACCAACACATTAAAGGGATTTTACAAACTAGACATTGAGTTTTAGCGCCATCAAAAATTAAGTCCGGCATGTCCACTATAAAGTTTTTAACTGTGTCTGCCATTGGTCGTTTTCGCAACGTACCTAACTGTGACATTTTTAAAGCAAACATAAGCGTACAATTATGAAATAAGTTACGACAGCCTACATATACACAGAACTACTCGCATACAGCATCGATTTGGTACTAACGCTGTGAACGCGTGAAATAAATAATCGCCGACACCGTACCACATATCTACTACACTGACTGTTACCGCTGTTTGCCCAGACTAGTCATAATTCACAGGATAATTGGATGTTTGAGAATTCTTAGCTTTTCTGATGACCAGCAACTTTATGACTTCCAGAAGCATTCATACACGCTAAAAGTGTTACTCTTCTCTACTCTCCTTCTGCCTTTCATCCATGAGCTGTTTTTTCTTATGACGAGACATAGCAATTTAGGCGTTTTGTTTTAGATTGAGACATTTGTGGAAAACAAACACAAGACACACTTCACAAAATACTAGGTAATTTTCAACTTAGCAGCGCAAAATAGAATTTCTGTACTTTTACAAAAATATTCATTTACAAACACCCTTCAGAATCACTGCTAAAGCTGAACTGTGGAATAAACACATTATGTACGCATGTTATCACTTTTGGGGGAAGTCCCTACGTACGTGTTTGTGCAATTCATTTTAGCCCGGCACAATTTGTTCAGTATTCAGAGGTCAATATTTCTTGTGTTTGTTGCAGTGGATAATAATAATAAGTCTATTTGTCTTTGACCGAGCTGTGTCGCTTTGACATTGTGAATATAAATAATATAAAAGTGTATATAACAAGTACAAAATATATATGTATATGAGGATGGTATGATAAGTAGCCGTGTTAAGGAAGACAACGCAATTGCTTTACATTTAGTAAATTTATTTCGCGACATAATCTCCTCGTAGCTCTATACACTTACATACAAGCAAACTGGCAGAACTGTGACTCTTCGATTTCGATGAAACTTGGTATATTGGTAGACCATCAAAAAGTAAAGGACACATTCATCTATGATTCGTTTGAAAGCCCCTTTGAAGTAGAACATTTTGGTTTTTAATTCATCCCGATAGTTTGCGCGACTCCGGAGTTATGATGAAAAATGCGTTTGTGGGGGTAACCTCAGACGCACCCTGCACCCCCTTCATCGAAATCAGAGAGTCACAGTTCTGTCAGTTTGCTTGTTAGCTCAGCGATGTTCCAACTTTCTTAAGTCATCCAACTAATAGCTTTTGCCGAATTCTACAAAAGAGGCTTCTGTTTCGGCAATGTCCTCTTCATTTGCGACAGTTTTGCAAGTTTGAAAAAAGAAAAAAAGTCACAGGGGGCCAAATCTGGTGAATATGGTGATGGGGCACTAATTCATACCGTAACTGGACGAATTTTGCTGTCGCAATTGCCGAAGAGTTGGCCGGGACCTTGTAATGATGGCAGAGAATTCTTGCATTGCGAATCCCAAAAAATCGTCACCATAGCTTTTCCGGCTGATGGAATCGTCTTCGCTTCCCTTGGTGCACGTTTGCCGGGAAAAACCCATTTTGCTGACTAACCTTTGGTTTCTGGCGTGTAGTAATGTATCCATGCCTCGTATTGCGCTTAGACATGTCCAAACATTGTTTTGAAGTTATCACGCGATTCCGTTTTTGATCAATCGTCAGCAGACGCGGCACCCATCTGGCCGATAGCTTTCTCATTCTCAACTTTGCGTGAGGGCTGTTTTGCACACGTTCACTTGAGATGTTTACCGTATTAACAATCTCCCTAATCTTCACCCGGTGGTCTGCTAACACGATATCATGAACTTTATTGATCATATTGTCCATAGTCGCCTGGATGGAATAACCTGGCCCCTCCTCATCAAAGACGGATGTTTGACTACGTTTAAATTTATTAAACCAGTATCTGATAGTAGCCATCGAAGGTATAAACTGTATTTAACCCTTCTTTGATTTCTACACACGTTTTTCCATCTAAAAAAAGAAATTGAATCTGACCGGTATTGTTCTTTTTCCATGATCCCATAAATACATAAGCTTGGTCACTTTCAACAGTTCTCAAAACAACACTACTCGATGAATCTCCAAAGTTTTGACAGACGTCGACTGTATTAGTACTCACAGTCGGTAATGCAGATTTTGACACAAAGCGCCATTTGTCTCCAAACACAAGTACTTCTCACACCATCCTCGTACAGACATAGAGTGTATATATGTAAAATGAAGACTGGAATATACTTCTCTATATAGGATGTTCAATATATCGATAATACTGTACTTTAGTGGGGTGAGTTTCATTTTTTTTTAATTATCCGATCAAAACGTTTTCGCAAAGCTAAGGCAGGTTGTCGATTTCACAATTACACCAACGTTAATTTTAGCAAACGATCAACACCAGCAAACCAATTATCGCTTCTATTTCTACTCCGACCAATTGAAACTTGTTACGTTAACACATGTTTATATATACTGACGGATAAATATTGCTTGTATCGGTCATGTAAATATGCACATATTTCACCAACGGATGATAATGTTGTTGTCGTCAATACTTTGTTAATATACGATAGAGACACAAGATGAACATTGCGTTAATTCTATTTATGGTTTTGAAATATTTACATCGATTATTCTGTTTGTTGTACATATATGCGTTTGCTTTGATGGTACTTATGTGTATGTAACGTGATAGACATATCTATCATAGATAAGTTTACCAATCTTGCTGTTTGTTATTTGGATTGGAGTTGATAGGGTATGCAGCTACTATTCACACAATAAACATGTAAATATTTTATTACTGTCTTAATTGATTCTATTTTATTTATTATTATTTTTTTTTTGTAATTTAAGTGACTCATCGACAATAAGGGCTATTACATCTTTGTCATTAAAAAAGGTTTCTAATACACGTTTCTTTAACTTTAATCCTGAAGCAATTGAATAGTCACTGAAAAACACCTCTTCTGCGCAAGAACTACTCATTAATTTCGTTCAAAATCCGAACTATTCTTTTGTACCTAGTACGAAGGCTTCCGCGGTCGTCAACAACACTGTACTTTTGTATTTTCCAATTTGAGATGTATCATAGATATGTTTCTAGATAGAAATACTAAGTAGTACTAACCTTTCTTTTAAAACAGCCAAATTACTTGAAACACTCAATATTTTGTAGTTTCTTCATAATAAAATATAAACTATACATGTATTTTTTATTTATAAAATATATTGTAAAAATATGTAACATATGTAAATATTAAATAAGTAATTAATATTTAGTCCATAACCCATGATTTTTAATAACACCCTTAATTCTTCGGGGCATACTTTCAATGCAAGATATGATTGTCTCTTCTATATCTTCATCGTTCTCCCATACATCCTTTATATTCTTCATTAATATTTCCTTTGTAGGGTTTTCTCTTTTATATACCTTACTTTTTAGTCGATTCCACACGTTCTCGATGGGATTGAGGTCCGGTGAATTTCCGGGCCAACGTAAAAGAGGTATGTGATTGTCTTCAAAGAATTTCTTAACCTTTTTTGCCACATGACAAGGAGCATTATCTTGCATAAATATACGCCCTGTCGGTATGCGGTAATAACGTGTTTTTTAACACATTTATGTACTGCTCTTGACGCATTGTACCTTCTACAAAATACAAAGGGCCGGGTCCGTCTCCACTAATCATTACCTGCGGAGGGTGTTTTACAGTTCGAAGAACCGTGGACTCTGTGAGACGTTCGCCAGGTCGTCTACGAACAAATTGTGCTCGCTGCACTAACACACAGAGCGAGCACTCGTCACTAAAGGAAACCTATTAAATAACGCAAACATTAATTTGGTAAAAATCACGTTGTTAAGTTATTCACCTTTTTCCAATTCTCGTCTGTGAAATGTCGATATTCTCTTGCAAAGTTGAGACGAGCAGCTTTCATTTTTTTCTGTTAAACCCGGCTTTTTTACAGGTCTTCGGCCCATTAGGCGATTTTCGCGCAATCGGCGCCTGACAGTTCTGCTCGAAATCTCTATTCCTCTCTCTTGTAAATTTTTTTCAATCATTTTAATTGTAGCAAATCTATTGCTCAAAGCCTGATGAATAATTTCACGGTCAGGTCTCTTCGAAGTTTTTCTTTTCCGACCGCACTTTGCCCGTTTTTGTGTCGATGTGCTGGCTCCTTCGTTTAAGTTTCTAGCTAAACGCGATACAGAAGAAGGAGATACTTTCTGTAATTTTGCAATTTCTCGTTGTGAATGTTTGATTGTAGAAGAACTTGTATAGCGGCTTTTCGTTCACTTGTTAAATCTTTCCCGGGCATTTTCTACAAAAAACCCCAAATATTTCAATTTTTTTCAAATTCCGAACCCGGGTACTTTTCATACCATCTTCGTATATATATATATTTCAGTTAAAATTTAATGCAAAGCGGTTTCCTCTTCACGCTCTAGTTTTTAGATTTTGAATCATTTCGTGTGTGTAGGTTTTTTTAAACTTTAGCGAAGGGAAAATTAAAATTAGTCAGCTTATCTACGCTGCAGTTTCTGACGAATTCATTGCTTGAAGCATTCTATTCGCATTTACAAGCTCCTAGTTTAATTTAGCGAGCGCCAAACGTTGGATTTACCCGCCGGTGTTATTTTTTAACGGTTCATCACCCAGAAACCAACTTTGTAGTTTTCTACTTCGTGTTTAGATTTAGATACACAAGTGTTAGTTTGTGAATGATCTTTTACAAGGCTGTGGTTACTTCACAAAACCAAAGCTAAATTATTCACAAGTTGCTTTAGAATTTGAAGAAGATGTGATCTTGCCCACGTTGAGCGCCAGATGTAATGTAGGTTCTCTTGATACAAAAATAAAATGCGTGCAAAATGTTTACTGAGGTAATGCTACGGCTACAGACTGAAACAACAATTCAATATAAACAATGCAAATACAAAATCCTAATTGCTTGCCTAAAACCAGGCACTCCGTTTAAGTAAGTAAAACTTGGCGTGGGGAATTTACCGCGTGGCTTTTAGCCGGTAACAGCACTAGAACATTTGCACTCGGAACACCTGGACTCGTAAAAAACGAATACCTCACAGGTGGCTCTGTTACGAAGACAATATTTTTGAAAATTTTACAGAAAATTTGAGACGACTGAAAGTGTTTGTAATGTACCAAGGTGTGGTTGTCATAAAATTGTATCCATTAAAGGGAATCTGTCAGTAGTAGCTCAATTCATCGTATGCCTTGGATGAAGATTATGTCCACATAATGCAATTTGTGGACTGAGTCAGCTGCTAAGCCATTATTTTGGTTAAGGATGTTGTTAACAACCAAAGCAACTTTTAAATTAAATAATCGTATTAAGTCAAAAATTAAATATTCTTGGTACAGCATTTGATGGTGCCACGGGTCTAATTTTTTAAAGACTACTGGCAAGAGCAACCTGAACATGCTAAGAGAAACTGTAATTTCCGAAATACAGAATGCTTTAGTACTTGGTTGGCAAAGAACTTTGAATTAGTCATTAAGAGATCATACATTGTTAGAATTTTAAGAGTAAGCGCAGATTGCAACGCAAAGATTCAATTTGACATATCTGTAGTTCTTTTGGAGACTAATTGTCAAGCTTGGATTGACCACGAAGGTCATTTCAAATATTATCGCTAGTATGGTATTTTTCTCTTGTCTCTTCAATAATAAATGATTTTGTACATATTTGTTTTTATTTTGATAATAATAATAATACATTTATTATCCAACAGCAGCCAAACTCTTAATTACATGATAACATATATATATACATAATATTATGAGAGGTTGTACAAAAAATCAAAAAAAAGAAAACATGAGTTACATTACAAAATGTATATATATATATATAAAGAAAAAGTCTATTCGGTTATGCAATAACTTGTACAAAATGTTTTTAAAGAATTCAACGATACATTAAACATATCAATATTAGCACAATATGTATTTACAGTTTGACACATACAAAGAATAGGTGAGAAAGAGTGACGTTTAGTAGCAAATGAGGGAAGATAAAGTTTCTGATGCCGAATACTCAAACGAGGAACGTAAAATCCCAAAAGCTCCAATAATTCCGGAGCAAGAAGCATGTTGTTGATCAATTTGTAAATAAAAGCAAATTTTAAATCCAAATCGGTAAACTGACGTAAACTATAATGTATACAGGCTGGTTCATTTTCGTCCCTTAAATTGGGGATCTCGCTTGTTATTGGAGATAGAGGGTAGGTTTAAATTTGACAAAGTTGCTAAATGTGTTTGTTATGAGTCCGAAGAGAAAATGGACCTATGATAAATGACACTCAAGATTTAAAAACTATTTTAGTCTTTTACTTCTAGCACCTTTATTTGGCCTTGCAGAGAAAAACTAAAAACACATTCTCAAGACCACTTTCGACCTTCCATCTAATGATGTACTCGAAATTTGTATAGGACGTTTTAGTTCTTTCTGGCTATCATCAACTTTCTTATTTCTTATCGACGCCATATTGGATTTGGACATTGCCAGAAAGAGTCTTTCCGATTTCAACCATGTTGATAAAAGCTTTCGATATTATGCTTTAATTGACCGAAGAAGACATTTTAATTTTTGTTCAGTTCTGTAGAAGCGTTTGCAGTAATTTACTCGACAAAAACGTACAAATGAGGATATCTAATTAGATTTCCTCATGCGTACATGTAAACATCTACTTCGTATATATACGATTTAAAATATTGAAATGCCATTACCTTCCACAAAGCTATGCCGACGAGATGTATAACATCGAAACGTGCGTCCATAGATGGTGGATAGGTGATGGCATTACTTTTCAATTAATTAACCTATGGCGGTTTAAGCCAGTAGTTGAGACTACTGTCGCATCAGAATTAGTAGCAATACGATTTGTTCAGTTCTGTAGAAGCGTTTGCAGTAATTTACTCGACAAAAACGTACAAATGAGGATATCTAATTAGATTTCCTCATGCGTACATGCAAACATCTACTTCGTATATATACGATTTAAAATATTGAAATGCCATTACCTTCCACAAAGCTATGCCGACGAGATGTATAACATCGAAACGCGCGTCCATAGATGGTGGATAGGTGATGGCATTACTTTTCAATTAAGACATTTTAAGATTAAATAAAGTAGCAATGAAATTTCAAACTTTCAAACATTTCAATTACCGTTTATTAGTAATAGAAAATTGTCGTACACTAACGAAGAGAAACGAAATATGTTAAGTATTATTCATTCATCGAATTGAAATACAACAATAGTGTGTATAAGATATTTACAATTGTATCCAGAATGACAACAGACACATCGTATCATTTTTCTAGATCTTGATAGAAACTTGGTCGGAAATGGATTGTTTACCAAGTCGCGTAATGTTTATGTTAACAGGAATTTGAGAAGATCGCAAGTGTCTTTGAGAATGTGTTTTTTGTTTTCCTCTGCAAGGCCAAATAAAGGTGCTAGAGGTAAAAGAAGAAAATTAGTTTTTTTCGTTTTTTAATGCTTACTTTTGTTCTGATATATTTTCTCTTGCTTTGGGAGATCCCATTGTAGACTACAAGAAGGCCTCAGCCCAGTAAAAGGCATGATTATAGTTTCCTTAATCAGCTTGTCAAACTTTCAATTTCTTGAGAGTTGGAAATCTATCAAATTTTACTATTTATGATTTTTTACAGTACTTTTCTTTCTTCTTTTTTTATCATTTTTACTATGTCTTGCTTCCTAAAATTAAAATAAGATATTAGGAACTATTGGCATAAAATAACAGGACCTTATTCGTTTGGACATATCTAAAACTCTGTAGATTAAGTCAAAGTTTTTATAATAGTTCTGCAAGTTGTTTTCCTTTAGTTTTGGCAACCTCAACTAGATCCCAAAGAATCAAATTTGTTTACTATGTGCCAATTTCCTAAAGATGTTTTAACCTTAATTTTTGTCCTAGTTTCAACTTCACGGGTTACCGAATATATATCACGCATTTGTTTGTTTACTTCTGCCCTAAATAAATGCCTTGCATGTTTGCTTACTTCTTATCGCTTATGCATTGGCTTTCAACGCGTTATCAATAACCAGAACGCGATAGATATGCAAATAGGGCAACGCATTAAATCGTATAACCGATGATAGATCAACCCTACCGGACGCGTATGCTCTAGACGTAAAAATCAATATCACCAACTCAAAGTAGGTTAGTTAGGCCGACGTATTTTATGAATATTAAATATTTTACCTTATTATTCATGCAAAATCCGAGTTAAATATACGCTGGCGTTAATCAATGAATGGAACAATTCTTTTAGTCACACTAGCAATGAAAAATACGCAAAAGAAATCGGAGGGTGGGGAGGGAGGAAAAAAGAAATTTATCTGATTTGGGAGAATTAAAACACCTCCATTTTGCCTTGCCATTTCCCTTGGCACAGGATGTGTCATTAGCGAAGAGGAGAAGTTGGACAGGAAACACGCTCCGAGATTGCTAGATTTTAATTAATCTACGCTAAAAAAGCATTACGCGTTAAATTAAAATGGTACGTTAAAAAGAACATTGTATGAGCTTGGAACGTACGAACAAAGAAAATAAAACAAAGCGTTGCGCCACTAGATAATCCAGTAGAATCGAGACTTGGAAAAATATTCTTTCGTAGAATTAAGTAGAAATCAAGAAAACATTTACTTGGTTCTATATTTTCCAAAAAATCTTGTTCTATTTCTTGTGAAATTGACATCTCAGTTGATTATTAAAAAAAAACTCTACTTAGGTTCCAAGCTATAAATTGACTAGATCCATGTCAGGATAACACGCTGGCAATGTCTTACGAAAATGTCTGATTATGCTTTTGACAATTATTATTATCGGGCCATGGCACAGATGCCTTTAATCACTGCGACCTTAATAGATCTATTGTAACAAAATGCCCTTATGTGTGCTAGAATAATTGGAGGCTTTTAATAAACCTTAGTAACACTCTAGGATCTGTTTCCTTTAGATCGGTAAGTGCAAAAAATGGCCTACTGAAATGTTGCTGTCGTGTGCGACTAATGGCAACACATTTACATAGAATGTGTTCTGCCGTCTCCAGATCTTCTTGTCATAGACGACAGATTTGATCTTCAGCTTTTCCTAGCTTAAATAAGTGATATTTTAGGGCTACATGGCCTGTCAGAAATCCTGCCAGTAATCTAAGATTCCTTTTGCTGAACGATAGCGCTATTTTTGCTGTCTTTGGCGAGCCTGATATGAGTGCTTTCGCCTGTTTTTGTCCTGGAACATTTTCCCAGTACGAGGCCTTTTGATTGTCCTCCCATGCCTTAATTGCTTGTTTCATGTGGCTTTTTTGGAGACCACAGAAGAGGTTAGTATCATTGAAAGGCATGTTCTTTGGCCAACTTATATGCCTTTTCATTTCTTTCGATCCCTTGGTGGCTTGGGACCCACCGTAAAATAACGTGGTTATTGCGTCCCAGTTGCCTTAGATTGTGTACACATTCGTGTATCAGAGCAGATTCGTATGTGTAGGCCTTAATGGCCTTTAGAACTGCCTAACTGTCTCTATGTATTTATAGTTGCGCCCCGTATCCTTTTCACGAGGTTCTTTATGGCGCATAGGTTTAAAGCAGAAATCTCTGCTTGAAATATGTTGGTATGGAGTCCTGTAGGCATTTTTTAGGTGGTAGTTAGGACCACTACTGCCTATACCTGTTCCAACACCTTCTATTTTCGAGCTGTCCGTGTACCATTCCAGGGTACCTCTTTTGCATTGAGTCTCACCGGATGCTCATTTAGTATGGCTTTCAATGATCACTAGAGTTGGCCACGCGCGCCAACGGGCAGCGGCGTTGTTTCGATTAGGCCTCGGGTTCCACTAGAGCTATTGTGTGTAGATGTTTGCTGTCGTAAATACTTTCGCGTAGTTGTTAAATAAAAATAAAATAATGCGTGCCCAAACACTTACCATTTTAAGAGTCCTCTGTGAAATCGCAAAGTGAATAATGTCTGCTAAATATCTGCAACATTAGATATGTTTCAACAATTGTTTCGACAGACCGAGTGCGGCGCGAGGAAAACATGTGTTTATATGCAGAAAACGAACGTTCTACATCTAGTGACGTTATATTTACGTAATTAAAATATTCTTTGAAACAACTTAACGGTTCTGTTGACGCACTTTCACAAATGTGTCTTAATGTACCAAAATCAGAATCTTTCTCTAAAATACTTTCATATTTTTCTAGAACACAAACATTTTTTGCGTTTTCTATCGCGCATAGCTGTGCGTGAACATGTTGCACTATTTGCACAGATTCCACTAACGACACCGAAGGATCTTGTAACTTTTCTATTGCCTCCGCTAGTCCGAAGTAATTGTTGTGAATAATTTTTAAATCCGTTTTAACCAGACTATCTTGAAACTTCGACTGGCTTTTCTTGATAGCGGCAACTTCCTTTGGATCGAATTGTAAAACCACATTCTTAGTATTCTCATAATATTTATGATTCATAAATCTACACACAATAGCTCTAGTGGAACCCGAGGCCTAATCCAAACAACGCCGCTGCCCATTGGCGCGCGTGGCCAACTCTAATGATCACCTTATAGGCTGATCAAAATTGTATTGCATAGGATCATGTCCTTTGCAATATACATCAGGTAGTTTATGTTGGAATTTTCAAGGATTTTGAAGTGCCCTCTAAGATCCACAGGCTGTGACCCCTTCGTTCTGCTACAAATAATAATAATAATGCTTTTGCCAAACATGTTAATGAATAGTCGCTTGACTGGATCATAAATATGACGTGAAAAAAGTAATTACAATTTCCGGGTATTTTACCCCTGATAAGTAGCTGTAACAATGCAGGCATAAAACACAGAATTCCAATTAACCAGTAAATTTACAGTAGTAGTACACCACAAGCACAATAATTTTGTATTAGTTTCCAGTTGTCGTGGAAGGTACATGTAGAATTGCGTAAAAATGTTTGTACAGTGCCATCACTGTATTGCTTTACGTTATGTTATGAATATCATGATTTCGTCAACTTTCTGCGTCTCACCCAATTAACGTTGACCCGTAGTTGTTGATTGAATGTCTTCAAAAAGCATGGTACTACAGTGAAACGAAATGTGAATCCACACATAGACCAATTTCTAAATTTATGGTTATTAATACCATATACCATTCAATACAAAAAAAAACTTCTAACAATCCTAATGTAACTTAACTGGAGATATTTTGCAAGCGCCACATACTCCATTTGTATAAATTCTATTTTAAACCATTATATTTAGCTCATTTCCTATACGAGGGTAGCTATTAAGTTTTTACAACCGACCACTAGATGGCGCTATTGAAATTTGACATTACTATTTTTGTACAATTTGACATATGTTGTTGATGAAGCTGCGACAGCATTGAAATCGGCTGACTAGTTTGTTTACAGTGAGCGTTTAAAAAAAGCAAATTTGTGAAAAAAGTGTGAGTTTCACGGAAGGTTTTCATTGGATGAATATAACAACAATTTGTTCAATTTTTGGTAACGAAGTACTATTAGAAAATTTACAAGTGGTTTGCAGAATTTCGTCGTGGTTGTGTTTCCGTCTGATGAATTTCGGTTGTTGTTCCAAAACACATCGATGCTGTGCGCAACATGATTGAAGATGTTTGGCATGTGACTTAGTGTGAAAAAGATCTGTTCCCGATGAATTCCGAATAATTTGACCCAAGCACAAAAAAGGCTCGTGTTAATTGGTGTAAGGAAATATTCAAAAAATACTACAGAAGAACTTCAAAATGCGTATACAATATCTTAACAGATGACGAAATTTGGTTATGTTCGTAAGAGCCGGAAACTAAGCAACAATCAACTGTTTTGGTGTTGCCGTGTTATTCGTTCACGAAGCACTTCCAAGAAAACGATTGCTTGTTTCTTTCGTTGTACGGGATATGTCGCATGCATTGCTTTGGAGGATTGAAGAACAGTTAATGCTGAATGGTATGTAACAATTTGTTTGCCAGAAGTCACAGATGAAATCAGGAAAAACAAACGACAGCGTCGCATTATTCTTTATCATAACAATGTCACAAAGCACATCAAACAACTGATTATTTGAAGGATCGAATTAATGTCTCATTGCCTGTATTCACCTGATTTACCACTAGAGCGAGGTAATCGTCTCTGCGATACATAGGCGTTTCACCGGGGTAGCGGGCTCTGTGCAAAAATCGATTCTCACTTTGTCAACGCACACTTGTTTATTTTTCGTTCAGTTTAGGAAATGAGAGCGTGCGTTGTGTTTTGTGTTACGTGTTATTCGTTATAAATATATAATTATTAATTTAAAATGTGTAATGTGAACAAGGTTAAAAAACGACCTTTGCTGACGCAATAAATAACTATATTTGTGACCTTCCGGATTTGTTCTACGACGGTGTTAAGATAGTTTGTAAGGTGTGTGAGAAACATTTGATGTGCGGGGACAAGGCGGACTATACCAAACATGTAAATACCGAAGAACAGAGAAATAGAAAAAAGGGCGTGCCAACGAGAACTGCCTTTTCGATTTACTTATAATGATAACCTATAATTCGCTTACTCGAAAAAGAACCGTTTCAGAACTTTTGGTATAAGTACAACCCCGAGTTGAAGTTGCCAACTACGAAAACGGCACGTAAGCATGTTTTATTTGTACGCGAAGACGTTGAAAAGAAAATCAAATCGACATTGAAAAATCAGCTGCTTCAGTTATGTGTTGACGAGACAACAGATTGTAAAAGAAATTCTATTCTAAATGTTATTGTACGTGTACTTGACCCTCATAAACCGACATTTCCACTGTTACTAGCTAGCAAAAGACTGGAAAAGTGTACTGGCGCAGCAATTGTGAGGGTATACTTAGTACGTTAGAAAAAGTCTCACCACGTCAAGTGTTGATGTTTATGAGGGATGGTGCCGCGATAATGCGTTCGATAGGCCGTTCTCTTCTTGAACACGGTTGCAAGTGTTTACATGTTACGTGTAGAGTGCATGCTTTACATCTTGTGGCAGAAACTATTTGACAATGTTCACCCGAGGTACCACCACAGCCGATTCTTACACGTTGGGGAACATGATTGCAGGCAGCTCTTTATTTTGCTGAATATTTCAAACAAGTAAAAGCTGTTACTCTACAATTCAATCCTGCCGAAGCTGCAGCTATTAAGGAGAGCCAGATAAAATGTCAAGATATTTCCGTTGAAACAGAGTTACAAACTATTCATAACAACTATAAAGGATTACATGACGCAACAGAACAATTACAAAATAGAGCGTTGTCGTTAATGGAGTGGCTGCAAATAGTGGACGAAATACATACACTCCTGCGCACTATACATGACGCAAAATATAATCGCGTTTGAGAGAAGTTCGAGAGTGTGTTAAAGGAAGATTCCGATTTTATTGCATTAAAACAAATTTGTGAAGGTGCATCGACTAATACATTAACCGAATTCAAAGATTGTTTTAATTATGTATGTATTACATCCGTCGATGTCGAACTATTTTTTAAAAAATATAAATACATTTTTTCACCACGGCGAACATCGTTCAACGAGACAACTGTGGAAACATATCTAGTATTGTCAACTTTTTACGACTCTTATCCAGTGGATGATAATGGATGCAGCCCGCCAAGTAAGTCTACTTGATAAAGCTGCTTAGGAGGGCGAGTGTTTCACAACTTTTCAGATATTATAATTCTTGATTGGTTCTGCTATTATTATTCGATTTATTGGTATTGTACTTACAGAAGGAAGCTCACGCCTATGCCCTCCAGAGACATTACCTCGCTTCATTTATCGCTTAACAACTTATGTCTGTTCCCCAGTATCAAATAGAAAATGCGTGAACAGCGTTTTTTATTACCTCAAGATGCTGTCGTGGCCTTCAAAAACCATGTTTTGGAGATAGATACCTTCAGAATGGAGAAAATGTTTCGAGAATTGGTTCCAACGCATGCAAAAGTGTATAAATCCTAATGGCCAATATTTTGAAAAACGATAAAATGATTTGTAGGGAAAAAAAATTTGTTTCATTGTTTTTGTAAACACTTTAGAGAGATAAAAATCATTTGAGAAATAATTTCTGAAAACAATATAACTATTTTAGAAACAAAATTTGGCTACTAATACATCCTAACATCATTTTATCTCTTTAAACGGCACTTATTATATCACATCCTTTTCTAAAAGGACGTAAATGACTAATCAACATTTCCATCTGCTATTTCCTACAATTATCTTACGAAAAACATTCTCCGCAAATTTACTTCGATTGCCACGGAAGAGAAACAAGGCTAAAGACGTAGAAATTACGACTTATCTTTCTTATTCTTCAAAGCATAGTACTTATTTGTCTGTATATTTGTATGTGTAACAGAGTTTCCGCAAACACTCCAGATGTGTCATTCTGTGTGAGAAATCATTCTCTGGCTATATGATTGCAGTGTGGGTGCGGCATGGTGGTACTACTGCGGAGTCTAAAAGGAAATAGATACTTACCGCCAGCTTTGTTAGTAGCGGAATAGTGAAGTTGCGGCAGCAACGAAACGAAAAAACTGGATCCAATCCATTAACCCATATTTATAACGTCTTATGCCATATGGTCGCCATAATTTATATTTCCTTTAAGTCTAGATTTGAAAAACACTGCGTTTAACTTCCCGTTTGCGAGCGTTTGCGTTGAATATCTTGCATTTTATGCGAATGTTATTTGTATCTTTTGGAATTGTTGATTTTTGAATGTAATTTATTGGTTAAAACAAAGTGTTAAAGTAACGAGAAAGGTTGAGAAACATTCTTAAATTGCCAAAGAAAACGTTTTGTTGAATCAGGATAAACAAAAGAAACACATATTTAGATTTGTAAATAAATAAGATTTATTGGATTCTGGTTAAATCTTGAATATGTCCCGTATTTTGTTTTTCAGCAAATAAGAATCTTTCTTCTATGTCGCCCTATTTCATTAGTGATTCCATGACTAGGGAGGATTATAGAAATATTTTGGCCAATGTTTCTATATGCAGAAAACACTTTTGTAATTTGGCAGTTTTTTTGTACGTCTGATGGTGGATGGTGATTCGAGATTTTACTGTAGCTATTCAAAAAACTGCCAGCGACCTTGGTAGGACCTCCGAAAATATATGAAATATTCAGCGTGGGGCAAAAAATAACAGAACGGAATTGAGAGATGCTTTCAGACAAAATTGGTACGCTATACCAGCATAAGGATGCAAGTATTTAATGAAATTCATTGCCTAAAGTCTGACTCGATGCAGGAGTATGTACAGAACCTAACGCTGTTGGAACGTAAACACGCATTGCTTTAGAGTAGGTCCCAAGCCACCAAGAGGGAAATTAAAAAAAAAACGCCAACAAGCTGACCGATGAAGCAGAGAATATCTCTTTTCACAATGCTACTGTGGCTTACAGAAGGGTCATCTAAAATAGGAAATGGAAGAAAAAACCAAAGGCTTTGTACTGGCACAGCATACCAGAGCAAAGATGAAACCGTTAATATCAGGTTCGCCAAAAACAGATTATGTTTCAGTAAAGAGGATCTTAAAACACTGACAAGCTTATTCAACTATCGTCTATGCCAAAAAGATCTGGAGGTAGCAGAACAAATACAAAGTAGTTTTAAGGTTTATCAAAAGGCTTCAAAGGCTAATACACATTAAGAACACCGTTACAATAGACCACAGTGACTGCAGGCATTAATGCCATGGCACGTTTTAATAAAAATAATAAAGTGGGAATTCAATACCTTCCATGCATTGAAGCGCTTTTTTATAATTTAACATAGGGGCGTTTGGCATGGCGAGTAGTTACTGAGATTATTACAGAAAATAAAACACAAATACTTCAAATTTGATATCTAATTTTTTATTTAGTGCTGTCTAATTAACGGGTTACAAAGGGGCGTTATGTTTTGTTAATAAACAAAGAATATGTTGACAAGGGAATCGAAATGGAAATATAAAATAGAACAAGTGTTGGAAGTGTCCAGCTTCACATTCCATACAGTCTGCAAACCGATTGTGAAATTCCTGAAGGGAAAAAATTAAATGTCAAATTTGACGTAAATATTTGTATTTCATTTTCTGTAATAATCCCAGCAGCAACTCGCCATGCTACCCGCCTACATGTTCAATTATAAAAAAATGCTTCAATGCATGGAAGGTATGTATTTAGTGATACAAAATGCGCGGTATATATAGTGCAATCCTAAAGTGCCCCCTCCCCACGCTAACTTTTCAACGACAGAAGCTAGCGTTTTTAGAAAAAATAAATCGATTTCTATTTTTTGTGAACTAACTTTTGCCGTTATCGACAGTTCAATTGCATTTCCGGTGTCACCAGAAGTCACGTCAACTTTGTCATTTTAAATAGAACATTCTGTATATTTTTACGTTTTTGAAAACGAAAATAATCGAAAGGCGAATCCAACGATACCATGTATTATACTTTAACTTAAGAAATATGACGATATGCAGCAATAAATGTTTTGGTAATCTGTTTTTCTTGTTACGTAAAGTTGGCTAGGAAAGGGCACCAACTTGTTTCTTGTGGCACCAGACTGATCTAAGGACCTCGTTGCTGAGCAAAGTAATCATAACAATTGCCAAACTGTCAAATCTCAATTCCAAAAGCGTATATCATTCTTGTTATTTATTGTTATTATAACCTGGATTTGTCACACTTTCGTGCCTTGTGCTCGTTATTATTTTATGTCATTTTAACTTCTTTTGTTAATTGTTGTTTCTGCTTTACTTTATCGAACTTTATTGTAATTAATTAATGCTGGTAGGTTTACATGTACGCATGAGGAAATCTAATTAGATATCCTCATTTGTACGTTTTTGTCGAGTAAATTACTGCAAACGCCTCTACAGAACTGAACAAATCGTATTGCTACAAATTCTGACGCGGCAGTAGTCCCAACTACTGACTTAAACCGCCATAAGTTCATTAATTGAAAAGTAATGCCATCACCTTACTTTTCAATTAATTAACTTATGGCGGTTTAAGTCAGTAGTTGGGACTACTGCCGCGTCAGAATTTGTAGCAATACGATTTGTTCAGTTCTGTAGAGGCGTTTGCAGTGATTTACTCGACAAAAACGTACAAATGAGGATATCTAATTAGATTTCCTCATGCGTACATGTAAACATCTATTTCGTATATATACGATTTAAAATATTGAAATGCCATTACCTTCCACAAAGCTATGCCGACGAGATGTATAACATCGAAACGCGCGTCCATAGATGGTGGATAGGTGATGGCATTACTTTTCAATTAATTAACTGGTAGGTTTGTTTAAATTTGCTAGTTTTTGATAGGAAATGTGCTTATGTTTTAGTTTTTTATTTTATGATTTTACAATGGCCTCTGCATGGACCAAGTAAGATAAACATCAAGTACTTAATATTCGGTAAATTTGTCTACAATTATCACGAAGTGGAACATAATGAACACTGCCCTTGTACAGCCGGAAATATTTGAACTTTGCGCTAAGTAAGGATAAATAGTATAAAATCGAACTGCTTTAACAGAAGATAATATGACTTAAATTATTGTACAATTTATTGCGCAATCATAGAAAATAAGGTGATAATTGTTGCCAGATTTACAAAGTCTTAAAATTTATCCAGCAATTTTGCATGGTTCGTGTTGAAACGATCATAAAAGTAACAACACAAAAAACCTAAAAACAGACATATTAGGTTTGTTCGCTTGTCTTGCTCGCGTTAGTTCTAGAGTGTGATAGGATTATGATCACGTGATCGTTTTGATTGCTCAGAACTACTCTAAATGGGTACAAACGAACAGTACAAATTGGTGTTTATATAGTATACATAACCTAAAAGATTGAGAATGGTGGCAATTGGCAATCACGATAGCATTAAAAAATCCTTATTATTTACTAATTGTTGTATTTCACTTTCAATGATTACAACGGATGTCATTTTGTATGAATATGAAGTAAAGTTAGGTTAGGCAAATAATGGAATGACAGCTGCACTGAACTGCACAAACTTACTTCACCTCCTGAGGTGTAAGTTTGTACAGTTCAAAACTGTTGGAAGCTGCCCAACATATAGAAACGAACATCGGATTACGTTTTTTTTTACAAACGAACGCGCAATTTAGAAATTCGAGCTACTCCGTATTGCACTAATTGACAAATGAACAAAGTTATTGCCTCTCAAAAACTAACACATTTAAACAAACTTATAAAGTAAAGAAATAACAATTAACAAGACAAGTTAAAATGAGAGAAAATAATAACGAGAACAAAGAAGGAACGTATGACAAATGTAGGAGATATATATATATATATATATCTATATGTTATGTTACTTTGCTTAGCAACGAGCTCTTTAGATCAGTCTGGTTTCACAAGAAACAATTTGGCGCTCTTTCCTAGCCAACCTTGCGTAACAACAAAAACAGATTACCAAAACATTTGTTGCTGCATATCGTCATATTTCTTAAGTTAAAGTTTATTACATGTGATTCGACAGATAGCATGGCGAGGGAAAGGGGCGGGGTACTTTAGGACCTCACTGTGTATTGTTGCACTACAGGCCTTTTGGGGTTAGTTGAACTATTGTTCTCCATTCAGATTGATTTCTTGCCTTCCCCTGCCAGTTGTGTATTCTCAGAGTTTTCAGATCTATTAAAAGATTTTCATACGACCTTCTTTTTCTTCCCAATCGGTCCTCTCTCTAATACCATTTTTGTCATTCTATCTACTTCTAATCTGTCTACATGTCCTGTCCATTTTATACTCTGTGCTGTCACTACCGACGTTATTTCGGCCCCTTATACAACTCTTCTAATTCTTTATTTGTTCTTTGCTCCTATCCTCCCACTGTGTTTTTCCCATTAAATATGGATCTTCGTATTTTCCTCTCCCATCTTTCTAGTTGTTCTGCTTGGCACTGTTGATCTTATCACATCTTCATAAGCTCTTATTTTCATATTTCTAGAAGTGTCTTTAGACTTGAGGATTGATTTTAGCATGCCATATTTTTTATTTCCCATCATTATCATGTGTTTGATTCCTTGTTTTTCTTGTCCTTCTTCACGTTACAACACTTTACTTTTAATTTTTTTTTAACAACCCTTCGTAAACGACAGAAGACAAAGACCCGATTTGTGGAAGAGCAAATCCTGGATGCTTCACCAAGACAATGCGCCAGCCCATTCCGCCTTGTCTGTGAAGGCGTTATTTGCGAAATTCGGCATCACCGTGTTGGACCACCAACCGTACTCGCCCGACCTGGTCCCCTGTGACTTTTTTTATTTCCTAAGGTAAAATCGGAGTTAAGGGGACAAGATTTGACAGTGTGGAAGTGGTGAAAGTGAAAGCGACGGAGGTTCTCAACAAGCTGATAGAAACGGACTTCCAGCACTGCTTTCGACAGTGGAAAATTCGTATGGAGCGTTGTAGGGATCGGCAAGGAGGGTACATTGAAGGGGATAAACTTTGTAATGTAATTGGTGATCAATAAAATGTTTTGTAGCACCAGGCCGGCTATTTAATTGCCACACCTCCTTCTTATAATTAAATTCAAGGTGACAATTACGTATATTTTATTGTAAGTAAAAAAGATAAATAACGCTGCATAATGAAATAAAAATCGAAAAACAGTGTAAGAAAAATTCTGGATAGCGGATCACTATTATAAGGTCTTGTTAGATTGACTGTTTACCTCAGACGCCACCCTGATTCGCATTTAATTATTAACATAGTGTACCTACCTATTTTTTGCCCACCACTACATGTGTACGTACATGCATTGCTTCTTGAACTTCAAGTCATTGTCCGGATTTTTATACCTTCTCCGCGTGAGTAAAATTAACACCGTAAAAAGTGAAATTGATTTCAATTAATTCTAGCTGAACTATTGTGCGAGACCCATCCGAGACCAATTAGTCTAATTCTTGTACACAATACCAGCGAACAACAGTGAAAAATTTCGAAAAGTTTCGATAGTTTCACCACTTCTCCATATTTTAAATTACTTGAAGCGTCTGTAGATAGTTTATTTATTATCTATGCAGATGAAGACTATGTGAAAATAACTGTACGGCACCTAGTATAATAATTGCATTTAATTATACCATTATCACTAATGAAGCTTAATTTCTTTTTCTTAATGAGATAGGTGTACGTTATAGAAGTTCTTAAGAGTGTCAGAGTGTTTAGTGTTGAACAGGATTTAAGATGCTTTCATTCGCTTGACATTTTAATTGTATTTTTGGCATCCTTTATGTTTTAACCTAAATATTGTTTTTAAATACATCGGAAAACAAGTTTTCCTAGATATTTGGTACTTATCGTTTACTCAAGATTAGTTGTCGAAATATTCCAATGAAACAGCTTTAAGCACATCCACATCATTCATTTTGCTGCCTAAACATATAACAGATGCGAAATATAGAGAAAAATATATATTCTGCGTCTCTCTTAAATACCCAACAGTCCTTTGTCCTCCTTGTTTCTTTGCAGAAATGATTGATTGATTGATTTTCTACCAGAGCAGGGCTGGTCTTTACATCCCTAACACTGAAGCTTAGTAGCTTATTGTATTATTCCTGCTTCGGTTTTGTTTTACTTGAACAGGTTAGTTCCCGCAATCAGGTTTAAGAGCCTATGTAGCAAATCTTTCTCCATTGGTAGTTCAATTGTGCTTCGCATAGCGAATCTGCGTTGAGCTAACGCTGCACATTCGAAAATAATATGAGGGGCTGTTTCCTCCTCCTCATTGCAAAGTCTACATAAGGGTTCATCTTTGTAGATCCCCATCTTATGCAAGTGGCCTCTCAAACAGCCGTGTCCTGTTAATAGACATGTTGCTGCCCTAAGCTGTATCTTGTTTAATTCAAGCAGGTCAGCGGTCAGATGTTGCGACGGTCTTCCCATCATCCGTTTGCTGCGCTTTTGTCCAGCTGCATGTTTCCAATTTAATTGGTGTTGTGTTATAATCCACTCATTAATTGCACCACGTACTGCACTATCGGCTATACCCCTGTGCCCTGGCACCCACACCAGTGTGACCTTGTTGTGTTTAGACAGAGCCATTATGGTTTGCAGGCACTCCCATACTAGTTTGGAGGTTATGCGATAAGATGCTAGTGCCTTTAAGGTTGCCTGACTGTCAGAGAGAATGCACATCGTCTCACCCTGCGGTCGCCAACGCAGACTCTCAGGTTTGTATAGCATATATTTCTGTTTGAAATACCGTGGTGTATCGCGTGATACACATACTTTGTATCCCTGGTTTTCCTCATATACACCAACGCCAGATGTAGTGCCCGTTTTGGACCCATCTGTGTATCAGACTAGTGTTCTTGGTTTGCAGAAATGACTTGATGAAAATATGTCTCGTAGTTGTCTCCAATAACATCAAGGTTGCATTGAATGTTTTTAAATGACGCCAGCAATTAGTCCAAAATCTTCTGGTAGGTTAATGTTTCGTAAAAACTTTTAATTGGCATTCCAGTAATATTTTTCATTTCTATTTTTTAGCTTGGTTCAATACATCTTAAAACTGCCTATCATATACTAAAGTTTCTATTTACTTTTTGCAAAAATGTTTGCTTCAAATAGAAAAGTAGAAAATTAAAAAACGTACTATTTCTCATATAATATTCTTTTTATATATTCTCGTATATAAAAAATGCAAATACATAAATATTGTATATATAAATTATATAATTCGGTTCCTTTTCGTGTACGCATTTATACGTAGCGCAACGTTCATATGTGTAATACTATAATAAAATGTTAAGTGTCCTTAACACTAAGGATCACTCTGTATGTAACACTTTATTATCGGATAATAGTACGTTTTTTATACTCATACATCTCATTGCCAACTCTCCTTTTTTTTACACTAATAATTAATACGTATAATTGGTATCTATTAGCGTGAAATTCAAATAAATAACTTTCCCGCTTTCTACGTATTAATCTAGGATTTACTAGAAAGAAATTACGAAGGTGTTTCTGTATCTCTTGGAGGGGAAGTAGGAATATCGGGACTGGTGTTCAGATGTTATGCTGATTCAATCGGACTAGCTGAATTGTGCGAATCGTCTAGTATTGTAACAATCGCTGGTGTATCTAGAAAATTATCTTTCAGCAAGTTCATTTTCAGATACTTTAGTTTTGAGGTCATCAATGTGCGCCATTTCTTCTTTCCCATTCCTTCTTGTTAGATACGTGTAATTGCTTAATTTCTTGATGATTCTACCTTCATTCCATTCTTCCTCCTCTCCTCTTTCAGTTCTAATGTAGACTGCATCGTTCTCTTTAAATAAGGTAATTTTTTGTTGGTACTTTAAGTCGTGTTCGAGGTTTACGATTTAGACATATTTCTACAGACGTTTTTCCAGTATTGTATTATAATATACGAGGGATAATCGTAAAATAAGGTTCCCAAAGCCCTACAGCAGCAATAAGACGTATTAGGCGAAATCCGAGAACATTGGCATGTGCAGCAGCTTTCCCACTATATATACGTACCACTCCCGTCTCGCTACGCCGCTCAGTGTTGGCTAAGCAGCCGTCCGAGATGGAACTCCCGATCGTCGCTACCGCCAGGTGCGAAATTCGCGCTGTGATACGTTTTTTAAACGCGAAAGGGGTTTCACCTATAGACATTCATCGTCAATTAACCGAAGTTTATGGAGAAAAGTGTATAGCTGTTCAACACGTCCGCAAATGGTGTAGGGAATTCACTGGAGATCGGACGGAAATTCACGATGAAGAGCGGAGCGGAAGACCATCAGTTTCAGAGAAAATCGTTGAAAAGGTCGAGAGCATACTGCTTGAAGATCGGAGGTTCACCATTCGTCAACTCGCTCTTCGAATTGTTGAGATTTCCAACACCACAATTGAAAAGATTTTGACCGAAAAACTGGGCTACCGCAAGGTGTGAACGCGGTGGGTACCGCGAATGCTCACGGAAGACCATAAGCAGAAACGCTGCAAGTGTGCCCAGGCGTTTCTTCAACAATGTCAAGGGGGAAGTTTTGGACTCCATTGTTGCGGGCGACGAAACGTGGGTGTTTCATTTCATTCCCGAAAACAAGCGACAATCATGCGAATGGCGCCACTCAACTTCGCCGAAGCCAAAGAAGTTTAAACAAACGCAGTCTGCTGGCAAGTCATGCACCGTCTTTTGGACAGGAATGCTTTGCGGTCGACTTTTGCCTCTGGACGGCAATAAACTCAAACAGGTATTGCGATACACTGACCAAACTCGGACGGGCGATCCAGAACCGCCGGAGAGGAAGTCTGACTGCAGGTGTGACGCTTCTTCACGACAACGCTCGGCCCCACGTCTCTCGTCAAACCCAGGAACTGCTGACAAAATTTGGCCTGACTGACATGCCCCACCTCCCTTACAGTTAGGACCTAGCTCCAAGTAATTACCACTTGTTTCCAAAATTAAAGGAACACTTGGGTGGCGTACGCTTCGGGACCGACGATAAAATCAAAGAAGAAGTTATTCGATTCTTGCAAGGACTGGCGGCAGAATTTTACGACATGGGGATACAGAAGTTGGAGCACCGTTTGCAAAAATGCTTGGATATAAATGGCGATTATGTCGAAAAATAGCTTAAGTTTTTACGTTTAAAACGATGTGTAATGTTAAGGAAATAAAGAATGCTGTCTATTTTTTTAAAATATGGGAACCTTATTTTACGATTATCCCTCGTATGTATTAACTAGCTGTAATAATTGTAAAGGTTTGCGGTTATTTTGAATGTTCATCTTACGAAGAGAGAGCTTTAATATTTGCACGCAGAGAAATGGTTTCTTGCGTCATATATCTTCTTGCAAAAATCAGTTTGTATTCAAGAAAATATTTTTATTTCAAGACTATAAAAAATGTATAATATAAGAAAATAATTTTCTTGAAATTTTATTTGGTTTAAATAAATATTTTCTTAGGGTTAGAAAATTAAGAAAATCCAAGACAGAAAAATGTTTCTTCCAAGTAAATCATTTAGTTTTAAGTTAAGAAAATATTCATATTAAAGGTGGGAATGAAAAAAGAGCTAATGAAAAGGTTTTTTTTTTTTGTAAGTTACAGTGTAATTAAATGTAATTGGTTATTGTTTCTTTCTTTTGGCACTTTTTTCATGTGTACTTCTACATTAAGTTTACTTTTGTTTGAACATTATTCTGTAGATGACCTCTACTTTAGCCCTTTTAAAATCACAAGCAATGTGAATAATTTACTGCATTATGTACGGATATGTCGTACTGTTTTAAACAAGGTAAACGCAATTAATAATGTGCATATAAACAATATGCATTTCAAGAATTCTAAGTAAAAAATGCTTTATTTTAAGAAAATAAAAGTTGATTTATGAACAATACCTAAACGCGTTCTGGAATTAAGAAAACTTTACTATCCTTAAGAAAATATTGTTTTGTGTTATAATGGCCATTTACTTATACTAAGAATTGCTTTCTTCAAATTTTCTGCAGGATTTTCTGGAATCAAGTTAACAGATGTCTTAAACAAAGAAATACAATTATTTCGTTACAAGTATATACTTCTCTTAAGCGGAGAAAGACACTAAGAAAATATTTCTTTTAATTTAAAACAGTTATTGTATTGCGGATAATTGAAACAGTAATGTTGTCAAATTCTTACACTAATTTCGCGCTACCCTATGTGAATGCAGCCTTACTCTTTATTAAGTCAGATACGATCGTAGTCTGTTTACCATGACTAAAATTGAATATAAATTAGTATAGTCTTGACATAGTTCCTTAGCTGTGTATTACTACTGAAGATGATAGCTAAGCTGTCGAAACATGTATTCAATGCAAGTGAGTGTTTCAGAAAGATGGTTGAATTCAGTGGTCATAGCGCAAAAGGTAGTTGTGTGAATGGTTTATAATCTGCAAATCACTCTGTCCAGCTAAATATTTGTAAAAAGAAGAAGTAACCTTCTGCTAGTTCTTTTCTCTTAGCAGTGGTAGTTTGACTCTCTTCTACTGAAAAATATAGTTGGATGGAAGCAATTAAAATTTCTTGAATTTACATTCCTTGGATTATTGTTAGACTGCAGTTAAAATATTCCTTAATAATAATTCTTAACTAATTTTTGAAAAATTGTACGCTGTAAACTAAAGAACTGATATTGAATTCCTCAAAAAGTTTACCTCTTTACCCTAATACTTCATATAAATCAAACGCAATTTTTAAAAAACTTTAAAAAACACATTCTATAACATTATCTACGGTACTGGATTATTTCACCAAAATAGGTAACCCTACTTTTTCCCAAATTCAGTAATAAAATACATTTATTGATTACGTTCAATGTTAACAATCTGCATGTTGTCGGCTTTTCAAACTTCAAGTAAATAAGATATCACCTCATCTTTCTTGAGATAATTTTCTATACAACCTTTTCCCTTTTTGTTTCAGAAGCACCATCCAGAGAATCACGATCTAGAGATGGAGTGCGGTGTGACAGGAGGTTATACGAATGGCACGACACCTAGCGGCGGCGGCATCCTTTCGGACGTAAGGTCCGAAAGGTCGCCCGCCAAGGCGGGTCTGCACGTCAACTTCAAGGATAAGGGAGAGATCAAGGAGCGTAGGGAAAAATTCCTCACCGCCAAGTACGGCAATCATCAGATGAGTTTGATTAGGAAAAGGTTGGCGGTCGAAATGTGGTTATATGAGGAGCTAAAAAAACTGTATCAAACTGCCACGGTATGTAAGCTTTAAATTTGCGATTTTTATGGGCGCCAAGGTCCAATAGTTGAGTTAGTTTTAGTTAGAAGTCAAAAGGAGTTACGTAACGTTTGATTGTGTAAAGAAATATCTGCTGATTATGCGATTACTAAGCGTCTTAATTAATAGTTGTTTGACTGGATTATAAATATTGGAAAGTGCACAATATTATGTTTTCTTGACATAATAAAATTGTGCAGTATATCAAAATAACAGTGGAATGGCGCATGGCTTATCCCACTCTCACTTTTTCTGTTCAATTGTGATTCCTCAGTTGCTAGATTATTTATTACCAGACGTAACATGTACGTGTCATCATTTAATTGCACACTACGTGGACGGCATCCCTTTTTCCGCCTAGCAGAACCTGCATGTTGCTTTTTCTGCCAGGCAGAGGTTACTCATATGTTTTTTGATAATTCAGCATCCTATTAGCAAGGCTACTATTTTTTCAATAGGCTAGGTCTATTGTTTCAATAGACAATCGACCCGGTAAGTTTGCTGTTAATTTAGGTCTAAATTAGTAATTGTTTGGTCTGTCTCTGACCTGTAATATTTTTTCACTAGTCTTGATATTTATTTTCTTTCATTGCTCTTTTAACTAGCGTGTATATCATGCCTGCAGAAGGCCTCAGGTTTTCATCAGCAATAAACGAGCCTACTCGGGTTAGTTCGCCTGTTTCGATGTTCCTCAGTTCGGTTACTCAGCCTTTATTTGTGTGGAGTTCAGTATCTTTAGCACTGCTTGAATATCTGAATAGATAGCAACGGATCAATAGTTGTCTTGTTTGTCTATTTCTTTAATACACCTCACCACTGCCAGTATTTCAGTTTGGAATATTGTAGCGTTTTCAGTTAGGCTTGGTGACTTAGCTATTCGTGGACTAAATCCGTTATTCCAGCATATACTCCAATTTCTGACCTTGAAGCCGTATACCAAATAGATCTGGCTTTAAGTGGGGGCTCTTTTTTCTATTTGAGTCTATCTGGTATAATAAAAATAAATTTTATTGGCACACATGAATATTATGTACAAACAAAATATATAAGTAAGTAGGTAGTGTGAAAGCAGTACAAAAACTTAAGAACTTAAGTCAGTAAGCAACTTAGTAAGGTTAATACAAAAAATAAGCGAAAGTAAAGTAGGACACGCGTCATATTAATTGAAGCAAATGTTTCTTTAAATTAGCTTTAAGTAAAATAGGTGACATCTTTTTTAACGAGAAAGGTAGTGAATTGTAAATGTTCACAATATTATAGCTGAAGGAACTTTTGAATGACGACAGTTTGTGAGACGGTGGAGTCAGCAAACCCCTGAATCGCAAATTCAGATTGTGAACATCAAGTTCTAAATGTGATCTTATTATAAAGATAGATAGGGCTGTGGGTCAATATGATATTGTGAAACAAACACGCACTATATATCTTCGTTCTTTCTGTTCCATATTAAGCCAACAAACTTCCTTCAATTTATGAAAGATTCTATCATACTTTCTGATACCAAAATAAGACGCAAACACGAATTTTGCAATTTTTGGACAAGCATCTTTTTGCCTTAATCAGAGGCCTAAATGACATCGCCCATAATTTACTTGTGATAGAACTAGAGATTCATACAGCAAAGTTTTTATTGTTTTGTTAAGAGTCTTACGATGTGGATAAATTAACTTTAAAGCACCGTAACCACGTTGAATACATTTAGAGATGTGCGCGTTAAAGTTCAATTTATTATCGATAATCATCTACCCCAGGTTCTTAGATTCATCCACTACCCCAATCTCAACATCGCAAATTTTAATTTTAACATTATTAATGTCAATTTTAATATTTTTACCAGTAAACAGCATGACAGCTGATTTCAACGGATTGAAATGTAATGAATGCTGTTCTGAAAATTCTGCGAATCATGTAAGGTTAGAATTTAAAAGTTTGCAGGTGTGTTCGATCTCATTTGGTGGACAAGATATATAAACCTTGGTGTCATAAGCACAACAATGAAATTGTGCATGATAAAGTAAAGCGTGTAGTTGGGAAGCATAAATAGAAAATACTAATAGGACATACCTCTTTCAGCTCTTTAAGAGCATGAGTTTTTAACACTAGAATGGCTATTGCTTTTTTTCATGCAGATGGGAAAACCGAATGATTCAAGCAGAAATTAATTAAATGTGTAAATACAGGCAACAGGAAAGGAATAACTAATTTGAGTGCATCAATTCCTACACCGTCAGAGCCAATGCGCCTTGATTTAATATTTGTTAGTAGTTGAAATACATATTTTATAGTTTTTATCGTTTTATAGTTTTTATCAAAGCTGTATTTGGGGTTGATGAGCATCATTGGGTCTGGTAACCACATTGAGCTGTTTCTCGGAACTCGAGCGTTTCGATTGCGTTCTAAACGTGACAGATCGACTCCACGTGACATGTTGACACGTTTTCTACGCGCACGCGCACGTAGCTGTCGCCTATATGCGTTAGATGCACGATTGTGATTCTCAGCTCGAGCGGAGCACATTGAGCTGTTTCTCGAACTCGAGCGTTTCGATTGCGCTCTAAACGTGACAGATCGACTCCACGTGACATGTTGACACGTTTTCTACGCGCACGCGCACGTAGCTGTGCCTATATGCGTTAGATGCACGATTGTGATTCTCAGCTCGAGCGGAGCACATTGAGCTGTTTCTCGGAACTCGAGCGTTTCGATTGCGCTCTAAACGTGACAGATCGACTCCACGTGACATGTTGACACGTTTTCTACGCGCACGCGCACGTAGCTGTCGCCTATATGCGTTAGATGCACGATTGTGATTCTCAGCTCGAGCGGAGCACATTGAGCTGTTTCTCGGAACTCGAGCGTTTCGATTGCGCTCTAAACGTGACAGATCGACTCCGCGTGATATGTTGACACGTTTTCTACGCGCACGCGCACGTAGCTGTCGCCTATATGCGTTAGATGCACGATTGTGTTTCTCAGCTCGAGCGGAGCACATTGAGCTGTTTCTCGGAACTCGAGCGTTTCGATTGCGCTCTAAACGTGACAGATCGACTCCGCGTGACATGTTGACACGTTTTCTACGCGCACGCGCACGTAGCTGTCGCCTATATGCGTTAGAAGCACGATTGTGATTCTCAGTGGTTACCGGACGTTAACTGTTAATTAGTCTGTATGTGCAGTGGTACTAGGTTAAGAACGATTTCCACAGCAGCTATCGGCGTGGTTTTCACGATTCCTGTGACATACAGGCATGCTAGTCTTTGTATACCACTCAATCGCATTATTACCTCTACTTGCCGTGTCTTTGTCCAACGTATATACCACTCATCATGTACAGCCCTAAAGTTATTTTTGGACTTCTGATCGAAGTATATTACTAGGTACTTCGTTTCTCTGACAAATGGAATCTCCTATTCTCCTAGCATGATTGTCTTTTGGCTATTCACTGTCACTGTTGCTCCTATTTATACCTGTTATCTACAGTGTTTAAAGTATTTCACAATTTTTTTGAGAGTACCCTAGCAAACTTGGCTCATTCTATTTCTGCTTGGGCATCAGCACATCCTCATGAGTAGGAGTTCTCTTGGCTAGCCTTGTTATATTGACCGGTAACCATAATTGTTTAGTTCTTTTCCACAAAATTGGGTCCGATAATGGAATGGGCTGTCAATCCACACCACTTGATCATTTTCAAATCGTATAGTCTTTGGTATCAGTAACATTATTAGTTCTTTCAAATTTCTAGATTAAGCTTCTGAAGGACTGTGAACTGCATCAACGTGAAACATTATTTGGTCTAAATGTTTGTATGTCTTTAATTAAGTTCCTTGCAGAACTATATTAACACTGCACAAGAAAGATCATTTCTAATTAATAAACACAAAATTATTTTCCCAAGTCTAGTGCAGTCCATAATGAGAAACAACTTGCAAGAATGTTATTGAATCAATTGAATTATATTTAGCGGTATCTGTTCCAATTTAAAATGTTCCACATCTGCCTCTAGAATAAGAAAATATTACAGTATGGAATTAATTTCATTCTTATCACTAAATATCAAAAGTAATTTCTAATTCACATTTGAATAATTCCATACCAACAACAGCATCTAATTGAGAAGTTTCAACTTAAGAATATTGCTTGCATTTTAGGAACGATATTATTACTACATTAAAATCTCGCGTCACATGAGAGACAAATTTTAAGAGAACGTTATTAATAATTTTGGCGCCGGCTTCTATCGATTTTCTGCGCTATTCAAGTTCGTTCCAGGCCTCTAAGATGTTTTGGAGTGTCTAACATCATATTAAACGCGATAGAAGAAAATATCTATGACCCTAGTGAAATTGCTTCCTATTATAACGTTATTAAAGAGCTGTAAATGAAATTTTAAGAACAAAGGCAAAGTCTTGATAAAATGGTTCATAATATTCTATATTTTTCTTTTCACGTCTCTTATAAGAATATTTGACCTTGGTTTTAGTTTATTTTTAGTTTATCTTGGTAGTCATAGCATCCTTGTCTCCTATTTCCCTCTATAGAACTTCAGTAGGAACGGCTGAATTGCAAGAACAAGTTGTTGACATGGGCGATGCTGACGAAAAAAGTTGCAGCAGAAATAAGTTATTGATGGGCACGACTACAAGCCTTAAGTGAAAATTATCAAAATTCCTCGGAGATTCCATTATTAATTTCCACAACATCTACCAACGTTCACAAAATAATCTACATGTAATAAAGTCAGTTTGACTTCAAAAACAGTTCTTTGTGAATTGGTCAAGAGTAGCAGCAGGATTTCTACTTAATCTCTTTTTTTTTGTCTGCATGCTTAATGGAGACAATTTTAGAAAGCATTTTAAGACTTGCACTTTTTCAATTGACACGCCTGTACAGTTCTGGCAGTATTGAAGTAAGCAGCCTGTTAATTGCTGTCTTCTTTTAAATGGTCTTCTTCATGACTTTCGTATTCAATTTCATTTGTCTTATCCTCTAACATAATTCATCTATTAGCGTTTACAAATTGTCCTACTCTTTTTGACAGGACCACATTCTGGAAAACAAACCCTAAAATATGATTTTCTCTTTTTTTAGCTATACATTTGAATCATTTCGTGAAAATCAAAGAATAATACGTATGAATTTTTGATAGGGGTTTTTTATCAGAATGAAACATTTGTATGCTGTTTTATCTTAATTTTTCATGCTAGATTATTGAAGTCGATGTAATACCGCCGGTGATAACAATAGCTACAAACGCTATTTATGTATCAGCACTCTGTGATTTAAAAATTCCAATTATATTAGCTTATTACACGATCGCGATGTAGATTACAGCATTGTAACTTGTAACGCTAACCTTTTTACGTGTTCTGAATTTGTCAGCAAAAAATTTATTTAGTTTCAAGTACGAACAATAGTGATATGATGATTGAAGGGTGCTTCAATTTTGCCACTTATTCTATCTGTAGATTGACCATGTATATTTTGTCGAAGAAACTGCATATCAAAATATTCTTTTTTGATTACACTTTTTAATACATAGAAATATTTCAAGGTTGTCGTAATGTAAGGGATATATTTCAGCGTGTTATACAACTTCAACAATTTAAGCCAACAACAAAAATCAGAGAAACTGAATTTCTTGAATTATTATTATTAAATTATTGTTATGCGCAATACTGTTTACCGCAAATGTCAATATGACCTCCATTTTGGTGGTATAAAAGCATCTTTCCTCCAAATTATATACCGCATTATGTAACATTTCGGGTTGAATTGCAGCAATTTGTTTCCTAATACTGTCTTTTAATTCCTTTAGCGTTTTTGGTCGTATTCTGAACATTGTTTTTTTTAAAAACCTTAAAGTCAAAAATCCGCTGGGTTCAGACCCTATTCCTTCAAATTTGCTAATTAAACTACCACCAGATCTTCGTAAATCAACAGTGTAATTTCTATCACATTCACAAAAAATGGCTTGGCAATCCGTACGGGAACACGTCATTGCTAGCATAGCCGTTCGTTCGCGCTTGTCGGTAGGAAATGAGAGCGTATAATAATATTCAGTATTTATTCTATTTCTACACATTTGAAGCTTCCTTGTTTTATACAGGGTTATTACTAAAGCTGGCCACGAGCGGTACCGCGCAGTAGCGTAGAGTCGACCAGGCCTCGCGTTCCACTAGAGTTATTCTGCTAATAGAGATGTTTACTGCCGCAAATAATTTCTCATCTTTTAAATAAAAATTAAATAACACGTGCCCAAACACTTACCATTTTAAGAGTCCTCCGTGAAATCACAAAGTGAATAATGTCTGTTAAATATCTGCAACATTAGATATGTTTCAACTGTTGTTTCGGCAAAACTAGTACGGCATGAGGAAAAAATGCGTTTATATGCAGAGAACGAACGTTCTACATCTAGTGACGTAATGTTTGCGTAAGTAAAATAATCTTTCAAATAACTTAACGATTCTGTTGACGCACCTTCACAAATATGTCTTAATGTGCCAAAATCAGAATTTTTCTCAAAAACACTTTCAAATTTTTCTAGAACAGAAACATTTTTTGCGTCTTCAATCGCGCATAGCTGTGCGTGAACATGTTGCACTATTTGTAGAGACTCTTCTAACGGCACCGCAGGATTTTGTAATTTTTCTATTGCATCTGCTAGCCCGAAGTAATTGTCGTGAATAATTTTTAAATCCACGTTCTTAATATTGTCAAAATATTTATGATAATAAAACGCGGCCTGCAACCATGTTCCCCAACGAGTTAGAATAGGTTCTGGTGGCTCTGGTATACGGGGGCACAGTCTGTGAAATTCGCGAATACGTTTCGGTGATTTGACAAATACTGCTTTGGTATGCGCTATTAAAGCGTCTACCTCAGGATAACATTTTCTGATACTATCCGCCACAAGATCGAGAGCATGAATTTTACACGTAATGTGTAACAAATTAGCAGAATCCTTTTTAAGAGACCGGCCTACAGAAAGCATGTTTGCAGCACCATCACTCACTAACATCAAGAGTTGGTTTGTTGAAAGTTCAAACTTGTCCAATGTATTTAACACTAACTTTGAAATTACTTCGGCAGTACACTGTTGTATTCGTTTGGAGACTAATAGAATTGAAGGTGCCGATTGATGAGGTTCCAATTTGCGTGCCATTACATTAAGAACAGAATGTTTCTTCCGATCTGTTGTTTCGTCGACACATAACCATAATTTTTGATCTATCAACTCCGATTTTATTTTTTTGTTCAATATGTTCGCGCGCAGATGGCACAATTCTTCGTAACGATGTTCGACTTGGTAATTTGCACTCCGAATAGTTATTCCAAAAGCAGATAAATGGTTCCTTGTCTAGTAAATTAAACGGTATATTACATGCGATAAACGTAATGCATAAATTAAATATAAAATTTTCATTGTCTCGTGCGCAATTTCTTTTTGAGACATGCTTTTCACTATTTACGTGTCGTAGAGAATGTTGTTTGGACCAACACATTAACGGGATTTTACAGATTACACATTTAATTTTAGCACCTTCATATATTAAGTCTGGAATTTCTGCAATAAATTTTCGAAGTTTGTCCGACCGCGGTCGTTTTGCTGACGAAATCATAATTTTTCTAGGACAGATAAACAATTGCGCAAATGACCGGCAGCGAAAATGTCCGTACTGCTCCGCAGACGAAGTAATACTACCGTTCCTCTCGGTCCGAACTGATTCTACGCCGATGCGCGGTACCGCTCGTGGCCAGCGTTAGTTATTACAAAAGAATCATCGGGTTTTAAAAATATATATTTTAGAAAGCCTGATAGATACAATAGTAAATGACATGTCAATAAAAAGGGATAATATTCAAGTTTGTGAGCATATCATTACAAATGTTCGCTGTGGGCTTATCGCATCACACGACATACGTCCAAACGATAGTCCAGTTCAGTCCATACATGCTGCAATGTGTCTCGATCGATGCAGCAGTAGTAATGCGTGCTCGGAGTTCATCCAGTGTTGTTGGCAATGGTGGTACGTAAACCCTATCTTTAATGCACCCCCAAAGAAAAAAATCGCACGGTATAAGATCGGGAGACCTGGAAGGCCACGTGAACAATGCCAAATCTTGTTCAGCACGTCGGCCAATCCAACAGTGAGGGAGTTCCTCGTTTAGATACCGATGCACCTCATAATGCCAGTGAAGCGGAGCTCCATCTTGTTGGAATACAAAGTTGTTAAAATCTTGTGTCAGTTGCGGAAATAACCACAACTGCAACAGATCATTTTGCATACTGAGGTCGTGGCGCTACCTGGACGTGTAAAGCGACGTTCGCAGGCGCTCGTTTTAAACTTGGACATTTTCCCTTTCTAGCGACATGTCACTTGATATTGTATCTGTAATACTTTCTGAAATATATATTTTTAAAACCCGATGATTTTTTTGTAATAACCCTGTATATTGCTGCTTATATAAGTTATGTTGTCGCGTTTGCATTCATACGCCGCGTCAGCGTTTTAACGCTGCAATACCAAGTGCGATGACGTGACTTATCGCTCTTTCTAATATGTTTGTAATGCATTCCTGTGTTAGGATTTTTCGATCATTATTAATAAAGTGTTTAACGTGCTCACATCGCCGTTGCGTTTATTTCTAATCAATTCCTTGGGATAAACCTTTCCCAAACAAACAGAAAAGTCAATCAAGTATTGACGACAAAAGTGGCGCAGTCATTGGATTTGTCTACAAAATTCTAAAATTCGAATTTGGCGAGTTTCAACTCCTTGAGGCAAACCCGAACCGAAGAAGAGCAAAACCAGGTGCCCACACCGCCGATCCGTCGATTCAAGGCCCGCAGCGCTTTCACCTGTCGACACACCACACCGCACACCCGAAGACATCAATGAAAATCATAATAACAGTATTAGTGTAAGTCAAATAATTAAGTAATTAGTAATTAAGCTTATCGCATGTCAAATCGTAACCGTTCACGATCACCATTAAGACGAGAAATTCAAGTCACTATGGCGCAAAATATAACGACCGTCGAAATACAAGTTTTGCCTAAATTTACAGGAGATTCAAGGGAATTACCGCTATTTATTAGCATAATTCAAAACTTCTATGATAGACATGCTAATCAGGAAACATTCAATTTCTGGTGGACATTGTGAAAACCCGATTAGAGGGAGAACCCTTAAGAATCATTGCTGGTAGAAATTTAAATACATTAAACGAAATTTTTACTGCATTAACCGAAATGTATGGAGATCCAAGAACGGAAATGTCATTAGAATTAGACATTATTAATTATAAACCGAAATCGTCTAAAATTCTGTTCGTAGGACAAGAATTACGGGAGTTAGTCTCGTATTATGAATCAAAAGTTAATTCCAATGTTCTTTACACACCTGAATTGAAATATAATAAAATTGCTGTTATAAAAAATTTAAGTGTACAATCTTTTATTAGAGGTTTGATGTGTTTAAACAGAAAAATAGGTGAATATGTTTACACTAAAGAGCCGACAAGTTTAGATACTGCTGTAAATCTAGCTCAAAATCATATTAATTGGCTTGAACATTTTGATAAATTTCCTGATAATAGTAAAACTTCATTTCAAACAAAGGAAATAAAGAATAATTCTAATAACGTTCAGTATCGACCAAATTTAATGAATCCTACCCCTGGACCAAGTCATCAACTAGTTACACCTCAACAATACAGACCAAACTTTAGTCATTCTACTAATTCACATTTCCCCCAAAACAAGTCTAACAATAACTTAAGGCCTCAGCCTATGGAAGTAGATCCTTCTAATAGATTTACACGCCAAAATGTAAACCCTTACCAGAATAAAAGGCCAATTATGGGCTTCCAAAACGGAAAACGAATTTTTAATTTAGATGCCGAAACAGTATACGAGGAGAACAACGATAACAAGGTAGGTTCGCAATTAAACAGCGCAGAAAACGAGGAGGTAAGTTTCGAAGACATTCTATGCCAAAAATGTTCAGGTTACTTTCAGCGACAGCCCCAATACGTAGAAATGTTTAATTTAGAAATTCCGAATACAAAACTAGATAGCAATAGTACACAGATTTATGATGATGATAATGTTAACTATAATTTCCAATTTGAACTTGTAGAATTTAATAATATTCGCGACTTAAATTCTTTGCCGTACATAATTATTCCTGAATTAGACAACGCTAAGATATTAATTGATACAGGAGCATCAGATAGTTTTATTAATCCCGACTTAGCAAATCTATACTTCCAAGAATATTTGGTGTATCATCCTTTTTCACTTAGTACTATGCACGATACGACTTATCATAATTTTATTGCAGTAACTCCAGCTTTAGTAAGTTTCAATTCTAAGGACAAAGATTTTCGTTGGAATATAGTTAAATTTTCGAATAAATATAACGTTTAATAGGAAGTTCCACATTAAATAAATTAAATGCTAAAATAGACTATCAGAATCACATGTTGCAATTACCGAATGTGAGCATACCATTTTATTATGAAAATAAAGTAAAACAATTCACACAATTAAATCAAAATCATACCGAAATTCTGACGCAAAATATCCAGAGCAAAGTGTTAGATGATCATTTGGATGAAGAAATTCGAGTAAGATTAAGGCAATTACTTTATAAATATAAAGAAATAATTCACGATGAAAAGGTTGCTCTTACATTTACATCTAAAATCCAACACGCTATAAAATTAATAGATGAGGATCCAATTTACCAAAAACCCTACAGAAAGTCGCCTATGCAAAATAAGGAAATTGAGCAACAAATTAATAGGATGCTCGCGCAAAATATAATTGTACCATCCGCTAGTCCATATGCAAGCCCGGTATCACTTGTAACTAGAAATTAGATCACTCTGGCATTCAGAAATTCAGAATGGTGATTGATTACCGCAAACTTAATGATCGAACTGTAAGTGATAAGTATCCTATTCCTTTAATTAGTGACATTTTAGATAAACTCGGGAGGGCACATTATTTTACTACGCTTGATCTAGCTTCAGGTTACCATCAAATTGAAATTCAAGAAAGTGACCGATATAAAACGGCATTTATTAGTGAACAAGGTCAATTTGAATTTACACGAATGCCCTTTGGGTTAAAGAATGCACCGGCAACTTTTCAACGTTGCATGAATTTTATTCTAAGTGATTTACTAAAAGACACATGCTTGGTGATTTAGACGACATAATTATTTATAGTACATCTTTGGAAGAGCATTTTCAAAAATTGGAAAAGGTGTTTTGCCGATTACATGATGCAAATTTAAAAATATCCTTAGACAAATGTGAATTTCTGAAAACGTCTATAAAATATTTAGGGTATGTAGTAACCGACAATGGTTTTTCAACCAGATCCACAAAAGGTTAACGCTATTCAAAATTTAAAAATTCCGGAAACACAAAAACAAATCAAACAGTTCCTAGGATTATTAGGTTATTACCGTAAATTCATACCAAATTTCGCTCACTTAACTAAGCCCCTCACGAAATGTTTAAAAAAGGGTTGCAAAATTGACATTAATGATGTAGACTATGTAAAGGCTTTCGGTTTGAGTAAGGAAATTTTGACAAATCCACCTCTACTCCAATATCCCGACTTCAATAAAGAATTTAATATAACAACAGATGCAAGTGAGTACGCCCTGGGTGCCGTACTATCACAAGGTCTGATAGGATCTGATAAACCAATTTGTTATGTCTCTAGAACATTGTCCGATACGGAACGCAAGTATTCGACGATTGAAAAGGAGCTTTTAGGTATTATATTTGCATGCAAACAATTTCGTCCATATGTCTATGGTTTCTAAATTCACATTAATTACTGATCATAAACCACTAATTTGGCTACACAACCTAAAAGAGCCGAATGCGAAGCTAGAACGTTGGCGTTTAAAATTGGCAGAATATCAATACGAAATTGTGCATAAACCAGGAAAGTACAATCAAAATGCAGACGCCTTATCGCGTTTAGAAATTAATATGTTAGACTCAATACAAGCCAACGATTCTAATTCCAGTTCACTACATTCTAATGCAACTGATCGCAGAAGTATTCCTATTTCGGATAAACCAATTAATGTTCAAAATTTACAGATATTTGTTAAAATAGGATCACAGCCATCATTCAATAAAGAGATTGTTCACGGAAAACAGGTATTCAATATCGTGGTAAGGAAAGAATTCATAAAGACCGACCTTTATAAGGCAATAAACGAGAATTTAGTTTGCAAACGATATTTCATTTATTGTTCAGATGAAATTTATGCTAAATTTTGTGAATTAGTGTTAGAACACTATACAGAGCGCATACAATTTATTAGATGTCTCAAAACAGTAGAGTAGTGGATGATAAAAACGATCAATTGCATGTTATCAAAATTACTCATGAAACCAATAATCACAGAGGAATCACAGAAACATTTAATGAAGTTCGTTTAAAATATTTCTGGAAAAGCTATCACGAGGATATTATTAAATTTATAAATAAATGCCAAAAATGTCAATTAAATAAATATGATAGGCATCCTGTTTAGGCCAATGCAACAGTTAACTGAAACGATGAATAAACCAATGCAAAAAATCTTGCTAGATGTTTTTCAAATAAAAAATGCGATCTTTCTAAGTATTCTTGACTCGTTTAGTAAATTCGCCCATTCAATTGAAATTTCAACGAAACAACCTATAGAAATCGTAAATGCCTTAACACAATTTTTTTGTAACTATGGCTTGCCAGATCAAATCCAAATGGATAACGGCAACGAATTCAAACATCAATTGTCCAAGATTTGTTAAACTTGCATAATATCAAAATTCATTTCACTACGAATTATAATCCAAATTCGCAAGGAGAGATAGAGCGATTTCATTCTACAATAACCGAACACATTAGATTATTAAGTAACATTGATAACTCAAATTTTATGAACAGAGCAATTTATCATTATAATAATAGTATTAATCCAATTACTAAAATGAAACCGTTTGACTTATTCTTTGGGCGATATAACGAAATAAACTTTAATGATGAACTAATTACAAGTGATAAGTTAATTAAATGGAAAGCAGAAATTCAAAAACTTAATGATAACATTAGTAGAATACAAGAAACACATAAAAATAAAGTAAGTTTAAAAATAAACACTTCAAGACAGAATGCAGAGGTTAAGAAGGGCCAAATAGTTTATATCAAGCGACCAGGAAAATTTAGTAAAACTAATACGCTACACTTTGGGCCATTTGAGATAATATGAGCTTTTACCGCGTAATAGGATTAAAGTAAAAAATTCAAAAGGTAAAATATTTGAGTATAGCATAAATTCAATCAAATCCATTGTTACAGACGGGGAGTCATCTGGAGACTCAACGAATCCGTCGAACTAGTTAAGATCCGGAATAAGATGCCCGTTATTATGGAGCGAAGTGGCAAGCTTTATAATAGCCAGAAATCATTAACATTGATTAATTATACCTACTAAACTACCGCCTACTCACACGTATCCTTACCCCATATTTTCGAGTTAGAAATGTTAACGTAGATAAAATATTATCAAGGTTCACGTAAGGTGACATTTATTTTAACCCTACCTTTATTACCCAATAATTATTTTATTAGTTACAATTTATACAGGGTAGCGATGCATTTTAGAAATCCACTATTTTATGAATTTGAGCTAGATACCAATGTAATTCCTATTAACGATTCTATATCCTAATAACAATACTGTAAAGCATACAGGCAAAACTTTATATGTCAATTTTTACTGGAATATTTCATTGCTAACAATAGTAAATGTATTGTAAAGGCAATAATGAATCATAACATTGATAACTGTACTAAACAAGTTATAGAAATTCAGGATTCAGTTCTATGTAACAAATGTGAAACAAGATTGTCATGGAGAATAAAGACCTTGAAGTATCAGGGAACTTACATGTTACAGCCCGATGATTTATGTAAATACATAATAAAAGAAACTGTTATTCAAAATTTGTATTGGTGCTCAGGTATTAATGTGGAATTCTTAGATTACGGAAATTCGAAACTTTTAGAAGTAGACAAAACATTGTCGAATCCTGTACACTTACATTTGAAATTGAATAAAACCGAAGAATTACTTAGACTTTTGGAATTTAAAAATGTAACTATGCATACTTCTTATATTACTCTGTATTGTATCTTATGCCTAGTTATAATACTTATTGTTTATTTTATATTGTAATAGAAAAGCGATAAGAAATAAGTTGCATGGAAAATGGAGGAAACCAAGACGAAAATTTTGCTTCCATTAAAAATAATCGAAACATAATTTTCATTCTAGGACGGGAGAGTTATGTTGTCGCGTTTGCATTCATACGCCGCGTCAGCGTCTTAACGCTGCAATACCAAAGTGCGATGACGTGACTTATCGCTCTTTCTAATATGTTTGTAATGCATTCCTGTGTTAGGATTTTTCGATCATTATTAATAAAGTGTTTAACGTGCTCACATCGCCGTTGCGTTTATTTCTAATCAATTCCTTGGGATAAACCTTTCCCAAACAAACAGAAAAGTCAATCAAGTATTGACGACAAAAGTTATATAGCTGTCTTTCAAATTATTCTTAGGTTTAGATTTTTTCATATACATAGTAGATACATAGTTTCAAACATATCTGCATTTTGTTTTTCGTCCCAGAGTTTACTTTTCATTCTCCCGACGACATCAGTATTATTGAATGTAAATTAATTTTAGAAAACAACCTAAATGAATTACAATTTATAAATAACCATTTTACAAACATAATAACAATAAAATATAAACACAGATTTACGTATATACTGAATTAATTGTGTATTAATGCTAATCTAAATACCGATGTACTCACAAAATACCATATATTTATACCATATTTGAAATTTACTCCAGTAACTGGCTGCGATGTTGAAGGAACATTTCCTGCGTTTAAAGAAATACTGACATCCAGAAAAACCAGCTTTACAGTTGAAAACTTGGAACAGTCACTTCTAATAAAGGTTAATTCAACTCTTATTTCAATAAATTTAAAATGTTAACACTATTTTACGTAGTTCATCCATGTTTGCAAAGCGTAATACCGTGTAATCATAGATAATGACTTTTATTTAAAGATGTTTTCAATTAATATCGTAAATTAGTACCCACAGATTCAAACCAGAACGATAAAACCTATTGCCTCGCACGTCCATGGAAATGACAAAAATAACGTATTTCATTCATATTTGTCATGGCATGTGAGTCATCCCGTACGTTTTGCCGAGGCTTGATAATAACATTCTATTAAACTTATTTTTGTTTGCATATCATTTTTTCAAGTTCAGCTCGTTTGAATTTTCGTTAAGATCGGTTTTATTTTGAGAATAAATCACTAAATTGCAGTCGTTTTGTTTTGACACTTGTGACAGTAGTTGTCATAATGAAACTTCTGTTTTGCATAGATACACCAAAATCCCATTATTGCAGCAACCACTTTATTGGGACACTTTTGTTGTTTTAGTGAAAATGTCGACATTTGCCACTCATTGACACCAATGACGGACGCGTCACTTAAGCTCATTAACTGTTGTTTGATGGTTGGAATACGCGCGAGACCTAAGAAAACCCCACAGCCACGAAATCGCACGATCGGTGGATCATTGGATGAGATAACACGGTCCGGAAATCTGTCTTGCAATAACTGCATGCTATGTGGCTGGTTGCCTTGTCCTGCTGAAACCACATATCGCCCAGATCCGTATCGACCAATGCAGGCCACAAAAACTCCTTTACATGTCACGAGAACATTCGCCGTTAACTCTAACTGCATTGCCAGCTTCGTACTCGAAGAAATGTGGCCCAATAGCTCTGCCATTTCTAAACCCACATCAAACACTTTTTGTAGGAGCATCTTTTTCTCATACACTGGCCGAGGATTCTCAGCAGCTCAAACACGACAGTTATGCGTATTAACGTACCCATCCAAAAGAAAATGCGCTTTATCGCTAAATAGAATTTTTTTTTCGAAAAATCAACGCCCGCTTCTTGATCTTGTAGTACCCAATTGGCAAATGTAAGCCGCTGTACAGGATTTAACTGAACCTTATAAGAATAAAGAAAGGCCTTTCTAATATTTTTAGTTTTTTTATTGATAACTGAACCACTTTCATCAAACTTTTTGATCAATCGTTTAACCATTGAAAGATTTGGTGCCAAAAGTTGTAAGTCATTTTCAAACTGTTTCCGCGAAATTTTTCCCGTATTTAAAACAAGTTTTAACGACTAAAGTGCGCTGTTCATTCATGTAACTCTGCATTTTTGGTAATCGGGTTATGTCTACTTGATATTTGGCATTTTGATCGCAACGTACTTGATTAAAAGAAAATACCATGAAAATCAAATGTTGCGCTCTTATTGAGCCACCTTATGTAATCCAGGGAAGCAGAAAGCTAATATTGTTAAGGGAAACTCTTCTTAGTTGTTCAAGTTCCAATAAACTCATTGTGCAAATCTATCTGTATTAGCACTATTTTGGTTACTGTTTCTAGGCATTTTTGCAGTTTTTAATACATCATGGTAAGCCTGAGGAATCATTTACATCTACAGCTTCCCAGGGCACTCAGGTGCGCGCCCTCTCTAGTTCAGCAGTCCAAGAACTGCTCGGGAGTTGATTTGGTAACTGTACCCGTCTTTTGTCGCTGCTTTCTAAACGGCAAGAAATATCTGGCTCGTCATTTCGAAGGATAGTGATATAAACCGAGTGGGAAATAGTGGTGTGAGGCAGAGAAAAACTCTTCGGAACAGCGCTGATGACACAGGGCAGACAGAAATATGTCCGTTGGTTAGTGTTTTCTCTCGTCACATTGCTTTTGCCGTGAGTGAATCCACTGATACCATGAGTAGCTGTATTAGCATTATTTTGGTTATTCAACATGGATGCAAAGCACTTTCGCTTCATCTAAAAGGATTGTTCAACAGAAAGAGAATTAGTTAGTATTTGAAACATTCTTATCTTTTATGAAAGATACAGTTGCTGGAGTGAGATATTTCATAGTTTTGATATCGGACTTATCCTACAAACAAATTTGACTAACTGAAGTACTAGAAAATTAAAATATAATTTATTTGTAAATCTACCTAAATATAGAATAATTCGTTACGGTGATTGTTGTAATACTTGAGCCCCATAAATTTTCTTTTACTGCTGATCCAACTATGGAAATGTAGATGCTCTGCTGAGCACTAAATACATTATTGTTATTATTTTATAAATGAGGCTCCAGACAAAACAAAGAATATATAGAGAAAAGTATGTCAAATTGTTGTCTGTAAATTAGAACTAATAATTGCACCTCTCTACAGGTTCTAGTCTGTAAAGTAAATTATAAAAATAATTAAGCAATTTACAACACAAATGTACACATATTAATTAAAATTATGTGCAGACGTGTGTGTTAATTAAAATATGCCACAAAACAATACAAGATAAAATATTATTATTTATTCGTTAAACTAATAGTTACAGAAGTATTGGGTGTAAAGGTATTTACAAAAGAAAAAACATACTCGTGTTTGTTGGGAAATTATCGGAAAATTATATTAATTTGCGTGCTGACGTAATTTAAGGTTAAGCATATATTATCCTTTTAATAAGCTCTGATTCGCGTCATGGTATTCACATTATATCGGTGTACAATGGCCATTTTCACACAATTTTATTCCTTTTTCAGTGAAAACTTTTAAGTAGCTTAGTGCATATAACTTTCTTTGCAAAGTTTCCCAAATTAAATATATAGAGGAAATTAACCTAGTAGACCGTCACTGCAAAAACTACAACACCATGAGATATGAACATAGGATGCGAATTAGAAACTGAATTTCGATAGCATCGGTTAGGTTAGCTTATTATTAGAGTTTGTTAAAAAGGTGGTACCGGCAGTGGCGCACCGCATAAAAGTGGGTACGTAATATACAATATTAGAGAAAAATAATATTGTTACCTTTTCCTGTCGACTTGATGTTCACTGTGGCAATTGGCAACGGCCCCTGGTAAGCTGCGTAGAATTGTAACATCAGCAACGCTTCCATTGTCGATTCATTCAGCCGTCGACGGTGTTGTGAATACGTTGTCGTATACTTCGAAAATGATCGTTCGACATCGAGTGAAGTAAGATTTGCAAATGTCAGATATTCCTTTTCCTCATCTGGGCACTCTTGATTTTTAGTTAAAGACCGAACCTTTTGTAAATCGGGATTTTTCGTTAAAATTGCACCAAATTTTTGAGCAACATCGACTCCTACAGTGTTCGTCAAGTTTTCTAGAGCGGCTTGAAAATTGTTTATGCAATTTAGTGCGTCTCGTGCAGATAAGTAACTGTTTTCTAATTGCTCAATAGCCTGTGCAACTTCAGAATGGTTCATGGAAATGTCACCTATTTGTTGTTGAACGTCCAAATTGGAAAAAAGTTGCTGACTATCTCGAACTGCTGCAGAATCATTTGAATCAAGTTTCAAGATGACATTTTTCATTTGTGAAAAATATTTCTGATGGTAAGATACTGTCTGGAGCCATGTTCCCCATCGTCCCCATCACACAATTGTTTGAATACATGGATGTGTTTGGGAGATTTGATGAACACTTTTTTGGTAGATGCTATTAACTTATCCACCATCGGATACTTCTTTCGAATGGTTTCTGCTACGAGGTGACATGCGTGTATGAGGCATGTTATGTGAAGAAAAGTCGGAAAGCATATTTTCAACATCTTACCAACTCTCAGCATTGTTGCGGCTCCGTCAGTAACGAACATTGTGACTTGGGTTCGTGTGATACAAAATTCTCTCAACGAATCTTTTATTATCTTGACAACGGTTTCTGCATTAGTTTTCTGAATCCTTTTACTGGATAACAATAATGAAGCTGGTAGACCATCATGTTTTAAAGGACGCGTTACAACATGAATGACGCTGTGTTTCTGGGCATCAGTTGTTTCATCCACACATAGGCAGATTTTCTTATTTCTCAACTCGTCTTTTATACATTCCTTTATTATACCTTGCACACGTGGCAAATTGTATCGTAATTGCATAAATGTTGGCAGCTTCCATGAGGGAACGTACTTAGCCCAAAAAAAACGAAAGTGTTCATTAGATACTAGATGTTGTGGGATGTTGCACATACTTAACATAAAAATAAAAGCATATAAAAATTGCCAGTATGGAATACTGTTTCTTAAATTCAATACACGACGTTTACTTTTACAATGTTTTCTACATTCAAACCTATCGCGACTTAGCAATCCGCTATTGCATATTATGCAATAAATATGTGAACTTCTATATTCTAATCCAGGGAAATGCCTGAGATATTTATTCACATTCGAAGGGAACGTTACACGCTGTGGGCGTCCCATCTCCGCGTACTTATTTGGCCTGCAGCGTGCAACTTATTGTCGCTTTGAGCTCTCTCGCGGTACTGTCGAGATCGACTACGAGTTGAAAAGTACCCCTATCCACGCCGCTACCGTAACGCTACTACCATCCGGTACCACCTCTTTAACAAACTCTACTTATTATGCAAATACGTATCATACCTTCTTGCTAATGCCTACTGATTCACTTGCTCATTGTCGTGGTCGGTTACAGCTTCTTTACTTACCTTTCGAATTGAAGTTTATGCACCTATAATTCGTTTATCACTACAAATACCAATTGTGACATATGCATGCGTATAGAACATATATACAAGGATTATTCTGTTTTCCACAAGTTGCTTCTGCGCGCATACCTCATTTTGGGTGAATTTTACCTTGCGTTCTGTCGCTTTAGGGTAAAATTACCCCAGTTTCTGATTTCCTTCACAAGAGGTGAAATTTCACCCTAATTTGAGTGAGTACCCCTTGGTGGATGGGGGTAAAGCTTCTCCAATTTTTTAGAGTGCATCCGATAGTTTGATAAATTCTATTGATAAAATCTGTTAGTATTTAGATCAAAGTATAGTGGTTTGACTTGTGGGAGGCCAAATTCATCAAAATTGCTTTACTTAAAGTCAATATAATTGCTTCTTTAAAATGCTGTCATCTCCTATCTTGAGAAGCTGGTGTATGTTAAAATGCATCTGGCACCTTCTTCCTTGGAATTAACTTTTTGCGAAATGAATAAATTATAATTTTAGTCAACTTTTTGGAGTTAGATATCATCAAATGAAACTAGTTTGCAGAAGATAGACAAATATTGTATAAAAATTGAGAAGACGTGTTTTATTGTGTAAACTAGAAATTTTGAACACTGTAGTTTTTCGAATTCTTTTCACTATAGAATTTTGCACGGTTTAGAACTTTAGCCGGAGGTATTTCCTTCAAAATCTGTTTTTCTTTCGACAAAATAGATTTTATTGGCGCAGTTTTAAGCATTCTTCCTCGAAATTGCAAAAGGAATCGAATAACATTGCCCCAATTTCAATTGGAAGCATATTGAGCGTCCTTCGTCTCTTTCCAGGTTTAATTCTAAGGGTCTGTTTTCCTGCAATCCAAAGCTTTATCGTGTTTACATAACCCGATAGCGGTACATTCAATTCGCTTCTGCGATTCAGCCCTTATACCCCTTTCCTTCTCCCCCTCTTGAAAGATTACTCGACCGTCGTCTATAAAGAGAAGTTTTTCAATAAAGCCTTGCCTGTCAACAACACGACTAGACGCAACTTTCCGGGCACTTGTAATGTAAAAGACGTGTCTCTATGGTTGTCTCTCGAGTCTCACGTGTCTGGTCGTTTTCCTTGTTCTTACTGTTCTTGTCGTTGCTTTTCTTTTCTACTGTCTACTTCTCGGATGGAAAATCACTTGTATCCGATCAATTTAGTAAATTTCAGAGACCTCTTTCGCCGTTGTCGAGGACGGTAACTAATGGCCTGTGTACGTAAAGCTCTAATAGGCCTTTATTGTCGATAATGAAGTGATATTAGCGATGTCAAATGATAGTCTCTGTCTCCGTAAATCAAGCACAAAAGGCACGTGATGTTAGTAGATACAATGAAACGGCCTAAGAGAAAATGATTGTAATAATTGACAACATTGATAGGAATGAATGGGCTATAATTAAGTGATCATATGGCAGTAATAGAGCTTATTTTAATGGTGTGTTGTTTCTTTACAATTGAATCATTACGAATGGCCATCGAAAATACATTTTGGTGCTTCTAGTAGGATGCGGAGATTCTTTTGTAAAAATAACACCGCGAGCTTTCCTATTATGCTTACGTGGCGAAACAAATGGACCAATAGTTTGCCTATTGGGGTATTATTTTATTTTAAAATTTTGTAGGTTTATAAATGGCTTTGATGGCATAATGCATTGGTTAATACCTGATACTCTTTTAACAATTGTCCAAAAATATCGCCATTGAACCTCTAAACATTTTATGCTTCGTCCTCGGAGAGTTAAGTTAGCACTGGGAAGCATTCCGGTCTTGCACAGCTTGTTGAAAACTTTACGGTTTTACCAGGATTTCTCTTATGAGGAAACCGTTGACGATATTCAACAATAGCTGTAGCATTCCCATTACAAAAACCATAAACAAACACCATATTTGCATATTCTAAATTTGAGTAAGTGTGGTATTTTCTAACAAAATAAGGTACAAACTCGAAAATAGACGTTAAATCACATATCAGAACAACAAGATTATTGAAATGATTTTGATCCTCGAAAGGATGGATTCCGATTACCGGTACGTCATATGTGATAAGCGAAAAAAACGTTTAATGTCGAAGGTACGGCTTTATTTCGCACGACATTTGAATGTAGAAGTCATATTACAAGTAAACGTCATGTATTGAATTTAAGAAACAATATTCCGTACTGGCAATTTTTGTATGACTTTATTTTCATGTTGAGCTCGCGCAACATCCCACAACACCTAGTAGATAATGAAAACTTTCGTCTTTTTTGGGATAAATATGTTCCATCATGGAAGCTACCAACAAAAAGACAATTGCGATACAATTTACAGCATGAGCAAAGTACAGTAAAAGACTGTATAAAAGACGAGTTGAGAAATCAAAAGATCTGGCTCATTGTGGACGAAACTACTGATGCTCAGAAACAGCGTGATTCATATTGTGGTGCGTCCTTTAAAACGTAATAGTCCAGCAGCTTCCTTGTTGTTAGTCAGTAAAAGGATTGAAAGAACTGATGACGAAACCGTTGTAAACATAGTAAAAAAGATGTTAAGAGAATTTTGTATCGTAGGAGTCCACCCAATCACCATGTTAGTTTCTGACGGAGCCGCAACAATGCTGAAAGCTGGTAGGATGTTAAAAGTATGCTTTCCGACTCTTCTTCACATAACATGCCTTATACACGCATGTCATCTCGTAGCAGAAACAATTCGAAGCAAGTATCCTAGGGCGAATGATTTAATATCATCTACCAAAAAAGTGTTTGTAAAATCTCCCAAACATGTCCGCGTATTCAAGCAATTGTATCCACAAATTCCGCTACCACCTCAGCCTGTATGGACGCGATGGGGAACATGGATTGAGACAGTATCTTACTATCGCAAATATTATTCCCCAGTGAAAGATGTCATTTTCAAACTTAATTCTTCTAATTCTCAAGCGGTCCGAGAGAGTCAGCAATTTTTTTCCGATTCGGACGTTCAAAAAGAAATAGATGACATTTCCATAAACTATTCTGTAGTGACACAAACTATTTCGCAGTTAGAAAATACTCACTTATCTATACAAGACTCGTTAAATAACATCAACAATTTAGCGGGCGCTCTAGAAAGCTTGACGGATCTTATAGGACTAGATGTCGCTCAAAAATTTCGTGCAGTTTCAAATATAAATCCGAATTTAGAAAAGGTTCGATCTATATCTGGAATTCAAGACAATTTCGCAAATCTTACTTCATTAGATGCTGAACGATCATTTGCAAAGTATACGAGAACGTTTTCAGACCGTCGTCGAGGCCTGACCGAATCGACAATGGAAGCATTGCTTATACTACGCGGCGTACCATTGCAATCGCACATTACCGCAGTGGTCATCGATACATCAATAAAAGGTAACAATCTATTTTTTTTAAGTTAATACTGAGTCTACTTTTGCGCGGTACGCCCCGGACGGTTCCACTAGTTTCTCGAACATTATAAATAGTACACGCACACCGATCAACCGATAATAACCGAACGTCCACGCGATTCCTTATATGTACATGGTAAACACAGCTCCTTTCACGGCGCCTCTGCGGGTGCGACCGTTTGTCACGCTTTAAACATATAGGTTTCGTTTATATTATTTTCACGTGTGCAATACACTCCTCGAGTTTGGTCCGTTCCTACCGATTCACTCTGTACGCTCTTGAACCATTTTTCTAGGATGTTATTGTTTATTTCAAGGAAAGGAGTGTAACTATAATATATAGCCAGATAAACCTTTTTAATACACCTCATATTTTCATTGCTCAAAGGTTGTTATGTTAAGGAATACTTATGTGAATTCTCGCATTACTTATACTAATCGTTGTTAGCCACGACAGCATTTGTATATTGTTTGCACCCATGCATATCAAATTGCCATAGAATAGGCAGTAGATAAGGGTATTACGTCGTGTCCGAAATGGACGGCTTTAATATGGGATGGTGCGCAGCAACCATAGCGAAACAAGAGATACATATACATATACGGCGGTCGTATAAACACCGGAATAATTAGCGCAGCCATCCACCATGCGTAATGTACTTGGAACACGCGGAGGAGGGTCAATAACCAAACCGTAGATCCAGTTGACGGCGTAAGAGAGAACTCCAATTACGATGACCTTCAACCTATCGAAAGCAACGGCAGCCGGCCAGATACGAGAACTTCGTTCTTTGTTATTGTTATATCGCCACCTACAAAAAGAAGCACGAGCTAACGCATTTGGGCAACAATTGGGGGAAAACTAAAGCAATAGTCTTATATTTATTAGGGTTTGTTCAATGTGCAGCGATATCCAAGGCTAATGTGGGGAATCTCGTAGGCTTTCTACTCATTCTGGAAGATTTATACGCAATGTTGAACTGGTCAACTGTATTGCAACAATGTAAGTAGGTGAGGGTGGGCCGCAGAGGACCTATTGAGCAATTCATATTACTGTTAAATTTAAGGTAAATCTTCAAATACCAGCTCGGGGTACATAAGTTCTCGTTAATTTGCAGGTTTTTAATTTAACATTTAAAAAAGGGAAGCAACTAGGTTTTTATTGAACATAATTAAATGTAAAATTTGCTGGATCGATGAATATAAATAACTTCATCCTGAGTCCTATCGTCTACACTATCTGCGAGCACCAACAATGATCTTCTATGCCCCTATGCCTCAATATGAAGATGGCGTTACTCATCAAAATATTCTGGTAATATTACTGCGCATGCGCTGAAAGATACTTTTGATAGTTTCAGCCATATTGGACGCTCAGTTGTTGTTTAACAGTCGTTTGTGTCAGTCGATGTTAGAGTTTCTGTAATAATGGAAAAAATCTAATATCGAGCCGTTATTGAATTCTTGCATTTAAAAGGCAATACGCCTACACAAATTAAAGCCGAGATGGATGCTGTTTACGGGGACTCTTCATCATCATTTGTCAAATTGTGTGAAATTTTGGGCTGCTGAATTTAAATGTGGTCCTACCAGCTTGGTTGATGATGAACGCTCGGGACAGCCAAACACTACTGATAACATTGGAAAAGTTCACCAAATGGTGTTAGACGACCGTCAAATTTAAGTTAGAAAGATAGCAGAGGCTGTGAGCATCTCGAAAAACGTGTTTGTCATATATTGACTGAAGATTTGGGCATGAAGAAGCTAACCACGCGTTGGGTGTCACGCTTGCTCACTCAGGACCAAGAATGGATTCGAACAAACACTTCCAAAGGCCCTTTCCAGCTGTTTAAGTGAAATAAGTGGGAGTTCTGGCGTCGATTAATAACTATAGATGAAAATTGGATACATCAATACACTCCTAAAGCCAAGTCACAGTCGAAACAGTGGACTGCGAAAGGTGAATCGGCTCTGAAAAAGGTGATGACTGTTTCATCGGCCGGGAAAGTGATGGCGACTGTCTTTTGGGATAGTCATGAAGTTGTGCTAATCGACTATCTTAAAAAACAATAACAGGAGCATACTACGCATCACTACTTGACAAGCCAACGGCAGAAATTGCGGAAAAACGGCCGCATTTGAAGAAAAAGACAACACACTTCAGTGGTCGCCATGACAAAAATTCGCGAATTTGGGTTCGAATTGATAGATCATCCACGTTAATCATCAGATCTGCCCCCAACGACTTCTTTCTGTTTCCTAGGCTCAAAGTTTCGCTAAGAGGATAGAGATTTTCATCGAATGAGGAGGCCATCACATTCGTAAACGCCTATTTTACAGAATAAAATGCCAACTATTTGGACGAATTAACCTACCGACGGGACTTTCAAATCCCAACGTTTTCTAAATATCTTTCATCGGAAAGTAATGCAACTACATGTATAATGTTGTGTGTTTGTGGTCTACAAACAGTTTTCTGTCATAGTCAACTAAATATACCGTGTAGTCAGAAATATCTAATAACAGCCCTTTCCACTCCTATGTCGAGTGTGGCTCGACATCGTATTTCTTATACCAACTCCTATATCGAGCCAGACTCGATATTATATGACGCAATTTTAAAAATTATTCAAAATTATTAAATGTTTTTTTTCTTTCAAATACCAAATACGTCGTATTCCGAATATTTAAATTCGTAAAACAGAATAAATTAATTAAGGAGTTAGTGGTAGGTAAAAAAAAAATTAGGAGTACAAAGGGTTAGTAGTGTTCTATATGAATACTGTATATCCGTTACTAAATTTTCAAACAAATTGTACTTATCAACTTTATGCCAGATATCGTGTTTCTTGTGACTGAAGTGATTGCTAGGTGTTAAACATTCATGTAATTAAGATGGTTGTTATGAATTTACTACAAATCACCTCCGATACTTGATTTTATAATTAAGACATAAAAGTACCATCAGGACTAAAACGCCAAGAAAATGGTGGCATCGATTATTTTTTTGGACTTCTGAATATGGTTTTTATGAATAGCTATGTAATATACAAAACAATAAACCCTGAAGAGAAAATATCATTGCTGGACTATAGACGCAATGTTAGCACAACGAAAAAAAAAAATACTTTTGAAGGATGATCCAACAGTTAAGTCCGCGCAGTAGTCTTAGTCCTGTAAATACACCAGTCAATAAACGTCGCAAATATAATTATAGTGTAAGTAATGATGTGACACCGGAAAATAAGGGTAACCATTGACCAATATTTACGCAAAAACGAGGAAGATGTGAGCTATCCTCTTCAGTGGCTATAGAATCAAGACTTCAGTCCAAATGCTCTACTTGTTTAACATGTTTATGAGTAAATGAAAAAAAAATTTTTTGTCAAGTTTCATGAAATGAATCAATAAGTTCTAAAACATAATAAAGCTTCGTTTTACTTTAATTTCTTGTTAATTTATTACTACACTTTTATTTTTTTCCTAAATATAAAATTCAGTTGACATCACTTACATATTTAGTCCTGACGGGACGCTTAAGTCCTATCCCCGCCCTTGCATTATCAATGGTGGGGAAATTTTCAAGAAATCAATGTAACATAATTACTATAAATGCATTCCTATTAAAAATATCTCATTAAAAAATATTTTTTATACTCTCGGACACAAAGGGTTAAACACAAGGAGACTATGTTGAGAAATAAAACTGAATTTGACAAAAAAATACTTTTTTTGTGTTAGGCTCGAGACTTTTCAGACCACCCTCATATATTGAACTGTTCGCAAATTCATTTACCGCTAAAAACAGTTTTCGAAGTTTCTTAGGTACAGTTTCGATTTTTCCCACGTTTTGTGTTAATAATAACGCAATTAGAATTGCCAGTGCTGTAGATTTTAGATACCAAACGTTAGATAACCTATCAGTCATTACAAAGTAGACCGGACCTTTGTTCACTGTGGTACTCCTGTGCCCCACCTTTCCTTGTTATCTAAGACATTTTAAATGGAAACAAATAGTAAAATTAATAAAATAAAAATTCCACTACTTTATACATTCATTGCATCTAGAACGAATTATGTACTTGAATGCTTTCACTGGTGGTTTAATCTAGGTTTATCGCTTGAATAATGCAGAAATTTTCTCACTTAAGATATGTCAGATGGTACATTATGTCAAGTTTTAAAAGGAATTTATACATGTATGTAATATCGTGCAATACAGAATTGAAAAATAAAGAATATTTATCTTGAGAACAAGGATTGTTAAATTTTTGGTTCATTGTTATTCTTTTAAAATTGTTTAAAAAATACATGTAATCAAACTTTGTATAAAGATTGATCTAATGCGACTCTGTGTGAGGTATATATATTTAATGTGTGTTATCGTGAGACAGTGGACTTTTCTTTCAACCGCCTTTAAATTTGTATAAAGAGTTAAAAAACAGCTATAAGTTATGAAACATCTACAGGGTGTTAAAAAAAGTGAAACACACCTAAAGTGAGGATTGCATGCCCCAAAATATGCAGATGTCTTGATGAGCATACGTATATTTGTAAACCGCCCAGTCGTTGACGGTTTCGGAGATACGACACATTTTGCGTTTACATAACTTTCTTGTTGTACAAACAAATTTATGAACAACAGAGACAAAAACTCAAATGAGACGTTCAAAGTACCCTCTCTCCATTTCACAGCAACCACGACATCTTCGCCGCAAGGATTTTCGAACCCTTTCGAAACTCTCTGCGTTGATTTGGATTCTGTGGCGTGGTTGATCTACTTATGATGGCAACAAGACGGTTTAAATCAGGCGATCTTGCAGGTCATGATACAGATCCGCCCATCTTTGTCCAAAAAGTCGTGCGTAAATGTTCTCTAACGGCAATCAAAAAATACCGCTGGAATCACATTTGTTACATTTGCCACAAAGGAATCACCCATTGCGTTTTGCAGAAAGTTTAGTAAACAGCGCCTGTTAATCGGTTTGATATAACAACCGAACCTAGTAACTTGTTACCCAAGATATCCACCCAAATGTTCAATGAAAAACGTACCTGATGTCTGGATTCCATAATGGCATGGAGATTTTCGTCGGTCCATATATGCACATTGTGGAAATTAATGGGCTCGTCAGAGAATATTGGTAGCAAAATTGGGGTCCTCAGCATCATTGCTTAGAAACCAGTGGCAAAAAACCAAACGTGCTTGACGATCAGCTGGATTTAGAGTCTGTATCCGTTGTACACGGTAGGGGTAAGACTGTTGCTTGACTGATATTCTTCGCAAACTCGTCTCCGGATCTTGCTATATCTGTGCTAAAATTGCCTCTTCTGTCTTAGAAGTGGACATTGACTTTGGTTTTCCGGAATCGGTACTATTTCCCAAATGAACCGGTATCATGCGATCTTTGGTGCAGTCTTACAAGAGCACAAACTGGGAGTATATGGGGATTGGGGTGAGCGCCAGCATAAAGACGTTGCGCTACTCTAACATGCCCATTAGCATGACCATATATGAACTGCATGTTAGTTCATTCAATGTTAAAGTATTTGTATTGGTCATCCATATCTTCATTCTCGCATTTTGTATGAAATGAAGGAGAAGGAGGTATCTTAGTGTTTCAATGATTTAATTATCTTTTGCTTCTTGTACACCTTGAAATTATTTCCGGCATTGTTTTATCGGATCATTCCCATCGAAATGCTCACTTGTTTAATTAAATTGTAAACAGACTTTATGAGTTAGCTCGATACGATTATCAAATTTATCAAAAGAAATTAATAAAATCATACTACTGGAACTAAATTAGCATCAACGTATATTTTTTTTTTTCGTTAGAACGTGACCGAAGAGGATATTCTGTGGGCAAGGTCATGCGACATCCTTTTACCTTGATAATAGTAGTGAATCGACTTGACGTATAAAAAAACTCTAAGCAGGTATCGACAACATCCTCGAAAAACGTTAGCAAGTTCGGATTTCACGGTACGTAAACTTTTTCTTCACACCAATTCCAACTAAATGCAAAATGTGTAGCCTGCTGTATCGTAGTACATCTAAAATATCGTTAAGTTATTTTCGGTTAATTTTAGAAGCTATTTCGCTCATTCCTCCCGCTTAAATTTATTGCAGAGAGTCGTTTACTTCCTATACGGCGAACGAATCCTGTTAGGTCCTTAAGAACTGGGTAAATATTGAATTAATCAACGCTGAGTAAATGGAAGTTTAGATTTCTTGACCTCCTGTTCGCAATGAATAAAATATTAAGTTCCATTCATCTGTGTATCGGTACCGTTTCTTTTTTTTTCTTTCACAATATGACACATTGGCAATGACGTAATGCTTGTTTATGTTAAAAAAAAATGTGCTTGTCATCTGGTGTGAGTTATAGTTCTTAGTGTTGGAAATTTTGTATCCCAAAGCGAAGAGAATATACAGTTCTTCGTCAAATTAAGAGATCCATGTGGTTATTTATCTACTATTATAATCAAGAAACGCAATACTTCTATTTCTTATTGTTGTTCCTGTTGCCTACTTTGAAAAATACTATTACGAAATCTATTACGACTAACTTGTTCAATTTCTAGTGTTAGCTCGCCTATTCTATTTCATTTCATTTCGGTATTATTTTTAACTTGCCGTTGGATGACAAAGGCCATTTAAAGACTGGTTGTATCTCTCACTTTTTCTGACATAGTTGCGAGGTCTTCCAGCCTATTAGTGATGCAAGTATCCAAAAAACCTGAGATCCGGATTCAAAACTGTCCGGATCCACTATCTGAGTCTCGGATCCGGATCTGCTACCCGATTCTCAGATCCGGTTCTAGGATCCGGCTCCGGATAGTTGCATTGCATGGGTGTTCAATAAATCTGGTGATTATTGCCGCTATTTTGTTTGATCACTGTGCTAGTTGTAAAATGCAACAAGCTGGGCACCCGGGGGTAAACCTAATTCGTGTATGCTGAATCCAATGGTGCTAACCGTTTTTGAAAGTTAGCTCGCGTTTTCAAGCAATTTCAATTGAAAAATGTTAGGCCCAAAGAAGCTTCCGGCACATTCTGGAATTTTCTAGAAAATCTGATCAATGGCCACAGAAACTTTTTGGAACCTTCGAGAACCTTCCATGGACCGTTCATGGAGCATTCGTGAACCTTCTAGAAACTTCCATCCCCGCTACTGCCACTTGGTCAAATGGATATATAGGCGGCGCTGTTAACCGCAGTGAGCTCAGTCTGTTTTCAGACGTCACAGTGTTAACATCTAAATATTAAAGCAAATAACCCAAACCGAAGTGAATAGTGAAAAGCTCGAGATTGTTGATTGTATTGGCTTGTAAAATCAATTAATTTGAAATACCAAAAATGGATAAATGTTCTTAATTGAATACCTTTTGTTACGTGAGTGGCGTAAAATAAGTGCCGAAACCGCAGATTTGTATCAACAATATTTCTCACAAAATACTTTTACTAGTGTGTATTGAATGCCGTCTATTATTTCTACAACATGCGTTTTGAACTTGAATAAATGGACAAAAACCGAAGCCGCTATGGGATTTGATGTTCCGATGATTTGGATAGATCCAAGAGAACATGATTCAGCTGAATGTTATGAATGCGTGAATTATATGACGGTATGAACAGAAGAAAAAGCGGTTCTTTGAAATACATTCCAACAACATATACTCAATTGCCGCTGCCGCATTCAAATACAATTTCTGTCGCAACAAGACCAATTTCAACAGAACAATCTGAGACTCAGCATTAGAAACTATGAAAACCGAAGAAGCAGTCAGTTTTTTTCAAATAGTTTCTATTCGATGTGTATTCGATCGATTTCCATTGATTTAAATTCAATAAATGGTCGAAAAATGATAAAAATTACGTTTTTTGGGGTCTTTGCACCTAAAATTTTTAAATTGAAATTGCTCAAAAACACGAGCTAACTTTTAAAAACGATTAGCACCATTGGATTCAGCATGCTCAAATTAGGTTCACCCCCCGGGTGCCCAGCTTGTTGCAAGAAAAATTCTCCGAGCACCTATTGCAGGTATTTGCTCTGAAAAGTTGTCAGAAAGCGGGGCTGGATCCACGTTGTCGGATAATGGATTTGATCGGATAAAGAATCCGAATTCAAGATTGCTGATAACGAATCCGGATCTGAGTTATCGGATAACGGATCTAGATCCAGGGTTTCCGATAATGGATCCGGATTATCTGGATATTCCGTGCATTTTTTATCTCTGAACATACGCCCCCAATGCCTTGATGTGTTTTTTTCTTTTACCAAACATAGAGAAAGCTTGTTTATTTTATTTTTTTATGTTACCATAACACCTGGGTCAGCCCTATATTCAGTTTAAAACAAAAGATGCATCAAAGCATTGGAGGTTATGTTCAGAGATGGCAAACTAGCATATGCACAATTTGAATTTCTTTGCAATAAGAATTCAATATTTCGAATTCTGAAAAACTTGAAATTCGAAAATTTTATCAAAAGCAGTTTATCTGTTGTAATATTCGGTATTGCAAAATGGGATTCTATTTGCTTGAACCACAGCGAGAGGTTGAATTGTCAGAATTGTGGTAGTTTAACAGAATCTCAAGAAATTTCTTTCGCGGTCTCGGCCATGATGAGTTTCCTTGTCGGGATCACCAGTTCTAGAGACCGAATTCGATTTTGCTTGTTTTTGGATGAAAGAAAATTCGTACCTCAAAAGAAACGCTTTATTTTTCTAAATCAGAACTGACATAACTGAACTTATTGATGTTATCAAACAATCGTTTTTAATTGAATTTTTATTTACACAGATGTTATTAAAATGCGACGCCGTTATACTTCATATAATACTTACCATTTGTGAATTGTTTGCTTTAGATATTTCAAAAATTTCCAAAAATTGTTGTAGTACAAAGGAAAAGGTAAAATATGAACCTTTAAAACCTTGAGAATATGCCATACACTAGATCACCGGCAGAATGACAGTATATTTGAGATTAGGGAAGATTCTTGTAAATATAAGTCTCTCAACTCTTCCGACGTGATCTGCTCTAATATATCAGGATTGGTCTAACAAGTATAACTGAGTATAGGAAGTACTTATCATTTTTATGTGAATCCTTATGCCCAAATCATTGACGTACAATATACAGAAAGATTTTACGACAGCAACCCTGGTATTTTTAAAATAAGAACAATTTATAAAACAAATTTGCTTTAATTTTTAGCGAAACCAAAGTCTTTAGTATTTCGTCAGAGCACCCTACGTTTTTGAACGTAAAACATCTGTATAGCTTCAAATTTAATTTACTAAAGAAGCACGCATATTAGGTATAGGGAAATGTTTACAAAAAAGATTCTAAAAGAGCTTCTCTATTATATTTTATAGAAATATACAGTGTTGCATTAAAAAAAAATTGAAACAACATAAATCAAACTTGGCAACGATATCGATGGCCATCTTGTAGAATCTGATTGATATAAAAAAGTGTTCAAATCTCGCCAAAAACACCAAGAAATACTCAACCGAATAAAATTTGAATAACCTCCCTAGCTTGTAAGGCGTTTAAGATATCGGCTGTTAAAGAAAGAGTGGCGTTTCGCAAAAATCTCAAATTATGTTAATTATCTCAAATACTAAGGTAGATAAGGAATATTGATGTAAGTTGCCTTGATTTGAAAAGAGGTATCTAAAACCGTAATAATATACAGGGTGTTCTATTTAAAAAATTAAACTGAACACCTTGTATACGTGGATATAATTTTATGATTTATTTCTGTATATCGATGGCCTAGTGGCAATAACACGCATTAACATTTTTCTAGGTTTTCAGGAAACAAGAAAAATCTGTGTGCAATCTAGTTTTGGTTATTAAATTTTCTTTCGTAAATATTAAAAGGTTTAGAGTACCTAGTAAGTTATTAGGACAGCTGCTATGAAAACAAATATGTTGTTAATAATATATTTGATACGTGTGTTGCAAGAAAAGAAAATTTACTGGTTGATACATTGTGTTAGTATAACATTAAAATAAAATATTTCTATTGGTCCAAGCGCCTCATGTTGCCGCCCAGAATAACCGCCAAAATTCCGTAAAAATCCTGATTCCCCTAAATTTAATGATACTTTATTACCACTAAACCATCGATATTTTTTATTTGAAAACCTTTTCTCTAAATTACTCAGGAAGGGAACTATCGTACGACCACGCGCTAGGTGGACACGCTGTATATATTGTTATTTTAAGTATACATTTTTCTGGATGTATGATTTTTTGAATTTATCAGTTATCGGAGTATCTCGGAGAATTTAGGTAATAATTGTCAGAACACTTTTTTCTACGATGTAAAACAAGGAGATAAATGACAAAAGTAATTTCTATAAAAGGCGATCTTACTTTTTTGTTAGTTCATGAGGTGACTATATGATTTTATCATCGATTTTAAAATAAACAAGGCTGATCAGGAGTACGATATACTCCTAGATTATACAGATAAGTAGAAAACAGTAGAAACACCTTGATATTGTTACAAATTAGGAACATGATTGAATTTGACAGTGATAATGATCGATAAAGATATTTGTATGTAATTTAATAATTTGCTTTACCTCTGAAGATATTCCGTATCATCCAGCGTTTTAACTTCTGTAACTGTATAGTAGGTAGCTAGGTGCCCGGTTATATTTAAATTTTAGATCATGGAATGTTTAGACTTAACACTGACTTAAACTGAACTGAAGAACCACAATAACACTAAATTTGATAACTAATACTTCACCGGGTAAAATTTTGCCCGTATTATAATATCGATTCGAAGGATAATTTATATTAAAATTTTGAATGTACGAGGGACTTTCAGTAATTAACGAGACAAATGGCCATGGAAAAGTAACAATTTATTCAATGACAATGAAATTTACTTTTCAATGTAGTCTCCACCAACATTAGCACTTCTCCATCGCTTGTGAGTTTCAATTCCAGTGCGAAGAATTCTTGACGTTGGTGTCCGAACCACTTGTGTACAGCTTGTTTGACCACTTCGTTGTCTTCGAACTTGGTGCTGCGTAAAAACTCTGAGCGGGCCGAACAGATGAAAATCGGACGGTACGAGGTCGGGACTGTAAGGAGGATGTGGCAACACCTTCCGACACAAATTTTCGATCATCTCTCAAATGCGAACACGGGTGTCTTTATGGACTTGAGTCAACTGTCTTGGAACCCATCTCGAACACGTTTTCCGATAAATCAGCTTGTCATGAATGATTGAGTACATCATTCCAACGCTAACATTACACAAATCAGCTATTGTAACGATTTTTATACGCCTGTCATCGAGAATAATGGTGATACTTGTTCTGCCCGATTTAAACCGTCCAATCTACTTATACACGTTTCCGCGGCTTAAACACTTTTCGCCATACTGTTTCAACATCCTCGAGTAAATTTCGGCCGGCTTCACACCTTCGGATAGCAAAAATCTTATCACTGAACGTTGCTCTTCTACCGTATGTTTCGAGAGGAGCCGACATTTTGAAACGAACAAAAGAAGTTATGACCCACAGAAAGTTTCATCTAATGATATTTAGTAGTTTTCTCGCTAATGCAGTTTGTCTCGTTAATTACTGAACGTCCCTCGTATATGTATAGCTTTACAGTTGATACAGGAATTTTGTTTCAATCTTCTCTTGGTTTTTTTCTTGGCCAATAATGTTAGTTCTAATAAATAAAACTCCTGAGTTTCGTGGCCCTTATTCTTGTACTTCAACTTTGTTTAAATAGTTAATACATTTAAAACTTTTTTTTCTTTACGTTTCAATGGAACATGCCATCTTTAATTTCTTAAATCTTTTGATAAAGATGGCATGTTCCATCAAAACGTCAAAAACATTTTTTTAATGCATTAACTATTTAAATAAAGTTTAAGTAAACGAATAAGACCTCGAAACTCAGAAGTTTTATTTATTAGGATGTTATAGCTTTATACATACATTTCTTACAAGTATATTTATTTAAGTGATCTATATCTTAATAATTATAGCAAGATATTCACTAACGGTACTTATGATAATTTTAATCCATTGCCGTTTTCTATGCATTTTTTTAATAGTTTGCTAACACTTAGACCCCCACTATTGAGAGCATACACAATCCATACGTATGTCTCAAAAGAAATCAAATCCTTCTTACGATTTTTTCCAATAATGCTCTCATATCTATATCTAAACTCCAGTAAGATCAACATTTTGCCAATATAAATAAAAAAATAAACGTGTCTCTTAAATCAAAATCGAGTCAGTTAAAGTGTCGTAAATAAGCTCTTTCTGCCTGTCGACCCGTACCAGAAAAAAAAAACGTTTTTTCTCGAAAAGCCAACGTTGCATGTGAGAGGTAAAATTGCGTCTTTGAACTTCCGAGTGGAAAATCTTTAAAAAAGAGTAATAAATATTATTTGGAATTGGAAAAAGGTGATTGAAGTACACGGAACTTTTTTTTGATTCCACATCATCAATTCTACAAAAGGTTTTGATTTGATAGATCGAATCTCCAGCGGAAAATAAATATACTGTCCTGAAGTAGGTCGATTTCTATTTTTTGCGAACTATCTTTTGCCTTTATCGGCATTTAATAATAATTAGAGTAACCAAAACTTGCGGACTCGCATAGGCGTCGGTATTACGGGTTAATATAAGAATATGAAAAATTCATAAATAAACTTACTTGCTAATTATTCAACAAATTAGAGGCATCAGGATGTGAACTACTGTAAACTTGCATCATTGCATATGTTTCCACAGTTACTTCTTTAAATCTTGTGCGTCGACAAGAAAAAATATTCTTATACATAGAAAACGATCTCTCCACATCTAAGGAAGTTACATTTGCATGTAGAAACTGTTTTTCAAACAACAACAAATCACTTAAAAGTTCACTATTCTTACACTTATTATAAACGGCCTCTAAAGTATTAAAATCGATATTTTTCCTTAAAACATCTGCCAACTTTTGACTAGCGCATAATCCTGGCGTATCATTAAATGTGTGTAATTTATTTTTTACACTCTCCACTATGTCTAATGATTTCTACAATGACAATTCAGTACATTGTAGTTTTCTGATGGCATCTGGTAATACTGTATAATTGGTACGTATTGTTGTTAAATCTTCTAAAAGTTGAGGAATTTGAAATTCTCTTTGACTTTCTCTAATTGCTTTGGATTCATTCCGATTAAATCGCATTATAACTGATTGAATTTGTTGAAAATGGATCAAATAGTAAGAAGCTGCTGTTAGCCAAGTACCCCATCGCGTTAAAATTGGTTCAGGAGGTTCTGGAATACCTGGACAAAATTTACAAAATTCTTTTCAACGTTTAGGAGATTTACGAAACACTGCTTTAGTACTTCCAACCATCCGATCTACGTTTCCGTAATGTTGTCGAACAACTTCACCAACTAAATGCAAAGCATGCAGCACGCAGGTTATATGTATTAAGTTAGGAAATATATGTTTTAAGGATCGCCCAACACTTAACATCGTTGCTGCACTATCTGTCACAATCATCGCAACTTGATCTTGGACAATTTTAAATTTTTTCAAAGGCGTTCATTATCACTTTTTGAATATTTTCCGCGGTACATTGTTGAACACGTTTGCAAGCTAACAAATATCGAGATGCTGTGTTCTCGCTAGATAAAACGCGAGCTATTACATTCACAATACTGTTTTTCTTTATATCGGTCGTCTCATCCACGGTAATCCATATTTTTTTGGAATACAAATCACGTTTACACACATTTTCTAGCATCTCTTTCATTCGCGGCAAATGATTCTGTAATTGTGTTTGTGAGGGTAATGGGTACTTGGAACGTATTGTCGCCAAAACGTTTTAAAAGCTGCTTTTCTCACCAACGACAACGGAAGATTACAAGAGGTAAACATAATTAATAAATGTATGAGGAATAGTGTATAAGGTATTTCAGTTCTTGCATTTCTCATATGCTTAATACCATTGACATGCCTCTGGCAATCAGTTCTGTCCAATGCAGCCAAACGAACATTGCATATTAAGCAAAAAACTGCACTACCGTCATATTTTAAATGGGGAAAAAGTGACACATACTTATGTACATTAGTAGCAAATCTATTACGAGGCATTGTTTTCTTAGGTATGTAAATATTAGTTCTATATGAAACGATACACTAATTATGTACTTGGTATAATACTACAACACACAAAAAACACCAGCTATGTTTTCAAAAGCGACACGTAAGTACATAACCTTGACCGTTCGACTAATCTCTGCAACAGCTCAACCGGTACTAAAACGAAATCTCTCTCAGCGCGGTTTAACATGATTTATATTCAAGGTCGACACCACATGCCTGCTTCTCTACCGGTTTAGTTTATTTATGAATGTTTCGTATTCTTATATTAACCCGTAATACCGACGCCTATGCGAGTCCGCAAGTTTAGGTTACTCTAATAATAATAGAGCTTTATTTAATGGATCACAACAGATATGAAACAAGTCAGAAAGTACAAGAAACAATACACTAAGAAGAAAAACAAAAATATGATGATCCTAACATGTTTCTTAATTCATGCCTCAAATTGAAAATAAGAAACATATGAATATAAGTCCAGTAGCGTGAGTAACTGAAGCACAAGGACACAGTGAGCAACATCTGTATAAAAATTTATCTGTCGTTGAAAAACTTTTCTAACGAGCAGAAACATTTGGTTAATAATTTTGGTTAATAATATTTCAATTGTATTTCCGGTTTTACCGGAAGTTACGCCAATTTTCTTTTTTTTAATAGAATTAAGAAATATGACGATATGCAGCAATAAAGGTTTTGGTAATCTGCTTTTGTTGTTACGCAAAGTTGGCTAGGAAAAAGCGCCAAATTGTTTCTTGTGACGCCAGACTGATCTAAAGAGTTTGTTGCTAAGCAAAATAATTATGACAGTTGCCAAACTGTCAAATCTCAATTCCAAAAGCGTAAATTATTCCTGTTGTTTATTGTTATTATATCCTGCATTTGTCGTACGTTCCTTCTTTGTTCTCGTTACTATTTTGTTTCATTTTAACTTGTTTTGTTAATTGTTGTTATCTTCTGTTAAAGCAGTTCGCCCTGTAAATTTTATGCTATCTATAACTTAGCGCAAAGTTCAAATATTTTCGGCTGTGCAAGGGCAGTGTTCATTATGTTCCACTTCGTGATAATTGTTGCCAAATTTACTAAATATTAAAATTAGGTACTTGATAGTTACCTTACGTGGTCCATGCGGAGGCCACTGTAAAATCAACAGAAACAACTGAAACTTAAATACATTACCAATTAATTAAAATAAAGTTCGATAAAGTTGAGCAGAAACAACAATTAACAAAACAAGTTAAAATTACATAAAATAGTAACGAACACAAAGGAGGAAAGTGCGACAGATGCAGGTAATAATAATAAATAACAAGAATAATTTACGCTATAATAGAATTCGACCTATTTTTTCTAAAAACGCTAACTTCTGTCGTTCAAAAATTAGCATGCGGTGGGGACCCTTTAGGACTGCGCTGTATATTACAAAAAGTTTAAAAGTAAACTTTGCTATATTTTTTGTGTATTATTCATATTCTTGTAATATTATTCGTTGAGGGTTTGCTTATTGCTGATGATAAGCAAAATATTTTGAAATTTACTGGATAATCCTAATTTCATAGCAAAATGTTGCACTAGATAATCCCCCTTCGTTATGGCCGGTGTTGTCACTATTCCTTAATATCCGGCGGTATGTGGTTACATACATATAACATAATCACCATATGGTCTATAAATATCAAAACGTTTAATATATGTCATTCATTAGCGCACTTATTAATCTAATCAAATCTGTTTGAGTGTGTTTACGTTATGTTTCAAGCGAAATAAACATATTGCCATTGTAATCTAACGAGTATAGAAAGTGGAAAGCAATCAAGTTATGTTGATACTCATAGGATGTAAACGTAGAATTAAGAATATGAATAGGATTGTTAAATGCCACACTTTTTTATGTTTTTTGACCATGTCTCCATAAACTTAACAAAAATCCCGGTAAAACTAGTAGTTTGCTGACCGCTAGTTTTTCGTCACATCATGATATTCTTTTTACTGAAACTTGGTTTTGTAGTTCAATATCTAATAATGAGTTTCTTTCTCCTTCTTACTCTGTTATTATCGTGACATTCGTGACTCTATTGCTACTGGCAGGTTAATGGGGGGGTGGCGTTTTGATGGCCTTTTCAAGTGACATTGTTTTCGATATTATACATCAATTCCGTTAGTTGATCTACTTATTACAAGAATTGCATGTCATCCTGGTTACTACTATTTGATTCTAATTTATGTTCCCCCGGATTTGGACTTCGCCTCTTTTGAATATTTCTTCGACCTGCTCGAAATCTTTATTTCCAATAAGCATGTCGTCATTATTGGTGATTTTAACTTACCTAACTTCGTATCTATACCTAGCATTTTTGATTGCAAATTAAATCTATTCTTATCCTTCATGGAATAATAGAGTTTTGGACTTGGTACTGTCTAATCTTGAGTCTGAAGTGGAGATTTTGCATGACTCTCTTCCTCTTGCTATTGAGGACAATCACCATTCCGCTCTGGATATTACTATTCACAATGCTAAACCTCCCAATGTCATTCCGTTTCCTTCCAATAATAACCTCAGATACAATTTTCATAAAGCTAATTACTATAAGCTTTATTCTGATTTACTTACAACTAATTGGTTATTCCTTGAAAATCATGGGGACATTAATTTGGCCGTTCAAGATTTTTACCGCAAGTTATACGATATTTTAAATCTATCTGTTCCTTTGCTGAGCTCATATCATAATAGCTACTTTCCTCCTTGGTTCTCACCTGCAATTAAGAAAAACCTAAAATTAAAAGCCTATTATCACAAAAAATGGAAAACAACACGAAATAGTCATTACAAAATGGAGTTTCAGAGACTTCGCAAGTTGGTTAAGACGGAGATTAATCTAGCTTACACTTCATACGTTCATCGTAGTGAACTTAGCCTCATGACCGATCCACGTACTTTTTGGTAATTTGCGCGTTCCAAACAGGGTACTACTAGAATTCCCGGAAAGGTTTACGATACTGCTAATGAATACACCAACCCGGAACTGATAGTCAATGCTTTCGCCTCATCTTTCTCTAGCGTTTTCTTGCCCGAGTCTTTGCTCTGTGATCTACCAGATATAGGCTCTAACTTACCGCCATTATGTTTACAGTTTGTTTCTGAAGATGAAGTTATTCAGTGTACAAAAGGTTTAAGAAACAAATTATCAGCTGGTGACGATAACATTCCCTGTTTCCTTGTTAAGGACTGTACTTCTATCTTTGCCACTCCTGTAGCTATAATCTTCAACCTAGCCCTGCGCACGTCTGTTTTTCCTGATATGTGGAAAGTGGCTAGAATCTCGCCAATTTTTAAAAAGGGTGATAATTCAAACATCAACAATTACAGACCTGTTGCTGTAATTTCTTCTTTTGCTAAAGTCTTTGAATTATTAATCTATAAGCGCATCTCCTATAGCACAAGATCCCACCTTTCTACGTCTCAGTATGGATTTATGTCGCACAGATCTACTGCAACCAACCTTGCGCAAATTTCACAAACCATAGCTGAAACTGTCGATGGGGGTGGCCAATTGGATGTCGTCTATACCGACCTTTCACGTGCGTTCGACCTCATAGACCACCGTATTTTGTTGGAAAAACTGAGTTTTTTCGGCATTGGCAAAAACTTTCTGGAATTAATTCGATCATATCTTCTGCGCAGAATTAATTATGTTTATTTTAATGGCTTTAAGTCCCGACTTTTTTACTCAACCTCTGGGGTACCACAGGGTTCGAACCTTGGTCCTCTCTTCTTTAATATATACATCGATGACCTTCTCAAATCCATCAACTGCTCCATATTAGCCTACGCCGATGATATTAAGATTTACCATACCATTAAGTTACCCAATGACGTTGTCCTTTTGCAAAGTAATCTCGACAAGATTTATTCCTGGTGCTTAGATAATAACCTTAAACTAAACATTGATAAATGTTTCTTGTTATCTTTCACAAAAAAGATACATGTAATCGATTCTCAATATCGCATCAACAATACTAATATTGCTCGCCAGTCTTTTATTAAAGACTCAGGTGTAATATATGATGAGAAATTTACTTTTTCCAGCCATGTCTCGGCGGTTACGTCAGCGGCCTCTAAATCATTAGGATTTATTTTTCGCACCTAAGGATTTTACCAACATTGATGCCATCAAGACCCTTTTCTATGTTTACGTTGTCTCTAAGCTTGAATACGCATTCGTTGCTTGGTACCCTTTTTTATGATATTCACATAAATGCTCTCGAACAGATTCAGCGTAAATTCTTGAAATATCTATCTTATAAGATCGATGGTCGTTATCCTGTCCGTGGAATTCCTTACAGTGAGCTGATTGAGAGGCATGGCATAGTTACATTTGCCGATAGAAGAAGAAATATTAGTGGTACATTTATGAAGAATATTATCACCAACCGAATTGACTCTCTTGATTTACTCTCCAGAGTTGATATCCTCGTGCCACGTCTGGAAACAAAGTCCAACCAATTACTTTGCATTCCCACTGCGCGGACGAACGTACTGTGGCGTGCACCTCTAGTCCACGCGGCAAGAAACTTTAATCAACTTGGCCTCGATTTATATTAATAATCTTATTCTCAATAATGTATAATTTTCTTTTGATTTTCGAAATTTATTTTGATATATTTTCGTTAATGTATATTTTGCTTTTGTTAGTGTATATTCACACGTATTATCTTTTCTATTTTACTGTCCGTTTTGGATGTAATATCTGTTGGGCATGTAATAAACTATTATTATAAAAATCTAAATATAAAATTCCCGGCTTTGCATCAAACTACCTTTCATCAATTATGGAAATTGTAACAGCCAACAACGTCTGCTTAACTATCTAAAATTAGATTATTCCTTTTGCATAATTTAAAGCGAAGCACATATTTAATACTTAGAAGCCCGCACCCTAATTAGTAATTAGACTCAAGATAGGTAATCATTCAGGGACAAGTCTTAGCCCGAAATATCTATAGTATGCTTTACGTCTATACTCAGAGATGTGACTGATGGGCGTTTCACACGAATTTCTCGTTTAATTTTAGATCTTCTCTCGAGTTACACGTTCAAGCATTTCAGTGGATTCCACGGCCACAAATTAAGATGCTAAAAGCGGTTAAATCGTGCTGTGCTTAAGAAGTGTAGCTATTAATAGAAGATAAACGTTATTTTCCAAAAAGCTGGCCTAAAATAAATTTTAGGCGTATTTACGATTGTTAAAATTGTACGGATGTTTGGTATTATCAAAATATTTCCTTGTATGTATGATCATTATTTTTTCTAAAATAAGAATTATCCTTTTACCCCAAAATAAGTTAGTTATTGTGAAGAAATTTAACGATCTGAACAGTAGTAAATAACAATGGTTTGAAAGAACCAGCAGAAGCACTGACCTTCACAGATTTACTTAATCCAAAATAAGCAATTTCCAATCCCCAGTAACGTGTTAATAATACCCCAATCCGATTTTTGATTAAAAAGGTACTAGATTTATAAGCAATACGTAAATTGAGTTCCTAAGAAATCTTGGATTAATTCCTTATTAATTTGAGGTAAACTAAGTTTTGTAAATTAGTTGCATTGATGATTTTAAGGTAGCAATGATGTACGATTCCTAATTAGTTATCTTTTTGGTAACGATTGTGTTTATGATATACTTTATATGAAAAACTTAGACGAGAAACGAAGAAATTGAAACTAAATATTTTACTCCGAAAACTGTGATTGGTTTCTGTTATTATGAATTTTTATTTATCAATTTGTAACATGAATTTTTATTCATCAATTTGTAACGTTTTAGAGGCTGCCCCCTAAACATACAAGTCTGCAGCTTGCAGCTGCTTGTCTTTCGTGGAAAAAGGTCACAAGTTTAATATATAGTTGAATTCACATTTGGCGCCAGTAGGAAACCTACGGGAGGGGATGTAGGAGAACAAAAAACAAAAACAAAAACTTTTATAATCAAAAACGCTGGAAAGTCTTGCTTGAACAAAGTATGTAGTGATGGGCAAAAGTCACCTACATTTATCCAATAATATTGCAGATGTTGTTATGAAATTCAGTCCTTGTAAGTAACTGATTATAAGGACTAAAATGAAAATATCGGCATTTTAATCTGACTTCCGATTTAACCGGAAGTCACCTTAAACTTTGAAATTTTAAATGAATCACCCCGTGTATTGTTTTTTATTCTATAGAGCGCAATATTTCAATTTCAAAAATTTATAGTTTTGTACACTTTCCATGATTTTCTAGGAATATTATAATATTACTGTTGAAATTTGTTAAATTTGGACAACAATCAAGATCTCAGTTGCCAAATGAAACACAAGAAAGGTAACGGTTAAATTGAAGTTGCAGCTGTCAAATAATTACTCGTTGTTTAAATGCACGGTTCGTCGCCATTATTTTCGCCAAAATAACACATGGGTACAGGAAGCCTACGCTCAACTCCCCCAAAAATTAAATGTTTAGACTGGTATTTAAAGAAGCAGGATTATGGGACCCTATTTTTCGAATGGTAATTTAACAGGTGACACTTATTTGAACTTCTTAAATATGCAACTTATCCCTGCCTTATTGGAAGAGGAACAGTTACCAGTTGCTACATGGTTTCAGCAAAACCATTGTGTATTAGAAGTACGACAATTATTATTAGATTTTAGGTTTCCTCAAAAATGGATTGGACGAGGAGGTACCATTGAATGGCCTGTCAGATCTGCGGATCTTAGTCCAGTGGATTATTTCTTGTGGAGCTATCTAAAATCAAAAGTTTGTTCCGAGCCACTTAATACTATAGATGACTTGTGGGCTAGAATTATGAAAGAAGTGCGAGTTGTCACCTAGGATACTATTTCAAATATCATTGAGGAATTCCGCCACTGATTAGCGTACTACCAAGTTGTTGGTGGTTGCCAGTTTGAGCATCTGCTACATTAATACTGTTTATTTGTTGCAATGTTCTTCTACGTAAACTGCTCTTTCATTTCTTTTTTTCACTATGTTAATGTATTATAATTGTAGCTTGGTACGTATACTATAAAAGAAATTTTGAAAATGAAGCATTTTTGAATTTGGAAATACTACATATAAAATATGTAGCTGTTTCATTTAAAATTTCAATGTTGAAGGTGACTTCCGGTTAAATTGAAAGTCAGATTAAAAGGCGATATTTCCATTTTACTCCTTAGATCAGTTACATGCAATTACTGAATTTCATAGCAATACCTGTAGTATTATCGGAAATAATATTTAGGTGTTTCCGGACTTTTGCCCATCACTGTATATCAAAATGTAATATTACAATGACTAAAAAAAAAAAAATTAGGACATGATCAGAATGACTTAATTTAATTAAATTGAATGTCAAAACACAATTAATGAAGTGAAGTTAAATGTCTTATATTGATTTGAAAAGAATAAGTCTAATAACTAACAGGAAAATTAATAGTGATGCTTGAAAATTCTGCGAGCTCGTATACAAGTCAAAAAAACTATTCACTTAATTAAAGGTAACTATAAAATGTATGACATACTAAAGTTAATAACAATACAACGTGCATAATGTTTTCTTCATATTTCTTCGATTCATCAAACTAAGGAGTATTGTTATTATTTCTGCAGTTTGAACACCTTTAACTTCAAAATAAAACCTGAACCTACCAAATATTGAACGCCACAATGGCAAATAAAAATACCTGAATCCAAATTGTAAACCAGACTCAAGATGTAGACTTAGAACTGTCATTTTTTTTGCTCTTTTTACAAACTATCTAGAGCCGTCGACTTCGAAAATAATTTCATCTTAGCGGAAGCAGAGACTCCAGCCGACGACGGAGGAATGTAAGTAAATGTGCCGCAAATAGCTATAATTTCATATTTAAAACGTATGCTTTTGCACCGCCGCGCCATCCACCAGTGGGCGAGAAGCGTAGATAAAATACACGATGCCAGAAGCAGCAGTTCTGTTTTGATTTTATTTGAAGCATTAACGCTGACTCAAAAATAAATATTGGCCCCTTGCCAAGATGGCATTTCGTAAGGTAATTAAGTGGGAAAAGATGAGAGAATGCGTTGCGTTAGAGATTCTTTCAGTTGGATGCGTTAATTTTTGGAATGAATGCAGTTTTTGATTGAAAAGTTCCCAAAGTTTTGCTTGTAATTAATTGGGATTACATTTCATGTTGAATTCTAACATCTATGCATTTATTTGGGATACCATAGTTCATAGTCTAATGAGTTTTATAAGGTTTCTATTTTCTGGTTGAATGGTGCACTATGTTTCGGCATGCTGTCTCGTGCAGGATATGCTCACTTTGCAGCATCAGATAAAAATATGAGAATTGGAAATTGTTTTACATGGAAATCAACACATTAAAGGAAGAGAATTTTAGCAAGAAGTAAAGAGAAATAAGTCTAAAAGGCAAAGAGGAAGCTCTGATGGGATGGAAAGGTGAAAAGAATGTTTTTTAAAAATATTAGAAAATAGTGTAACAATACCCAATTTAGAAAAAGTATAAAAGACAATTGAAGAATTAATCTACAATAAGATCCGGACGAAAATGAAATTATTGGAGTACTACTAGAATTTGGAGAACTGTGAATACATATAGTATAAAGATACCGTAATGTTTATAAATCTGTGAAATTGTTTAACTGAGTTAAAAAATAATTCTCACGGTGGTAGATTCGAGAGTATCACTTAGACACTCTTTCGACAGTTTAAAAATACAACAAAAACTAACGTTTACGTACTTTCTCTATGTTAGCGCGTCACATAGCAAAACTCCGCGTTTTGGTATTTTGTTTAAACATACCATATTACAGCTTGTAATATACTATACGAGTTCGCGATCTAACGTCTAATCACCTGACATTAGCGAGTATCGGCAACCCTACAATATGGACATTTACTAATGGAGTTGACAACTTATTACCAAGTGATATTTATTGATTGTAAAGAGACAAAAGAGTTTATTTTCTCCGTATTTGTAGAAAAATATAACATTAAAAAGGAAGGCGGCTGGAGTTAAATTGACCTAATAAAACACCAGGGACTGGGAAAGGGGGCCAAACGCTATATAAGTCGCTGCAGAAACCGAGAAAGAACTTACGACGGCTTGTATATATTAACCCTGCCAAATATTACTACAGCGGAATTTTGCTGAACCCCACTCCACATAACGCTACTGACAGCGATATTTCATATTGTAATAAATTACATAATAATACATATAAGTACACATCTGAATGAAGAGAAATGAATTACACTAGCCTATTTGCAGTAGTGTGCAATTTAGAGTTAACCTAAGTAAAGGAAAAAGGAAATAATTCTTTGACAAAGCAGAATGAATATACATTTCTAGTGGCGTAATTCCACTGTAATGTTGCACTATTTCTCCGAATGTAGGACGGAAAAAATTAATTTCGACGGGTTCTTCATACACCAGGAAGTCTGACTACACGAAAATAATCATGAAGAACAAGAATCAGCTAGGATCGCCAGAGGAAATAGGAAATATGGAATGATGCAGGAATTTATAAAGGAAGAAGACAACTGGAGAAGAAGAGTCAAAGAAAAACTTAAATGAACAGCCATTAATATCACCCGCCATGAAATCATAGAGGTGGAAGTTGATATGGCATGTAGAAGGAATGGGCTAACATTAAATATCGAAAATCATCATACAACAAAAGCCAATTAAAAAGAAAAGAGTAAGAAGCTCGCGAAGGAAGTGGAAGAACGAAGTGTTCGAAGGCCTCGACAAGTTGGAGCTTAAATAATGAAGAGACAAGCCGACTAGCCGACCGATTCGATGCGGGTCGTTAGTACGCTTGTAACAATATTGGCATGTAGACCTGCTGTGTGCAAGAACGCACGTAATAATTTGAAGTCATGGTTGCCTGGAAATGAGAGTTTCGCATTTTATTTTGTTGTTACTACGAAGCTTAGACGAAACTAATAAGAGATTCTAAAGACTAAAATAAAAACAGATTCTGATGAAATAAAAGAAAAGAAAAATAAATACTCTAGAAATTCTTACTAAGATCGTCCGCACATAACGCAGTCTACCCCGTAACTAAGCGCATCGGTAACCGTCGTGAGCCGTCGACTGCCGCTAACCCCTCCGCTTGTGATGAATCACCCATTCGCGTTTACCGTTGTCACATGTACGCTTTCTCGTATAGCTAGGTATTTTCTTTCCTTATGTGTATATGTATTGTGATGTTACAAATAACGATTAAAAGATTTGAATAGGGAGATAATCAGTTTTATGTTTATTTTAAGAAAATGAAATTTATCTATTTAAATTACTTACAGTTATGTAGTGACGGGTGTTTGATGTGTGTGTGTGTGTGTGTGTGTGTGATATCCTTTTTGGGGTTCATTCTTTTCCTCTTGTCTTGGTGAAATCTTCTTGTTTTGGGACTCCTTTGATCGTCTTCTCGAATGATTGTCTTCGATTAATTTAATTTTTCGACCGTGTATATTCTTGACATCGTTGGTGTGATTTTTATGGTTCACTTAAAACGCTTTTCAATACATTTGCACTGATAACTTTGACGAGATCTTAACTTTTACAATGCAATTTCTAAATATAATCGAAAGATGTTTGTTTTCTGTCAGAATTGTTTTCGTTGCTAACTTCTGTTTTTTCTCGTCGTCCCTAGCATTGCCAATCTAACGACTTGATATTTAATTTTGATGTTTTGAAAATCGAACTCGGTGTCGCAGGTGACGTAATGGATTTTGAAGGTTATTTCCAAATACAGTGTATTCTTTGTGTGTGTACGTGTCATTTTTACAAATAATGTTTTCAAAATGTAAATAACTTAAAATAACCTGGAATTTTGATTCTCCCCTGTAACATATCATTAACGGTTTTTTTTTTTTTTTTAGAATAAAAGATTAATAATATAAATAGTACACACGACATAAAGTTTCAATAACTGAAAACGCGTTAATTACCTGCGCCAAGAGATCTTAATTGTTTTTCACTATATTTGAATGAAATAACATATATTGAATTCTAAATTTTACAACTTACGGTAGCACCGGTTTAACTTTTCACATCTTTCCAATTACATCAAAAATTAAAATCAATAGCTTTTTCTCTTACATTTGAAAGGACTTGGAGTCTTTAAATTAATTTTTTACGCTTAATTTTAATTATTTTGTAAAAATAACGGGTGCAATCGCAGATGAAGGTTCAAAGATTGTATTTTGGAAAAAAATGAAAATCGTTCGGTCTTTTTTTCACCTAGGATGGTGCAGGTTTACATGTAGTTCCCTATACCACAACCTGGTACCCTTAACATTTTCTTTTAAAGAAATATTCCTTTATTTGCTCGAACACATCCATTGTTATCCATTTTTCTGTTTACTGATTACTTTCTAGACTTCCTGTACTTAAGTATCTGATACATCAATCTACCGTTGCTTTGGTGGATGATTCATCGTTGTATCAGCCAAGAAAGACGATACACTTGCAGCATATTTACATAAACATATACTTGATGTAAGTACTTCTTACACACCGTGAGAAATAGGCTCTACTTTGAAATATGTATGCACTATGAGGAGACGGAGGAACATAATATATACAATCACAGTTGCTTTATCTACAGAGTCTTCAACTATACGTATATGTACTACGTACTTGCATACACTATGTTATGAGAAGAAGAAAAAAAACTTTGCCATAATACTGGGAAACAAAGAGTCATCATGATAGAGGAGTTGAACGAACACCATACGCTTTAAATAATAATAATAACCGTGCAAAACACGGCATGACTAAGAAGATGAGGTTAAGCCGGTGTCTGACTAATAGCCAATAGTATTCTTGTGCCCGTTTAACAATGAAAACCGCAGTTCTAAATGTTAAATCTGTCACGTTGAGCTAATGACATCATACTATCCGAACACCAACCGACTATTTAACTTTTTACTGGTCGTTTGTGTTACCTGTGTATTGTTAGTCATAGTTCTTGCGTAATACTCATTGAAAATGAAAAAAGAAGAAAAATATAAATAGAAATGAATGTACTAAACGGTTATCGGTTTTTAATTAATAATATAACGTTCGTGATGAGATAAATATTCTAAAGTTTTACCGTAGTAGTTGTTTCATTACGATTCATGCAACTTAAGTCTATGTTGAACAGTATATTTCTTAGAATAAAAAATGATAATCCATCGGGAATTGGAAGAAATGGTTACACGGAGTTAGTTGTAATCTCTTAAGGAAAAATTAACTGTATACGAGCCCTAAATATTCTGCCACCTATGTTTTATTTAGTTTTGAAGCTAGTAGAGCAAGTAGAGATTAAAAAAAATTATTAAACACCTTGTAGATACAAACATTTTTATGAAAGAAATCCTAACTTAAACTAAATATTTTTGGTTTAATAAGAACAATTTAAATTAAAGAATCAACTTTGCAGATTTTGCTTGACAACTATATATTCGGCCAAAGAATAAAAACGAAAAATAAAAATATTAATAACCAATAATATCGCCCCTGGCTTTAATCATTGCTTGGATTCTGGCTGGCATAGTATTTACAAAAGCTTTGCAATCATTTAAAGTAAATGAATTCCAAATTTCTTGCAACTTATTTTTTAAATCTAGTATTGTTCGCTGGGGATTGTTTTTTAATTTTTTCATTTTATGCCACATTGATTCAATTACATTTAAATCGGGGCTGCTAGAAGGCCATGACAGAACATTAATGTTATGCTCTCCAAACCACTTTTTGGTGCTTTTAGCTGTGTGACAAGATGCACCATCTTGCTGAAAAATATACTTTTCTGCAAGGTACAAATTATCAATGCTTGGTAGCAATGCATTATTTAAAAGTTCTTGATATTTTTGAACATTGACCGTTCCATCAAGAAATTTTAAAATTCCAAAACCCTTCGAAGACATACAACCCTATATCATAACACTTTTGGGATATTTTACTGTTCTTTTGATACAATCTTTATGAAAGGCTTCAGTTCTACTTCTTATTACTCGCTTTCTAAAATCACCAAGGCATACATCAAATTTGGACTCGTCACTAAAAATTACTTTTTCCCAATTTTCAACAGTCCAATCGCGTTTTGATTTTGCCCAAAGTAACCGCTGTTTCTTTTGTTTTTCGGTAAGCAAAGGCTTTTCTTTTGCCTAAAATTTATAGTTTAAATATCTTAGATATCTTAAAAAATTAAATCTATCACTTACTTTATAAAAACTAAGTCCATTTTTATGAATATATTTTCGGCAACATCCTCTCGATACGTGCAGGTTTTCTTCTGCATTCCATTCTGCCGTAATTTCACGGAGAGTATTTCGTCTGCCTTTTTTGCATATATTAACCAATTGCCTTTGATTTCTTGGTGTGACGACTTTTCGACGTCCCGGACTTTTTCCCTTAACGTCAAGACTTTCAGTTTCACCATAGTGTCTTGAATTGTAGTTCGTGGCATATTCAAATCTCGTGCAATTTGGCGCATTGACTTTCCTTGGTGAAATTGAAATAAAATAATCTTTTGATGTTTGTTTTGCGAACATTTTAATTTGCTTACGTCATGGCATACTTATTGTATGTAATATAAATGAAATCAGCTGATGGCCGAACATATAGTAGTCAAGAATAATATGTACTATACAGTTCTTAAAAATAATTTTCTTCTTTACTACTAAAAGTTTTATAGTATGTGCAAAGAGATTTGTTAAAAAAGGTCAATTGTTGCAATCAATTCATCAATTCCCTTGAATTATTATGTTAATAAAATTAAATTAAAATTAGCTTGGCCGAATATTTAGTTGTTAGAGCTCGTATAAAAAATAATATGAATGATGGTGTTAAAATAAATAGTAGTTACCAAAGTGGATCCAGCTTTTGAGAACCGCTGGCTGCACTAGTAACTATGACTGTAAGTATTCGAAGTTGCCGTCTCCATCCTGAATACACAAAATTATTCGCCGTGTGAGTGATATGCAAATCTGTTCTACGTCAATAATTCAAAATAACAACCCCACAAAAATTACACAAAATTACTACACACCCAAAAAAGCACTCCAATACTTGACATGTATGTACTTTGCCAATAGAACTAATACCACTAATGTAAATGTACGTAAAGGGGATGATAGATGTCGGTCATAGTCCAGGTTGTTAATGAACGCAGAACGAGTAAGCACTCATAGTTCGATGACCAGGGTGAATACTACCTTCTCTCGGTGAGCATTCATGTCTTATTGTTCAATTTTTGTAAACTATAGTCAATCTTTGGATATGAATTTGTATGTACATTTGTATGTGCATATGTATATTATAACATGTTACGTTCCTCTGGTTTAAGTAACAATGCCGCTAATCGTCTGCTTCGATGTATCTTTTTTTATATATTATTGACTTGTCCTATACTACTATTGTAGTCTAAAAGGGATTAATAAAATTATTATTATTATTATTATTAATGAACAGTTTTTCAAATTTCATGCATATGCATTACTATTGATTTTAGGAGAATTTAAAATATCTGTGCGAAGTCTGGCAGATATAAGTTGTTAAACTAGTAATCTTTGTTTTGAATGTAGCTGCTAGTTAACAGGATTTATAATAATACTAATAGTTTATTGTCAACGGGTAGAACCCAAATACAGAAAATTTTACAAAAAATTGACGTATGCGATTTTCAGAAACGAAAACATAAAGCATAAGAAAACAGTGCATTTCTGTCAAAGAAAACAATATTACCACTGCTCTAATCGTTCATTTGTGATATAATACATTTCAATGAATCACAGTTTATATCTACATACCGGTTGGGAAAATGCGAAATTAGCCATATCGCTATCCCCTCCTCGCTCTCAAGCGGAGGAGTTAGCGGCAGTAGATGGCTCAAGGCTACCGATGTGGTTAGTTACGAGGTGGATTGTATTATGTGCGGACGATCTTAGTAAGAATACCTAGAGTATTTATTTTTCTTTTCTTTCATTTCATCAGAATCTGTTTTTATTTTCGTCGTAGCAACAACGAAACTCTTATTTCCAGGCAACCATGACTTCAAATCATTACGTGTATGTTTGCACACAGTAGGTCTACACCCCAACATTGTTACAAGCACCTTAACGCGTGACTCGCATCGAATCGATTGAATTTCAATCAGTCTCCTCCACGTTCTCTCGCATGTACGACGGGAGAGCGAGGAGGGGATACCGATATAACTAATTTCTCATTTTCTCAATCGGTATATTACCAGAAATATCATAATTTAAACACATAATATTAATGGGCGATTTTAGCAAAACATTGGTCCTACTTATCTGTACGTAAAATGTGTAATGGTTACGCGATTCAAGATGTGGTTAAAGTTTATTTGACTAAGGAGCGTTGTGCAATTCTATTATTTAATAAGTTATATAAGAACTTCACACTTATCACCTTGCGTCTTAGTTGTAGGGACACCATGTGGAAATGATTCAACATGGGTTAAAAACATCAGAAATTTTATGAATCGTTGTTGAACATTTTCAATATTCTTAATGTGGGTTTGATAAATGGGATATTATATCAATGCTTCATATTCTGATCTGAATCGAATAAATGCGTTATATAATAAAATTAGACAACGTACGTTTTTAAAATCATGACAGCATTGTTTTCACAGAGGCATATATGTGACTGCATAGTATAGTCTCACACCTTCGAAAAGTTGCATAAGATAGAGATAGGACGATAATTTCTCACATCTGTAACCTCGCCACTTTTAAATACGGGGCAAATTTTTTATATTTTCCAAATTTCTGGGAATTTACAATCAGTCAGCTTCAGCTTAGTAAACTATTTTTAGTTTTCTTCAAAGCCGCCAAGACTTCTTCCTCGGTAACAGAGTGTACAACATTTAGATTGAACCAAAATTATCCTCCACGCCATGAGGTGACATGGATCAGTCAGTATTCATTTCTCTTAAACTAAGTGTAACGGAAAATATTGTCAAATTTGGGAAGGAGAACTGATCAATTATCAGGCTTTTGATATTTATACCTCTCGTCACATACTTCGGATGTATCAGAACTAATTCGAATCGAAAGAATCTTACTTTACGAGCATTTCACGACATATGTGTGTGCTAGTATAGTTCAGAAAATTATTTAACGCTAATTAATAGAACTTGAGCAGATCTTTCGACAGATACACTTAGTGAACCATATCTCCACATCAATCCTCTCATTGATAGTCAACTTTTTGCATATACAAGATTTTAATAACCGTGATCCTTGACTCTATAACAATTCATTGCTAAATTTAACTCTCATTAATTAACTTTTCTCGAATGTTTACAAAACATCTAATATCAAATTATTTGAAAAAAGAATTTATAGCTTTATGATGGTTTATTTTCAGCGTACACGTGAAAGGATTTTTATTCTATTATTTATTCAAAAACTTTACGTCCCTTCGCTTAATCGTAAAAAAGACCATTTGCCATGACAACAATTACCAAATTGTGGAGCTGCACATCGCCGCCAAAATCAATATTGTACACCTACCGTTTTTGGACGCCCGTAAAGCTTTAGATTTATCGAGAACGTATGGTCAAATATTCGAGTTTTATGGCTTGTTTACGCAGCGTTCTTGTGATCATCAAATCGGAGCATGGAACAATAAAAAAGCAATATAATAATTAAAGTATCTGCTATTGTTTTCGGTATGAAAGGACAGTGTGTTCGTTTCAGGAAATGTACATTTAAAATATCTAAGATTTTAGTTATTTAGATGATATGTGAGGAAGCAGATCTGGAACCATTCGGCCCACATCACAATAAATTCGTAGTGGATTGTCGTCCTTGTTGGAATTTTAGATGACACTCCTCAGCAGCAGAAAAGTGAATAATAGCGCGCTTCAATAACTAAATTCTTTGAATTTTCATTCCGAAAAACCTTAATTTCAAACAACAGTAAGTAAGCAGAGAATATACCATCTACTATACACATTGATATTAATGTCCCAATATCGCAAACATTGAAAGCATATAACCACTCAAACTGCTGAGCTAAATGAGATATGATTCGCAAATATCTAGCGTGCCATAAAACGTTCGGAAAACGCTGTAGGATATCGAGGACTACCCGCGGAAAAATTTCCCGAGAGACGCACACCGTACATCGTAGAAATAACAATTTTTACGAGCATTTGGGTCGTTGAACCTATCACGTTGAGTGTTATAGCACTGTTCGCTAGGTTTGGCGTAGGATTTTAGCTGGAATTAGAAAGTGAATTTAATGGAAATGACCGTTTTGGGAAATGCTTTTCTTTCCGAGATGTAGAGGAAAACGTTGTATAAGAAATATGATACAATACTCCTACAGGCCTTGATATTTAAGAAACAGATTCCTCCTCTAAATGAGAAATTAATCAAAGTGAAGATCATCATCCCATTAATATTTAAACAATTCTACTGTAGCTAAAAAAATCTGAATTCCTCATCTGGAAGGGATTATAAGCACAAACATAAAACCACCATTGGGCTTTTGGAAAAATGTATAAGAGCTAATTTGGGGCAATGGATTAATTCTAAGCTTAATACAGAAACATCCTTGTATTTAATCAAGTTTCCACGCAGGTTTAGGTTAATTGCACCAGTGTTTTTTTCACTGTTTTGATGTTATTTTCTTTGCTGGATCGCAAAGATGGACCTGTATTCCATCCACAATTACACTACGAAAGCAAAGTTATTGGGATTGAAAAAGCAATTTAAAAAAATTCACTTCTAGATAATTTTCTTATTGTCAAACGGTATAGATGATAGAAAATGTGAAACGTATAGATGCAAAATACGAAATGTTAATCAGATTGCATTTTCAGAAAATCATAAAAAAGCTGTTTGAAAACTAGTTTTCAAAATGTTGTGATAATTTTTTTCTGACGCCTTTAAACCTACTCAATGTGGTTTATGTTCAAAAAAAAATTGAAATCAATAAGTTATGGTTTCTGCAGAAATAATTATAGACATGTCGCAATTTTCTTATAAATGATACTCCCTCTTCTCATAATAATAGCAGCAAATACATATTTTATTAAGAATAACTGATGATTACTGTTGGAAATATGTTTCAATGTAAAATTATAATTCGAGCGATAAAATCAACTTTTCTATGACGTTTATATTTCTGTTTTCTGTAATAATTTATTTATCAAGTTACTATGGGATGAAGAGAATGAAATGTCAAGTTTTCGAATAAGCTCTATTGTAAAAAGTAAAGAAGTTCGCCACATAACTATACCATAACTAGTGGACTTTGCATTTCTGACCTGTTTTGATGTACATATTTTATGCCACATTGAGACCCATCATCACCTATGCCTCCTTTTTATGGTAACTAAAAACAACCCAGACAACTGTGCAATAACAGCTTCGACAAACCCAGAGATTAAAGGGACTAAAGCTGGAGGATCCCAGAAGACATTTCAAAACCCTCGAAGATCCAAACATAAATTACTTAATGGATATTGCAAAGGACGCGATCCCGACACCATACAGTTTTGACCAGACTTATAAGGTGGCCACTGAAAACCGTACTGAGTGGCTAGCCAGCGAACCTCATTTCAAAAGAGAAGCTTTAGTCTAGCATACAGACCATCTACAGATGACTATGGGGCGCTATTTCATTGGTCCAAACCTCTGATGTGATCTCCAAAAAAGCTATCTAAAAAAAGTATCTGTTTAACGGCTCGGTGGTCCAGTGGTAAGAGGGCCTGCGTTTGACTGGGCAGAATTAGGCGCTGTGTGTTCGAGTCCCACTAGAATTTAATTTTCTTAGTGGATCCGGTACACTCCCAAGTCACCATTCGCAATTAACATACTCCTGAGGTTATGACAAGCTTTAATAAGCTTATACATCCTAAAAAGAATAAGAAATTATCAAATGGGGAAAAATCAAAAGCCTACGTACTGTCAAACATTTCAAGACGAAAACATTCATATCAGGCTCACTTAAGACAGCAAAAACAGTGCTATCTTTCAGCAAAGGGGATCTCACTTGTGTATCACTTACACAAACTAAGAAAAACTGAAGATCAATTCTATCGTCAATGCCAAGAAGATCTAGAGATTCTATGCAAATGTGTAACCAATAGTCCCACACGATACCAACATCTCAGTAAACCATTTCTAACAGGAAAATATCCTACACTAGTATTAAGGTTCATCAGAGGCCTCCAACTAAACTTACAACGAGAGTACTGAATTTGTCAAATTCGTTACCATAATAACCGCTTATACTTTTATATATAGGAAATTAAAGTTAGCTATTTGTTAATACGCCCTTGTAGAGAAACATTTCATGAAACAGTGCTAGTAAGAGTGTAGAACCTACCTGCAAATTCGAAAATATTTAACCTTTTCCCTAAACATTTCCCTTTTGAAGTAATCCCAATTTCGTTATTATTCAAGTAATCTTTCTGCCCAGTATCTAGAATATCTAGATGCTCATTGAGTTTCACAGAAATTGTCTTAAAAGTAGATTCCTTTCTTTTTTTTCGGGTCTTCAATGTTTGCTGGGACTAGGCTGGTAATCTTTCAGCACCTTTATCTCTGGTACGCACCATTGCTCCTCTGCCATTGAATTAGGTATTCCTCGTGGATGGTATCCAGGGCTTCCTTGGGATCAACGGGGCTCCATTTACTTGATGTTATCTCCAATATGGACTCTGTTTGCTATTCGCACGAGGTGGTAGACGGTATCGAGGGATTTCGACGACTCTAGCCAACAACGGGTTATCGGATAGACTAGCACGTCGCCACGTTTTCTCAGCCATATCTCGCAGGTGTTCCGATAGCCTCAGTATCGTCAGGTCGTCTCGTAACTGTTGTTTCCGGACAAACCACGGGGCACCAGTAATCATTTGGTTTTGCCAGGTCTCCAATTTCTTCAAGTGACTGGAAGCCATTGTTGACCATGCCAACACACCGTAGGCTAGAATTAGGCGCATTGGCTGCGATATCTAGCTGACTTCTCCGGCACATTGGCGGCAGCAACGCATGCTTGGCTCTCACGAACTTCGTTCTAACTCAATTGATGTGTGAAACCCAGGTAAATCTTTTGTCTAACATGACTCCCAAGCAGACAACAGAGTCCTTCCACTCAAGCCTTTGGTCATTAATGGTCACTTCTTCAGATGGAGGTTCTCTTCGGCGGGTGAATCGGATGGCCATACTCTTTGACTCATTTACTTTCACGCCCCGACTTTCTGTCTAAGTCTGCAGTCTCCAAACAATAAGGTCTTCGTTCTAACTGGAGCAATAAATCGCCGTATCATTGGCATAGATTGAAAGGTGAACTTCGAGATATCTAGGGTCGTCATAGGTATATATGAGAAACAGTACAGGGCCAAGTAGGGATCTCTGTGGGACACCAGAACCAATCGGTTGCGCAGATGTTATTTTACCAACCCTTACTTCGAAAGATTTGTTATACAAGTACGAAATCAAACGAATAATTGCCCTGATAAAGCCGATCTTATGCATCTTATAAGCAGTGCCGTCGACGTGTCGAATGCCCTCGACACGTCGAGAAAGACAGCACCAACAGTCTTCCACCGTTCAAAAGCGTCTCTAATTGCTTCCGACGACCAAAAACATGCATACTTCTATATTCAGTTTCTTTTGCACACTTATGTACCACCTCATAACACAATATACATACACTAGCGCTCATAAGTATTTGGGCACCCTTGGATTTTAGATTTTTGTATACAAGGAATGTATTGGGAAATATATTCCAGGATTATTGAATAGTATGCTAATAATCAGTAAGATTCACTTAAATTCATTAAATAATATCGATCTATTTACTTCTTTTACCTGTATGAGAGGTAATACCGTCATAAAAGCGCAGGTAGTAACGACAACAAAAAGCGTATTTCTTCCAGGAAATGAAGTTATGATAAAGCCATTTGAAGTAGTATTTTTAAATTACGGTCAGTTATCGTTCCATGTTAGTAGCGACAACATCTCTTAACGAATAGTGTTTATAATTTCGTTTTAAATTGTAAAGCATGCCGAAAAGGAAAGAAATTAGCGTTGAAGCGCGTGTTCTGATAATAGCACAACATCACTTAGGCATAAGTAAACTACAGTTGATTAACATCAAAAATTACAGTGAAAGTGGCAGTTTTCTAAATAAAGTAGACCAAGGGCGACAACATCAGCTCAAGATATTGCAATCGTAGTGTCCAGCAAGCAAAATAAAAGAAAAACAGCTCCAGAAATCGCCGCAGAAATCAATACTGTACTTCCGAAGTCGATTAGCGTGTCCACAGTTAAACGCCAAAAAACCGGCCTTCGCAGACGAATTGCGATGCGTAACCCCTGCTTCGCCAAATTAATAAGAAAAAGAGGTTACAATAGGCACGTGAACATCCAAACTGGACAGTAGAAGATTGGGGCGAGGTATTGTGGACCGACGAATCCAAATTCGAGATTTTCGGTTCGCGAAGACGAGTGTTTGTAAGAAGATCTGTGGGTGAAAGTGCACTAGAGCAATGCACAGTCTCTGCCGTCAAACACGGCGGCGGTTCGGTAATAATTTGTGGTTGTTTTGCTGGTACATCCGCAGGAGATCTCGTAAAAATTCAAGGCACAATGAGAAAAGAGCAATACAAACGCATCTTAGAGGAAAATCCGATACCCCTGGTGTAAGAATTTTGGGTCCGAATTTTGTATTCCAACAAGATAATGACCCAAAAACACACGTCAAAATTATGCAAGCAATATTTAGAACAGTCGGAAGAGAAAGGGACACCAACAATCGTGAAATGGCCACCCCAAATCCCGGACTTGAGTCCCATCGAGTTATTATGGGAAGAACTCGGTCGGGAAGTAAGAAAAACTGCTCCAACTTCAGCAGATGACATGTGGAACAAACTACAGATAGCATGGGCTCGAATAACTCCAGAAACATTGTTAAAATTAATTGCAAGAATACCCCGATTATGCGACGCAATCATTAAAAGTAACGGAGGTCACATAGACAAATCTAAAATTTTGGTCAAATAAATAATTTTAATTGTTAAAGTTGTATATTTCTGTATACTTAAATACCAAATACATATTTTAATATTCCCATTTAAATATTTAATGATTTACCCTGAAATTTGAGGTCCCCGAATACTTATGAGCGGTAGTGTACGTATCGATACCAGCGTCTATGAGTAAATAGACACATATGTCGAGAGAATCTTGTGCAATACCCATAAGGTTTACATTCGTTCTCAACACAAACATTTGTATAGGAACGCGTGAGTCATATTTAAAATGCGTTCAGTTTGACAAACAAATCTGTTGAATGCAAGAATTTTTATGGACGCTATCTTGGTGTCTATATCTTTGCACAATGAGCTATGATATTTTGTTCGGTTCCTTTGTGTGGTCTTCTACAACCTATAGGTATTAGTATGGTGTTATCTTTGTTGTAATCCGCCACCTTAAAAATGCCAAGTAACATCCTTTTAACATGGGATTTTAAGACAGTTTTAATCTAGGAGATACGTTCTGTCAAATTTATTATTATGACGTGGTGAAAAATTTACGAAACATAGAAGGATAAAGACAATATTTCAGGATTAATAAAACATTAAGAAAGTTCTTTTAGACGTAATTTTTCTCTTTTAATCTTTTCAATTTGATGGCCCGCTGAGTTCTTAAAACAATAAGGAAATAGCAGACAAGATTTTGGTGCTTTTAAAAATCTCAAATATAATCCATGCTTAAGTGCGATTTATAATCATTATAAGAATGGCTGATTATGGAAAATGATCTATAAGAAATGTTAATGAGCAGAAGAAGATCTTGGATTGTTATGCATCGGGACGCAAAACGGAACAGTTCAGATTTCATATTTAAACATTCATCCTTCAAATTTCATGGGATATAAATAACCCGGTTATAAAATTAGATATTTTATCACTCTTATAGCACCTGACATTTGGGTCATATCATCAATCCCTTGAGCCCTTTCCAGATGACAAACTGTTACAAAAATCTCCAAATATCAATAGATATACGTCCGTAAACATAACATGTTTTGGAGACAGTGATATGCGTAAATGTAATTATATTTTATATAGGTCACAGCGGGAATATTGATTATATTTCACCAGAGTACTACTCATGGCAGCTGTAAAAAAGTTTTACTTAAGCCATAAATCACAAAGTTGGAAGTATATTGAATATTCACAAGGAGGTACACATATTATTTATGATCAGAAATATATGAAATTCATTTTAGAATCTTAGATCTTTTGCAGATTATAGACGACTGAGTCACTAGCACCAAAAAAGAATGTAAACAGTAAATTTACAACTCTGTTTTGCACCTACGCTTTCGACCCAATTAAATTTAGAGCAGTTATGACTATTGCTTTCTATCCGAAATCGTTGATGGAATTACTAAGCGTTGTACCTGATCCTCTATTGGAGTGGTCAAGTCATGTTGATCTAGGCTGCAATAAACTCCAAACTAAAGCTTGTTATGCCTTATACACATTAAATCCTCTTATAACCACGATACCTTAAAGGTTTTTACTATTCTGATTTTCAGTCTTTGCTGCGGTATGGAATCGTTTATTGAAAATCATGTTCAGACTCTCAAAGGGTATTTGTTTTCTTATTTGCTCTCCGATGTATTTTGAATATATTTGCTCGATTAAATGTTTAGAAACATCTCTTAAAGTGACAAAGAACACAGAGTATCGGCACACTCCTCACCACACAAAATATGAATTAATTCGGAACAGCTGTTTCAAAGGCTCACTGGGCCCTCATTTTCAAACGAGTTACCGAATAAATCTGAACGAAAAACTAAAAACTTTTTTCTTAATTCAACCATGCCTGTCTATCCCTCCTCTCGAGGAAAAAGAGTATATGTACAATATCTCTAACATGTATTATCTGTGTATACTATTCATACTACTTTTCTATCGTTTAACTAACATGCTGAGTATATGTGAAACGGAGAAGGGTCTTGTCTCATCCCGCCCTCGTAAAATAGAGCGAGACGAAAGGAAGGTTACTTCCCGCTAATTCTCTATCTACGCATTCTAAGGATATTAAACAAATCAATACATATGTTGCAAAACACGGAGACTCGGTCTTTGTCAAGTGTGGACTGAAAAGTTCTTTTACCCTAATAAATCAAACAGGCAAGAGAAATGAAGTGGCGCATTATCTTTGTTTGAGAGATTCGAATGTGTTCTTATATACATGGTCTCAAATGCGTCTAACTTCCGAGGTGAAGTTACGTTATTAATTAATTTGAGGTTTTCTAATTTGATTACATGTTCTGTATCATTCATATGGTCAGCTACACTTGACGCTCCTGTTCGACCGAATCTGTAGCATCTCATGTGTTCATTAAATCTAGTACCTATCGCTTATTTTGTTTGTCCAATATGGTTTCTGGGATTAGTACGCTGGGGAAGAGTGAACAAACATCAAACGATACTAAAATTCCCCCCTCTTCTAATTCAATATTATTGACCTTATTAATTATTATTGATATTTATTATTATTGATCTCTTAAAGTATTTGCATTACAAGAGATAAGGCCGTTATGCCGATGTATGAGTTTCTGTTAAACGAACGTTTCAGTTCACTTTGTAAGCGAAAGCTTCTAGTGTATTTGTATAACCTTGTTCACAACGCTATTAATAATCCTTTATTTCTTTTATCTTCCTAGATTTAATTTAACAAATTTCGTGACCTTAACAAAAATATCAAATATTTATTTTTCATGACTCTATAACTCATGTGGTCTAGCTACAACTCTGTAAGCGATGCAGCAGATACATATATTTGACAGCACTTTTAATGAGTCCAAAAAGTATTAAAAATTGTATCAATTTCGCATAAGTTTATTTATTGTACGAGGATGGTATGATAAATACTTGTGGTAAGGAAGACAACGCAATTGTTCTGCATTTAGTAAATTTATTTCTCGACATAATGTTTTTGTAGCTCTATACACTTAGTCCAACTTTTTTGAGCCATCCAAATAATAGGATTTGCTTAACTCTGCAAAATAGGCCTCTGTTTTGGCAGTTACTTCTTGCCTTCATGCCTTGTGAATCCTAAACAATCGTCGCCATCTGATGGATTGTCTTCGCCTTCTTTGATGCACGTTCGCCGGGAAAGAAATCTTTTGCCGACTGACGTTTGATTTATGACGTGTAGTGATGTATCTAAAGCTTTGTTCCAACACCCTCAGGAAACCGTAAATTTACCATCCAGTACCTGCGCTACTATCTGCAGCTCTTTCGTTATATTACACATGTACTGGACGGTCAATTTACAGTTTTTTAAGGGTGTTGGAACAAGTCTCATGTTTCATCTACAATCACATAACGCCGCAGAAACTCACTCGTATTGTGCTTAAACATGTCCAAACATACATTGCTTGGAAGTTATCACGTGAATCCGTTTTTGATCAGTCGTCAGCAGATACGGCACCCATCTTGCCGATAGCTTTGTCATATTCAATTTTTCGTTGAGGATGTTTTGCACACGTTGAATTGAGATATTTACCATATTAGCAATCTCTGTAATCTTCACCCCACGGTCTGTTATATCATGAACTCTGTTGATCATATCGTCCATAGTCATCTCAGTGGAACGACCTGGTCGCTCCTCATCAAAGACGGCTGTTCGGCCACGTTTAAATTCGTTAAACCAGTATTTAATGGTAGTCAGCGAAGGTGTATGGTCCTTATAAACTGCATCCAACTTCTCCTTGATTTCTGCACACGTTTTTTAATCTCAAAAAGAAATCGAATCACTGACCGGTATTCTTTTTCCATGCTTCCACAAACACATAAACTTTCAACAGATCTCAAAGCAACACTACCCGATGAATCTCCAAAAATGTTTACAGACATTGACTAAAGAATAGTACTCACTGTCAGTAATGCAGATTTTGGCACAAAGCGCCATTTGTCTCCAAACACGGGTACTTCTCATACCATCCTCGTTTTTTTCACATTAACCTTAGTAGTTAATTATAGTTATAACCCTTGTAAATAGAATTTCTGCTGTTATATTAATAAATCATTATTATTATCATACGAGGGTGTATCAATTAATTTCCGGAAAGTATTTTTTACTACGCTACTAGATACAAATAGAAAACATAACATGTACTGTCGGAAGCTGACGTTAGTCTATTACTCAAACTGCATATACGTTAATCTCCTTCTCGCATACGCTTGCGTAAAAAATCTGCTAACCTAGTTTTTACAGATATATCAGGTTTCAAATTTGAAGAGCTTCACCTCTTAACAAAACTTGAGTAGAAACATAGTTAAAAGAGCTTCAGAGATAGCCCAGGTATATGGCGCAATTGGACACACATTTTAATAACTTATTTAAAGTTTAGAAGACGACGCAATAATTTTTTTCCAGTTTTGAAAGTGGATTTGAGTGGATTATGCGCATTGTTAACCTAATTTTTAAAAAGTAGACTTTATGCGCAGATTAAAACGTATTCTCTGTGTAATTTACATATGATAATGCAGAGAAACCTAGAAATGCTGACATTCCAAACCGCAGAAATTTAGAAGCATAACGCTAGTGCCCCTCTTACCAGTACCTTGTCTCTAAAGATGTGTGTCCAAATAAATGCATGGAATTGACTATCTATAAAACTCCTTTATCTGTGATGGAAATTCGCCGACATTGTTCTAAACTTAAGGAAGGTTTACGGGGATAATGCTGATCCACCAAAAAAACCACTGACTATGAATGGATAAAGCGTTTCAAAAAAGGAAGGGAATCGCTTAAAAATGATGATCGCAATGGAAAGCTGAAACGTCAATCACTGAGGCAAATGTGACGGCAATTCAAGAAATTTTTGAGATTTTAGAGCAAGATGGACGAGTGTCACTACAAGTAATCTACACATCTAACCATTTCACATAGGTCGGTTCAAGCAATTATGACTGCTACATTACGACTGGGCAAGCTTTCCGCCTGATGGGTATCAAAAGCGTTGCGCTCAGAGCACACTGCAACGAGAATGGACAATGCGTTTAACTTTCTAAACCACTTTGATGCAGATCCTAAAGACTTTCTTTCTCGGTTAGTAACCAGTGATGAAACGTGGGTTTATCAGTATGAATTTCGTGCTGACAGATCGGTTCGAAAAGTTTTGGGACAACGACAGCGTAGTTTTGTGTGATTTCTTAGAATCATTGATAGTTTCTAAGTTTTCTAGTTTTAAGAGAATACCGTTGGGAACTGCTTCCACGTGCCCCGTATAGTCCCTATTTGGCCCTATCGGACTTATTTCCTAAGTTAAAGGAAAATTTAAAGGGTGTTCGCTGGGAGTCAATTTTGGAAGTGAAGCATCCCGTACAACAGTGGTTCGAAGCACTGTCTCCAGGATTTTATAAAGACGGATTAGAACGATGGCAACATCATATGAACAAGTGTTTAGAACTAAATGGTGCACATGTAGAAAAATAATTTAAAAATTTAAAATAAAAAACATTTTCCGGGAATTTATTGAATTACCCTCGTATATTATTGTTCTGGTTATGGACAACGAGAGAGCGAGATTAATGAATCTCAGCATTTAGGCCACAATAGTCCCATTCTGTATCTTCTCTATACTGGAGAGCTTTTCAGGCCGTCAACCAACCGCTATCTTGGCATCGCCCCAATGACGCCAAAACGAAGCAGCTCCTCACCCAATATGGAGCTTCTAATTGACCCTAATGCAGGACAATTGCAGAGAAAGTGTTCCACTATCCTTCTTCAGGCTGGCAGCCCCTGCATGACAGGTCACCAATTAATCTAATCCTGAAGAGGTATTTCTTTAATTGCCAATGTCCAATCAGAATCGTAACAACTATGCTAAATTGCTTTCTGAACAAGCATCTTAAAGCTATCCGTTTGTTTACGTAAGTTAAAGACTTTGGCAGCACGGCATGCGTCCTGTATTCCTTCGTAAGTATGGCAGATTACTAAAGGTTAAAACACTTGCAGAGTTATTTGAAAGATCTACCGTAAAAGTTTTAATTGAATACAATTTGTTTTTGATGATACTGCAGCTTCATTTGTCACTAGTGCGTATTGCATGGAACAAATACATATGAAAACTGTATTTATCTTGCATACTAATTCATTCAAATGCATTCAACAACATAGTCTCCCTTAATCACCCCAGTACCTCCATCACCGTCTCATTACTCATCTCATTACCATTCACGCTGTTGGAATGCGCAAAAAAGTCCCTCCAATCCGACAAATCTCACCACCACTCGACTATAACTACGACCTACGCCCAAGAGCTGTCTGTCGCGATGATGATTTCACTGCACCAGACGCAGACAATGTCCTGCGTTCGTACAGCGGGTGAGGTGCTTGACCGAGCCTGTTATACACGGGAGAAATACATACAAAAAAAAAGAAATAAAAAAAGGGCGAGGTCGCAGACATGTGCGTACCGCAGGACTCGCTAAGAGAGCGGGATAGTAGATAGGTGCTCTCAGGTACACATAAATGGATGGATACAGAAGGAAGGTATGAATGACTTTTATATTCACCACGTTCCATCATTGTCGAATGAAAGCAACCCTTAAAAGGGGTAGGGGTAGCTGGGGGAAGACGAAAAAAACCTTTTCGACATCGTATTCGTGAAAGAGACGCGAGAATACGATGCTAACGCCCTCTAGGCTCGAATCTAAGGGTGAGAAGGCGAATGATCCGTCATTTATAACGATGCGAGATGATATTCAAATGTAATGGAATGTAAATAAAGTTAGGGGGTGGGGGTAGCGATTTTGGGGGTGATGCGAGGTTAAATTTGCTTGCATTTGAGAAATTGTCTAAATATGCATATCAAGATGAAAAAACTTGTGTTAGATGTCATTTATTGAATTATTTTTTCCAAACAAATTAACTACATTAATTTGGCCATATAAATACAAACATTTGAAAACATTTTAATTAAATAAATTTATAAAAACAGCTGTCGGTTAGGGTTTGATTTAGGAAACTAAAATTCCAACGTTTTATAAAAAGTAACATAATTATTAGATTAAATAAAAATGTAAACTCTTTTGGCATTAAAAATTGTTTGGGTTTGATTTAACTCTATTCGGAAAATAACAAATTTTAGTTAGGTTCTAGTCACTTAATATTTCTATTAACGGCAGTCTCTTCTTTCGCCTGGCAGAATCTACATGCTGTTCGCTCTGTCATGCTTAGGTTGCTCATGTGTTTCTTGAGCATACAATGTCCTGTTACCAGGCTATTATTGTTCTAATGGTCTTTCTATCCCTGCTTATTAGGTCTGTTGTAAATTTAGACCTGTGTCCAATCAGAAATTGCTTGGCCTGTCTGACCTGGAATACTTTTCCACCAGTCTTGAGATTTCTTGTAGTAATTGCTTTAACTACCGTATATGCTACGCCTACGGAGTGCTTTGGGTTTTTGTCAGCAGTTCACGAGCCTACTCGGGCTAATTTGTCTGCTTTAACATTTCCTCGATGACCTTCGTGCCCTAGTACCCAGACCCAGGCTCACCTTAGTTCGGCTACCCAGCCTATTGAGCGCATTCATGTAGTTCCACACCAGTTTCGTCTTCGCCTGTGTGGAGTCCAGCGCTTTTATCACTGCTCGGCTGTCTGAATAGATAGCAATAGATCGATAATTAACTTCTTGCTTGTTTCCGTCTTTGAGCCGTCTGTGTACCAGATAGATTCGGCTTTAATAGGCGGGCCTTTCTCAAGAGCCCTATCAATTGTGATTTTCCTTTCCAAACCTCTAAAACAATCATTCTGTCAAAAAGAACAAGTGGACACGTTTTCGTCAGAGATGTAGGTAGAACCCTTAAACCCAATAAAATAAGTATTTCGGCTTTGCTGGTGAAACATTATGGAGAAGTTTGAAAGAATGACAATCGCCTTTCTTTCTTCAGAAACATTTTTGAGGAAAAGTAGAGAATCAGTGGTGAGGATATTGCGTTTCTGTCAGATACTGAAGACGATGAGTTTAAGATTTAGTTTTCGTTGTATTAGTATTATTAATTTAATATTACATATTCATAACAAAAAAATATTAATAATATCCCTTTACCTATTAAAATTTAACATTTCATCAAGTTTAGGTGATGCGCTTTTTAACAATTAATATCAATATTCTATAGATGCAAAAGCAGATATAATAGAAGGTCAGATGCAAAGGAAGACAAGTGCATTTTTTAAATCAAATTGTATTTTTAGTAATACATTAAAATTTTCTGAATAATATATCAATTTTACAACCATATCAGTAGCAAAATCCTGTAAAAAGCTTAAAATTCTTGATCAAATTATTTGTAGGCTTTGTCTGTTTTACTTAAAATTGGTTTTGAGCCAAATGAAAAATCATTATCATAATGAGATTTAAACAACGAATCATTAGAATTGAGTCATTCCAAGCAAAACAGTCTGCCCAAAAATCTCAATAACTCAGAATGTGCTGGTTTTCATATACTTAACTCAGAATACGTATGTTAACTACATATAAACTATATGAAAAATTATGTTTTTCTAAGTAACTATTTTTTTATAGGGTGATAAAGTATGAGAGTTTTCGCGTACATGCATATTTTAACTTTTTCTCCCGATTACAGCAATGAACTTAGCCACATTTCTAAGGGGTTTTTACAAATAAGAGTCAAGAAAGTTACAAACCCACTAAAGTTGGTTATAACTTTTTTTATAAAAAAAAAACAACAAATAAATGCACTTTAAACTTTAATAATCAAATAGCACCCCTTTAATTTTAATAATTCTTAAAGATATGATTATACAGAACTTCAACCAGCCCAAGTTTCATGATGGAGAATTGAATATGAAAGTAGTTATAAAGAACAACGATGTCTGTTGGAAGCCAGACCGCACCAAGTAGGAATTAGGTACACGCCACTTGCCGAATCTCCACTTCTCTAAAGACTTCTAATGAACTAAAATACGTTTTAATGGCAATCTTTCCATGAACAGCCACAACACAGTAAACAAACCGACAAATCTAGTAGAATTTAATTCATGAGCTTCATTCTCATGCTCTCCATTAAATGTGAACGATTCCTTGCACGTTCAATTTTACCAACTCATAGAGTTTTGTGGGAGTTGTTATTACAGTTCCTTGCAAACTTGCATGGGTCGCTAGTCGTTTTACTGTACCGCCAACACCGTTACATAGGCCATAACTTATTGCAAAAAGATGCCGTTCGGCATAACCCTGTTGAAGTCGTCTTCTTGATAAAAGTCTGTCACAAATTTCACAATATTGTTAGGAACGTTTTGTTTGTACTTTGTATCTGGAACCGACATGATACCCTTTTTCAATTGTGTTAATTTTGCCTGATGTGCAATATAAGGAGAAATGCCGATTTTTTAAATAATCTTATACTCACTTCAATTTTTAAGAAGGTGGGCTAGTACCATATATGTTTCGTTTGCTGTTTTTGCTCTTACAAATTTTTCTTTAAATTGATTGATCATTTCCTGTCCATCATTTATCCCAGTGGGAAAAACGTTAAATACATTTTATTTATATTAATTTTTTTGGAAAAATGTAAAATCCATTAGTGTTGTGAACTAAATATTCCGAAATGGGGGAAAAGCAAATGCGTTTCAAATCGTCCTCCAACTTTAATAGATTCAACGTCTTTCATCCCAGGCGTAACCCTGTTGAAGTCGTCTTCTTGATAAAAGTCTGTCACAAATTTCACAATATTGTTAGGAACGTTTTGTTTGTACTTTATATCTGGAATCGACATGATACCCTTTTTCAGTTGCATTACCTTTGGCTGATGTGCAACATAAGGAGAAACGCCAATTTTTGAAATAATTTTATGCAAAAAGGTGCATTTAGAGATAATATTTTCATTTGGGCGTTTATTTTCACAGTAGAAATTCATTGTTTATTATCTTAAATTTCATGTAATAATCTTTACAATAATATTTTATTATCACTTAAAAATGTAAATGTAAACTACAATTTTTTTTTATTTATTGAGCATAATAAGTACAAATAATAATTGTAACAATATCATTATACATCCAGATGATGCCTACTCAATCCCTTCTTCCAAGCGCTTCTATCTAAAGCCATGGCTTCATCCAAATTTCTTTTTTCCATGTTTTTCCTCGTAATTTCATTCCATGAACGCCTTGGTCTTCCGCGTTTATTCTTTCCTGGCGCTTGTCAAAGAAATATTTTTTTAAGCCATCGATCTTCTGGCATTCTCATTAGATGGCCGAACCATCTCAAACCGCGTGTTTCTATCCTGTCGACTATTGCACGGCGGGCATCCATTTGTTGTCATATTGATTCATTTGGGACATGCTCTAGTCTGGACATGCTTGCACTTCTTCTGAGATAAGTGCTTCCAATCTCCGTTTCATTTCTTCATTCAGTATCCATATTTCTGCTTCATACATTGTTACCGATTCCACCATCACTTGTCCAATCCTCTTTTTTGTTTTTTTTTGATAGTGCAGTGTATCACCAGAGTGTACTGAGACAACCGATCACGTTTCAACCTTTTTGTATTCTGTTTTTGATTTCTGTTTCCCTTAGTCCTTTTCTATCGATGGTGGCGCCTAAATACTAATACTAATAATATTTGGAAATTGGCTTCGGTATTTACAGCGAGGTATTCTGTCTTCTTTACGTTTATCTGAAGTCCCCATTTCTTGTATTCCTCATATAGTTTTCTCAGCATGCATTCTAGGTCGTATGAGTCTTGCGCTAAGATGACCTGATCGTCCGAGAAATTCAAGTTGTAAAGGTGCTCGTCGTTTATGGGTATCCCCATTTTGGAACATTTCCTCATTTAGAAAAGCGTGTTTTCTAAATACAGATTAAATAATATTGGTGACATACTGCACCCCTGTAGCAGGACTTTGGTGATGTGTATGGGTTGTGATAGTTCTATCCCTTTTTTTATATGCTGTATTATCGGTATATTGTTCTTTAATTACACTTGACAAGTGTTTGTTCAAGCCAATCCGGGCCAGTGCCTCCCAAATCTTCGAATATGGGATAGAATCATAAGCTTTTTCGATATCTATAAAACCAAGATGTATTTCCTCCCCCTTATTGGCCTTTTTTTCTATTGCTTGTTGCAAGACGAACAGATTATCCACACTTGACCGCCCAGGAATGAACCCGCTTTGATCTTCATTTATTTTACGTGCGATACTTTCTCAGATTTTTTCATGAATTATTTTCCCGTATAGTCTACAAAGGCTACTGATTACACTGATTCCTCTATAGCAATTGGGATCCTTTTTATTCCCTTTTTTGAATGTGGACGTTATGTAAGCTTGCTTCCATTCTTTTGGTGTTTGTTTTGTTGATAGACAATTGTTAAAGAAGTTATTAATTCCTGGGGATCTACCATTCTTCATATTTGCTAGATGTTTTCTAACTTCTTGCTCCGTTATTTCTGGTTCATCTTCTTGGTCTTCTATGTCAAGTTGTACTCCTTTTCTGAACTGGTCTCTGTCCTCCGTTAATAACTTATTCTTATTCTTCTAATGGTATCATTTCACTGCTTTGGCTCTTATTATCGGTTTTCATACTTTTAATCATTTTCCATACCTCTGTGGATTGAGTACCTCCTATCTAGCTGTCAATGTGGTTGCATTTGCTCTCCCAGTATTGGTTTTTTCTCCTCCTTCATTTTTTTCCTGAGTTGTTCCTTCTATCTGTCGTTCTCTTGGTTAACCATTTGTTGTAGTCTCTTTTTTTCTTTCATCAATTCTTCCACTTCATCTGTTTTCCACAGTGGTCTTCGTCCCTTTTTTTTCTAGTAAACCTAACGCTTGATATTCTGTATTCCTTACTGCTGTCTTAATGTTAAAGTCGTCCATTTTTTCACGTAATCCAAGTTCAGTATACGGTCATATAGTTTTAAGTCGTAACATATAGTGGTCAGAACCAGTTTGGTCCTCGTTTAACTCGGCAATCTTGTATCTTCATTTTAGAATTTTCTCTCATTAAGAAGTAATCTATAACGGATTTTTGATTCAGTGAAGGTCTTTCCCAGTCGTTTGTAGGCCCATATACACCTATAACTACAGTTTCGTATCCATAATTTAGCATTATTAGGTTTATTATCCTATGAGATTCATATTCAAATTTTTTTTTTATACAGTCCCTGGCCAAATTACTTGAAACTCTCAATATTTTGTAGTTTCTTCATAATAAAATATAAACTATACATGTATTATATTTTTTATTTATAAAATATATTGTAAAATTATGTAACATATGTAAATATTAAATAAGTAATTAATATTTAGTCTATAACCCATGATTTTTAATAACACCCTTAATTCTTCGGGGCATTCTTTCAATGCAAGATATGATTGTCTCTTTTATATCTTAATCGTTCTCCCATACATCCTTTATATTCTTCATTAATATTTCCTTTGTAGGGTTTTCTCTTTCATATACCCTACTTTTCCGTCTCCACTAATCACTCCCCAAATCATTACCAGCGGAGGGTGTTTTACAGTTCGAAGAACCGTGGACTCTGTGAGACGTTTGCCAGGTCGTCTACGAACAAATTGTGCTCGCTGCACTAACACACAGAGCGAGCACTCGCCACTAAAGAAAATCTATTAAATAATGCAAACATTAATTCAGTAAAAACCATGTTGTTAAGCTATTCACCTTTTTCCAAATCTCGTCTGTAAAATGTCGATATTCTCTTGCAAAGTTGAGACGAGCAGATTTCATTTTTTCTGTTAAACGCGGATTTTTTACAGGTCTTCGGCCCATTAGGCGATTTTCGCGCAATCGGCGCCTGACAGTTCTGCTCGAAATCTCTATTCCTGTCTCTTGAAAATTTTTTTGAATCATTTTAATTGTAGCAAATCTATTGCTCAAAGCCTGATGAACAATTTCACGGTCAGATCTCTTCGAAGTTTTTCTTTTCCGACCGCACTTTGCCCGTCTTTGTGTCGATGTGCTAGCTCGTAGTAATTTTGCAATTTTTCGTTGTGAATGTTTGTTTGATTGTATAGCAGCTTCTTGTTCACTTGTTAAATCTTTCCCGGGCATTTTCTACAAAAAACCCCAAATATTTCAATTTTTTTTCAAATTCCAAATAATTAATTATTAAGAGAGAGATAGATTAACAATTTTACATTTGCAATAACTATATATCAACACAAAACACTTGACGATACTCCACAACTTAGCTTCTATACGGTTATGACGAAATATTTTAAAAAATATCGATGCATTCTCTAAACTGTGAATTCGCTAAATGTAAGTTGATAACTGAAATATTTATATATACGTACTTTACTCTTCTAAATATCATTTCTCTGGTATTTTTATTTATTGATACAATAATCTAGTCCCCCTATAAACGATCGGATTCAAAGCAAAAGAATATCACTATAATAGGATGGGAATTTCCAAGTAAAAGGGTTGATTTATGACATGTTTCAAATAATATGGCCAGGGACTGTAGTGTGAGCTAGAAATACTTTTTTTTATAATCTCCTATAAGCAAACTACCCTGAAACTTCACCAATTAATTATAACAATAATAAAAATTCTATGCAACTTTAATAGCATGTATTTTGCTATTTATCATAAGGGTAAACATATATACAAATATGAAGGAGATTGAAGACATGACCTTTCGAAACTTTTTCATGGAATGATTCAATTATTAAATTTTTTTATGGCTACAGACTTTTGCAAGTACTGTTAAATAACATAAAATTCCCATTCACGGGAATCACAATAATAGTAATCTGAAACGATCGACACAACATTTTTTTATGTTTTGTGTGGATGGTTATCACATCAGAAAACAAAAAAACAATATTTATTCAAATTGACACGTTAATTTTAGCAACAGAACAAAGTATATTTACAAAACAAGATAATCCAGCTTTGCATAAGCCGGATACTATTTTAGATACCAACCTGATAACTCTGACGGTATTATCATGTACTTTTGTTTCTGGAATTAAAAGATAAAAACCTAGTTTTTGACAAGTATAAAACTGCGTTGTACCATAAAATTAAGTTTGCCCACCCCAAGCATCAAATTTTTGCCGAATTTACGAGGGACGTGAGGTTTTGTAAACTAGCAAAATGCTTGCATCTCACATGGCATTTTCCTAGAACTTTTGAACGTCTGTAAAATCTATATCCTTTCTATTTGATCCATTTTTTATAAATCTTATTTTTGTGACTGGACAATCTGCAACTGTTCAATTCGCGGAAGAGAAAAACAAATTAAAAACATCGAACGCAAAGGAAATTACCAAACAATCTCTTTCACATGGACTCATTGCCAATTTCTATTAATAACAAGTTCTATACAATTCTCATTCCTACGTGATGTGGTTTTTTTTCTCTGAATACGAAACTTTCATCGTGCAAACTCCCGATTGCTGTGTTCGGAATTTTGATAAACATTTTTTCCCAAATAGCAATCGCCAAATATTTTGCTAGCGGCAACATAAACGGAAACATAAATGTGTTTCCAAGAATAATCGAGGTCTTTACAATTGTTTCGCTATACGCCATGAGTTAACCGACTAAACCGATTTATTTCACGTGATTTGTGTGTAAAGTGACTGTTTGACGTTTTATTCTGTTGTTATTGATCATTAATTTGTTAAATAGTGAAAGTTGGAATATTGGAAGCGAATTCTGGGAAGAGAATAAATAGGTTTTGTAAAGATGGTTGGGACCTTGGACCCAAATTCATAAACAAAAAATAACCATTAAAAGATAATTTCAATGTGGGCTTATCTAATACCATTTTCTTTTGTTGCAGCAGCAAGTAGATGAAGTTAATAGTGAAGAAGTGGAAGTCGATATAGATGAACTTTTAGATATGGAAAGTGATGAAGAACGACGGAGGCATTTACAGGTAAAGTACTGAACACTGCATTATTGGGCATTCTCTTTTTTGTAAAATTTTTCATGATTTTATATCAATACCATCGAGTAACCTGTACCGTATAAACCTCAACCAAGTTTCAAACTATAGACACAATGATAGACATATTTTATTAATTTTCATTTTTTAAACAATATACATTTGACAGAATTTATTGCCAACTTCGGAGAGAAAAGAATGTTAATAAAAATACACGAGATTTTAAACTTCCAAATGTGGATGTATGGAGGGTAAGTCAAAAATTATTTACACTTTTAGTTCTGCAACTGTATGATAGGTGTACAACAGATGCATTATTTTTCGATATAGTCTCCACCTTTAGCAATGCACTTGGTCCAGCGCGCCACAAGCTTCCATATGCCTTCCTGGTTGATTTTCGGTTGGTCGTGAAGCTACTTTTGCACCGCATCCCGAACGTCTGAGGCAAATCGACGACCTCTCAAAGCTTCCTTGAGCGGTCCAACGGTCACCTATGGTAACTCGCCTATTTGCTGTAACCATCTCTCGAGCTTGCTGAATGTTGTCGTCCATGGTCGAGGTTGACGGCCGTCCAGCTCACTCTTTTTGTGTAACGCTCGTGCGGCCGCTTTGAAACATTTCGATCCACAGCACTGTCCCCGTAGTGTGACAAAAGTCTCCGGTGAATTTCAGCGCCTTTCACACCCTCTGACCACAAAAATCACTGCTTGTTCCTCTTTGGTGCTAACTAATAGCGGACCTGACATGTTTATGCTGTTGTTGCTAGCAGACAAATGACGCAAAGCAGGATGAATACAATAGGTCCATTGTATTCATCCTGCTTTGGTTTCAGTGTTACTCAAACAGGTTAGTTCCCTCGATCAACTTTAACAGCCTATGCAACAAATCTTTCTCTGACTGTAGGTTAGTTGGCTTTGCAAAAGGAATCTGCGCTGACTGAACGCTGCGCATTCGAAAATTATATGTGAGCCTGTTTCCTCCTTTTCATTGCAAAGCCTGCATAAGGGTTCATGTTTATAGATACCCTTCTTGTACAAATGACTTCTCAAAGAGCCATGTGCTGTTACACACGTTCCTATCTTAAGTTGAATCATGTTTAAAGCAGGTATGTTATAACTATAACAGTTAAATATGGAGGCGGTTACAATTGGTATTGTTTTTTGATTCACTTATTAATTGCACTACGCACTCTTGGTAATACATACACTACCACTCATAAGTATTTGGGCACCTCAAATTTCAGGGTAAATCATTAAATATTTAAATGGAAATATTAAAATATGTATTTGGTTAAAATTTTAGTTTCGTCTATGTGACCTCCTTTACTTTTAATGATTGCGTCGCATAATCGGGGCATTCTTGCAATTAATCTTAACATTGTTTCCGGAATGATTCAAGCCCATGCTGCCTGTAGTTTGTTCCACATGTCATCTGCTGAAGTTGGGGCAGTTTTTCTTATTTCCCGATCGAGTTCTTCCCATAATAACTCGATGGGGTTCAAGTCTGGTCTTTGGGGTGGCCATTTCATGATTGTTAGTGACCCTTCCTTTTCCAACTATTCTAAATATTGCTTGCATAGTTTTGAAGTGTGTTTTGGGTCATTGTCTTGTTGGAATACAAAATCCCGACCCAAAATTCTTACATCAGAGGGTATTGCATTTTCCTTTAAGATGTGTTTGTATTGCTCTTTTCTCATTGTGCCTTAAATTTTTACGACATCACCTGCGGATGTACCAGCAAAACAACCACAAATCATTACTGGACCACCGCCGTGTTCCACGCTAGAGACTGTGTATTGCTCTAGTGCACGTTCACGTACAGATCTTATAAACACTCGTCTTCGCGAACCGAAAATCTCGAATTTGGATTCGTCTGCCCACAAAACCTTGCCCCAATCTTCTACCGTCCAATTTCGATGGTTACGTGCCCATTGTAACCTCTTATTCTTATTAATTTGGCGAAGCAATGGCTTTCGCATCGCAATTCGTCCGCCGGCTTTTTGCAAACGGCGTTTAACCGTGGACACGCTAATTCGCTTCGGAAGTACAGTATTGATTTCTGCGGCGATTTCTGGAGCTGTTTTTCTTCTATTTCGCTTGCTGGACACCACGATTGCAATATCTTATAACTGCCACTTTCACCGTATTTTTTGATGTTACAATCAACAGTAGATGGATTTAAATTTTCTAGCAATTTGACGATTGCTTATGCCCAAGTTATGTCGTGCTACTATCAGAGCACGCGTTTCAACACTAATTTCTTTCCCTTTCCGCATGTTTTAAATGAGCGGTAGTGTATACCAAACTCTGGACCGCGAAGTCTTTTGGACAGGCCATTGCTTTAATTCTTTAAAGGAATTTGTTCCTATCAGTAAGGATGTACATATAGTAACAATCCCTAAAAAAAAAACAACGGGAATGATTCAACCCCTGGATATGTATGGATTTCACGTATGAAAATCGTTTGTTAGAAAATTTTCCGACTTTGTAATATTTAAAAACTATAATGTTGATCTTCGACAAAGGAATCACATTGTTAAACTACAGTGAATGACGCTGTGTTTCTGAGCATCAGTTGTTTCGTCCACACACAGGCAGATTTTCGTATTTCTCAACTCGTCTTTTATACATTCTTTTACTGTACCTTGCACACCTGGCAAATTGTATCGTAATTGCATAGATGTTGGCAGCTTCCATGAGGGAACGTACTTAGCCCAAAAAGACGAAAGTATTCATTAGATACTAGATGTTGTGGGATGTTGCACACACTTAACATAAAAATAAAATCATATAAAAATTGCCAGTATGGAATACTGTTTCTTAAATTCAATACATGACGTTTATTTTTACAATGTTTTCTACATTCAAACCTACCGCGACTTAGCAATCCGCTATTGCATATTGTGCAATAAATATGCGGACTTCTAGATTCTAATCCACGGAAATGCCTGATATATTTAACGTTACACCCTTTGGGCGTCCCATCTCCGCGTACTTATTTGACGTGCAGCGTGCAACGTACGAGTTGAAAATTACCCCTGCCCACGCCGCTACCGCAACGCTACTGCCATCCGGTACCACCTTTTTAACAAACTCTATTGATGAATGAGCACGTAGATATGGATATGTATCTTTCGCGCACTCTGAACCTGTTCCTTAGAGTATTGTCTTTTAAATAAAGTAACATTTCGCTCATATTATTAACATTAATAAGCACTTGATAGCTCCTCCGGTACATAGGACTACACTTTTTAGCGCTGTTTCACGTTCTGTATCTACTTCTATTAGCTGTGTTCGGGTATTCGCTAGGACCAGATCAAGACTAAGAAGCACGTGGAGTGGATCAGGAGTAGAGCAAGAGTGGGTCACTCGAGCCATACTCCTAAACGAATGGATGGAGTAACTCTACGACATTTCCCAAAGTTAAAGAGCGCGAGTAGGGTACCTACTTGGAGTAAATGGAATTATTCTCAACGAATACCCGAACTCACCTATTATAATCGACTGTCTTTTAAATCGTTAGATGTTCGAGCATTCAGATGTGCATTATGCAGCCAATTTACATTCACAATAGCTAGTTTGTCATGTTTTTTCTCTTTTGCTAATTGATGGAACGCTTATTCTTTTATTTTTCTTTTGTACATATATGTTGCAGATTTTAGGTGTAAGCTAATTTAGGTATGTAGGCTTTCCTTATTTGTTTTTACACGTTTAAGGATTCAGTGGTATAGCAGGGAACAGCAATACAGGTCTCGTAAAGCGAATGCGTACAACAAAAAATGTGGGCGTTACGCCGAGCAAGTAAGGGCATACATATTTACGTGCAAGGAGGAGAGGGCGCGACAGCGCGATTGACTTGTGATCTCCAGTCGCTAAGAAGGAGCGGGTGACTCACTATTTTTTACTGTTCGTCTGAACTATCCCTTGAGATTTCCTTTAATTGGCAAATATTGTATTTCGTTTTATCTCTTGTTCACTTAACTTCTAAAGGAAAATAAAGACGATATTTATAGTCATTTTGTAAAGTCAATGATGGCGTTAAAGCAAAAATGTATAGCTTTGCTTCGAATAGTATGCCAAAGTGAATATAATTACTACAAAAACAGATACAGATACCTTTTGGAAATAGGGGTGGGGGTCATGCCTACATGTATCGATAATTTATATGAACATCTAACAAGAAATAATTAACGAGAAACACAGAAACACCCGATTTCACTCTCCCAAGTTTCATAAAATTCTAGAAGTGTGTGTTGGGTACCTTTCCTTGTAAGTTACTGAGTCAGTACAACTCTGATTGACTAGACAAGTTTTACGTGCTTTATCATATTAACGTACATACAGGAGTATAATTTAATGCAACTTTTGAATAGTTTTTTTCTTAATTCTGGTTAGGAAGTTGTTCAATCGCCATCATACCAGATGAGTCAGTGAAATTTTGACTGGCTCTCCTTAATAGCTGCAGCTTCGGCAGGATTGAATTGTACAACAACAGGTTTTACTATTTTGAAATGTTCAGAATAATAAAAAGCTGCCTGCAACCATGTTCCCCAACGTGTAAGAATTTGCTGTGAAATTATCGTAGGCGTTTGGGAGATTTCAAAAAAACTTTTTTTGTGGTTGTTATTAATGCATCTACCTCGGGAGAGCATTGTCGAATGGTTTCTGCCACAAAATGTAAAGCATGCACTTTACACGTAAATATAACTTGCAACTTGCAACCATGTTCAAAAAGAGAACGGCCTACCGAACGCATTATCGCTGCGCCATCGCTCACAAACATCAACACCTTATCTTTTGAAATTTGAAATTTTTCCGACGTACTAAGTACAACCTTCGTAATTGCTGCAGGAGTACACACTTATAGTCTTCGGCTAGCAAGTAACAGTGGTAATGTAGGTTTACTGGGGTCTAGTATGCGTACCATAATATTTACAATTGCATTTTTTTACAGTCTGTTTTCCACATCATCGCATACAAATGCAATATGCTTACGTGCCGTTTTCTCCGTTGGCAACCGCAACTCGGGATTGTATTTGTCCCAAAAGTCCTTAAACGGTTGTTTATCGAGTAAGCCTAGTGGCAAATTACAATTTATCAACATAAGAATTACATAAAAAAAATGCACTTCTCGGTGGCATGCCCAATTTTCGTTTTCTATGGTGTGCGGAATTTACGTGTCTTGTACAGTTCCACTTCTTATTTGACATCGAATGTATTTTGCACATTTTACAAACTATCTTACTCCCGTTGTAAAAAAAGAAATCAAAAAACATACTGGAAAGGGTCTAGTACATTTACTAAAACTACAATTATACTAGTTTTTCTATCACGCATACCTAAAGAATACTCAATTATAACTACGTCTATCATAAAATCAACTTACGCTCTGCAAACTGACTGAGTGATGATGACTTGTCGTGTCGTATCATAATCGGCCAGCCCTCCCCGCCCACCTAAACACAGTCACACCGCCGCTGCGATTGCTCTCCAGTTGCCGGCCTCTACTGATCACCTACGAATGGAACGCAAAAAAACCCCAGTTCTTAATTTCACCCTCCAAAACCGTTTCTCAGTAGAAACGGAAACCGTAGTCCTACAAGATCTAAAAACCACCCAAGCTTCATTAAATTCTGCAAGTGCGGGTTGGGTGCGTTTCCTTGCTAGTAAACTATGTGATCAAGAATATAGTTTTGTAACTACACGAGTTATTACACATAGAGAAACGTTTACTTGTATCAAGACTGTCCACCTCAATTCAAGACAATTACTGTTTCAATTATCCACAATACAATAACTGTTTTAAATCAAAAGAAATATTTTCTTAGCGTCTTTTTCTCTACTTAAGAGAAGTATATACTTGTAATGAAATAATTGTGTTTCTTTGTTTAAGACGTTTGTTTACTTGACTCAAGAAAATCTTGCTGAAAATTTGAAGAAAGCGATTCTCGTATGGCCGTTTTAACACAAAACAATATTTTCTTAATTCAAGAAAGCGTTTAGATATTGTCCATAAATCAATAATTCATTTTCTTAAAATATTTACTTAAAATTCTTAAAATGCATATTATTTATATGCACATTATTAATTGCACTTACCTTTTTTAAAACAGTACGATATATCGGTACATAATGCAGTAAGTTATTCTCATTGCTTGTGATTTTAAAAAAGCCTAAGGTAGGTTGTTTACGGAATAATGTTCAAACAAAAGCGAACTTAATATAGAAGTACGCATGAAAAAGTGTCTAGAAACAATAACCAAATATAATATTATATGTATAAGCTCATGTTATTGATGGAATCGCTCCCGGCAAAAACAATGTGAGAAAAGAACAGCACTAACGCTTTTTGCTCCTGCTCACATTCTTATTTATCTCTCAGCTTATGCCACTAATCTTCAAAAACAGCACTGAAATATTTCGTGACGCCACCTACTGCCAAGAGATATAGTCCTGCCGTCCTACCTATACAATGATATAACCTTTAACGTACAACGTTTCATAAACATTTTCAAAAGATACCAGTTGATGTCATATTTTTTTCTTTTTAATACTATTACCACATGTACTAATTTAGTTATAGTTCTTTTTTAAATACATATATAATAAATAATAATTATTAAAGGAATAAATAAACTTAAATATCAACTCATTAATTATTAAACTACATACAAATAATCTCTATTTAATTACATTATTAAAGAAATAATTTTATTATACTGTAACCTACAAAAAAAAAAGTGTTCATTAGTTCATTCACTTGCTCCTAATTTTAATTATTAACTAGGTTTTTTCCATTATTGTAATTTTTCTTTTATTGGATATCTTTGTAGCTGGCCTGATGATGTGTTGTTTGAACACGAAACCAGTCGCCTAATTTCTCAATAGAACTTTGTGAGATCTGGTCCATTTTTTTTATCCTTACCTGTAATATGAATATTTTCTTAACTTAAAACTAAATGATTTACTTGGAAGAAATATTTTTCTGTGTTGGATTTTCTTGATTTTCTAATCCTAAGAAAATATTCATTTAATACAAATAAAATTATGTTCTTATATTATACATTTTTATAATCTTAAAATGAAAATATTTTCTCGAATAGAGACTGATTTTTGCAAGAAAGTCTATTTCCTAAATGCAAGATACCATTTCTCTGCGTATAACTGCAGATAAAATTTGCAAATTTTCAGATTTCTTCACCTTACTACTCTTACTTCTTTTGCTTATAATATTTACCAATTCTACTGATAGAAAACTTCCATTATGACAATGTTAAATTTGAGAAAAAAACCGGCACAATTTAATATCTCTTTTATTAGCAAAACATTTCACAGAAAACAATTTCTGCCGGTTTATAACATTTCGCTATAGTTTTTACACCCAACCACATACGTATATTTTTATATTAACCTAAATCTCTACATTTATATTTGAGAAATATTAATCTACCACTTCTTTTATTTGAAAATTTCTTTTTCATTAACACGTTTAATTCTCTTGATATACCGCATAATATTGAATAATTATGTAATGATTTTCTGGGAAGTCCTTGAACGAAATTATTATTCGTTATAACCAGCGCGCGAAATAGGCACCAGTGTGTATAAAACAAAATAATAAATACATCATCAAGTCGACAACGATGAACTGTATGAATAATAATGCAATGAGTACAATAAACCCAGTAAATTTAACTTATGCGTACACAAGGGCAACGATTAGACCATTAAAAATTATTATTTTTGTCCTCGTGAAGTAGTATTCATTTAGTTTTCGGTATTTTTTCTGTTTCAGGCGCTCCTTATAGATGCCAAGAAGTCTCAAAATGATGTCAAAGTAAGTATTTGATTTGGTCAATATATTTGTTTTTGTTTACGAATTCTTTGTGAAATAAACAAAGGGTAAAGTCCAAATGAAGTCCTTGCTAGAGCAACGCAACTGCGCTGAAAGCCAGTGGCGGACGCATAAAAGTTTACACAAAATAAATTAAATGTGGTACGTGCTCAAACACTTACCGTTTTAACAGTTCTCCGTGAAATCACAAAGTGGATAATGTTTATTTAATATTTGTAACATTAGATGTTTCCAAAGTTGTTTCGGCAAAGTGAGTGCGGCGTGATGAAAAAGTGTTTTTGTATGCCGAAAACGAACGTTCTACATCTAGTGACGTTATATTTGCGTAAGTAAAATAATCTTTCAAATAACTTAACGGTTCTGTTGACACACCTTCACAAATTTGTCTTAATGTGCCAAAATCAGAGTCTTTATCTAAAACACTTTCAAACCTTTCTAAAACACAAACATTTCTTGCGTCTTCTATCGCGCCTAGCTGCGCGTGAACATGTTGCACTATTTGCAAAGATTCCACTAACGACACCGAAGAATTTTGTAGTTTTTCTATCGCATCCGCTAGTCCCACGTAATTGTTCTGAATAATTTTCAAATCTGTTTTAACTTGACTATCCTGAAATTTCAAGCGGCTTACCTTGACAGCCGCAGCTTCCTTTGGGTCGAATTCTAAAATCACGTCCTTTATATTTTCAAAATATTTAAGATAATAAAATGCAGCCTTTAACCATGTTCCCCAACGAGTACGAATAGGTTGTGGTGGTTCAGGAATACCGGGGCATAGTCTATGAAATTCCCGAATACGTTTTGGGGATTTTACAAACACAGCTTTCGTATGTGCTATTAGAGCGTCTACCTCGGGATAACATTTTCTGATACTATCTGCTACGAGATTGAGAGTATGAATTTTACATGTAATATACAACAAGTTAGCACAATGTTTTTTAAGAGATCGACCTACAGCAAGCTTGTTTGCGGCACCATCACTCATAAACATCAACAGTTCATTTGTTGAAAGTTCAAACTTTTCCGATGTATTTAACACCAACATTGAAATTACTTCGGCAGTGCATCGTTGTATTCGTCTGGAAGCTAGTAAAATTGAGGGTGACGGTCGATGTGGTTCCATTGTGCGTACCATTACATTAACCACAGAATGTTTTTTTTACGATCTGTTGTTTCGTCCACACATAACCACAGTTTTTTATCTTGCAACTCCGATTTAATTCTTTTCTCGACATGCTCACGAGCAGACGGCACAACTCTCTGTAATGTTCTCTCACTTGGTAACTTAAAGTCCGAATATTCATTCCAAAACGAGACGTATGCTTTCTTCCTTAGTAAATGAAATGGTAAATTACATGCAATAAACACATAAATTAAATTTAAATTTGTCATAATCTCGTGTGGAATTTTTGTTGAAACATGCCCTGCACTATTTACGTGCCGTAGACAATCACTTTTCGACCAAAATATTAAATCTACTTTACACACTACACATTGAATTTTAGCGCCATCACATTTTAAATCAGGCATTTCTGCAATAAATTCTCTTATTGTGTCCAAGTTTGGTCGTTTTCGCGACGTAGGAAACATTTTCAAAACAAACGTAGAACTACGATATAGCATACGCCGGCGTAGATGCATACACAACAGATCGGTTTTCGAGTCGCAGTTATACTGACGCTTATACCGAATTGTCCCGGCCGTGTTGATTTTGTGTAAATTTTTATGCGTCAGCCACTGGCTTTCAGCGCAGTTTGCGTTGCTCTAGTCCTTGCACATGAAAGTATCCTAACAAATTGACTTCGTCTTCAAGAAAAAAAATCTGATTTCATTATTATAGATAAGAAAGGTCAATATGAGAGGATCATGTTTTCTGCACACTATTAGGAATCCATAAAAGCACTGAAACAAAAAACTTCGTAATTAAAATTGAAAGTATTGCTCTTTTCACTCTAGTTGATTATTAAAGTGAAAAGGATAGTTTGCAGTAGTAACAGGTTTTTTAACCTCAGCCAAACAAATTTTCTTCCACATTACCGCAACATTTTTGTTGAGATTTTCAAAGTACAGTAGAGTCTCGATATAGTGAACTAATTGATGCACGGCTTCATCACTCCACCGAGGTTGTTCACTATTTAGAGTGCAGGTAAAAGTGCATAGAAGTGACACAATTTGTTTATTATATTAACAGATCATGCTTCAGACTACACTAATAAAATAAAATAAAGAAACCTAAATTCTTAAAAAAAAAAATAATGCATAATAATTTATTTATTTGTGGGAAATAACCGTATGTAAAATAATTTAATTAATTGAAAAAATCTGTTGATTTGGTTTGCTTTCTTGGCTTATTATAGATTTTCTGACCCAACTTAGCTCTCAGATCCTGAAGAACCATTATACTTCAATATTCTAGTTCATCTGAGTTTTCTTCGACCCACTGAATGACATAGTTCAAAGATTTCAATGTTTCACCAGCGGAAATCGACTTCTTTGTAACAATTGGATGTTCACTAACATCGCTGTCTTCATCTTCAATTTGAACTGGTTCATCTCGCCCTTCTTCTAGCTGGCTGTCCCCATTCCAAAGCCCAACGTCATTCCGATCACATACTCATAAATTTTGTTATTCTAAGAACATACTTTTGCATATATGTATGTACATGCATACATAGATTTTCTCTTTTTTTACTTACATTAGTATTCATGACGTTTAAGATATTCATAATTTCAGCTTGCACATACTCTGGATCTTCTTCACTTAATCGCAATGCCAAAGCGCTTAAGGGAATGTTATCTTCCACTTCAGAGTCGTGTGGTTGCGGTAAAATTTTATGCCAACATTTATGAATAACTGTTGGTTTTAATTATTCCCAAGCCATGTTTAAGTTTAAAATAGCATCTCTTAATGTTACGGCTTTTAATGCTGCTCCAATGTCATTGTCTGCAACCGACTCTTAAAAATGTCTGATGTCATTCATGCCGTGTTTGAATGGTCATAATTCACTGGACTATTAATGTTTTTGAGCGTTCGGGGATTCTTAGCTTTTCCTATGATCAGTAACTTGAGTTTATGACTTCCGGCAGCATTCGCACAAGCCAAAAACGTTACTCTTTGTTTATCAGTCTTTCTTCCCGGAGCTGTTTTTTCTAATGACGAAACGTAGGTTTTATCGGGCAGGAGCTTTCAGTATAACCCTGATTCGTCCGTATTGTAGATTTGTTCTAAACTAAGTTGAAGTTCTGTTATTCTTTCTGATATTTTTTCTTTAAATGGAGTTACTACTTCCGGTCGTGATGATAGTTTCTCCCCGGCAATTTTTAAAAATCTTATGCCATAGCGTTTTTTAAATTTTTATAACCAGCCATTGCTCGCATGAAAAAAGCCTGTATAAAATTTTGCATGCAGCTGTTTCGCTTTCTCTTTGATCATGTCTCCATTAATAGGCGCGTGTTTTTCCCTTTGCTTCAAAAACCACTTATAAATAGCTTTTTCCATTTTTGGATAAACTGATATTTTCATTGTTTTTCTTTTTCTCGGAACTGTAAACGTACTATTAATGCTTTCCAAAATCTGACATCTCTTATTTTCCATCCATTATTTAATAGCCAATTTCTTGGGACAAAAATCATCACAATGTTTTTTAATGAATAATTTATCTGTATGTGACACTCTCTATATAATAATCTTTTTGGAATAATTCTTTAAGCAAAAATATATGTATTGTATTAATAATCTACAATAGAACGAGTGAACTTGATTTTAAACGACATCATGTAACTTATGAATGGATGTCTCAGTTGGAACGAATCTTATTACAGCTAAGACAAGCTGTATTTAGATATAAAAGAGGTACAGTATTGCGGCATATTGTTTTCGTTTCTACCAGTTAAAAGACCTTCTTTTCTTTAAATTATACTTGCATATGTAAGGTTGAAAGACTTCTTGTATTCAGTGGCTAACAATTGTTGTACAGTGCATTGATTCATAATGTCGAAACGTAAATGTCTCTCTTTCGAAGAGAAATTCAAGGTGTTACCAATCCCATGAATACATACAGTTCACTCTATAGAAGTACATTATGTTCACTATTCGGAGGTCAATGTTAACATTTTTGTGTTCACTGTAGTGGATAGTTCACTATATCGCATGTTCACTATATCCAGACTCTACTGTATTTTCATTGTAAATTTTCAACAACCTAACGGTTTTTACTAAACTTAAAAGTATTCATGTTTTTTTATCATTTTTCAATGAAGTTACTAGCTTCAATTTCAACACCAACCTATTTTTCTAATAATTCAAACTTAGTTTCTAGCAATTGAACAATTTTTTTCTTGGAAAACCTTTAATGTAGAAAATTTGTGAAGCTCACACTGTACACCAATATTTGTTGAAATTGCGGCACCTATTAGAGAGTATGCATACCAAAGTTTTCAGAACATTTTTAGATATCGATATCTTGTTCAAAATTGTTTTACTTTTAAACTAATTGTTGCGGCAATTAACAATAAATATAATAAAAAATGCTTAATATTTAAATTATTGATAGTGGGCCATTATCTTCAATGGTCCTCAGTTTTCTTCTGACTTATCCCATCATCTTCTGGATAATAGCAGGATCAGTTTACCGAATTTCTCGAATACGACGTCCTAGTCTTAGCAGTTTCCCATCCATTGTCGTACACTTTTCTGACCAACATTGACCAAAAGTCTTCTACTGGCTGAGCCTGAGGTACATTAGAAGGATTATCCAATTTAGGAATAAAGTTTATGTTGTTTGTGTTATGCCAATCTCTAGTTATTCTTGCATAATGACTTGAAACTAGATCAGGCCAAAACATTATATCATCATGATATGTATTTAAAAACTGAAGCAGTCTAGAGAGGCATCTTTCAATATAAAGTTCTGCAGTTACGGCTTCTCTTAACACGGCTGTACGGCTGCGAAATAAATCCGGCCTTAGAAATGACACCACACTAAAATTTTGTCCTCAACATTGGATTTACCTTTGAGCTTGATATTGTCTGGTGTGTTCTATATGATCGGTATAAAAACCGTCGTTTCCCCTCATCTCTGAATGGGACAAAGTAAAATATTTCTCATCATCCACAACAATCAGTTTATTGACAAAATGGATACGCCTTAAAGCACGATAACATCTGGGAATTCTAACTGATCCGCGGTATATTTTGGTGCCTTTCTTCTGTTTCGAAACACCTCGTTATTTCGAATTCGCTATGAAACTCCAACTCAATCTTTAACGGCTTCAAGCAGTCTTTATTCCTTCACCAGGCTCAAAGCTCATTGTCGATCACCTTTGGACAAATTAACGCACGGTATATTCACATTCCTTTATGGTCTAATAAATTGTTGATACATAAATATTTTGTTTTCGATAAATGGCCACTACACCACGCTTGGGAATTCGCCCAACTAGATTAAATTCCTTTACGAATATCTAGCGTGTAAAACGTTTTGCTGAACCAAATCCCAAAAACTAACCTGTCATAAATAAAACAAGGTAATTGTGACGTTTCATTTCCAGCGACAACCTGATTAAACGCCATTTGATACAACTGCAAACCATTTCGAAATTTTCCTAAAACTTTGGGACCATACGTTATAAATTAGAAAACTACGAGTATTGTAAGCCTTTTGCAATATGTTTTATTTGTATTGTAGGTCCACACGAGGGCGGTGTAATGTAATCATTTAATTGTTTTGTAGTACTGCATAAATTTGTGAAATTTCATTGTTTATTTACATTTTTTTTCTTTGTACTGCAATTTCAATAAACAGTGATGTATGTACCTATCCGTAATACACCGCATTTGATCTATTTTATGCCATCTTTTCTGTTTCAGAAATTTATCAATGATTTACTAGATAAGGCTAAGACACTGTAGGTTAAGTCAAGTGCCAAAAATTTAAAATAAAACAACAAAAAAGAGGTGACGTTTCGAAGACTTTGGCCCTATGGAGCCCCATAACTACTACTACTGCACAAGTTTTTAGTGATTTTCTCGTTTTATTTTTTCGCAATTTTTCGTTCCTCGGACTTTTTGGAAACAAAGAAGAAGAACATCCACAGAAAAAAAGAAGAAAACAGACGAATCTTAACACGAATATCAAACATGCAGATTATACGAAACCAATATGGAACTTGAACAAAAACTACAACAATCAGATTTTTCTTTTGAATTTAGCCTGTACATGTATTTCGAAAAAGAGTATATACTACGCAGTATATTCACAACAATATAGGCAAAATAATTACTTATATACGTATATAGTATATATGATATATAACATGAAAAATGATTTTAGATTATATTGGTTTTAATTTTATTTCGAAAGTCGAATAATTTGATTGTAGTGACGTTTGTAAAGACAGCCATCCAATTAAAACGGTGTATTTCAAACATGCAGACCAGTTGTCCTTCCTAGAGTAATTAGTGACAACTACATTAGAAAAAATGTAAGAAATCTATTATAAAGGGAGTAATTATGGATATTTACTTGTTAATGTCTATTTTGAAATCTTTTTCGTACAGATCTAGTTTGAATTAAAATATTATTTGGGACACTCTGTATATTATCAAACTATTTGAAATACAAGTTTTCATTGGAATAGCTTTCAGCATTTATTTCTGCATTGATTCTAAACAAATGCAAATCGGTTATTAATTAATAGTAAAGAAATCAATATATTGATTGTATTTGTAAAATATATTTAACAACGTAATAATTAAATTTACAATAAAAAAACAAGTAAAAAAAGCGAAAAAGAAAAAAAGTGTTGTTGTTGATGAATTTTTTGTAAAACAAAAAAGAACAGTTTTTAAACGCTAAATTTTTGCATTTGTAGGATTATTTGTACTATAATCTAATTCTTATTAAAGATAACAAATAAATAAACAAAGTGAATAATCTATGAATATTTAAAATATAGCTAGTCCCATTTTAATGAGATCGTAGAATTTAACCATATCTTGACTGCCTGATGCAACCAATACATGTCAACATCTCTGTTATTCTGTTTCTATATTATATATATATATAAATACAGTGAAATCTTTCTAAAACGGACCCCGTTATATTAAAAAGAATAATTCAACTTGTCCATATGAACTGTCCGTTCTAGAAAGTGTCCGTTTCAGAAAGATTTCGCCGAAGACGTTTTTTTGTAAAAAATAATTAAATTATATTAAATTTGAATATTTAAGTATTATTACTATTACTACTATACTATTATAATTATTGTATTAAAATTGAAATACAATTATTATTGCATTTTGTACAATCTATTGAAACGTAAATTAAATTGAAGATACGTATCCCATTACAGTTTTATTAACCGAAAATCGTTACAAGTCGAGTTGTTAAAAATAATTAATTGGACGAAAAGAATATGGTAAAAGTGGAAGTAAATGAATTGTAGATAAGCAATAACAAAATTTTAAAGTAGTCGTCAAATCAAGGAATTTTTTGTTCAACAGTTTAAATACCTTTTCCATAGTATTTAATTATACTTCATATAATTGCCAACTGTTCCAAGTGTTTTTTTCAATATATGTCGTTTTAAAATTGCGATATAAATAGATATTAGCCTTGTTTCTGTAGAAATCACAAACTAGTCAGAGCCATTCAATTGTCGTGAAATCAGTCAGAAAATAGTTTCTGATTTCTTTTAGCCAATCAAATTGCGTCTGACTAGTTTGTAATTTCTGCAGAAACAAGCCTATTTCCTTACAGAGAACAATCCTGTTGTTTAAGATTTGTTTGTTTATTATTAATAACAGTTGGCAATTTCCATAAATTAAAAAAAAAACATGAATAAATCGGCGTTTTGTTTATTGCTTTACCAACATAAAATTGCCTAGAAAGTTTAAATGCCAAATTATAAGAAGTTCCATAATATTAATAGTGTTTTGATAATGCAAGTAACACAAAGAAAAGGCTTTTCGTTAGTATTAGAAATGATGTGAGAAGGAGAAATCATGCTAAGCGTGATAATTTTCTACAGAATTTGAAGTAAGGAAAAAATAAATCATATGCAACGCCCATTTTCGAATTGTGAACTTAATTTATTGTGTTGATTGTGCAAACAGAGCTTCCTCTTAAATATTGGAATATCCAATGTCTTAAAGTAAATGTTTAATCTAAAACGCATACAGTCATATAATCGGCAAAAATATTAAGTAATCAATGAAATGATGTCTTAAGTGTTGTGTTGTTATGTATGGTAGATACTTATGATAGCAAAGAAAAGAAAGCGCATTCAACGCAAAATTTTTAGCAATTTGACGTAGGTATGTTACTTATAAAAAGGGAGCCTATTCTTACTTCCGAGTACACTCGAGATCCTACTGTTTTTAGATTTTTGCGGATACTGTTACTGAAAATAAAAAATAACAACTATAAAGCACCAAAAGCACTCTTAAAACTTGCTATTGTAACGTTTACTACATTATTATTGATTATATTTGATCTATGTGATCTCAACATTCTCAATTTTTGACATGTATATCATAGAATTGAATTGTATTTAGTCTCATAGGATGTGTAAAACTTATTACTATTATATGAATAATAAAATTGTAATTATATTAAAAATGACGTTGTCTCTTTAATTTACTGTACCTTGTATACGCAATATCTTTTTGGTTGAATGCAGCTAGGATGTAAAGCGCTTTTAGGCTGAACACATGTAATTCAAAAATTAATTTTAAATTTCAAATAGAAGGTATCAATAAGTGTATATATAAAGTTATCACAATTTTAGCCTTTTAAAACGTTTAAAATTCTTTATTATCATAACATATACATATTTTTGTTTACTCACATAACAAAGTGCGATGTACTTTTAAGTTATTAGTAATACATTCGATTTAAACTGAAATAAAATTAAGGTAAGTAGGATGCAAATTTTAGGAATCCTATACCCCAAATTATGCTTTGATTTTATATTTATATACAAAGCAATACCCCGCATATTTTTAGAAGTACGAAAATAGCTTAAAATCCGATCTAAATATAAATCCATTACTCCGATAACACCAATTGCTTAAAGTAAAACATTCCACGATTATAATTTCGTTCATTTCATTCGCAATTTTACGATAAGGGCGTTTTTTTTTTTAAATTCGATTAGCGAAGGAAAATTGACAAAAAACATTTGAATCAATGCCTTCGGAGCTGTCATATTTACTTGTTAAAATAGACGGAAACATATTTTACTGATCATCAGAAAATTAAAGTAAGTATCGCTTAGAGTTAATTCTCTTCTAAAGATCGATGAAATCAAATTAAGCGCTTTGGGAATATAACAGGCGCATGTATACATGCGCAGATCTAACCTATATTCGGTCATTTCTTGCAAAAAAATTCTGCTAAGTTAAAGTAAACACTTTAAAAAAGGGAAAACCTTGCTTACCGTTTTCTGTTTGGCATTACATCTCGTTTTCTAACTACTATTCTTATGGCATTAGGTGAAGAATTTGACAGTGGCATGGAATCACAAGGAGGTAGTGCAAAGGATAACACACCAGAGAAAAAACCACCGATTGAAGGTGATATAGAGGATGAGGTAACGGAATAGCACCAATAGACGATTAGATATATATCTTTTCATTCATTTATTAGAAATGCGTGTACGTTTTTCTAGCCGGATGAAACATTATCTGAGAGGTTATGGGGTTTAACCGAGATGTTCCCAGAAACAGTTAGGAATACTGCTGCTCAAATTGCGGATAGTACTTCGACAGGCGTTAAATTTGCGTACAGTTTCTCGCGATCGGCGTTTTGGATAATCTTTAGTAGTTCGATAATACTCTTCGCACCTGTAATTTTTGAGGTCGAACGGGCTCAATTGGAGGAGATGCAAAGGAATCAACAAAAACAAGTAAGCGAATTACCTTTTTATGTCTTGCATGTTAGTCACAATAGGAGATAATGTTATATAAAGTAAATTACTATATATTATTGATAATCTTTTTTCTATTGTAGATTCTATTAGGTCCAAATACAACGATACCAGGCAGTGGAGGTATGCCCTTGATGCCACCTCCATTACATAGATCATAGACAAATTGAATGCGAAGGAGTAAAAGACGATTTAGTGCATCTATAATTTGTTTTGTTTAATTCTTCTCGTTTGTACCAATCGACAACACAAATAAATGAACACTGTACACAAAGATTGTAAATTTTCTTGTAACTAATTTGAAATTACAATCTCTGAAAGCGATTGCATTTTTTAGGCAAAATGGCATAAAAAATACTGTTGATTTCCTTTTTTTAATGTGTTAATTAGACGTATAAATCACATTCAATATTGCCTTTTAGTTTGTTTTTGAGATACCAGTTAATAAAAAGTTTTGGACTCTTAATAAGTTTTATTTGTTAGACAATTTTTAGCCCTGTCTAATTTCAAATTTTAGAGAAGTTTGGATATTGGACGTCACCAATTTAGTGCAAATTACATTCACATGGGCGCTGGCTACATGAATTGAAGTATTAATCTACATTTTGACAGTTATTGCGAAATTTAATCATCGTTTCTGTCTAAAATTACTATCAATTATGGGTATTAAGTTATAAATCCTTTTCTGGTGATCGGAAATGTTTGTCAGTTTAAAATAACTGCAGTGTAATTAATTATTTTATCTCAATAGTTTTATTTATAAGACAATAAATGGCAAATACAGGAGTTTTACCCTTCGTCAGAGGGGTAGATTTTACCCGAAACGATTTTAGCGTAAGCGCACACAATTTCTATTTAGAATCTTATATTAACGCTTCACATTTTAGCAAGACAAATTCCCAGATGCTGTTAGTATGATGACAGGTGTTCAATGGCTCAAACTAGACCGTACGAATCTTACAGAGATTCCGAAGGAAATGGGGAACTTGCTGAAGCTGGAACATCTTTCATTGACTCGTAATAATCTTGAGAAATTATATGGAGAGCTCACCGAGTTGAATTGCTTACGTACTCTAAATTTAAGACATAACAAAGTTAAAAGCTCTGGTATTCCGGCTGAATTATTTCATTTGGAAGAACTAAGTACGCTAGATTTAAGTCATAATAATTTGAAAGAAGTTCCGGAAGGATTAGATCGTTCCAAGTCACTTATCGTTTTGAATTTAAGTTACAATCAGTAAGTTCTTAGAAAATAGCAAGCTTAAATAAAATAACATTTCTCTTTTTAGTATTGATTCAATACCTAATTCCTTATTTATCAATCTTACGGACTTATTGTTTTTGGACCTGAGTAATAATAATTTGGAAACGTTACCACCACAAACTAGGCGATTGGCGAATTTACAGACATTAACTTTGAATAACAATCCTCTTGGGCATTGTCAATTACGTCAACTACCATCTTTAATCAATCTAGACATACTACACATGCGAAATACTCAAAGGAGTTTGACCAACTTTCCAACAAATCTAGAAAATCTGGTTAACCTTTCGGATGTTGATTTAGCTCAAAATTCGCTGCCAAAATTGCCAGAAGCCTTGTATTCCTTGCCAAATCTAAAACGTCTCAACTTGAGTGAGAATGAGATAACAGAAATTTCATCAAGTATGTTTGAGATCATTAAATGTATTTTTTTATGCATTTAAATGCTTTTTTAGTGATGGAAAATTGGCAGAAACTCGAAACATTAAATGTGTCACATAATAAGCTTACCACCTTACCAGTTTCTTTATGTAAAATCACCACATTAAGGAGATTGTATGTAAATGATAACCAATTAGATTTTGAAGGAATCCCCTCAGGTATTGGCAAGTTAGGGCGGCTGGAAATATTTTCAGCATCAAATAATCAATTAGAAATGATACCAGAAGGTTTATGCAGGTAAAAATTGCATCAACTTGAATGCAATAATAAAGCAATTATAAAATTCTATTAATAATTATTTTCAGTGTATATTTCTTATATGCATCTACCCTATTATCCAATTTTCAATTTCAGATGTGGTTCATTAAAAAAGCTCAATTTAAGCTCAAATAAGTTGATCACGTTGCCAGATGCCATTCATTTGCTCACAGATTTAGAAGCCTTGGACCTCAGGAACAATCCAGACCTCGTTATGCCACCGAAACCCCATGAAATGACAAGGGGTGCTGGATTGGAATTCTACAACATCGATTTTTCATTACAAAATCAACTAAGGCAAGCCGGAGCTAATGTACCAGCTCCAATACCATCACAAAGTAAGTAAAGTACAATAAATTATTAGAAGGCAATTGCATTTCAACTGTTTTCCATCCTGTTTAGATACAAGCAAGGATCCAATTGCAAGAAAGATGCGCTTAAGACGTGGTCGGAGAGATCACGAAGAAGCTGATCAAGATCAAGCTAAAATATTAAAGGTATATTTAGAATTAATATGATTAGGGATATCTTCGGTTATGTTTTAACATAAGAAAATTGATTTTGGGCATGTTTTTTAATTGCTTATACTTTTGACCGAACAGTCTGAGGAACACAAATGAGGTATTTATAAGTGGAGTGAAAAAACACACTTTATTTGAAATATATTAAATTTTGTAAATCTAACCTCACTTTCGCTGTCAAAGTGTATCATAACCTCATTCTAACTTTATACATCCACTCCTAACTTCAGTTTTACATCTTATAATTGGCATAACCTAATATTTTGAGATCTAACAGTTTCTTTTGAATCAATTTTTTTAGGGGATGAAAGATATTGCTAAAGAAAAAAATCGAGCTAAAGGAGAAGAAGAATTAAAAGCAGAGTCTTTAAAGTAAGTCCCAATCAATCTTAGAAAACCTGATATCACACCTCTTTACAGACCAAAACGATGGGATGAAACTTTGGAGAAACCACCTCTAGATTACTCAGAATTTTTCGACGAAGATGCAGGTCAAGTAGAAGGTCTAACGATATGGGAAATTGAGAACTTCCTTCCAAATAGAATAGATGAAGTTGCCCATGGTAAATTTTACGAAGCTGACTGTTATATAATTTTGAAAACATATTTCGATGATTCTGGACTTATCAATTGGGAGATTTATTTTTGGATTGGAGAAAAAGCATCTGTAATATTTAGTTTCTAACAACCTATGGATTAATTTGTTTAAATATTTGATTTTAGCTGGATAAACGAGCTTGTTCAGCTATACATGCTGTAAATCTAAGGAACTACCTTGGTGCTCAGTGTCGCACAATCAGAGAAGAACAACGTGATGAATCCGAAGAGTTTCTAGCTTTATTCGAAACACCCATAGCTTATATTGAAGGTGGAAGGACTTGTAGTGGATTTTATACAGTTGAAGATATGGTAAATTGGATATCGTGTAGATATTTTGATTATAAAATCAAAATTCTTTTTAGACTTTCGATAGAAGATTCTATAGAGTTCATGCAGCAGGTGCCACTATCCATTTGGAACCAGTCGCTGTTTCAATCGAGTCTTTAGATCCTGGTTATGTATTTGTCCTAGATATTGGTTTAAAAATTTTTATATGGAATGGAAGGAAATCCAAGAACACATTGAAATCTAAAGCACGTTTAATGTCTGAGAAAATCAACAAGAATGAAAGAAAGAATAAGGCTGAGATCTTCACCGAGAATATGGGTCAAGAAAGTAATGAATTCTGGTTAGCTCTTGGTGAAGTACAATCTAATGAACAGGATTTCAAACCAGCAATAAAGGTACGAACCTCCAAATTTTTTCAATCACAAAAAGATTTTGCTAACATTACTATCTTTTATTTATTTAGGAACATGTAAATCCGAATTTTGTTCCTGTCCCACCACGTTTATATCAAGTGCAATTGGGAATGGGTTATCTGGAGCTGCCTCAAGTGGAGGTACCTCATGGGAAGTTGGTACATACTCTACTGAATAGTAAAAACGTTTATATTCTAGACTGCTATCTAGATGTGTTCGTCTGGTAAGTATCGATTGAATTCATACTGTTTAAAACTCACATATGATTGTGAATTGCTTTCTAAATCTAATTTAATAAATTCAATTTGGACTCATTAGTCTAAAGCACGTTTCTTGGTTTTTCTTAAAATATTAGAAATTGGGTAGCAAATAGTTGACTTGGATTTTGAGTTTATTGGTGTGTATTGCTTTAGGATTGGCAAGAAATCAACACGATTGGTAAACGCAGCCGCAGTCAAGCTCTCCGAAGAACTCTTCAACATGATTGGTCGCCCAGAATACGCAACAATAATGCGCGTGCGTGAAGGAAATGAAACCCAAGTATTAAATCTAACATAAAACTTATTGCATTTTTAATCAAATTTCATTTTCTTTTTTTAACAGATTTTCAAATCTAAATTCACTGGTTGGGACGAGGTCATTGCAGTAGATTTCACAAGGACAGCCGAATCTGTACAGAAAACAGGAGCTGATCTAACGAAGTGGGCCATGCAACAAGAAACAAAGGCTGATCTAACCGCCCTTTTCATGCCGCGACAACCTCCTATGCCTGTCACCGAAGCCCAACAGCTAATGGAAGATTGGAATGAGGATTTAGAGGCTATGGAGGTCTTTGTCTTGGAAGGGAAGAAGTTCGTTAGATTACCGGAAGAGGAAATCGGCCATTTCTATTCGATGGACTGTTATGTATTCCTCTGTCGGTATTGGATACCCGCTGATGACGTAGACGAGGTCGAACCACCCGAGGAGGACTTCCAATGGGTTGTTTATTTCTGGCAGGGAAGGGAAGCCTCTAATATGGGGTGGTTAACCTTCACCTTTACTTTGCAGAAGAAATTCAAAGCTTTGTTTCAAGATAAATTAGAGGTAAGTGTTACGAAAATCTCCCTATAAGAATTGGTTATTTTTTTAATTCTAGGTCGTTAGAACGCATCAACAACAAGAAAACATGAAATTTATGGCCCACTTCAAGCGAAAGTTCATTATCCACCAAGGCAAGCGCAAAGAGAAGTCGCAGAACGCCGTGGAATTCTACCATCTCAGATCGAACGGTAGCGCCCTCTACACTCGTTTGGTGCAAATAAAACCCGACGCTAGCGCCCTCAACTCGGCCTTCTGTTACATTTTGAGCGTTCCTTTCGAACAGGATGAATCTGGCATTGTTTATGTATGGGTTGGATCTAAAGCTGATCCAGATGAAGCTCGTTTAATACAGGAGATTGCCGAAGAGATGTTTAATGGTCCATGGGTTAGCTTGCAAGTCCTTTCTGAAGGGGAGGAGCCAGAGAATTTCTTCTGGTTAGGATTGAGTGGAAAGAAACCTTATGAGAACAACGCTGATTTCATGGATTACACGAGGTTGTTTAGGTGTTCAAACGAGAAAGGATATTTCATCGTTTCTGAGAAGTGTTCGGATTTTTGTCAGGTATACTTCTATTGATTCATTGATTTATTTAAATAGCTTTCAAAACTATAAAGCTTGCTTGAAAAAAATATTAAATGTTATTTGAAATTATTTACAGGATGATCTAGCAGATGACGATATAATGATCCTAGACAATGGTGAACAGGTGTTCCTATGGTTGGGTGCTAAATGCAGCGAAGTTGAAATCAAACTGGCTTACAAATCGGCCCAAGTTTATATCCAGCACATGCGGGTGAAACAACCTGATCGGCCACGGAAATTGTTCCTTACATTGAAAAATAAGGAGTCCAAAAGGTTTACAAAGTGCTTCCATGGATGGGGTGCTCATAAGAAACCACCAGAATAGAATGATTATAATTTATTTTGTTTTACTTTATATATTCGTATTAAATGTGAGTCTAAATTCTTTGGTACGATAATCATTGTGATGTATTCAGTTGTACCTAATAATATAATTATTACTAATAGGGCTAGTGCACGAAACCGGGTATTTGAAATTTTTAACATCGATTCTACCTGATTTCGGGTATCCGGATCCCGGTACCTGGTTTGGAGTACCCGGGTTACCCGGAACCAAGTAGTGCGCTGAACAGGTATCCGGTTTTTGAAAGACGGTTTCCAACAGCCCTAATTACTAGAGCGTGACAAACGGTTGCACCAACTATACATACAAGGAATGGAATGGACGTTCGTGTACTATCGATGTAATAATACACGCACACCGATCAACCGATAATAACCGAACGTCCACTCGATTCTTTGTATGTACATGGTAAACACAGCGGGTGTCACGCTTTACTAATTACTAATATGAAAATGTACCTATCATAATGTACAATAAAGATTTATTATTAATAAATTGTATCTGATCTATTCTACCGGCTGGAAAGAAGCGACCCGAACGCTATAGTTGAATGCTGCACTGCGAAACTACGATACGCAGCATTTTTCTTATTTAAATGTGAGAGAGTCATCAAAAAGAAGGATTATTCAAACTAATGATTCATTGAATTAGAGTTTTTATTAGATTATTTATAAAGTTATTTATTTCGAATGAATAAAGTTACTTGTTCATTGGAACTGGGAATAGCAATTTATTGGTGTTAACGTTGGTTTTTTTGTTCTTTTGAGTGCAACAGATTAATTATAAAAGCAAATGCCCATATAAATATTATACGTACTCCATCGAATCGTCGATTTCCACACGGTATACCACCATGTAGTATAAGGGATTTAAATTATATACTGGTAGTCAACCAAATCTCATTTAATAGCATCATATATATCTAACAGAGAGAAGAATCCTGTATGAATACATCACATGGCAGGCAATACTACTTAATATTCCCACCATAATATTCTTTTCTCAGTTAGATACATAGCTCTTAAATCAGTTTTGGCTGACAATGGGTATAACCCATCCAAAGGTATTAAACAAACGGGATTATTGAACTAAATGTCACTATTCGCAGATCAAATAGGATAATAATACTAAGCAAAAAATCTTCTAGAGGCAACGAATAAATCTCCAAGAAACTTTCGGATATTCGATTAGTATTAAAAATAATTAAGCTATTTTCTTCTATTTCTAAATATATATTTACTTTCACTAATCTTAAATTATAAATATAATCAAAATAAATAAATTAGGCATACTGTAAAGTGTAACTGTAATAAACCTTTGGCATATATCTCTAACATTATTACTATAATACTTAATCATCATCGTCATCATCATCCGAAGGTACAAATAAATCATTCTCTTCCAGGAAATTTGCGATTGACTTGCTAATAGCGGCTCCAATTAATAATCCAATTGTAACGGTACATACTATTCCTAGTAGTCCAAATCTGGTAATGGGTGGTTCAGGTAGAATACTTCCAGAACCTCCACTTTTATTCCTGATAGTCTGGATTGTTGGAGTATTTTTCCATGGTTGTTGCAGCCTAACTAACTGATTGAGTCTAGAAACTAACATGATTTTTGTTCTTAAAATTAGTTTTTTAAATGATTAACTTGTCATGAAACTACATCACAAATGACAATTCGTCTAAAATTAGGATTTTTTTCTGAAACTTGGCGCTTACAAAAGAGGAAATGGCTATTTCTACTCTACTGCTATTTCACTTCTACTTATGAGATAGGCGTATTTAAGATCTCTTTCTACTATGATGTGAGAGTTCATTTAATCTAGTTTCCAATTGAACTTATATAGGCTGAAAAATCGCTGCTTAATTTTAATTTATTTGTATAAAAATAAAGCAAAAATTAAATTAAAATCTAGTGATACTATATATACTATATTTGGTTTAAATGTTGATGACCTTTTATAATTAGATTATATGACTATTAGATCCAGGTGCACATTATTTCAAATTGCTGATGGCTCTTCATACTTGTCATAGGCATTGGTTTAAATCTGATTACTAATTTTTAAACCATTAGTCCATTACCATGGCGTTGCAACAGTGTCGTCAGAATCGTAGCGGTTTAAAACGTATTCATAAGTTTTCGAATCATTCGATCATTTTTATGTAAATACTAATGATAGGAAATACCGCTCCAATCTTGAAACGTTCCTTTCGCAACCGCAACACAAAAACATCGCGACAAAGTACTGAAACGATCAGCAGCGGTGGGTAACGATGTAAACAGAAGGGCGCGGACAAATATTCAATTTCCTCGTGTATTTCCATTGCATAATACAATGTACACAATATGCAAGGAAAATACACGAGGGAATCGAATCGCTCTCCGCGCCCTGCCGTTTACGTCTTCCCGCTACTGGGATCGATATAAATATATTGATCCCAGATCCATGCAATGGAAATACACGAAGAAATCGAATTGTTGTATTTTAAAACATCTTTGGTAGATTGGTTGAAAAACCGCTACGATTCTGACAACACTGTTGCAACGCCAAAATGTAATGGTTTAAAAATTAGTAATCAGATTTAAACCAATGTATGGCCAAAAAATGCCCATGACAGATATGAAGAGCCACCACTATATAACCGATATGAAATGGTGTTATCGCTTATTATAGTTATTATTTATTATCCATATTGTACACACACTGTAATTTTGGATCTGTAATGAGCATTTTTCAAAACTGGTCAAATTTTAGATATTTTTTAAAGATTTAAATATTTTTATTATTTTATTAGAATTCAATTTATTTTGAATAAATATTTAGTAAATAAATGTAGTTACACATTTAGGCTGCTGTAATTATTAAGAATTACCTAACGAATTTGGTAAGGTATTCTGCTACATATTATAGTATTATCTACCATTTGAACAATATGCACGCATACCATGTTTATCAACCGGTTATATAAAATCGCGACGGACGATGTTTATCGTTACAGCGAAATTAACGTTCCACAGGGATCACGCGAATGTAAATCACGTTTCCGAGGATAGTCGACTATGTTACGCTGTTCTTCGTTCCCATGTCGCGCTACAGCGCATGGCTCCAATGTAACGATGGAAATGTTAATCGTTTCAACAACGTTACCGTTCCACAGGAACGTTGCGAATATGAACCGCTACCGTTCCAATGTTGCGCGACAGTCCATCGTTCTAAAACTTAGTAATTTTGGTATTGTGGAGCGCGACACGCCACGACAACAAAATACCGCTCCAAAATACCGTTACTAAAATACCGACCCAACGCTAGTAAATACCCCTATGTAATATGGCTGATGAAATCACTACTCTTCAAAATTAAGACCTCAAAATAACAGTAGGTATTGATAATAATAAGCAAATCTTTCATTTTCTACAAAACAGTAAAAGTTGAAATATGACGGTTATGTTAAACCAGCTGATAACTGGTTCGAAAATAGTTAGCTTGTTGCCTCCTCGAAATGATGACGTCAGAATTAAACCTGGTTTGAAATGCTTAGAAACCTGTTTCATCGCCAAAAAACGCCTGATATACATACCGGTTTTTGACAGCTGTCATGTAATTTGTTATTAAACAATTTATTATGCTGTACTAAACTTTGAGGTGTAGTATTATGGATATTATCACTACAAGTTTAGACGCTCTGCTGCGTAAGTATTACCATCTTTCGATCGCTATTTTTAACAATTAACGTAATATTTCGTTGAAGAGAGGGCTACAAATCCACAAAACCAGAATGTAGACAAAGCTGCAGTTGAGGCATTCTGCGTACTAGTAAATAAAGAAAAAGACGGCTGCCACATCGGCGTTAAATTAATCGCGGTTCGCTTACATTCCAAACATGAAAAAGAAGTACTTCAAACATTGAATATCCTAGACACTTGCATGCAAAAATGCGGTTCAAACTTCCAGTCTGAAGTTGGAAAATTTAGATTTTTGAATGAGATGATTAAACTGGTTTCACCAAAGTACTTAGGTTCACACACTCCGCTTTCTGTAAGGCAAAAAGTGCTTCAACTAATGTATTTATGGACGTTGGATTATCCAAAAGAATCTAAAATAAAAGAAGCATACGATATGTTGAAGAAACAAGGTGTTATAATGGAAACTCCAATAAGTATTAACTCGGATAATTGGCAGACAGTTGATAAAATGAAAAATTCGATATTTTGTGATGAAGAAAAATCAAAATTACTACAGAAGCTATTACAAAGTAAAAATCCTGAAGATCTGCAAGCAGCGAATAGATTAATTAAATGTATGGTTAAAGAGGTACGTTCTTTCTTTATTTGTCACTTTAACATTTCACTTTGTTTATTGAATTTAGGATGACAAAAGAGCCGAGTTAAAAAGTCGTAGAGTATTAGAATTGGAATCTGTTCATAGTAATGTTCGTTTACTAAGTGAAATGTTGGATACTTATGTTAAAGATGGTTCATCTCATGATGAGATGGAATTAATTAAGGAATTACATCAAAGTTGTGAACGCTTAAGGCCAACTGTACTTAAATTAGCTTCGGAAACGCAGCAGAATGAAGACATTCTGCGTAAGCAAAAATCTCTATATTCAAATCGTAATTATAATATCATCTTTGTAGGCGATATATTAAATGCCAGTGATGAATTAGGGAAGGTCTTCGAAAAATATAAAGAAGTCATAGTTAATGGTAGAAGACATCGTCATGTTGAGAAAGAAGAAAATAACCTGTCCCTACTTGATTTTGGATCATCGAAACCTGGTACACCAACATTGGACGAGGCTAAAGTGATGACATGTGATAATAAAAAGAATGGTTCTGAATTTGATGCACTATGTGATATTTTTACTACTCCTAATGCTGGAGAATCTCTGTTGGAAGCTGAGAATACTATTTTAAAGCCCATTTCCTTGGCAAAAATTGGTAAGTAGTATAATACATGGTAGGGTCTGTTTGTGATTGATTGGGTTAGCAAAAATGTTATTTGTTGCCCTCAACTGTTGAAGATTGCCAAAGATAATATTCAAAGTATTATTATTATTATGATCGATAGTTCTCTACCATTGTCTGGTAAGGTTTTCACTTCCACTCCTGTACCATCCTGCTGGTTTAGAGGCCAAGAACTTACGGCATGCTTCTTCTACCTCCATGACATTGACAAAAACACGCCCAGCGAGAAAGTAGACTTAAAAAGGTAGTAATCGGATGGCGCTAAGTTCGGGCTGCAAGCTGGATGTGGTAGCAACTCCACCTCATCAAATTCTTCCAGTTTCTGAAGAGTTCTTTGGGTAGTATGCGGCCTAGCATTATCTTGATGGAGTCGCACGGAACTTACCCCACCTTCTGCTACCAATTCAAAGTGGATAACACCTATGTAACTCCAACAAATACACAGCATCACCTTTGCTTTAAAGCTTTTGCGTTGACCACAGGTTCTGTAAATTAGCCCTCGGTTAACCACTGATTTGATTTGTTTGGATTATTAACGCAGATCTACTTTTCGCCACACGTTACGATTCGTCGATAGAAATTTAGATTCTGTAGATCAGCAAGAAATTAATTACAGATTGCACTTGTCGCTGTGTCCGTTCTGTAGTCAATTCATGAGGCACTTCACTGCATCGCTTCGTATGTGAAGATGGTGACCTATTGTCCACCACGAGGGGCCAAGTTTCTGTAACAATTGTCGTGTACTGGAAACCGGAGTGACCTCATTTATTTCGCGAAGAACCTCTTGGCCAACAATAGGTTTTCCGGAAAGATCGGCTTGACCATTCCTGATTTTTTATACCAGTTTTCGCAATCCGATCTGAGATAACATCTTGACAAATTCACGGAGTATACGAGCAGCATCAACAGCGCCTCTGCCTAATTGTCAATAATCACGCAAAATTGCCAAAGTCTCTTTATTTGTATTAGGCATTTTGGGTCCACAAAAAGTGTGAACAAAATCTCTAGATAACTTAGTTACGCATACTTATAATTTTTACGAACATCTAATAGAGCAAAATTAACGAAAAACAGAAAACCCCAATTTGCAAATACCGATTTCACCCACTAAACACAGAAACTGAAACCGGTATTTTACATAGTCCTATGAGGTCCGGGTTGAGTACCTTTCCTTGTTAGTTATGTATTTCAACTACCTCATTGTATTTTCATGTTGTGGTTCTTGCAAATAATGAAATTAAATGTTTCCAGATAAAATTGAATCTCCTAAACAGAACGGTAAATTAAAAGCACTTGAAGAATTAGATGCCTTAGGTGAGAACCTCTTGAGAGAAAATCTACAGTCAATTACAAGACAAGGACCTAAATTCCAAAAGTAAATAAACCTTAATCTTTGTTACAGTTCTTTTAAATTATAATAATTGCCTTTTGTTTGCAGGAACGTTGAAAAAATTCCAATGAATAAGCTTACAATTTTACAAAATGAACTTAAACAGCAACCTTTTAGCATGACTCCTACGTTACCAATCGAGAATATTATCCCCACCACCACATTATCTGGTGCCATGAACTTTGATCTAACTTATCTACTGGAGAAAACAAAAAATGATGATGAATCAAAGGCTACTAACATCCTGGATCAGAATAACGATGATCTGCTGGTAGATATTACTGAAGAGAAAAATGATTTAAGTGAAAAACCTGATTTACCTGAGAAGGATTGCATTGGTACTGATATAGTTGGTGAATCTCAATCCCAAGAAACCTTATTAGAATTTCCCAATAGGCACGAAAGTTGTGTGACGAAAGCAAAGCTTGAAGTGAAGTTAAGTGATCTGTATGTTGAACTGGAGAGTATAAAACCGAGCAATGTTCCACCCGTCGTTGCTCTGGAAGAAAAGAACGGTATTTCTGTGACGTTGCATTTTGCAAGGGATAAGCCGAGGGATGATATAGCCGTTGTTGTTATTACAATTGTTAGTAAGAATGAACTACCTCTGAAGAATATATTGTTTAGAGCTATTGTACCTAAGGTATGTGTACACAATTAATATAGTAATTTAAACCATAAATATGAATTGCTTAAATTACAAGAAAATTAAACCCAAGAATTAAAATTTTTCTTCTTAAACTAGTCTACAATTCTTCAAAGTTGTTTTTAAATTCTGCGTATGAAAGTTTGGGGTGCTTTAGAATTTTACATCTTAAAATTAGATCCTTTTAACTTCCTTTTTAAAACAAAAAATCATAGTTTTCGGAATCCTTGCAACTATTGGATACATTGAAAAATGATAATTCTCTTTTGACACTCCATGCACCTTTCGCCAATCAGTTTGCATCCCCACTCCGATTTTCTTACAAGCAACACTTTCGCAAATCGCTAAAGATCTCGCAACTCTGCCTAATATAAACATTTCCAATGTTAATATTCTCAGTTTTTGTTATATTTTGAATGATATATTGCTGCACTAAACTATTTCTTATAATCCTATACCAATGACCCCATTTACATCGTGGGCTAACTACCGTAGTTATTAATAAGGCGAGGTAATGTCTCTGCGCGGTATAGGCGTACGCTTTCTTCAGTAAGTACAATACCAAAAAATAAGTAATGAATCGAATAATAATAACATAACCAATCAAGAATTATAATATCTGAAAAGTTGTGAAACACTCACCCTCTTAAGCAACGTTATCAAGTAGGTTGGCGGGCTGCATCGAAATTACCGAACATTAAAAGTAGAACCACCATTATCACCCACTGGATAAGAATCGTAAAAAGTTGAGAATATTAAATATGTTACCACAGTTGTGCGCACGCATGATTAAAACACTCTTTGAATTCGGTTAATGGATTAGTCGATGCACCGTCACAAATTTGTTTTAATGTGATAAAATCGGAATCTTTCTTTAACACACTCTCGAACTTTTCTAAAACGCGATTATATTTTGTGTCATGTATAGTGCGTAGCAGTATTTCGTCCACTATTTGCAGTGACTCCACTGACGACAACGCTCTATTTTGTAATTGTTCTATTGCGCCATGTAATCCTGTACAGTTGTCATGAATAGTTTGTAACTCTATCTCAACAGAAATACCTTGAAATTTTGTCTGGATCTCCTTAATAGTTGCAGCTTCGGCAGGATTGAATTATAGAATAACAGCTTTTACTTGTTTGAAATACTCAGCATAATAAAGAGCTGCATGGAACTGTGTTCCCCAACGTGTAAGAATCGGCTGTGGTGGTTCACAAATACCACGGGTGAACATTGTCGAATAGTTTCTGTCAGATGTAAAGCATTCACTTTACGTGTAATATGTAACCACTTGCAACCGTGTTTAAGACGAGAACGGCCTACCGAACGCATTGTCGCGGCACCATCGCTCATAAACACTTGACGTAGTGAGACTTGAAAGTTTTCTAATGTACTAAGTATCACCCTCACAATTGCTGCACCAGTATATTTTTCCAGTCTTTTGCTAGCTAGTATGAGTGGAAATGTCGGTTTATGAGGGTCCGGTACACGTACTATAACATTTAGAATAGAATTTCTTTGACAGTTTGTTGTCTCGTCAACACATAACCAAAGCAATTGATTTTTTAATGTAGATTTGATTTTCTTTTCCACGTCTTCACGTACAAATAAAACATGCTGACGTGCCGTTTTCGTAGTTGGCAACTTCAACTCGGGGTTCTACTTGTACCAAAAGTTTTGAAACGGTTCTTTTTCGAGTAAGCGAAGTGACAAATTATAGGTTATCATCATGACAAGTAAATCGAAAATAAAGGCCCTTCTCCATGGCACGCCCTTTTTTCTATTTCTGTGCTCTTCGGTATTTACATGTTTGTTAGTTTGCTTTGTCCCAGCATATTGAATGTTTCTCACACACTTTACAAACTATTTTAGCACCGTCATAGAACAAATCCGGAAAGTCACAGATAAACTTATTTACTGTGCTAGCAAAGAGTTATCTTTTAGCCTTGTTCCCACCACAAATTTTAAATTAATAATTATATATTTATAACGAATAACACGTAATACAAAACAACGCACGCTTTTGTTTCCTAAACTGAACGAAAAATAAACAAGCGGACGCTGACAAAGCGAGAATCGATTTTGGTGGAGTAGAGTAGTGGACTATGTACTCTACTCCACTTTAAAATCCTACGACGTAAACAGATCCGGATTCAGAACTACCGACTTTAGTCAGTGTAACAAACATCAGGCTATTCCGGGTGTTTACGCGGGCTACATGGAAAGTTTTTATTTATGTCATCTGTAATTTATCAACTCGACATACTCCATACTATATTCATTTACCCTTCGACATACTCAATTTAAAGAAGATTTTTTCAGCAAGTTTTTTTAAATGGGTGGTCAGAATATGGTGGCTTATTAAATGAATAATTTGAATGCGCAATTAATAACACGTTGCTCATCAATTTTTTTTGGAAATTTATTATCCAAATTTGAATACAACGTACACTGAACTGCTGGGCTCAAATCAAAATTGTAGTAAAGTTTTGCATTTACATAGAATTGTGTTTAGTATTTTGACTTGTCCTACACAAAAAATGTGTATTTGTTGGATTAATAAAAAATGATTATAATCTATTTCTTTACACAGAAATTTTTAAAAGATTGCTCAGGGAGATCACAACTGATAATAAATCACGCCCTTATAGGTCTGATAAAGATAAATGAAACAATCTCAGAGATGCCGTTAAATAGGCTTAGAATCGAACATATCGAGATCTTGCAAGCAGAAGCTTCGATACATTCCATTTATATTTACGCTGACTAGAAAATATATAGGGGCTAAGCAGCATTTACCAACAACAAAAGTTACCGCTGTGTCTTTGGCGGACTGCTGTTAGTGTTGTTTACTTCGAACTTCCAAAATAGGTAAACCATCAGTTGTAGAATTTTTCGGTCACCCTGGCCCAAAAGTGAGGAAGAAAGACAATGCCTTTCATTACATCAGACTAAACATTGCGAAAATAACTCAGAAGCAAATAGCACAGCTAAGTCGAGAAATTATGTGTTTATTAAATAAATATATATTCTATTCTATTTGATTATTCCACAAACACCATACATGTTGATGTTATCGTCTATCAACCGTCTAAAATACCGCACAAACTTTACAACTTACCTTTTGTATACTGGGAAGTTGGCTGCTTTTATTTTTAAAATAGTGTGTTGGCCATAGAATGCAGTCCTTGGCCATGGAAATAGTACCACTTGAGAAATATTAAATTTATAAGAATATCTATTAAATATAATTCAAATTTCGAAAATCTATAAAAGCATAATTGTTGTTTGAGTAATATCCTCATACATTATGGCCACACGTAATTGCTGGTTATAAAAATAATGTTTAAGGGTTCAATAAATCGATTATTCACCTTCTATAAATCACACCTCTTGCCATTCGTACGTACAATAATCATATTTAGTTTGAATTGTGTCGTTCATTAGTTCGTTGGTATCGTTGCAAATATAAATAGAAACAGTATTTTCACCGATTTTCCAAAGAACTTATATTTCAGAGTTTTAATTTTATCAGTGTGCGTCTACTTTCGCGGTTAATTATTATTATCATAATGGGAAAGAAGAAGGATATAACCACAGAGAAAAAAGCACGAATTGCTGCTCTTCTAGAAACGGGAGAGTTCTCTCAACGTGAAGTTGCACAAAAATAGGATGTATCACATCAAACTGTTCTGAGAATCGCGAAAAGGAGAATATTCCTAGTACAAATAGTGGCAGAACATACTATGCCGGCAAATATAAGAGATGATCGTCGTATAGTAAAAGTGGCTACAGAACATCGTTTTTTATCCACTAAAGGCGTTCATAAAATTCTTAGTGGAGAAGGTATACAAATATCAGCCCGAACAGTCCGTAAACGTCTTCATGAAGCAGGTTTGAGATGCAGACGTCCGGCAAAGAAGTCAAGACTAACATGATGATGACACGATTTCAACGGGCTAAAGAATATAAAAAATATACAGTTGAAGATTGGGGAAAGGTAAGTTTCATTTATCATCTGTTTCTTTAGTCAAATTCACCCTCACAGTTCGCTTAATGGTTCTCTACATTTTTTACTTTTTCCCAGATTATTTATAGCGACGAATCACGGCTAAAAGTGCTAACAGAGAGAAGCCAATTTGTTCGTCCTTCAGAGCGTTATAAAGAAGCATGTACAATCAAATCCATTAAACACCCCCCCATCTCTAATGGTTTGGTCATGTATTACGACAGAGAGATTGGGACCACTATATTTCACATTTCGGAACAATGAAACAGACAATATAAAAAAGTTTTACAAAACTATTTAATACCATATATAGATTCATTAGATCCGACTCAAGGACCATATATTTTCGTGCAAGACAATGCACCGCGTCATAAGGCAAAAAGTGTAATGCGATACCTTGAATCTAAAAATCTGCGTGTGCTACCTTGGCCAGGCAATTCACCAAACAGAAACCCAATTGAAAATGTGTGGAGTGTCTTGAAAAACATCGTAAGTACACGAAACTCAATTACAACAACATATTAAAGATGTATGGCATATCGACGAAATTTTAAAAAAACAATAAAAAGCTGCATTGGCAGTATGCCAAAAAGGATTGAGGAAATAATAAAACAGAGGAGGAACAAGCAAATATTAGTAAATATATACTAATATAATTATACTTACTTGCATATTATTTGTAATTAAATAATAATATTACCAACATTGTCAACTGTTTTTATAAATTTTATCCCAAAATCATACTATTTTTAAGTGGTCCTAATTCGGTGGCCAGGGACTGTATGCCTAATATCCTAATATGCCAAATATTTTATGATGTAAACCCGATTAGTAAGTACGGTAGTTATAACTCCCGACTTGGATACGATGTAAACGTGATCATTGTGGCAAATATTCTTGTTACATACTGCCAGTTTAATGTAAATGCATTTGCACTAAAAAGATTACGGAGATTTTCCACATACTATACTATCCTAATAGTATAACCTACTTGGAGTAAAATTTAGTCATATTTATGTATTTGTCGAATACTGTGAAATATCCGTATTAATCCATGAAAAGTAGTAAATTTAAATTTTCTACATCTACTAACCGAAATGGTACCACTCAATTTTATCCTCTACTCTATATTTCTCTTAGCAATCAGCACATAATTTGGTGAAAAGTAGGGATGCGCAGTGAACGAATTGAAGCAAGTTGTTAAACTCTTGTGGAGAATAAGGCTTCTGTAAGTGATTACAAAGGTATAACAGAATAAGTTCATAGAGGAACAAAGTTCTTAATAATCAATCGTATGACCGATGCATAGATATCAAAAAATATAGAAGAATATGTAAGTAAAGCAACTGAAGGGTCGATGAGTTGAGAGAATTGTTCAAGCAAACTGAAATTAAAGCCAAGTTCTGTGTCGGTCCCAGTATTTACAAATAAATTAATTCGCATTAGTCACCTCAATAAACAGAGATATTTCACCACTACCACATTTTTCTTGTTTAAACTTTCTACAGAACAAAGATGTATGTTTTATTTTTATATTTTTAGAGTTGTAAAGTCAAACTGCAGCCACCAACTGCTACTGAGCTACCACCTTTCAATCCATTTCTTCCACCATCTGCAATCACTCAAATCATGCTGATATCAAACCCAGCGAAAGTGAAGGTTTCGTTGAAGTTCATCGTCAGCTACAATGTCGATGATGAAACTACAACAGAAATGGGAGAGATCGACTGTCTGCCGACTGTATCTTAGATTAATAATAGCACCATGGGAGATGAATCTAGATTATTACACTAAGTTAAGCCATTCAACAAGAAAAAAGTATTTACGATATAATGGAGAGTATTATTTGTAACATTCCATGTGTTCTTATATATATTTTATCCTCTATAATTTACGCCGAATAGTTAAAGAATCTCGTTTACTGTAAACTGATTTTGTATCGTGCAGTTGGAAGGCAGAGAAACACCTTGTAAGATCGATGAAGTTGTAATGATAGTACTTTTAGAAGAAATTCCTATGCTATCTGCATGAATTAGTTCGTTATTTCTAGTTGAAATGTTGCGTTTTCATTGTAAACGAAATCTAGGATTTCTTGGTTCACTGACAAATACCAGATATATTTCAAGAACGCCAGAAAGATTGACACGATTCCAGCATTACCAGTATGAGTTAAGATATGATAAAAATGTTAATATTCGGTAGAGCTCACAAATAGGAAAATCTGTGATTATTAGCTATCCATGACGAACATTTCTCAATTCAAGGCAAGGTTGCGATTTGAAATGTTACTTTCTTTACATTGTAAAAAAGGTAATAGGCAGTTTATCTCAATATAGCGAATTTATTAGTTTTGATTTACTTGCTAAACACGTTTTACACTTGTGGATTAAAAAATAAATACACTCATATTTTGTACATCTTCATAGTATTTGTAGCTTTCATGTCAAGATATTTTTCAAAGAAAAGGCTTTTTAATAAAATTAACTTTTATAGATGAAAGTTTCAATTATGCAGAATCGAAAAGCACTCCAATATTTGTCTATTTCGATAGAAATCAAAGGCAATTGGGTAGTTCGATAGATACCATCGGGATATCCGCTTAAACGTCGACATGGGAGAAGAAAAACAGTGAGTTCTTTACGAAACATATAATATATTCCAGTGACTCTGAAAATCGAATGGTGTATTTACTTTTGTCCACAACTGTATATGAAATTAATTTCCATTACAAAATACATTTTCTTTTTCAAAAATTTACTAGTGTAAATTAGAATGCCTTATAAAACAATCATTACAATTCATTCGCATTGAAGCAATCCATCTGATTTAAACTTGAAAGTAGAAACAGATCTGATAATTTTCTTTGGCAATATCTATCTTATAGGTATATCATTATTTTGCTTCAATTTAAATGGCAACATACATCTAGGGTGAGTCCAATAGACACCATAGAACGCTATCTATTCGATCGAATTAGACATAGATAGTTCGGATAATGGAACATAACCTAGATATATGTAGCCCATTAATTAGTCGAAAAGAAGGAATCAGCAGCATTTAGATTAATTATGGAAAATATATATAACCAAGGCTGGCTAATTAAGTAAGGTGAAACATACAAATTAAAATAAAGAAAACGAATCACGTGATATGCATATTATATATACTTAAATAAATTGAAACATTAAATTATTAGACTTGTACTGCTAGCGTGAGAATAGAATATAATAATGTCGGTATGTATTTTGCATACTCTAAGAAAGAAATAAATATAATAAAAGCATTTTTATTTTGCATAGACGATGCACTTTATTTATACAAAATATATGTAAGTACTATACATACATTATGATTGATTATGTTTCTTGTGATAAACAGAATTTGAGTTTTTGGTGTTGTGCATTATTTTTATATTTTTATTTAATAAATATATTACGTTAACGCAATTCTTTATTACATACACCCTTAATTAACACGTAAAATGTTCATATTGCAATTAGATACAGAAAACGGTTTCCATCATTGAATACATCCAAATGCGCGTCCCAACGTGGCTGGACAGCTTATTGACTACCTGCATGCTGTTGATATTTCGTTAATGGAATGGCCACCTAACAGTCCCGACCTCAACCTCATTGAGCATTTATGGGACCATCTTAAAAAAAAAGGTCTGAGGTCGTAGACTCCCACCAGCCAACCATAATTAACTGGTGGATGCAGTAATTGAAGAATATTCCCCAGGATACCATTGAAAATTTACCGTTTGAATACGGTAATTGGGAGTAGTATAAGGTACTAACGTCACATTGGATCCACTAATTCTATTGTTTTCGATTTTTTAAACGTTTTTTATTTTAATTTTCGTTTTCATATCTCACTTATTTTCAACAAAAGAAGTGTTTCATGATTTAAAATCAGGTCATGTTTCGCTAATTTCTTTCGCAAATGATTGACACCCAAATTTATAAGTTTTCATTATAATTTACTTTAATTTTATTTTCATTAATATAATTATTTAAGTGTAATAAAGTGGCGCGATAATTTTGTCCAGGAGCTTATTAACAAACAGCTAGAAATTAACATGGAGATATCCACGAACGCCAAATTACGTCGAACTAATAGTCAGAGTTTGACATTTTAACTGGACGAATACTGTTTTGTAATGCGCATGTCCCTAACAATTTCAACCAATTTGAAATCGTTGCAGAAACAAACCTATAATTCCAAATTCGGAAATTCATTGATAAATTTAGTGACTTTATCAGCCAACGGTCGTTTGAGATACGTTGGAGATACTTATACATATTCATCTTTATAATTACGTGTAACGTTGCGAAAAGTTGAGGAGTAACTGTTGCGATAAACCAATAATTTCATTCGCTGAGGTAGCTCGTGCCGATTCGTCTGCATGTGTGCATCGCGTTGTGGGTCGGGCAACCTTCCTGCTAACCTAGCGCGAAGCGCTCTGTGCTAAGCTTAGAAATCACGATCGGAAATATTACTGGCTATTATACCACAGTCTGAGCAATCAGTACCATCTAATTCTAGGGCCAAATCAATTAGAGAACGTGTTGTTTTAGTAATTTTAGTTGGCTAAGCTATTATCTGTTTAGTACCGACGGTATGCAAAAATGAATTGAAATAGTTAATAATATAATATAAAGTTAATATTGAAATCGCCACAACAATATAATTCTACGTTTGTAAGGTTACAATTAATGATATGAAAAGCAAATTTCGCCGGAACATAGCATTTCTATGTAACTGCTGCAACTGAAAATATTGACACATGCCGTTATAATTAGAATTGGCACTTAAATTTCGCGGATGATTTATGTCAGTAGTTCCGACAATAAAGGATATATTCGTCTGTCTTATGTTAAGGAATTGTCGAATATGTTATTTATTGCCGGAACTACCAATTTAAATCATCCGCGAAATTTAAAAAATGCCAACTCTAGTTATAACTCATTGCTAGAGTTGCTCACTAGCGCCAACGCGCAGTGGCGGAGGTTCGATACAGCACCAACGTCGCCAAAACGACCAATGTTGGACAAAGTTGCAGAATTTATAGCAAAAATGCCTGGCCTAAATTATGATGGCGTTAAAATTCAATGTGTAGTTTGTAATATCCCTTTAATGTGTTGGTCCAAAAGGGATTGTCTACGTCACGTAAATAGTAAACAGCATTCTTAAAAAAAAATTGCACACGACACTATGACAAATTTAAATTCAATTCATGTGTTACCTCTATTGCATGTAATCTACCGTTTAATTTACTCGACAAGGAAGCATATGTCTTCTTTTGGAATAAATTTTCGGACTGCAAATTACCAAGTCGGGCATCGTTACAAAGAATTGTGCCATCTGCTCGTGAACATGAAAAAAGAATTAAATCGGAGTTGAAAGATAAAAAACTGTGGTTATGTGTGGACGAAACAACAGATCGTAAAAAAACATTCTGTGGTTAATGTAATGGTACGTACAATGGAACCACATCAATCGTCACCTTCAATTTTATTAGCTTCCAGACGAGTACAACAATGTACTGCCGAAAGTTAGTGTTAAATATATTGGAAAAGTTTGAACTTTCAACAAACCAACTGTTGATGTTTATGAGTGATGGTACCGCTTTCTGTAGGCCGGTCTCTTAAAAAACATTGTGCTAACTTGTTACATATTACGTGTAAAATTTATGCTTTCAGTCATGTGGCTGATAGTATTAGAAAATGTTATCCTGAGGTAGACGCTTTAATAGCGCATATAAAAGCAGTGTTTGTCAAATCCCCAAAACGTATTCACACAGACTGTGCTCTCGTATGCCTGAGCCACCAGAACCTATTCTTACACGTTGGGGAACATGGTTACAGGCCGCGTTTTATTATCATAAATATTTTGAGAATATCAAGAACGTAGTTTTACAATTTGATCCAAAGGAAGGTGCGGCTATCAAGGAAGGCCAGTCGAAATTTCAAGATAGGTTAAAACGGATTTAAAAACTATACAGAACGATTACTTCGGACTAGTGGAGGCAATAGAAAAATTACAAAATCCTTCGGTGTCGTTAGTGGAATCTGCAAATAGTGCAACATGTTCACGCACAGCTATGCGCGGTAGAAGACGCAAAAAATGTTTGTGTTCTAGAAAGGTTTGAAAGTGTTTTAGATAAAGATTCTGATTTTGGCACATTAAAACAAATTTGTGAAAATGCGTCAACAGAACTGTTAAGTTGTTCCAAAGATTATTTTAATTACACAAATATATCGTCACTAGATGTAGAACGTTCGTTTTCTGCATATAAACACACTTTTTCCTCACGCCGCACTCCGTTTGCCGAAACAACTGTGGAAACATATTTAATGTTGCAGATATTTAACAGACTATTCACTTTGTGATTTCACGGAAGACTCTTAAGACGGTAAGTGTTTGAGCACATATATTTTATTTCTGACCATTTATTTCATGTAAACTTTTATGCGCCCGCCACTGGTTGTTGGCGCAAATCGAGCAACTCTACTCATTGCAGCGTTCTAGATATTTTGCAATATTGTATGCATTTACTATTCAAATTAAGTTTTCATTGAAAAATTATAACTCGACATTGTACCACTTGCACAAAAACCTGGGACTCTAATAAGCTCATTTTGACATTTTTTCAATCGTGTGACAATGATTTGTCCATTTACGATTGACACTGACAGACAATTTGACATATTTTTTCATAGTTTACAAAAACATGCTTAAAATGGGCAATGTCGCTTCTCCCAGATTTTTATGCAAGTGATAGTACATCTGGGGGGTTATTCTATAAGAATGCAATGTCGTGTCGCTTGTACACTATTGCTCTAAAACAAAATTTGTGAGATGAACCTCACATTTTATAAAATAGTGTTGATAAAGTTGAGTGTTGTGTACGCAAATGACGCAAATACGATTGGATACAATGTTTCAAACATCAAAAACGATGTCACTTTTCTAAAGTAACACCTTGGAACGTGTAGAAAACAATTGCAGCACAAGTGACACGACATCATTAACATGTGCATTATCGCCAAATAATAAAATCAGAAAAGTACTATTGAATATTTGACATTTCGAGAGGACACTGTGAAAAGCAACATTCTCAATCCTTACAGAATAACCCCCTGAGCACGGGTTTTTTCAATTTTGTGCATATAGATTAGATCACTGCACGGGCTAGGAAAAGCCCGACCCGCTTGGGCATGCGGGCGGGCCTCGTCTCTTTTTATTGCGGGCCGGGCCTAAAATTATACGGGCCTAACGGGCCAAGAATGTCTTATTAAATACATCGAATGGATATAACGTATGCAGTAAATGCTGTTTAGTTTTTACGCTATCATTTGTATTAACTATTTTAATGTATGCAATGTTATGTTACGCTTTCTTTTAGTTTTATACAATATAGTATACAAAAACAAACAAAATAAATGTTTCATTCTACTCATTATAATGTAGTAATTAAAAAATGTTTAGAAATAGACGATACAGATATAATTACTTAAACAGGCTAAAATAATTTGGACGGGCCAAACGGGCCTAAATTTCCTAACGGTCTGGGCCGGGCGGGCCTTGTGCCGTGGTAATGAACGTAACGGGCGGGCCTACTCCATGCTGTAACGGGCCACGGGCGGGCCGGGCCGTGAAAAATAGGCCCGTGCAGTGCTCTAACATAGATTGCTACAATGTAACACTGAGTCGGCGAAATCGGTGGAGCTGTTAGTCATGTGCAAGTCGTCTAAGTGTACATACATGAACATAATATAATAAATAAAAAACAATACGCAAAGCGTTTGGTCTACTTGACGAATTTTTAGAAACATTGTAACCAATCTGTTAAAAAACGATGTTGGAAGAAACCAAATATCCAGAAGAATGCTTAGAAACACAAAACGGAAAAAATACTATATCTTTTTATAGTCACACTAAACCTATCTTTTTTTGCACATTTGTTCCTTTTCTGTGCGTGACCACGTATACAAATAATATGAGACCAGATATTGTCAATGCGACAAAAGTAAACCTGGATGATACGCAGTAAACCTGTACGAAAGCGAGCATTATTTATAAAAGATATTTCGCCCGTATGTTTTATAGTGCATAAGGTTTAACATCATTTGCAATCTGTCAACCAATACTATCTCGCTTGCTGTCCAAATCTACTTTTGCCTCATTGTACACGTGTATAAAGCCAGAGTTTGCGTTTCTTTAAATGCCCGTTTGCGTACGGTTCTCGCAAGCGTAGGTCGTTGTAGTGTATTGACCAATAATGTACTATTCGCTTTCCGTTTCTGAAAGTAGCACACATCGGTGATTAACTTCCAGTTAAGCACACTCAATTATCGACCGGAAGCGTGGCGCACTTCTGTAATGCAGCTGCATGGAGGTCGGATTCTGCGGATGGTTTGAGGTCGTTATCCGTGCACGGAGGCTCAGGCTCGCTGCGAAACGAAGGCGGTGTAGCTGCAAACCGGTTGCCATCACCACCTTCGTTTGCAGATGCATGTTAATGGGGAAACGATCCAGAAAGACTTGATTCGGCCGAGAGAAAAGAAATCTTTCTGGATCTTTCCTAGCTGGAGTTCAAAACCTGGCCAAGACAGCTATAAACCAGAATCTTTTTACCTCAAAACATCTTGCTTTTTTTTATCTTAACAATTTAAAAAAATTAATTCGTTAGCAAAAATCAACTTACATTTAATAATTTAGATAAAATTGTTGAGATTGATACTCAATAAGGATATTCCGCACCTCGTCCATATGCAACTAGATTTACATTCAATATTGCACGCTTTGTACGCAACTTTTTAAAATTTTGTAGGTTGCATAACAATACATTGTAATCTAATAGTTTTTATGTTTGTATTGAAGAATTTATTTCATTCTTATTCTTTTATTGTAATATATGGTTGTTTATCATTAAAAACGTCTTTTCACAGTCAGTGTGCCTAATTATTTTCTTGTAATAAGAACTACAACAAAAATGTTAATTAAATTTGGTTGCGTATTTATTTTGACGATAGATACCGATAGAAACTAACAAGAATCAAGAGAAACTTAGCCAACTAAACATACTCAAGTCAGTAAAGCAATTATATGTGAGTAGTGCTGCTAGGTCTATCGATTTTTCGATAGATCTATCGAATTAGACTGATTTTGGAAGATTTCTACCGGTCTACCGATTCATGGGTTCCCCTCTCTCACCAATACTGAGAAACATATACATGGAAGAATTCGAAGAAAGAGCCATGAATACTTACCAGCTAAAACCGAATATGTAGCTGAGATATGTAGATGACACATTTGTCATATGGCCACATGAAAAAGAAACACTTGTAACATTTCTAGCATACCTCAACAACATAGAAGAATCCATCAAATAGACAATGGAAATGGAGGTTAATAATCAAATTCCCTTCCTAGATGTCCTAGTACAAAAAGGTGAGAATTCCAATCTAAATACAAAAGTATACAGAAAACCTACTAATACTGGACAATACATACACTATAATTCCAACCATCATCCAAATACAAAAATTGGAGTAGCAAGATGATGTCTATACGATAGGGCAGAAACCATATGTCACAATGAAAGAGAAAAGAAAGATGAATACGACCACGTAAGAAAGACTCTTAAGCAAAAGGGATATCCTGAAAGAATTCTTCGTTTAGCTCAGAAATAAAAGGAAAACAGGGAGCAAGAACGAGCAGTGAGTCCCATAGGCACAACAGTAATCCCGTACATCAAGGGTATATCCGATAAAATTAGAAGAATTGGTAACAAATGCAACATAAGAATAGCATTCACGACAACGAATACAACTAGGTCACTTCTTACGAAAATCAAGCCTGTCAATGAAATACAACGCACCAAGAATTGTGTATATGCAATACCTTGTGAGTGTGGCAGAAATTATATTGGAGAAACAAAAAGACTCCTACAAGTTAGAGTAAAAGAACACCAAAATCTAGTAAGATTAGGGGAAATAGAAAAATCACAAGTTGCACGGCACGCATGGAAAGAACAACATCATTTTCAATGGGATAGAGCGTCAATAATAACAAAAAATTAAGAGAATAACACCCTGGAAAGTTCTTAGAAGCGGCGTGCATGACGATAGCAACCGCTCCTATCAGTACTCCTAGCTTTGTGATTAAGGACATATGGCTGCCGACAATACGCGTAAATATACATCAACCATCACCGCCGTCATAAATACGTGGCAATATACGTCAACCAACTCCGCTGTCATCAAAAACTCACACAGACAGAGTACAAGTCCAAAGTTTATCAATATGAGTTTGGCAACCCACAACCCTTATCAGGGTTACACTGAAGACGGCAGAAGAAGATCTGCCGAAACGTTGGATGTTTTAAATCCTCCAGATGATGGAAACAGTCCAAATAACAACAGTAATGATATACCATCGCCAAGAACAACACGTCGTAATTAAGAAATACCCTTACTTTTAGCTTATTCTATATACTCTAGATGGCATAGTTTATATATCCACCAGTCCAAAAAATGAAAATTTTAAGTTTATTTTATTTGACGTTTTTAATTTCCGTTAAATTGTGGGAGATTAGGGGTGGTAACGTGGAATGTGGTAGAAAATTCAACAGTGTGGGAAATCTCCCACTATAATGGGAACTATAACATCCCTGCTCGCCACCGTTGACATGACCTACATAAAGTTGTCCATTATTCTAATTCGTAGTTATCTAGACGAGCAAGTTGGCGACACTGGTGTCTGTGCCGCGAATATTCAAATATTAGTTTCGATATAATGCCTTTTTGTACTTACATACATACAAAAAATATCTACAGTTGTACACCGGACCTTCAAAACGTTTTAATTTTAGTAAATACATGTTGAATATGTATGCAAATATTTGTAACGTTTTACGAACTCTATTGGATTTCTTTATGCAAAAGGACTATATAAATAATACACCATTAGAATATATGGAATTCATGAATTCAATTCATGAAGAATTACATATCACTCCACAGCAGTTGCGTACATTTAGATTAGGATGTTTGAATGTTTATATTGAAGCAAATGAGCAAATAAAACGATGTATTTTGAAAAATATGTCATGCAGAAATTTAAGTTAAGTTTATTTCCAAATTTGGCGGAAAATGTAAATTTACAGAAATTAGATACTGAATAGCGTTTGCTGCGTGATACTAATAAATTTCAATCATTTTCCAATAATATCGAAGAATTTTGGTAACAAGTGGCTGAAGTAAAATTAGCCGACACGCTATTATTTAATACATTAAAATATTTTACTTTTCACATAATTTGTCTGTCACATTCTTCTGCAAATGTGGAAATAATATACAAATAAATTTGATGATAACCTGCAATTTGTATTAATAAAAGCTTATTTCTATTTAAAACTTGTTTTTTCTTTAACTAACTTCAAATCTACCGAATTTGCCTGAAATCTACAGAAAAATATTGATGACATCTACCGAACTATGTTTCAACGATTCAGCAGCACGATGATGGCTGGCTTCATTTGCAGATTCCTAATTATGTACGACTGTGTGTGTCATGCATAATTAGTAAAGCTGGCCATGAGCGGTACTGCCCAGTAGCATAGAATCGACCAGGCCCTGCCGCAAATAACACGTGCTCACTTACCATTTTAAGAGTCCTCCGTGAAATCACAAAGTGAATAATGTCTGTTAAATATCTGCAACATTAGATATGTTTCAACTGTTGTTTCGGCAAAACTAGTACGGCATGAGAAAAAAATGCGTTTATATGCAGAGAACGAACGTTCTACATCTAGTGACGTAATATTTGCGTAAGTAAAATAATCTTTCAAATAACTTAACGATTCTGTTGACGCACCTTCACAAATGTGTCTTAATGGGCCAAAATCAGAATTTTTCTCAAAAACACTTTCAAATTTTTCTAGAACAGAAACATTTTTTGCATCTTCAATCGCGCATAGCTGTGCGTGAACATGTTGCACTATTTGTAGAGATTCTTCTAACGGCACCGCAGGATTTTGTAATTTTTCTATTGCATCTGCTAGCCCGAAGTAATTGACGTGAATGATTTTTAAATCCATTTTAACCTGACTATCTTGAAATTTCGACTGGCTTTTCTAGATAGCGGCAGCTTCCTTTGTATCGAATTGTAAAACCACGTTCTTAATATTGTCAAAATATTTATGATAATAAAATGCGGCCTGCAACCACATTCCCCAACGAGTTAGAATAGGTTCTGGTGGCTCTGGTATACGGGGGCACAGTCTGTGAAAATCGCGAATACGTTTCGATGATTTGACAAATACTGCTTTGGTATACGCTATTAAAGCGTCTACCTTAGGATAACCGCCGAAACAACAGTTGAAACATATCTAATGTTGCAGATATTTAACAGACATTATTCACTTTGTGATTTCACGGAGGACTCTTAAAATGGTAAGTGTTTGAGCACGTGTTATTTAATTTTTATTTAAAAGATGAGCGAAATTATTTGCGGCAGCAAACATCTCTATTAGCAGAATAACTCTAGTGGAACGCGAGGCCTGGTCGACTCTACGCTACTGCGCGGTACCGCTCGTGGCCAGCTTTAATAATTAGGAATCTGCAAATGAAGCTATTTTTAAAATCGCTTAAAATAATATTTGAAGTGTATTTTCGCCCATATCGTCTAATTTAACTATAGATAATAATGCTGCTAACGTAGTATTAAATAATTTTTTATAATGAAATTAAAGTAAAAGAAATGTTTAGTTTAGAACTTGGAGGATATTTAATTAAAAGTCGAACTTGCACTACTTCTACATATTATTTAATCTCACTTAAAAAAAAAATTAAGCATAACAAATTTATTTCAGAATTAATTTGTTTAGTTGACTAAAAAAAGCATTCTAAAAATCTTTGTATTTTAAGAAATAGGCCAAATTGTTGACTAACTTCTAGTTTAGGAATAACAACTTTCGACTGGGAGCGTGGCGCACTCCTGTAATCCAGCTACTTGGAGGTCGGATTCAGCGGATGGTTTGAGGTCAGGAGTCCTGGCGTAGGGCATCTCACGTTGACTAGGCGTCCGCGCTAAGCCCGGCGTCAATATGGTCGAACCGGAGGAGTCCGGTAGCGGCCAGGTTGGCCAAGGAGGGGCGCACCGGGCCAGGCGGGAAACCGAGCAGCCAAAAGTCCCCGCGTCGTGCAGTAGCGGGATCGCGCCCGGGAGTGGGAGCCCTGTGACAGCCTGACCAAGACAGCTAGACCTGGGTCCTTTTTTATTACTTACTGGACATTTGTTTTCTCTGTTCTTATAATCTCATCTTACTAATAATTTAAATTTATAAATTAACAAAATAAAATAGTAATCAGGAATCTGGCGATAGAGGTCGCTCTATAGACGGCCCCAACTTTTCTTTTATCCGTAAATATCAAATACACAGAAGGACTGTATCTATAAATGATTTATTTTCGTTATTTGTAAAATGATTGCACTTTAAAAATTTGTAGACGAAATAATATCTAATAGATTTAATAGTCCCAAGCACTGAATGTTTCAATCATTTTTATAAATAATTTATGAATAGGATATAGAAATCTATTTTGCTTGTGGACATTCTGCATTTCAACAATAGGTGGCAGAACGACCTTTATAAATTGCCAGCTTCATTCTTTTTATAATTAGAAGAAATAATTAAGTTTATGAATACTAAGGAATTATTTACGCTTGAAGTTGGAAAAACCAAAACACATTAAATTTTCAAAGGGCTTTGAAGGGCTGTAGTACTTGAACATTGAATACTGAACAAAAAGGAAACGGAGTGAAGTTGACATGTACGCGTTTTCTTAATTTTTGTATGGCCTTTTGGTCGAAAACGTAGCACAATCTAGGGAGAATGTAGTATGACAGCCGATCTGTCAATTTATCGATCAATTTCAAGATTTTTAAATTGATTAAATTTTAGTTCTTAACTGAAATTTGTTTTTGTTTAAATTGATCAGTTTATTGACAGATGTCAAAAATGATGTTAACTTTAAATTGAAGTAAACTAGAACTTGAAATTGAACTGGAAAAAAGACAACTTGAAGATACATCGTCTAGTTCTAGAAATTGTTTAATAAATTGACAAGTGTAAAATCGGCTTTAGCCAATTTTGGTGACCTTGAAATGCTGTTGCTACCACGACACTCATTCTTAGGGTGTGTTTATAGTGAAGCTGTAATAGTCGATAAGAGCTGTGATAAGAGCGACGATACTAGCAGCGATAAAAGCGTCCAAAACTATGCATCGCGGTTGGCGTTTATGAAGCTACGACAAGCGCGTTACTGACAGTTGTCAAAATAAACTTTCGTGCATAGAAATCGCCCCACTGCACGCATTTGACTTTAACTGTATTTCTTTTAAAAATTATACCTCAAATCAAAAGAAAACTTATATAGTTTGGAAGAAGATTAAATGTGCTTTGACATGTGTATAAGTTTATTGCAATTTCTTTAATGCAAAGATAAAAATTATGAAATTGAATGAATTAAACAAATCATCATTTTATTGCTACAAGTAACATGATTTCTTGAGAATCTACTAAGATGATAGCAATAACAACATAAGTAACATAATTTCTTGAGAATCTACTAAGATGATAGCAATAACAACATAAGCTTATTAATAACGGGTATGACCCCTTCTTGCTCTAATAACATCTCGCATCAAGTTAGATAACTTTACTTACTGTAACATCATTATATATTCTAGATGTACTGGTATACGTTAAATCAAATGAAGATGACTTTCTTAAAAACAATGAAATACATCAATATAACACTAGAAATAGAAATGTGCTAACTATTCCTCGACATAGCCTTACAGTTTACGAAAGATTGCCTCAACACATGGGAATAAAACTGTTCAATGCCCTTCCTTCAACGATAAGATCATTAAGTACTGTACGAAGTTTTAAAGCTGCAATACGAACATTTTTGTTAAATGATCCGATTTATTCGTTGGAAGAATACTTTCAGGCCTGCACGTCCTCGACTCAAAACTAAAATTACTTTTATTATTTTATTTTTATTAATGTATGTTAAACGTAAACTAAGTTTATAACAACCAATAACCTCCATGAATGTGATACCTGATATAATAACTATCCTTAAAACTATCTACTAAAGATCACCCTATCATACGGGTATAAGCTATACAACAGCACTTCTTACCAGATAAAACCGAGTGCAAGTATTGCAATAAATGAGTTAACCTCTTTTAAGTTAATCTTTTGCCGTATAACATATATAACTATTGCATAGTTACTTTCGTAATGCATTATATATATTTTTTTCTTTGTGACTTGTCTTATGCCATTGTATGGTCCAAAAGATAATTTGTTTTGTTTCACACTTTGTACTATTTTTTGTGTGTTTCTAAATAAAGATATTATTATTATTATTATTTTTATTATTATTATTATTATTATTATAACTTCGAAACAAAATTAAACCTGTTCCAGAGTCCAATATGTACTTCATTATTCTACTGAAGTAAGATGTGGTTTTGAAACACATAGACAAACTAGAGGTAGTACAAGTAGAATACTTTAAAAGGATATTCTATTGGCCCATCACAACACCTAGTTATTTTGTCAGACTTGAGATGAGGCAGCACATGCTGAAAATTCAAATAGTAAACCGAACCTTGAACTTTCTGGAAAGAACCGTTGAAACAAGATTTACTCGGAAAGTTACTAAACCATCTATTAAGCAAAGATATAGATGCAGCTTGCGACTCGACGCACTTTACAAAGTACAGTAATAAGAAGGATTCGAGTAATCATTTCAATTTATCACCACAGACTTCGATTTGATCATCTTATCTGAATGATTTTGACCCCATGAACATTTCTTTTCTAGTATTTGTCTATAGTTTTCTGCCTTTGAGCTAGTTTTTGGACCGCAAAATCTGTAAAACAACGAATAGTAGAGTTAACATAATTCGCGGGTGCATGTCAACAGCCCCGGATTTTGAAATATCACATATGCTGTCATTTTGTGCCGCAAGAAAATTCTGTGCTTTAATATTAATGGAGCTACAATGTTTTCGTTTTGGCGAGGATGGAAACATGTCAGCCTTGCCACCTTAGTATTTTGAAATTTCATAAACGCTATCATTTTGTGCCGTTTTGTATCGCAAAAAGAAAATTTTGTGCTTCAATATTAAGCCAGTTATGGCGATGGCATTTTGAATTCTGGCTTGGCATGAGTCCCCAACGCTAATCATCACTGAATTTTGAAATTTCGTATACTTTACCATTTTGTGCCGTCAAAAGAAAATGGTGTACTTGAATATTAAGTGAGTTGACTTGGCATGTCTCCTGTTCCGCCACCAAAAGCTTTTGAAATTTTGTATATTCATCGCTATCATTTTTGCTACAAATAAAAATGTTGATTCAATATTAAACGAGTTAAAACGTTTTGAATTCCGGGCTTGGCATGTCCGCAACCCCTTTAACATTAAGACAGTTACAACGCTTTCTTTTTGGTGGAGTTGGGGACGCACTTGTGGCTATACACATCACATTTCAAAGTTCTATAAAGTATAAATTATTGCTTGGGGTACTCTACGTTGTGTTTATGTGCAGTATGAAGATCGCTTTTCCAAATCAATATATTTGTACAGGCGATAAAATGTACCGCTGTTTGTGCGGTGCTCTTACCGTAATATAATATTACATCACGAAGATACTATATTTCCACAATCGTCTGCATTTCATAGATGAAAGATGCTGAAAATTATCCAGCCAAGCAACATGTAATGGCATTGAAGACGCACCACATCTCATCTATGGAATGCAAATGCAAATATGCAAATATATCTTCGTAATTTCATATTATGATAACACCACCGCGCAAACAGTGGGACATTTTATCGCCTTTTGCAAGCAAGCAGTTGGTTGGCAGCAATGTGATAATTTGGAAAAGCGATCTTTGTACTGCACAAAGACAATATGGAGAGCCTCAGGGAATAATCTATACTTTATAAAACTTTCAAATGTGGTGTGCATAGCCAGAAGTATGTCCCCAGTTCCCCCAAAGAGAAAGCGTTAAGATTCCATTAATACTAAAGCAGAACATGTCCTTTTTGCGGCACAAAATGATAATGTATAGGAAATTTTAAAGTCCGGGGGTGGCGGGGCTGGGAACATGCATCCAAACTTCGCATCTTCTTCGCTTTTCTCGCTCTATAGCTCCTTAGCCGATGAAATATATGGTTCTAGATATAAAATCATTCTCTGAATCAATTGTGGTCAACCTAGCCCTTTAGCCCGTGGAAACAAGAGATAAGATTGATTAATTTTTCTCACTAAGCCGAGAAAATTTATAAGGATTTTTGCGGATGATATTCCTTGGCATCCTTCTATTTGCCATTCCACCTTTCACGCGCCTATTAGAGTGTGTTTTAGTGGGGCACAGCGTGCGCCAAATACGTGCGGTGTCTTTAGAATGTGTGTCGATTCGTCGGCTTAACGTTTCACCGCGGCAAGTCCTGAAAGGTGAGCGGAACTAAGAGACCTGTGTACGGTGAAGAACACTACTGGGCAGCTACAGCTGCGACCGTCCGTTAAAGTCAAAAGCGTGCGATATAAATCGTAAATTAATTGCATATAATAACACCGAAATTAAGTTCATTTTAGTGAGTGTTGTGATAAACTTTTAATTAATTTATCAAACTTACCTGCTAGAAAAGAAATTTAAAAGAAAAAGTTTCGATTTGTTTATTATGTAAGTATCCTAAAAAAATAATACGAACTCTCTAATATGTCCAAAATTAGTTTAAAGATTATATACATGTAAAAAAAAAGAATAGCTCCAAGCAGAAATATATTTTTATACTGCTATTGGCGTTAAAAGTTTTATATCTTCCAATAAAATTAAAGGTCCTCAGTTCAAACATCGTAGATTCAAGGTGGTATAAACCTGTAATTTGCATTGGCGTTTGTCGACAGAATATAAAATTTCGTTCTTGCAACAGAGGTACCTATTTTCTTTACCTGAAGCTTAAAATCTTTTTTGAATCTCTTTGTGATTTCTCTTTACTTTTGAAGATCATAAACAGAAGCTACACCAGGGTGCTTTTTATGTGGTTTTTGAACATGTAAATAGTTTTTAAAAATAATGTTAGCTTGATTGGGATGCATTTGCCGTTTATAATACAGTAACGTGATTAACATTTTTACATATGAATATAAAGTTGTAGGATTTAATTTCATATAAAACCAAAATTCAGAAAGTTTATTCCAAAATCCAAGGAATTACCAACATTCGCGACACACATTTTGTCAGTGAGTAAAACAATAGCTATATTAAAGAGAAATTCCTAGTACTCAAAGAAGAACTTATTGATGTTGATTGTGATAATGTTTTCATACCTTCGTGACAGACAATATATACAGGGCGAATCATTATCTTCACGGGCTCAGAAGATTCTGTCTTTGTAAATGAGGATTTTTTAAAACGGGTTTTTTCTTGTTATGGGGTCTATTAAATTGAAATCTATACGGTGTCTCATTAGTTCGTAGCTACCCAAGTTGTATTTCTTTAAATGGAACATGTGAACTCCCATTATCAACACGATAATGGGAGGATGATTCGTCACTATGGGTTGGTGTTTCTAAGCACCGCAATCACTTCTGATAAACAAACGGTTGTATACCAACCGGCATTAACCGTTCTTCCATCTTCTAAAGTAATTGCAGCAACATGACCCGAAGTTGAGGCAAAAGTTGCGACCGTTTTCTTCGACACATTTCGGGAACGTATAATTTTTGTTGGCTTCTCAACTTGAAATACCTACACATTGGATTGACGTTTGGTTATAGGTTCATAAGAATAAATCCATGATTCGTCATCAGTCATCACTTACGATACTATAAACACTTTTCGAAGTTCCGTTGTTGGTTCAACGTTTTTCAATTAACTTAATTAATTAATTAATTTTGTTCTTCAAAGATGTGAGATCCAACAGGAAACTAACTTTCTCAAAGCCAATTCATCATACAGAATTTTTTGCATTGAGGTCTTTGGAATGCTTAAGGATGTCTTAATCTTCTTTGGCCAGTTGGCGCGCAGCAGCGATATTTTCTTGAGTGACTGCCTTCTTTGGCGGCTCTCTTCTAGTATCGTCATTGAAACTGGTAAGTGTGGTGCTTCATTATGAAAAACAGAAACCAACTCGACGAGACATTGTTGTTGAGATAATCCTCTGGGAAAGTTGTAACAAATTATTACGCGAAAATTTTCTCGGCTCAGTTCCATTTTCCGAGTGACTTGTCAGTTTAAAAAAATTGGATTTAAGTTCAAGAAATATTGAAATGAATTTTGACCGGCAACGTTTCATTGACGCGAGGATACGCAAATTAAAAAGACAACCCTCGTAATAAGGTACTTTTGTCCTAAAACTAAGGATGGCACACTGATAAAATAAATATTGACAGTAGTTCACTTTCAAAAATCACGAGAAAGTAATTGATTTTGGACCACTCATATGTTACTAATTCTCTTGTCTAGAATCTTGCCAAAAATTGAAAACTAAAATAATATACAATGTGTTCCATTAAAAAAATGACCGTTTAACAAAATGGAGTAAGTGCGTAGTTTGTCGTTTAACAAATAGTGCGCCAAATACGAGGGCATTCCAGAAAATAGTACCGGTTTATATGTAATTAAAAGAAAAATGAAGGAAAGTAAATAATGATTTTATTTAAATGAAAGTAATACATTTACTCATTTTTCAATGTAGTCGCCGCCGTTGTTGAGACATTTGTTGTATCTTGAAACCAGTTTGTTTATGCCTTCCGCATAAACCTCTACCGCCAAAGTAGCCAACCAATGCTGTACACCTGCTTTCAAGATCTCATCACTTTGGAAACGTTCTCCTGACAAGAAATCCTTGAGTTTACTGAACAAACACTTGGAGCCAAGTCGGGGCTATACGCAGGTTGGTCAGAAACCTCCTACTTGAACTTCCGAAGGTCAGTGGTCTTTCGAGCTGTGTGGGGACGAGCATTATCATGCAGAAGAACAATGCCACTTGTCAGCATTCCCCGCTTCTTGTTTTGGATGGCCCTACGCAGCTTCTGAAGTGTTTCACAGTATGTGTTTTTTTGATCCCAGAACACTGTGGCCTTGTTGGAAATCGTGGATGGTGCCACTCCATCGACTTGCGTTTTGTCTCAGGTGTGAAATGGCACACCCAGGTTTCATCCCCAGCAACAATGTGGTCAAGGAATGCATCACCCTGTTGCTCGTAACGAGTCAAAAACGTCAACGCTGCACCCATACGGTTGGTCTTGTGCTCGTCGGTAAGCATTTTGGGCACCCATCTTGCGCAAATTTTTCTGTAATTCAGATAGTCCGTCATGATTTCATGGAGCAATGATTGTGAAATTTCAGGAAATTGCTTACTCATTTCTTTCAGTTTTACGCGTCGATCTACGCAGATGAAATCATCGACACGTTTCTTCAGATCGTCGGTGATAAGGGACGGGCGACCTGACCGCTCTTCATCGTGCATTATCTCTTCCCTCTTTGAAATTTCGAACCCAGCGCCTTACAGATGACTCATCCACTGTTCCCGTACCATACACTTCAGTAATCCTGCGATGAATTTCGTTTGGACGGACGTTTTCTGCATTCAAAAAAACGGATCACGGATCGCACTTCGCGGGATTTTCTATCTTATGCGCCATTGTAAACAGTCATAAAACTCACACCACGCACCGGAAGAACTTCAACTCTTTTTTCCCGATGTTACTGTTGACATCTGCGCCACCTTGCTTTTAATTGGATCAATAGCGCCATCTGTATGACTAAACGGGCACTATTTTCTGGAATGCCCTCGTAGTAGTAGTAGTAGTAAAATAGGTAAACATTTGTTGCGCGACAAATACCGCATGTGTGGCGCCGCCTTTACAGAAAATTATTTCATGTGCGGTGCTATTATTTCACACACAACTGTATACATATACCTTCTCAAATATTTGATTTGTTAAGTTTAGAAAGTTGTTTTTAAAGTGAGTAATTAAGGTTAATTTTCATGTTTGTATTGTATGTCCTATTTTCGTTTACGCATTACTACCTTTTTGAGATATGTAAGAGAGTACAGATATATGTAGTTTCGATATCGCTTTCTCAGTTATTCGGTGAAATCGAAAAATTTTTTCGTTTCTAGACGCACCTCATATATCGGTTATATTGATACAAATTTATTTTTGTATAGAATTCATTGGCGTAGTTAATAGGTTTTCTAGAAGAATTGGTTTTCAAGGAATTAACTAGGACGTTACTTTTTAAATCGTACACCCTGTATATTTTTTTCAGTTTTTAATTAGTCATGTCTTACATTTTTCAGATAAAGTTTTCTCAATATTCATATTTGATTGACTAATTCGGAACAATTGCTTCGGGAATTCGTGCACGCAAAGAAACGTTTATTCCTGTCAAAGCTGTCCGCCTTAATTCAAGACAATTATTGTTTCAATTATCCGCAATACAATAACTGTTGTAAATCAAAAAAAAATATTTTCTTGACGTTTCTTTCCTCGCTTAAGATAAGTATATACTTGTAATGCAATAATTGTATTTCTTTGTTTAAGATAGATACAGGTTGTTAACTTGATTCAAGAAAATCTTGCAGAAAATTTGAAGAAAACGATTCTTAGCATAAGTAAATGGCCATTATAACACAAAACAATATTTTCTTAAGGATAATAAATATAGTTTCCTTAATTCCAGAAAGCGTTTAGGTACTGTTCATAAATCAATAGTTTCATTTTCTTAAAATAAAGCATTTCTTACTTCGAATTCTTGAAATGCGCTGTGCCTAGAAACAATAACCAAGATAATATCCTAATAAATAGCTCCTGGTATTGATGGAATCACTACCGGCAAAAACAATATGAGAAGACAAAAGCATTAAAGCTTCTTGCTTTTGGCGACATTGCTCTTACATCTCTCAGTTTATGCCACTAATCTACAAAAATAGCAACTGAAATATTTCCTAGCGCCACCTAGTGCGAGTAGTTATAGTCATCCCGAACGACGGAACTGGAATACAGATACCATACTTACCCATACAATGATATAACCTCTAACACACGACGTTTTATAAACATTTTCAAAAGATACCGGATAATGTAATATTTTTTTTCTTTTTATTACTATTTACCATGTGTACTAATTTAACTATAGTTTTTTTTAAATATACAGCAGTGGCCAGATAAAGGTTACCACCAGCATTTTTTTGAGAATGGAGCAGAAGCTCTTTCAACAACAAAATAGTTGTTTAAAGTTATAAGCTGTATGCCGAAAGCAACAATACATATTCACATTTGCTTACCAATTGTTAAATTATTAAAAAAAAAAAAACGAAAAAAGGACTTTCGGCCAGTGGGTCGTATGAGTAATGCCAAATTTTATTAATATTACAAAATAATAAATTCTAAAAAAATCTTTAAAATAGTTAAGATAATGAGAGTTTGGCAATAATGAATAGTTATTTCATTTTTCCAAATTTCTGAAGTGACTGTTTTCAAATCAAATTTGTTCCTTGGATGTTTCTTGCTCACGTTCTTCTTGAGAACAGCCCAGCGGTTCTCGATGGGGTTTAAATCTGGACTGTTTCCGGGCCAATGATGTAATGCTCCTTCTTTCCAAGTACTGCTTTACTTATCCAAAATAGAAAAGAGAAGATGCTGCATATTTTTTTATGGACAGTATTCCAAGTTCAAAAAAAATATTTCTTACAATCTTCGCCCTGTGGCATGGTGCAAAATCATCTTGGAAAATTGGGTCAATAATTAAAGGAAACAGAGCATCTATCATAATATATCCACTAGCGTTTAAATTGCCGTTAATAATGGCCAGCTCACTACAACCGAAGTACGATATGCCACCCCAGATCATATGACTTGGTGGAAATTTGTTTCGGGTGATAATCGTGCTTTGATCCAAATCTTCGTTGACTCTTCGGCGAACATATGAAATGCTATCGGACTGGTTTGGGTTTATTTTTGACTAATCCGTAAATATAACTCTTTTCCAATCATTTTGAGTCCAGTTTTGATGCTCTCTTCCAAAATTTAGCCGAGCTGCGCGCATTTTACTGTTAAGAGTCGGCTTCATCCTGGGAATTCTTGCTTTTAGTCCAATAGATTGCAGCCTTCTGGAGACTATTCTTGGGCTGATTTTAGTTCCATACGTTATTTCCATCTCATCAGGTAACTCTTTGAAAGTTGCAAATCTATTACGGAGACATATGACTTTCAAATTTCGATCCTCGCGTTCTGTTGTCTTTTTATTGCATCTCCCAGTCCCTGGAGATCTCAGCAGACTTTTGGTAGACTCGTATTTCTTTAAAAATTTAAGCGCAGTAACCTATTCGCCTGGCAATAGTTCTTGTAGAAAATATTACTTGTTTTAATGCACAACAAGTTTTTTACTTCCGACGTCAAAGAAATCTGCCGTCTGTGAAGAAGCCCAATTCCATGACTGCAGTTTTCACATCTTCGTCGTCATTGAACCGTTGACCACCAAGGAACTCCTTTAAGTATCGAAACAAGTGAAAATTACTGGGTGCAAGGTCTGGACTGTAAGGTGGATGATCCTACGCCACATGTTTCTAAGCAAACACAAGGTCTAATCAGGTGGATGGTGGTGGATGGTTTGGATGGAAGCAACCGGATCATCCGGCTAGATTTTCACTTGTTTCGGTACTTAAAGGAGTGGTCAACGGTTCTTCACAGGCGGCAGATTTCTTTGACGTTGGAATTAAAAAACTTGTTGAGCGGTATGACAAATGTTTGAACAAAAATGGAAATTATGTAGAAAAGTAGATAAAAGCATGTAGAATATGGAAAAATATATTTTAATGATATTTACAGTATTTTTCTTCTTATTAAAAAACGGACCTTATTTAAAAAATACCCCTCGTATTTTCTTGAATAGAGACTGACTTTTGCAAGAAAACCTATTTTCTTGATGCAAGAAATCATTTCTCTGCGCGTGGTTTCCCGAAACAATTGTTCCCAATTAACCAAATGACTTGTGTGGTGATGAGTGCGCCGATACTTCAGTGTTTGCCATACTACCTCATAGTCCTTGCATTCGATCATTATTCATATTTGATTAAAAATGAGTTCTACTAACACTTCCTTAAAGATATACCTTTTAGGTCATTTCTTAAAAAACAAATCGTAAATTTAAAATATCTTAAAGAAGTAGATTCTAACATAAGGTTTATGGACGCGCTTAACATAATTATTCTAACCAACGCTTTTAAACTCCACCTAGTTATTATCACTACAGACTTTCTATCCTATGCCATGTACACCACATTTCCTGCACGGCTATTATTAACTTGCATAGAACTGAATATTTTAGCATGATAATCTGAAATCTTGAAAGTGTGTCATTGACATTTACATAGATACAAACAAGCCCAACATCGCCAATAAATCGACGAAGAAAAAGAAATCTTTCACAACGGGCATGGCTAATAGAAGATTAATAATAAAATTATTGGAATAAAACCAAAAAGAGAAAAAAAAAGGAATGGAACACAGCAGGTGAAATTATGTTAAATAGCATCGATGGAATCGATTGAAATCGATTCGAAATAATAAATTTGATCATCGGCATTTAATTTATACTTTCTAATTTGCGGATGGAATAGACTTCATAGTTTATCCGACGTGCCAAACTATATAGAAATAGGAAATATTGCATGACGCCGATTTTATACGGCGTTGTCCTTTTGGAAGATGGAGAAATCGTTCTGTTGTTATTTATTTGTTACAAAACAACTTTGCTAGATGAACTGTAGAGTTCAATTACGCCGAATTACGGTAAACAATTGCATATTTTCGAGTTTAAATTAAATTAAGTAATATTTTGCAATGTTTGATGTAATAATAAAGATTTTTGGAACTGGAGTTAATGAATGCTAGATGTTTTAAATAGTGTTACGATAAAATTATGTTATCGTAACCATTATAATTTTGCCAAAAACATCCAAGATTATCTTCTGGTACCTAAATTAATTCTAAGGTTTATAAAGATAATTGCCCTGCAGTCCCAGCGAACCGGCTTTTTCTGCCGAATGTTTGATTAGATTTGTCTATTTTTTTAAATTATTTAGAGCTTAAATAGGATATTTGCTGTTTAACATATCTTCAGTTTCGACTTTTAATTTCTAAACCTAGTATTTCTAAAAAAAAACTATTATACAGTGATTGTCATCAAGTTTATATCCTCAAATGTCGTATCATTCACAATTTCAAATATTTTTTCTGTTAAACTAAAGATAACAACAACAATATTCTCGGTACACTCCGCACCACACAAATTATTAATTAACTCGGAAAAGCCGTTTCGAAGACACACGGGTCTTGATCTTCAGCCGCGTACCGATTGATGTGAGAGAACATATATTAAATCTAATGAACCCTCTCTATCCCTACTCTTAAAGAAAAATATATATTATATAAGTATCACTAAGGTTCGACAAACGAGTGCAATGTCAAAAGCATATCACGCAAAAGTAGGTACGTGAGATACAGTAATACTAAAAAATAATATATTCTTACCTTTTACCTTACCGGAGCAGTAGTATTTTGTCGCAGTGGACATCAAGATGTCAATAAAAGGTAAGAATACATTATTTTTTAATGATACTGTATCTCACCTACCTACTTTTGCGCGATACGCCTCTGACGCTGCACTCGTTTGTCGAACTTTAGTAATAAAAATCGAGTGAGACAACGGTTATGTTCCGGATATCGTCGAGATATCCGAATATCTATCGAATATCACAATAACAAACTAGTAATTTATGATTTAAAAAAGTTTGAATCTCAAGTTCTAAATTCAATTTTGAAAAAAAAGTTAACAAATTGAAAAACGTGGCTATTTTTCAGAAATTATAACAAATTTGTTTTTGTTTTTATACGAGATCCTAAATTTAATCAAAATTTAGCCTATAACAATAACATTTAGCTGTAATCCATTTTTTTTCGAATTAAAATCAATATTATTTTGATCTTCTTAAAAATTACACTTATTCGCGTCAAATCTACTCTGCGGTTATTTCGTTTTCAATTAGGCACAATTTGTCATATTAAAAAAATACGAAAATATAAAACTTCCTTATTTTCAGTAAAATTTATGGCATCCACTGCATAATATTTTGAACTACAAGTGGTTTCTTAATTTTACTAATAAAAAACATCTTCACAAACTTGAAGTTTACAAGAGAATTTTACACTTTCGAAAAATCTCATTTTTCCAAATGGATTTATTTTAGATGGTTTTATTGTTTGTGTATCTTATATCCATGGCTTTTTGTTGCTTGATTTGATTAGCAATATCAGTTTTTTTACAAATCTATAGGTAGGAGTGTTATACATAGATATGTATTTAGAAATATCTTTTTGTCTTAAATAATAATAATTGTTTTATTTTAATTTTTTTCAATAGTTACATTTAATAGTTCTCCATAGTAAAACCATTCGCTACAAAACAACTCATACAAAACATTCCCTATAGACCAAATTGTTTCGACCAATTTACTTTCATTTCATGTATATAGATATAGAATATTATACCTCAAATGTTAATTTACCATTTTACACATACTTCTATCGTTCCCCAGTCTGGCGGTTAGTTTTATTCGTACTTTATATAATTGAGAGCTATACCGAAACTGCAACATTTATTGAAATAGGAGTACAACAATTTATTGAATCGCGTGAATGTACCGCGATGGTATTAGTTCTCTTTCTGTAGGTCAGGACAGTGTTACGAACTGACTGACATATAAAAACCGACGGCATAGTTTGATTTCTTAACGGTATTTCGCTTACGTTGCCAGCAAGTCTTTCTCTTTAACACGAATAGGTTTAAATTACATAGGTATACATATACAATGTTTGTGGCTGCGATATGCGGCAAATAAATAGGATGTTGTATCGCTAAAAATTAATACGATCTATGATATGAAAAAGTTATGTTTCAACTAGAAGATTAGGAAATTGAATAAGTCAAACGAATCTTTTAAGAACCCGTATAGGTGAACCCTTAGTAAATTTTCTCGAGCTAACATTTAACAGTAGTTTTTAGTATCTTGCTATGAACTTTATCAAAAGATCCGGAAGCTATTTAAAAAAAAAAATTAAGAGCAATGGTAATAGCGAACAAGGGTAAAAATTTACAAAACATTGTATATCTACGACCTTCTTGCTTTTATTCTAACTTGTTTGCAACGCATCACGAGGCTTTAATTCTACAGAGCTTCACGCATCACAACTATCCCACGAGATCCCGAAACAACTTACTGTATAGAGTAGACAACGAAACGGCTGGTCAAGAACAAACACAAATTTCATAGTATTGATGCTACACGTAGAGAAATGGTTTCTTGCATCAAGAAATTACATTTTCTTACAAGAATCAATCTCTATTCAAGAAAATATTTTTATTTCAAGACTATAAAAATGTTTAGTATAAGAAAATAATTTTCTTGAAATTTTATTTGTACTAAATAAATATTTTCATGGGGTTAGGAAATCAAAAAAATCCAAGACAGAAAAATGTTTCTCCCAAGTAAATCATTTAGTTTTAAGTTAAGAAAATATTCATATTACATTAACCGGTATCTTTCGAAAATGTTTATGAACGTTGTGCGTTAAGGGTTACATCACTGTATGGGTAAGTATGACATCTGTATTTCAGTTTCTGTCGCTGCTTTCTAGGACGGCATAACTATATCTCTTGGCACTAAGTGGCGCCAAGAAATATTTCAGTGCTGTTTTTGGAGATTAGTAGTATGAACTGAGAGATGAACTGCAATGTGGGCAGGAGTAAAATGCGTAGTGATTTTCTCTTCTCACATTGTTTTGGCCGGGAGTGATTCCATCAATACTATGTGTATAGCACACGGTATTGATGAAATCACTCCCGGCAAAAACAATGTGTCCCCAGATAATGCTGATATATATACAGTGAGGACCTAAAGTATCAATACGGAGCAATAAAGTTGGTAGTAATCTATTTTTGTTATTATGAATGTCTCCTGTGGCACCAATTGTCGGTCTGTCAAATCTCAGTTCTATAAGCGGCAATTATTCTAATTGGTTAGTAACAAGAATTTTACATGTACATAGAATCTTAGGGGATAATTTGCAGTTTTTCTTTTTGCCTACTTTGCTCACACAAGTACAATTTATCGATGTATATCGGGATATTTTTTAATGAAAAGTATAGCGAATGTGGTATCGTTGAATTCGTCTTTCTATTGCCTATCCAAAAATATAAAAATATACAGGATGTTCTATTTAAAATAAAAAAGTTGACGTCACTTCCGGTGAAACCGGAAATGCAGTTGAATTCCCGATAATACCAAAAGTTAGCCCAGAAAAAATAAAAATCAACCTAGCCTCAGTTGTTCAAAAGTTAGTGGGGGGGGATATTTTAGGTCCTCGCTGTAGAAGATGTTTTTGGATCCAGATGTAACCCTTATTAGCAAAATTAATAAACCACTTGTCGTAGTTAAAAATATTATACAGTGGATGCCATAAATTTTACTGAACAGTTTTATATTTTCGTATTTTTTTAATATAACAAATTGTGCCTAATTCCCTCTCTCGGGAAAAGATATATGTATTTACAAGTACCTGCTATTTGCCATTTGACATTGATCATATGCGAGGTATATACGGAACGAAAAACGTCCGTGTCCGTGCCACCCTCATAAAATAGAGCAAGACACTGATACGTACCTTCTCGTCAAATGTGTTTTTCTGTCTATGCATTTTAATTCTAACCATGTAAGATGTACAGGGCGCAACAATATACATAGTCTTTTGTCAATGTAACACGTAATATAAAAAACGAAAAACCATATGGTCGTTTTATTCTAGTAAATCCAAAAGATAAGAGTAATGAAAAGGTGGGAGGTCTTTGTTCAGTAGGTTTCGATTCTTTTTTATATGTATATAGTTTCAAATGTGTCTAGTTCACGAGGCGAGGTTACGCTCTTAATCAATTTCAGGTTTTCTAATTTAATATTATGACTAGTCTTGTTTATGTGTTTTGCTACACTTGTATGGATAAGTATGACATCTGTATTCCAGTTTCTGTCGCTGTTTTCTAGGACGGCATGACTATATCTCTTGGCACTAAATGGCGCCAGGAAATATTTGAGTGCTGTTTTTGAAGATTAGTAGTATAAACTGAGAGATGAACTACAATGTGGGCAGGAGCAAAAAGCGTTAGTGCTTTTCTCTTCCCACATTGTTTCGGCCGGGAGTGATTTCAACAATACCATGTGTATAGCACACGGTATTGGATGGAATCACTACCGGCAAACAACAATGTGTCCCCAGATAATGCTGATATATGTATATATCAGCATTATCTTGGTTATTGTTTCTAGGAACTTTTTTCATGTGTACTTCCATATTAAAGTTCATTGTCGAACAATATTCTGTAGATAACCTCTACGTTAGCCTTTTTAAAATTATAAGCAACGAGAATAATTTATTGCATTATGTACGGATATGTCGTACTGTTTTAAACAAGGTAAGTGCAATTGATGATTTGGATATAAATGATATGCATTTCCAGAATTCTAAGTAAATAAATGCTTTATTTTAAGAAAATGAAACTATGATTTATGAACAATAGCTAAACGCTTTCTGGAATTAAGAAAACTATTTACTATCCTTAAGGAAATATTTTTTTATGTTATAACGGCCATTTACTTATACTAGGAATCCTTTTCTTCAAATTTTCTACAAGATTTTCATGAATCAAGTTAACAAATGTCTTCAACAAAGAAATACATACAATTATTTTATTACAAGTATATACTTCTCTTAAACAGAGAAAAAGACGCTAAGAAAATATTTTGATCTAAAACAGTAATTGTATTGTGGATAATTGAAACAATAATTGTCCTGAATTGAGGCGGACAACTTGATACAAGTAAACGTTTCTCCGCATGTATACAACCACCTTCCTTTTACCAAACACCACAAAGAGAAATTTTGGGACAGCAAGATAAAGTGTTACTGTCACATATTTTACTGTAAAGTACGTAGTTTTTGTTAAGGCAACTATGTATTTTGTTAGATTAAATAAACATGTTGTAATTCTTAGAATATAATAAATTCTTATTTTAAAAGTACAAGGGTTACTGTTCCAAAATTTTTCTCTGTGTGGCTCAAAAATTATCTTCAGATAGTATCTTCCACAGTGTTTTTTTATTTTTTAATAAAAAGATATGAAGAAATACTAGGATTTGTCAGTTTCCAAAACCGTTCCTTTTGATAAAACTAAAATTAGAAAAAGCGGTTTTTAAATCTAGAAAACTGGTTTTATATACTAAAATTAATAAGTAAAAAAAAAACAAATGATTTTGTATTAGCAGCACAAACTTTAGTTATTCTTCTATGGAGTATACTTTATGTTATGTTTTTGTATAGTTTCATAAATGTACAGAGAGATCCAGGAGTGGAAAAGGACGACATATGGAATATAAACCAACACATTCAAGTTCGATTGTCAACCATTACGAAAATAATTAATTGTAGTTTTCAAGATTTCTTTCATGCAATAACTTTACAGTTAGCAGTTGCACAATATTTACTACAAGGAGTTTACCTTGATGTTGCCAGCAAACGACCACTCGATTTCTGTTCATCAAACGAGCTGTGTTCAGTTTTTCAGCCAAAATGCCATGGCAGCAAACCTACTGAGATGCTAACCTCCTCTGCAAGTTCTTTGACAAAAGAACAACAAACTCCGGTATTAACGCACAAGATTCTCAATTTTCTGACCGTGGGCGTCAGAAGGTGAATTGTCTGACGACCACTTTTGAATCGTAACATTGCGTACGACTCAAAGCATCATCTCCGTAAGCTTGCTTCAAATATTGAAATGTTTCCGTGAAAGTTATTTCTAATTTTACGTTGCATTGTTATTCCCGAAAATCGCACATTATAATAATCGCCGCGAACACTGAAGCACCTTGCACTCACATAATAGACATAATAGACAATAACCTGAGACCTAGACGAGACAATTCAACAAACATATGGTTATACGAGAGGTTATGCTGAACACAATGTTGCCAACCGCACGTCACTAACTCTTTCCGTTGGCGCGTAATTCAAAATATTCGGTTGTTATTTGAACAGACCTCGTATAAGCAAAAGTATAGATTACGTGCCCATCAGGCATTACCAAAACGTACAGTAAGGAAGCAATTACCACTGCTCGACCGGTACTTAATAATGAATTCAATTATTTTTTTTTCTAGTTAATTCTTTCTAATATTTTTAAGTTTATAAAGCTATTTAATGCTATGAAACATGTTAAATGTCAACCGGGGATTTATGAAACAGCCCGGGTTATATATATGAAACAAATATACAGTTTTTTAAATTTCGCGGTTTTGAATAATAACGTCGCCAGCTTTTTGAATTTAGTTGGTTCTGCACAAGGTTGGTAGAATACTCTCGGTTCCTATCTTGCAATACTTGACCAAAAGTTTGTGAGCGGAGGGGTGAAGGACGCATATTTTGACGTCATTGGTAGTAATATATAGATATATTCGTTCGTGACAACGTTTAAATTGATGGATCTCATATGTTCTATATTCCACTACCACTGACGTCATTGCGCACGCTATTTTTAAACTGAGACCATCTTTAGAGTAAATGTATTCTACCAACCTTGGGTTCTGCAGTGTTCCTGTGTTCCTTAACATTCAAGAGATGTAATGGTATAGGCCTTCCAGCGAAACACGGTCAAGTTATTAGATGAAAAAATATATTATTTCAGGACTTTTGTCACATATTTTATGTTCGTTGCAAAACCTTTTCTGCTAGAGTAGTACTTTTTGGAAATTAATATTAGTAGATAGTAATAAAAATTTTAGTGGAAAGCGTTTGCGTTTTAAGAAAATTCAAATTATACAAAATAACGACTTTTTCTAGATGCCGAGGAGACACCTACATAAATTGGGGACTGCTAAAAATACAAAATAGGAATGTGAGAAAGAAGAAAACTAGAGACTCAAAAAGCATTCATTTATTTTTAAAAGATGTGATTTAAAAATAAATCCTAAGTTCTTCGGATTATTCTTACGGTTTATTGAGCGATTCTTAGTAAAGTAAATAGCCGTTGTAACTCAAAACAATATTTTCTTAAGGATAGTAAACAATTTTCTTAATTCCAGAAAGCGTTTGGGTATTGCTCATAAATCAATAGTTTCATCAATAGTTTCTTGAATAGAGACTGATTTTTGCAAGAAAATATATTTTCTTGATGTAAGAATCCATTTCTCTGTGTGTAGTGGTTTCTGTTTGTTCTATTTTTGTTTCAATAAAAAGTTGTTTTCAGAATGTTTGATTTTTCTTCTTATATAATAAATTTTTTGTGTATATATTTCTTTTCGATTTAAGATGTTTCATAAAGGCTACTACTATAGCTTATATGATACATTTATAAAATATTGCCAGTTTTTCCTACAAAAATTAAAATGTTTCATATATCCCTCTTGCCCTACCTATATGAAACGTCAGTTTTTGTTCAGAAAAAGGTTTTTTTATTTTGATGTGTAGGATTAATAGAAAACTTCCACATAACAACATAAGTTTAGTTTTATGTGCGGGATTGATAATTAACAAAAACGTGAAAAAATCGTTTCATATATCCCCGATTGACAGTACAGTAACATAATAAATTATGTTACTTTCTAAAAGGTGGACACTTATTTTGGAATAGGGGGGAATGGGAGATAAATGTTATTGTTTATCAAATTTTATTGATTAATTATGACTTGTACATATTATTTCATACTAAGAATTGTAAATGATATAGTACTAGAAATAAAAATACAAAAACACAAAAATTTGCAGAATTACGGCGATCGTAAAATGATAAAGTCTATTTGAAGTAAGCAAGTTGTTATCTCGTTCTGGTGTAGTCAGAAATAAAATAAATACTTTTATTGGAAAGATCATTATAGGAGACTCATATGCATACAAATTTACAGATTTCGACTATAGTTACTTCTCCAAATCTGGCTATCTGTCAAATAAGGCGCCAAATCTTATTAAAACGTTGCAAATAATTCTCATTGCTGAAGTTATGATTGATGAAATACATTTTGAATTGAATGCTAGTTTGAATTGAATGCTAATTTAGGTTGTTGGCTATACCACGCCAGTAATCGGAAAGGGTTCCCTCGTCAAAATTCCTTACAAGGACTGCGATTCGTTCAACACAATCATGGTGCAGGGTATCTCTTTATCTGAAGTTCATGTAGACCTTGTTGTCGTTGTATGGCTTTCACAAACTGGCACATGCCAGGTGTCCTCGAAGTAGTTCACAATTGGCTGGGCATCTTCGGGTAGTATATTCTTCTCACAAAGGATTTCAAACGCACCGACTACATTTGCAGTGAGCACAAATACTAATGCTGGCAATAATTTCAGTTTCAATGCAGTACTGGTTCCTTAGACCTTCTGGTTGAATGTTTCTGGGGATGTATCGTGAAAAATGGAAGAAGCATCCACGATACTTTGAAACTGGAAATTCTTCGGTAAAAGCACTTATCAAGTTTCGAAATCCGTGAAGACGGTAGTTGGCGACGTTCAAGGAATAAATTCTTTTAACTTTTACACTAAAGGAACATAAGTATTTTTTGTTTCGTTTGGTGATAGCACATACACTAATGGAATTAAAATATTTTTCTTCGACCAATGTACCATGAACATTGACAAAATGAGAGTAACACTGTTTGAAATGTTTCATCCACGTAGCAATTGACGTTTTGAACTAGGAGTGAAATATCTCTTCACGTACTGAAAATCGGCATTCTGTCGTCATCTGCCTCTGAATCATGCAGCAAAGAAGATTCTTCGTTTGCTGTTAATGTGTATTCTTGTGGAAAAACGATGTCTCTTGAATGGAGTGGAAAAACCAGAGCAATTTATTCCATTGCACGAATATTTCTTATAGTTCTCATCATGCTGGAAACTTTTGCCAAACATGCTGTAGTAGCCTAGCTAAGTTCAATAGATGTAGCAGAAATAATATGATGCAGTGCGCCTTGGGTAGTTATCGCGTTTTCCCATATCTTATTACAAAGCTTTGATTTTCGTACTTATTTGGTGTCTGCTGCATGATTATGCATTTATTTTAAGAACAGTTTCTCCAAGCGTTGTAACTCGAGTATTGCATTTCATTTTGTAGTAATAGGCATATTTCCAAAAAACATTTTTCATCTTTTTCTCTTTTTGCTACAAATAACCATTAAGCAACTTTTTCTTCCTTTATTCACTAAAAATAAATTCAACTGCCATTTCAGGATGTTAACTATAGCACAAACTTCTTGGAAACAAACAATTTGAAGAGATCGGCATTCGTTTATGATGAACAAAGTCTAATCTCTTCATTGAATTAAGCCATTAAAATGAAGTAAACAATTTGAAGAGATAGGTATTCTTTTAAAATGAACACAGAATCATTAAGTCCTTACCTTACCTTCATTGAATTAGGGCATTAACATGAATTATGCTGCTTATCCCAAACTGAGATAAAGTGTTGTGAAGTTTAATATTTTCCATTCGGGAAATTGTTTGTCAACAAATTTTACCATCGAGGAATTTTCCAACCGACGAAGTGTTGTCGCGGAATTTTCCTAGAACCGAGTTTTTTTAATAATATATTGCAACTTGGACCGAGCTGAAAAATTAATTCCGCAACAAATTGAAAATATTCGACAAAATCAACTGGAAAATGCTGCTCACAAAATGGAAGAAAGATTGTTGCTTGTTGAAGAACAAAATAACTGATAACTTCGCCGTTTAAATTGAATTGAAGAAATTCAATACAAATTATTCAATTCAAGTTTCAAAATGTAACTTTCCTTTCAATAATCATTTTCATTAATAACATTTAATTACCCTACAAATGAAAAAAGAAATCACCTTCTATGTGACAATATCAATCAAATTGTCTCTTATAGATCATAAAATTCTTACTTTCCCCAATAAATAAAACAAATTTTACCCATTCTTCTTAGAGAGAATCATGCTTTCATCTCACGATAAAACCTAATTTAATTCTTAACACATGAATGCAGAAATTGAATATAATTCTCTATTACATTTATTAGGTACACACATATGTACATAAGTTACAATTTCTTACATTTATAACGCATTTAGTAATAAATCTTGATCGTTTCTTTGCTTTGCAGATACTAACCACGTGAGTGAGAGGTAGATCAGACTTGCAGAGAAAGTGCTTTGATATCACAAAAGCAAGCGCACGAGATAGGATCAAAAGCTTGCTAACGGCGTAAGAGAAATCATGAAGAAATTGTGTTTGATGTTAATAAGACATCGTCAACTAAATAGGGACACGTGAAAAAGACAAGAAGTGCGGTATAATAAAATTAATTTTTATAATACAAAGCTCATTGAAATACTCGAGAATTTTTACGTTATTTTTCTTTTGTAATTGTTTATATATGTACGCTCTAACATTGTAAAAATATATAATTGCGTATAGCATACGTGGTGTAACGGGTCATTGCTTCTTAGATTGGACCAGATTTTGAACTGATAGTGTGCGTGCGGTTTGAAAAAAAGAACTTTAGTAAATACAGTTGCACCCGTTGTGTGACCTAAGGTCTAACGCTGTTGTTTCTTTTTTTTACTGTTAAAAAGGTTTAGATTGTGCAAGTTACACACGTAGAAAAACGAAAGGACGAAAAAGACTTTTTGTGATATGTGAATTCTTCTGAAACTTTTCAAAGCAAGTATTGAAAACAGTGGTCCAATAAAGATGACAGTTACCATGGAACATAAGAATGGAAGGAAATCATCTTGGGATTCCAAGGTGAGTAGTTTTAATCCAATTCTGTCTTTATAAAGTACTTACTGGATGTTAGTATTTAAACTCTTGAAGATTTATATTTGGAATATATTTTTCACCAACGGATTCTTAAAGATAAACAATATTAACAATTATTTAGTTGTGGTCGAGAAATTTAATTTTGATTTCTATAAAGTAGCATTAGATTCTTACACTCTAAAAATGTTTTTGAAAAATCCCTGTTTAGTTTTGGGACAATTATGTCACCCTAAGACAGTGCATGAATTTTACTTATAATTAGTCAAATGCCTACCTCACATTAGACGTGAATAATTCCCTATATAAATCCATCAGCATGGATATTTTCCACGGAATTTTCAAACAATCAAAGATATTTACTGAAAACATTTCCAATAGTTAAGAATATTACGTTATTTTCCCTTATACAGGGAATAACCAAAAGTTATTTTCATATGCAGTTAACATTTTTAGGTTAATTCAATGGATTTATCTTTTTAAATTCGATAATCAATAAACTTGAAGTATTTCCGATTGCAATTTGTGTAAAAGATTTATTCAGGAAGCTACGTGAAAATGTGACAAAACAGAAATAGTGTAATTTTTTACAGCAGAGGATTATTATTATTATTACTGAGACGGGCCATGGCGTCGATGGTTTTAGTCACTGAGACCTGAATACATCTACTGTAGCAGTGCCCTTGTTTGTATTAGAATAGCTGAAGGTTTTTGATAAACCCTAGTACTACTTTAGAATCATCTTCTTTCAGTTCAGTAGGGGTTAAGATGGTTTACTAAGGTATTGATGTTGTTTGTGAATGATGGCAATATATTTGTGCAGAGTGTATCGTCTAAATATTCTTCTTGGCATAGACGGCAGAATTGATCTTCAACTATTCCTAGTTAATGTTTAAGTGTTATTTTTGGTCTGTATAACCTGTCAATAGGTCTGCCAGTATTCTGAGATCGTCTTCATTGAAAGATTGGCCTGATATGAATGCTTTCGGCTGATTTTGTTGTTTTGCCACTGCGGGGCCTTCGATTTTCCCCATATTTCCTAATTTCCTGCTTTAGGTAACTTTTCTATAGACCACAGTAAGGGTTTGGACCAATGAAAGACATGTTCACTGCTTCTTTGACCAACTTATCGGCTTCGATCACTTCGTCGCTTGGAATCCACTGTAAACTAATGTGGTTTTGCGCCCCAATTGCCTTATGTTTTGTACACATTCGTATATCAGGTCAGATTCACATGTATAGGCTTTAAGAGCCTTTAAGCAGCAGAAAATCGCAACAATAAAGTCCCAAAATGGGAAAAACCCCATTATCAACTCAACCCTTTTTCTAACCTATATAAAATTACGTTAGATAAACAGAAAAGAATATTTCTATCATTTACTTAAATTTACTTGACAAATCAATCTAAATAACAACTTGTTCTTTATTCTGAGCCCCGCAAATGCAAAGGAATGACATCAACTTTAATAGAGCGGCAGACAGGTCGTGTGATCTATATCCTATATACGTTCTAAATGCATGGCTATAAATCTTACATCTTTAATTTGCATTCTTAAAAATGCAAAAAGGTTCTGTCTTCTGTACATACCATATCATAACTAATAATAACAGTAATATGTGTTTAGGAATTTTAAATTAGGTACTTACCTTTGAATTTCGCTTCAATGCATATACCACAATGTCCAATCACGTGCAATTTTTTGTTGTCATTAAAAATACGACAATTGTGCCCCCTTTTTGCTTCGAAACTAAATGCACTACGTGATTGTAGTAGCCAATAAGAGCTCGGCGAAAATTCCCTCATTTATTTCGGGTCTTACCGAATAATTTATGAATACCACACACCAATATACGCATGCGTCGATTTATAGTTCTTGTAATCGGGAAATTCCCTGTAATTTGCGAATTTTACATGAAAAATTTCCACATTGTTTTAAAAAATCTATTATGCAATTAGGTAAAATATTGCAAATATAGGAAAATATATAAATGTCAGTAGGTAGATTATTTTATTACTTTTACCACTTATGAACAAGTTTAATTTTTTATAGCTAATATCACCAAAACCTTTTACAATAGGCGTTTTCCATTCGTAAATGTGAACAGAAATTATATTGCATGAACTGAAATATTCAGATCAATTGATGATGCGAAAGGATAAAGAACGATCAATTATTCTTGTTCAACTCAAATATACATAACCTTGAAACTAATACCCATTAAATAACAGAATTTAAGCATAATAAGAAAACATTTTAGTATGTACGGGAAGGAAATTGTTTCCGAGGTAAGTAATTAAATTTATTATTACTACAGATAATAGATTATTATTATATTATACCTACCTATACTAATAAAAAGTTGATAGCATTTTAGTTCAAGTTCTAGTGGCGAGGAAGATGTACCAGAAGAAATTCTAAATATTTTATGCACTTCTGATTCATTAATTGAGTTCTGTTTCATTAGTTCATTGAGTCCGATACATCTACATTTTTACGCTTTTTTACGAATTTTATCCTTAACCTCACTTTTATGAAGTGATACAAAAATATCCTTAGTGGATGTACTTCAGCGATGATGCAGCGTCGGTGAGGGGGGAAGTCATTGCATCAGTTCATATACGCGAAAGGGAAAGGTTAACTACTGATATGAGGCGATATTAACTGATATTATTGGCGAAAGGAAAGCAATGAATGTGTATGGCTCGAATCTAGAAAAAGCAAGACATTGTAAACTTTCGAAACACCTGCTTTAGCGATAAATTAAATTGAAGAAAAAAAAAAAAACAGTTTTATTTTTAAAAAATTATTTATAAGAAAAAGGCTTCATAAAAGTTTATACTAGGGTTGGTTAGGATTCAATTATAAGCGCTAGTCCCATACATATAGCGAATAACGTTGTCGCCTGTGCTAGGAACGCCCTCTCCACTCTTCAGTGACCCTAGACAACTGTAAGTCAGTCGCCTAGCATACGTACTTGAGGTATCAACTCGATACATAATTTAAAAAGAATAATAATAAATTCCAAAAATAAATAGAACCTCTAATTATAAAATAACTAGATTACATTTTTTCATTTCCAAGTATCCAATATATTAAATGTTCAAATGATAGTAAGTGCATAAGAAATACATAAACATTTAGATGCAAATTCCAAAACAAAAACGTTTTCTAAATCTAATTAATGGAATTTTATGTCAAAATGAATTATATTTGTGTGTGTAAAAGTTAAGTTGAACCTATTAGATGTCAAAATACGCAATCATTTGCAGTACTGCACTACGGAACTTACTAACCCGACATAAGGATAAGTATAAATGATTAAATTCAATTAAAACAAAAATTAATAATTTGTTGGACCACCACCACCGCCAACAACTGCCTGCAGTAGAAAAAAGAGTACAGAATAATATATTTCCTACAAAGGAAATATGATATGCGCTATTTCCCAAAGCATTCTTGCTATAAAATTCGAGTGGAAATAAAAAAAATCTTGCCTTATTCAAAAAAAAAACAAGAAAAAATGTTTACTACATATAGTAGGTAAACTACAAATATTGTAACAAATAATTTAGGTCTCTCTTTTCGAACAATAACCAAAATCTAACGCAACTCATTCAATTCTTTAAATTTTTTACGTAATTATTTTCATTTCCCACGCTATACACAACAAAATAACCTGCTCATTGGTTTTACAAACATAACTAGCAATTAGCTCGTGTAATGTAACATTGTATATATAATATATTTTTTAAACAATTAATTTTGGCATATATTTCCTTTGAAACTCAACAGAATAAAATTCCTACGTTTATAGCGAATGCCCATTTTGTATTCTTCTCTTTTTTTCGATATATTTTCTCTGTTGTCTTGACAATTAGTAATCCCCAAGTTACTAGACTATAAAAACAGCCTCGTTTGCATGAGATCTCAATATCTATATCCTATATAGTTAGAAAATGTGTTCTGTTCCGCATGAGGCCGGGTTCTACGTCTTGTTACAGTCTGTTGCGCTTGAGCTTCAAGTTTAAAAGAGTTTTGGTCGTTAATTTTCCGGTATGAAGACCCTTGAACTTAGCAATGATACATAAATACCTTTGTTTATCTCTTCCTTTTGTTTTTGGAGATATAAAAAAAGTTGTATGTAGTATTTCGCCAAACAAGAGAAGATGTGACAATTTGTTATGGTATCTATATTTAAAAACAGATTAGTCTTTTCGCTTGGACGATGACTTTTCTCATTGTAAGACACAGCTGGTATGGTATGTTACCTTGAAAAAGATAGACATACTTGCTTGGTGAGACATTTCGTAGTAGACAATAAATGTTATATAGATTCAAGAAAATGTCATACCTATGTAATTAGTATTGTTGCTAGTTGCTAGTTTTTTTTTTTCATTAATAATGTTCTATTGGTTTAAAATATCAGTGGATGACATTTAAAAGTATCGAAGTGTTCTGGTAGAAAGGAGCTTTAGAGTTTTTATAATAGATAGCTTTTGGGAAACAAGTACTAGATATAGTATAGGATTTTTCGACATACCAGAATTGACAGTTTGGACTCAAAGTTCTAGTTTCTTCTTTAGTTTTCAATAATTCAAATTCTGTGATTTCGTGAGCCCAGATTTATGCTTCGGTAGTCGGAGCTAGTTTATTGGGAAGACGTTTTCTATGGCGCTTCGGGATGCTTTGCCAGAATTTTAGAGACAGTATAAAAGTCAAAAGTATATTGTTAAAAAGTATGAAGGCATTCAATAAGAAAGCAACGCCATAATGCAATCAAGGTTGTATATATAAGTAGACTGGGCAAACAGCGGTAACAGTCAGTGTAGTAGATATGTGGTGCGGAGTCGGCGATTATTTATTTCACGCGTTAAAAATGTCGCAGTTAGATACGTCGCGAAAATAACCAATGGCAGATACAGTTAAAAATTTTATAGTGGACATGCCGGACTTAATTTTTGATGCTAAAATTCAATGTCTAGTTTGTAAAATCCCTTTAATGTGTTGGTCCAGAAGCCATTGTCAACGTTGCATCGAAAGCAAACAGCATTCTTCTGCAAAAACTGGCATACGAGACCAAGAAAAATTTACATTTGATTTATGTGTTACTCTTATTTTATGTAATCTATCGTTTCGTTTACTAGACAAAGAAGGATTTGTCTCTTTCTGGAATAAATATGCGGACTGTAAATTACCTAGTAGGACATCGATACGAAATGTAGTGCCATTTGCTCGTGAACATATAGAAAAAAGAATGAAAACGGAATTGAAAGATAAAAAACTGTGGTTGCGTGTGGACGAAACAACAGATCATCAAAAACATTCTGTGATTAATGTAATGGTACGTACAATGGAACCACATCGACCGTCATCCTCCTTACTTGCTTCCAAAAGAGTTATAAATTGTACTGCCGATGAGATTTTAAAGGTGGTGTTGAATTCATTGAACAAATTTGAAGTTTCAACTAAGCAACTTTTAATGTTTATGAGTGATGGTGCCGCAAACATGCGTTCTTTGGGCCGATCTCTTAAAGAACACAGTGGTAACTTCTTACGTGTAACGTGTAAAATCCATACTCTAAATCTTGCGGCACAAACGATTCCTACATTTTCCACTAGTAAATACATTGATTGCTAGTACAAAGGCTGTGTTTCTAAAGTCCTCGAAACGTACCCGACTATTTCACAAACTGTGTCCTGATTTACCTGAACCACCATAGCCGATTGTTACACGTTGGGGAACATGGTTGCAGGCTGCGTTTTACTACAACAAATATTTTGATCAAGTAAAGAAGGTAGTTTTAAAATTCAATCCGACAGACGCTGCAGCAATCAAGAAAAACCAGGAAATATTTCAAGATAGTCAGGTTAAAAGAGATTTACAAACTATTCACAACAATTACTTCGGACTAGCGGAGGGAATAGAAAAATTACAAAATGTTTCGATGTCACTAGTGGATTCTGTTCAAATTGTGAATGATGTTCACGCATAGTTATGCGCTGTAGAAAGCGAAACAAATTGGTGTGTAACACGAAAATTTGAAAATGTTTCAGAGAAAGACTCCGATTTTCTTATATTAAGACAAATTTGAGAAGGAGCGTGTGAAGATGCATTAAGTTGTTTCAAAGATTATTTTAAATATGCAAATATAACATCGCTAGATGTCGAACGGTCGTTTTCGGCATTAAAAAACATTTATTCCGCACGTTGTACTTACTTGACTGAAACAGCTGTGGAAACATATCTAATGATTCAAATATTTAACAGATGTTACCCAGTTTGTGATTTCACGGAAGACTTTTAAAACGGCAAGTGTTTCAGCACGTTTTATAATTTATTTCTTACCTTCTATTTTATGTGTAAACTTTTATACGTTCGCCACGCCTCTGGCTGTAACCGCATATTTGCCCAGATTATATATAAGCTCAATCTTTTTATCTATTGCTTTTGTAGACCACAATTAAATGCTGATTCAGTGACGGAATGTTTACTGTTTCTTTTGCTAGATCATTAAGTAAGTGGTTTATCAAATTTGTTTTTAATTTGAAAGAAATAATTTTTTCAAACAACCAAAAACAAATTGTACCAACTTCTTAGAAAAATTACAATGCAAATTACAAGCATATAGACGAAATATCTATAGTTTTTGAGGACACTCCCATAAACATTTTTTCTTATTAATTCAATAAACGTAGTTTATTATAAATGTTGTTTTTTATTACCATCAAACAAGCACCGGTAGTTGGTCTTTCACTTATGGCCGGTAGTGTATACGAACCCACGAAGAATACCAAAAACGTAACAGAATTACAAACTTATAAACACCTCACAACATTGTAATACACAACGTTAAACAGACATTCATTACTGTTACATATTCAAAGAACCACAAACATACATTAGTCAATCTCATCAAGAATGAATACAATACCACCTTAGAACAGGATGTATAGCGTTGTTCTGCAAGATTTGGTAATGCGGTTCACATACAAGTCTAGTGGGTTATCGTCTTTTGTATGCAAATACGTTACGATAACTGGATTATTAAGCAAGACAGACAGCAAAAGACGAGCCTTTACTAATTCGAAAATCTATCACGTAGTATTGTCAGGATTGTAATACAAGTAGCTCTTTACGTTCTGTTACATATACGAGACACAATTTAACGGTTAGTCGTCTGTCATTGGACGAAGAAACAACTGCTATTCGTAACACATTAACCCAATTAAGTTTCGAACGATAATCGTAGGCAAAATCTAAATTAATTTGCTGCATTAACAACGGTTAATTGTTGTTCAGTATTGGTGGAGATAAAATCAATTTGAGGTTAATTAAAGTTTACAAATTGTGGTCGATTGTAGGAAAGTTAGAATAAATGCCAGGTGACTGTAATAAATTGTTAAGTGTTGTGCATTGAGGTGTAACGAAAAATTAAATCGAAATTATGGGTAATACACTGTTGCTCGTGAAAGTTGCAAAATTGAGGTCTTCAGAATTATCTAAATTCTTCTAAATATACATCCGTCTCCTTTTCTCCAGGAAAATTAAAATTCTTGTTTGGAAAAACACTGTTTTTTATTGTTTCATGTGTTACCTACCTATGCTTTATGACTTCACGAAATTGCAAAGGAAATAAGTGTAGTAATACAATGGTTGGCAACTGAGTTGGAGTACCTATTTCAAATAATTGTAAATAAATAAATTCGGAATACTTCATGTTCTGTACCATACTGCAGAAACTACAGTCCCTGGCCAAATTACTTGAAACACTCAATATTTTGTAGTTTCTTCATAATAAAATATAAACTATACATGTATTATATTTTTTATTTATAAAATATATTGTAAAAATATGTAACATATGTAAATATTAAATAAGTAATTAATATTTAGTCCATAACCCATGATTTTTAATAACACCCTTAATTCTTCGGGGCATACTTTCAATGCAAGACATGATTGTCTCTTTTATATCTTCATCGTTCTCCCATACATCCTTTATATTCTTCATTAATATTTCCTTTGTAGGGTTTTCTCTTTTAAATATCTTACTTTTTAGTCGATTCCATACGTTCTCGATGGGATTGAGGTCCGGTGAATTTCCGGGCCAACGTAAAAGTTGTATGTGATTGTCTTCAAAGAATTTCTTAACCTTTTTTGCCACATGGCAAGGAGTATTATCTTGCATAAATATACGCCCTGTCGGTATGCGACGCTCTGGCTTAAAATACGGTAATAACGTGTTTTTTAACACATTTATGTACTGCTCTTGACGCATTGTATTTCCTACAAAATACAAAGGGCCGGGTCCGTCTCCACTAATCACTCCCCAAATCATTACCTGCGGAGGGTGTTTTACAGTTCGAAAAACCGTGGACTCTGTGAGACGTTCGCCAGGTCGTCTACGAACAAATTGTGCTCGCTGCACTAACACACAGAGCGAGCACTCGCCACTAAAGAAAATCTATTAAATAATGCAAACATTAATTCAGTAAAAATCATGTTGTTAAGCTATTCACCTTTTTCCAAATCTCGTCTGTGAAATGTCGATATTCTCTTGCAAAGTTGAGACGAGCAGATTTCATTTTTTCTGTTAAACGCGGATTTTTTACAGGTCTTCGGCCCATTAGGCGATTTTCGCGCAATCGGCGCCTGACAGTTCTGCTCGAAATCTGTATTCCTGTCTCTTGTAAATTTTTTTGAATCATTTTAATTGTAGCAAATCTATTGCTCAAAACCTGATGAACAATTTCACTGTTAGATCTCTTCGAAGTTTTTCTTTTCCGACCGCATCTTGCCCGTCTTTGTGTCGAAGTGCTAGCTCCTTCGTTTAAGTTTCTAGTTAAACGCGATACAGAAGAAGGGGATCCTTTCTGTAATTTTGCAATTTCTCTTTGTGAATGTTTGTTTGATTGTAGAAGAGCTTGTATAGCGACTTTTTGTTCACTTGTTAAATCTTTCCCGGGCATTTTCTACGAAAAACCCCAAATATTTCAATTTTTTTCCAATTCCAAATAATTAATTATTAAGAGAGAAATAGAATAACAATTTTACCTTTGCAATAACGATATATCAATACAAAACACTTAACGATACTCCACAACTTAGCTTCTATACGGTTATGACGAAATATTTTAAAAAATATCGATGCATTCTCTAAACTGTGAACTCGCTAAATGTAAGTTGATAACTGAAATATTTATATATACGTACTTTACTCTTCTAAATATCATTTCTCTGGTATTTTTATTTATTGATACAATAATCTAGTCCCCTATAAACGATCGGATTCAAAGCAAAAGAATATCACTATAATAGGATGGGAATTTCCAGGTAGTAATATGGCCAGGAACTGTATTTATAGTTATAGCGACCGTCACTCTGCTACTTTTTATTGCTAAGTATATATGTACACACAAAATTTGTTTTTTACAATATAGTTTCTCAATGACATTATCCAAATGGGTAATGGTGGAATCAGAAGTTGGTTATTTTGATGGTTCATTAAATGCAAAATAGCTTCTTATTGTTTGCATTCCTAATATAACGTTATTTAGCCCAGATGGGTTAAATTCAGTTTCATCCTTATTGCTGGCATTATCTCTTTGAGTATCAGATTCCAGATCCGTTAATATGTCGTCTTCTGTAATTTTTATACCATCATCCGCCGTTGCAAACTTATCTCCATTTTCGTTAAAGGCAAGGTTAGTCACGTTAAATTGTCGCACCCATTGCTGTAATATTCTTCATTTTAAGTAATAACACGTTATTTTGCTAGTGGCATTTAATCTTCTTCGATCCTAGGCTTTAGATAACAAAAAGAATTACGTACAAAAGATTCCATTGATAAGTTTCGGTAGGATTTTTTTCTATGTGGTTTAAAAGCTTCAAGATTTGAAATTGTCTAAACTGTGTTTTCAATGATTTAACCTTACCCTGGTCCATGCGCTTCAACAAAGCCGTAGCGTTTGGTGGGAGAAATACAAGTTTTATGGTTTTTAAATTCGACAGATGTAGAGAGTTATCTACCACAAGCAACGCTTTCCTGTTCTGAAAAGTAAGTTCGCAATCGCATCGTCGAATAATTTTTTCGAATAATTTATCAATCACCCAAGCTTTTGTGTTAAATAATTAACATTTTTGAAGCATTTTGGACCGTGCCATTTCAATTACCCATAACTTCTACTTCTCTTATCCTGTCATATTGGCCTCTACAAATACCGTTATGCGTTCTTTCGATAATTTGCCACCTACACATTTTCTCATTTCAATTTCATGGTCCTATCAAACGTTAATTTGAAAAACAGTTGTGCCTCATCTGCATTGATGATTTCATGTTCTTACGAAGTTTTGGCCAAATTGTGCGTAACCAGTCACTGCATACACCTTCCAGTACGACCGCTGTTTCCCCGCCAATTTTGTCAAATACTATGTTATGTCGCTTTTTGAACCACTATATCTATCCCGAGGTACAGTGAAAATCCTCATCTTGTGATACCCAAACTATGTGAGCACGTGTTCTAGACGGCGATTATAGATGTCCTTTTATTTTTGTCTGTGTTTCAGAATGGAGATTGTTAATCTTCTGAATCGGCAAGATATCCTTTAAGCACATCATCCTGACACAGCAAGGAGGTCAATCTTGAGGTTCTTCTACCACTCTAACCAGCAAAGCGTTTGCGTTACTCTCAGCTCTTCTCCATGTCCCCACTGATGACTTAAATAGATGCTGTTCTAGGGTAGGCATTTGGAGGTCATCGCGCAGCGAGCTGTTTCACGGAATCGAAACCATTGATCTTAATATTTTATTCTGGATGATCTCAATTTGACGTAGATGGCTCTTGGCCGCCGTCGACCAGGCTAATGCACCGTAGGTCAGGACTGGACGAAGGCACGTCTTGCATAGAAGTAATTTTGTTTGGATGTCGAGCGCACCATTCCCACTGATTAAGGACATTAACAAGTTTCTTGCTTTGTAGTTTTTTTTTATCATCTTGATGAGTAGTTCCCACGTTATACGCCGATCAAATAATCCCGGGTTCCAAGATTCATCGCCGACACGTTCCATGGGATCTTTACTTCATTTATTTGCAGTTCTTCAGGAGGCAATTTTCTTCTTTTTGTGAATCTAACTGAGCAGTATACATCGCGGTGTCATCCGCGAAGACCGACAGCTCCACTTGGGGAGTACGAGGAACGTCATGCGCGCAAAATATGAAGAGTTCCGGAGCGAATAGGGGGCCCTGAGGGACCCCAGACAATATTGGTCTCCTGGAGGGGGAAGCCGAGTCATATCTTGTTGAAAAAGTTTTACTCGGAGGTACGACTGAATCAGCAATACTAATCTTTCGTTTATTCCCGCTCTTCTCATTTTAAAACACCGCCTTAACTGTCTCCCTGAGTTTGAACGCGTCTCTTATTGTCTTCGCCAGGCGGAGCATTGGAAATCCATCGACAAGCCAGCGGTGAATCCGAATTGCTCGTCTGGAAGTATTTCCAATGCGTTTGGTATATCTTTTAGTCGGCCGCTTCCAGAAGTTTGGCTAACGATGACAGAAGACTTATGGGACGATAATTCTTCTGTGGGAACAAAGGATCCTTCCCGGACTTAGGGATCGCCACCACGACTGCAAATAAGGTGTTTAAGAACCTTGTTTGTAATCATGTCGCACCCCGGTGCCTTATTGACCTCAAGACTTAATATAATTTTCGAGTTCATATTGAATGGCCATGGTTCATTCTCGTTCCGACAGACAATATCTTCATCTTCTTTCTCCTCCTCCGGTGACCCGCTTTCGTCGGACCTATCCAGTGTCCGCCCCGAACAGATTCTTTCCATATAATCGGCATGGATGTTCCAGTGTTTGCCCTGTCCTCATCCGCAAAGACAAGGCCAGATTCTCTGGAGGGGTTGATTTGCGGACGTGCCTTTCCTCTTCAATGCTTTGTGCATTCTACACAATGAATCGTCACTTGGCAAGTGATTTGACACCCTGCGTTCCTCAAGGCACAAGGTGGTCTGTGCCCTCCTTATCGCTCTTCGTTTAAGCCAAATGAGAGATCTAATGTCATTAGTAGGTATCCAACGGTCAATCGGTTAATTTTGAATTTTTATCACCTCATCAAGCGAGAATATAATAACATTCGAGCTTCATCCACCTGATCTACTGTGCAAATATTCTCTGGGGGGAATTGAATTTTGACAGAGACTAACTTCGAGAAAAATCTCCAATGAGTTCTTCTCGAAAGCGATGCAGTGTTTAACTGAAGTTCACCACCGAAAGCTATAAATAGCGGATTGTGGTCGGACACAGTCTCCATCTCCCAATCAAAGTGGAAATGCTTGGTCACAGCCATGTTAAGTATGTCCGGTCGCAACCCCACATGATAGAAAGTGGACTTCCAAGGGAAATGAACCTGGATTTCATGCTCTTGTATGAACGACAACAGATGTTTTCCGTACACGTTGGTGGTTCTACAGCCCCAAACGGGGTGTCTGGCGTTTAGATCACCCGCCGCTATGACCAACATATCTTCCGATAAACAAAACAGCGTCCGATAGTCCTCGGACGCAAAGACTCTAGAGGGTGGGGCATAGATACTAATAATAAAATCCTCATCGTTAATTTTTCGGACAAATTCGTCAGCTTTCTCTTGCAACAGCAGGCCATTAATTGGTATGTTTCGGGATCTTTACCCTGCAAACCACGTTCGTAGGGCCTCGTTAATTTTTTTGTCATTACAAGGTTAGCCCTTAAATTCGCATTTTCAAGGTCTTCTTTAATTCTACCCCGATTTGTCCATATTGTTGATATGGTGGAATGCGCCATCTAAACGACACTACAAATTAATACACGAGAAGGAATAAAAGAAAATACGTACCGTAGTTTCAGATGTCAAAGCGACATTTGATTCACCACTTTCTAATCTTGACAATATTGCGGTAAGAAAGAAAAGGACAAGGGTTCCATATGATTGAGAAATTATAAAAATAGCAAGACAAAACCGTATGGTACCCTTCAAGGCTATTCACCAAATCGCAAAGGCACAGAGTGTGAATATATCCTACTAAACAGTTCGAGGACGCCTGTACACAACCGGATTAAAATGTAGGTGTCCAGTAATAAAAACAAAATTAACGGAACACATGAAGAAAGCTAGCTAGCTTTGGGGTAAACAGCACACGAATATCGATGTTAATGAGTTATCATCGACATCGTCAGTTATTCAATGTAATAATTTTTGAAAATTTCCAATTTTTCGTTCATTTTCTTCAGATTGTCTTCAGTGACAAATCAAAAATTGAGACCGTAACAGAGCGTCCATAAAGAAGATTGCAGCGTAAAAATAGTAAAACATCTATTACCTTCTGTAATAATTTAGTTGTATGTACATTACAACACAAGATCCAGGGCAACTGTGTTTTGCAAAGGGAGCCATGGACTAAAAAGAATACAAAAACGTTTTAAAAGATTATATATTTATTACTATGTAGTAAAAGGTTAGATGAAACTAACATCCCACACACATTTATGCATGACAATGCTCCGTGCCATAGAACGCAATCTATAAAAAATTATTTCAGCTGAAAGAATTTTCCGTTACTGGGTTGGCCCGGAAATTCTCCGCATCTACATTCGATAGAAAGCGTACGGAGTGTTTTAAAAAACATGGAAAAGTATTGATGATAAATATTAAAGAACTGTAGCAAAGCAAGCGATGAAATATCTTTTTCTACTTGTTTTATATACAGAAATTGAAGCATAATTCATCGAGAAAGAAAAGTACTAGGAGCGTTAAAAATGTAATTGAAGATTTTCCAGTATTTTCAACAGTGACCCTCGTTTTCTAATTCTTCCAAAGTTGTAAAAGACCAGTTTCTGAAAACTTTACAACTTTACTAATTTAAATCTGTACTCTATCTGCAGTGTTTTCTAACAATCTGTACAGTAAACGTAGGTGCAAGTTCATAATAACACATGTTAGACACCTCCTAAGTATTAAAAGACATTTCACTGAATAATATAACGTAGTAAGGAAATATAATAATTACAATTCCTTATTGGAAGATTACGTCATTGCATAAAATTAGCGACCCTGACGCTTCTTCCGTTGTTACCAATTTTAGAAAAAATGAAGAGGCAAGTAAATTGACATAATATCTCTATTCCTTTTTTTGATATCGCTAAAGTTTGTGGGAATCAACTTGAAGGCTATTTGATTGCATATAGTGAAACAAATATAAATTAATTGCCAATTGGAGATTATAATGACATAAAAGATGATTCTTTTGATTTGCAATCGTTTAAAATGACATTAGCTCAATCTGGCCCACTTATTTTGATTTGTGCATCCTACAATCTCAGTGCTAATTGGACATTTTCATATTTGCATATTTTACCTCTAACGTATTTTTCCACTCTTTCTTGTGTTGCAACTACATTTATTTAAAGAATAAAAAAAAATAAACGGCTTACAACTAGGATTTGCATTCACGTGTTTTAAATGTTTTTATCAACATAGAGCACCGTTACAGTTGGTACACATGCCAACGTAAATAACTTTAAAAACAGTTACGTTATTGTAAATGAGACGTTATGCGCGTAAGTAATAATAATGCAAATTGTTAGCCGAGGAATGTTCAAAACCGCTATTTTTAATGTGAACTTATAAAAAGAATGTCTTGGAAATATTTCATGTTTGTTATAAATTATGAAAAAATAAAGTAGGGAATTTGACGTAGAAGAATTAAATGTCAAAATATAGCTTTCACTTGTCTTGTGTAATGTGAGTAATAGAAGATATAATTATGAAAATCTTTTGGGTATTTAACATATATTCTAACAAATATTTAATTTGTTTACAAATCTTGTAACAAATTCACTTAACCCACATTAACACATACAATAACTCATACTTTCCCAATAGATTTATGTGGGTCTGTACCTATGAATACATTGTATAAGTATGTACAAGATTAAAATATACGTAACTAGGAAGAATGAAAACTTGCTTTTACCGCTAGAAGGTTATCAATTTTTCGGACAAGGCCGCCGATTACGATTAAATTTGGAATGTCGATATTCTGCACTTGTTCGACAAGATCGGTTTTGAGGCTATTGTTTGTACGTTAAATAAATATGCAAGCTATATTTAGTAAATATTCTGTTTAGAAAATATACGCAGTATCATAAAAATAGGTTTTTGACATTTTAAAATGTCAATAATTGGTGTAACCAACCTTAACTTTAAAAAAGCGGCAAATTTAAATGTTTGTATATAATTCTATGTTACTAATATATCTTTTGGAATTATTTTAAGAATTTTTCCTTTTAATTTCAGATGTCTGTAAGCACCGTGAGTACCGGAACGAGACATTATAGAAGATCTGCAAGCTCCATACTATCCACAGACTCCGATATAAGATTCACAAGGAAGAAATTAAGTTCACAGTATAGATGTGGTTGTTGTATAATCACATCGTTCCTTCTCCTGCTATTATTGGCAAGTGCTGCTGTATATGTTGCATGTAAGTGATGGTTATACCATTGTTTTACCTGTGGAGGTACTTTAATTGGGTTAACATGCAAGAAGCGTGCTGGAAGTGAGTGCCATTTTCCGGTTTAGGTATACTGTATTTAATGTACAGGAAATTAATTATTATTGGTAAAATGGTATGCTTATAAGAATTTAATGTTGTTCGGATGTGAAGATTGTTCAATAAACCTTTGAATAAAGCAAATAGTTTTAGTTCAACAATATACAGTGGTGGGCAAAAGTCCAGAAACACCTAAATATTATCTGCAATAATATTGCAGGTATTGCTATGAAATTTAGTACTTGCAGTACTTACGGAACTGGAATGCAATGATTTAAAAAAGTAAAAGTATTCCTCTTCGAGATAAAAGGTTTGTTAGACTAAAATTCTTTTAAAATTAATTTTAAAGATATTCGAACACAAATTTTCAATACTCTGGAAGAGAACATTGTAAAAGTTTATACCTTGATAACAAAAACTTTTTGAGAATTAGATAAAACGCGCATAGTTAACGCTTACATTATGTTTTATTTCTTACATTATAGTTGTAGAAGGATGCATTAGTTTCATAATTATGAATGTTGTTTTTAATGTATAGAAGACAATCGCAAAATGTACTCACTGAGTAAAACAATGAGAAATATGCAGACTTTATAATATTTTTAGATACTGCAGAAGGTAGATTTCTCAAACGAAAGTATAGCCTTTAAAAGTTTGCTTATCGTATAATCCACATGTGGTTCTTAATTCGGGATCAAGCAAAAAACGCAAATATTTAACAGCATCCGGGTTATTAACATTAGAAATGATTCTCAAAGAAAACATCGTTGTTGTATTCTTATCTGCAATGAGGGATAATCGATTTGCTGTAAACCACCCATACGCACAATTACGGGCTGAAGATGCTTTAACTAAGGCGTCACTACAATCTTCAGACTTTACTAACAAGGTAGTATTATCTGCAAAATGGATGCTTTTATCAACGAGCATGTTCTGAGAAAAATCGTTAATATATACTTAAAATAGTGCCGGCCCCAATATAGATTCCTGCAAGACACTAAACTGAACTGGAAGCTCGGAATACGTTACGCCATCTATACGAATCATCTGATATCTCTTCGTGAGATATGACTCAAAATAATTCAAAGATAGCTGGCCAAAATTGTAACATTTTAATTTATCCAGCAGTAATGCGTCGGCCTTCTGTTTCTCAGTTGCTATTGAAAATATAAAGTTAACATTTTCAGTAAGTATTTAAGAGGACAATATGCACATTCTAAAATTATTTTCAATTATACAGGTGTTCCAAAAAAGGGTATCGATGGTCAACTCAGTTTTTTTTAATGAAACAGCCCGTATATGCGTATGCCCTTCTTTTGTTAGAAATTTAATGACCGCACGGTACTTAATTTTCGTTACCTGAGACATTTTAATGCACAAGTCACGTTATCTGGCTGGCTGCTGAAAACTACTACTCTTCGAGCCATAATATATATAGTGTAGGCCTCGCACATGTGCAATTATGAGGCAACGGAGTTTGAACATGCTAGAACCTGGGTAAAGCCGTGTACCAGGCCGAGAATTTATGAGTCCTATCTCGTAATTCGTAAATATACACTTACGACATTATTTACATGTCCATGCGTAGGTGAGAGAGGCCGTATTAGTCTTGTTCCAGCACTTAATAATCATCTCGGCGGCCCTATTGGCGATTACTGTGCCACCACGTTCTGCGACGTCAGTGTAAAGCTGATTGCGTTAATCGTATATATACAGGGTCCTGCAATAATGCGTCGGTCTTCTGTTTCTCAGTTGCTATTGAAGATATGAAGTTAAAATTTCCAGTAAGTATTCAAGAGGACAAATACGCACATTCTAAAATTATTTTCAATTATACAGCTTGTCCCAAAAAAGAGTATCGATGGTCAACTCAGTTTTTTTGAATGGAACACCCCGTATATTTTTGCAATTTTTTATACCTATCGATGGTTTCTATTCATGCTAAAAATATTAGCGACATCCAATCATAGGTTGCCAAGTTACAATATTAAAAAGAAAAAAATTGGCTATTTCATACTCCTACTTGAAAAATCGCCACATTCGCAAACACGAAGTTCAACGAATAATATTTGTACTCTGTTTCTGCTAAGGCTTCGGCAATTCATTTTTCTAAGTTTCGTTCTGCAATGTTATACAGTACGTTCAAAATATTTTTTTCAATATGGACAACTTCACGGCTATTTGACGGTGCACCAGCTCATTGCTCACAGGAAGTGAGAAATTGTTTGAATCAAGTTTATCCTGAGAAAGTGATTGGTAGAAATTATACCATCAGCTGGCCAGCTCGATCACCTGATTTAACCAAAATCTACTATTTTTTGTGAGGTTATGTGAAAGGATTGATCTTTAAGAAACTACCAACAACAGCACAAAGTACGCGCAAAAGAATTGTCAACGCCTTTCGAAGTGTAACAGCGAACATGCTTCATAGGGTCCAAAGAGAATTTCTGGATAGAATAGATAAATGTTTGGAAAAGAATGGGCAACATTTCGAATATTGGTTATAATTTTTTCCTATTTTTTTTTTTTTACTTACTTGCACTTCCTTAGTTCGAAATTTTATTTGATATTCAGTTTGCGTTGCTTAAAAAGGTCTTGTAGCCCCCTATTATGTTTTTTCTTTTTGTGTTTAATTTTAGTGTTGTATATAATACTGGTTGCGTGCTCTGGTTGTCATTAAATTTATTTGTTATTATTTACTGACTTTATATATACATATTTTTTTTAATTTAATTGAAGGTGTTTAGTTAAATATCTCTAAAACAACGACAAATAGGCATAAGGAACCCTTATACTAATTGATGTGGAATTTAATTTTATATAATATGGAAACATAATATACAGAGTGTTCCATTTGAAATTATTGAGAAAAATAGCCTTGTATAATATTGCAACACGAAACTTACAAAAATGAATTGCCGAAGCCTTAGCAAAAACAATACAAATATAACTTACTGAACTTGTGTTTGCGAATGTGGCGATTTTTCAAGTAGAAGTATGAAATAGCCTGTTTTTTCTTTTTAATTTTTAATTGTAACTCGGCAACCTATTATTGGACGTCGCTAATATTTCAACATGAATAAGGACCATGGATAGGCTTAAAAAATTGCAAAAATATACGGAATGTTCTATTAAAAAAAACTGAGTTGACCATCGATACTCTTTTTGGGACATCCTGTATAATTGAAAATAATTTTAGAATGTGCCTATTGTCCTCTTGAATACTTACTGAAAATTTTAAGTTCATATCTTCAATAGCAACTGAGAAACAGAAGACCGACGGATTTTTGCAGGATCCTGTATATATACGATTAACGCAATCAAAAGCTTTACACTGACGTCGCAGAACATGGTTTCGCAGTAATCGCCAATAGCATATATAAAAAGTTATAGATAGGCATTCTTTTGAGTTAAAAACAAGGCGTGCACCATATTGCGGACCACAAGGACAGCTTTACATAAAAATATCGAGCATAAAGCGTAGTATTACTGGACAAGATTGATTAATAATTTATATTATACGTTTCAATAGTGCGATGATTTCTTTCTTCGATCAACAAAAAGTCAACTGTTTTTTTGTCAACACGTTTGGTCACTATATGAGTAGAGCCCGGTAACAGGGAGCCGTGCCGTAACCTGCCTAGTATACAAAAAGAATAGTAAGAAAATAGAAAAAAAATAACAGAACTAATACGTAATTATAATATGTGAAAAGTAGTGAAACACTCACCCTTTTAAGCAGCCTTGGCTACGGAATAGTAAAACTAGAAGCACCATTATCAGTATTAACATCATATGGATAAGAGTGACAAAAAGTTGACACCATTAGATGTGTTTCCACAGTTGTCTCGGTGAGCGATGTTCGCCGTGGTGAGAAAATGAGTTTATATTTTGAAAAAGAGCGTTCAACATCTACCGATATTATACATGCATGATTAAAATACTCTTTGTACTTAGTCAGTGAATTATTCGATACACCATCACAAATTTGTTTTAGTGTGCTAAAATCGGGATCTTTCTGTACCACACTCTCGAACATTTCTAAAACGCGATTATATTTTGCGTCATGTATAGTCAGTAGCTGTGTATGCACTCCGTCCATAATTTGCAGAGACTCCAATAATGATAACGATCTATTTTGTAATTGGTCTATTGCGCCAGCTAATCCTTTATAGTCCTTTATGCTCAGAAAACACTCAAATAAACTCATCAAAGCTGCCTTCTCTTTACATATGGTTCATCGGTGCGAGGGGAAGCAAGAATCTCACAAAAGCTCTCAGGAGAGTGCGTAAAAACATGATTATTAGTGCGTATTATTGAGTTTCTCAGAGTCGCTCAGTTTTGTGGTAAAAAGAACACGCTTATTCACCTTTAAAACAACATATTTACAGGATATCTCAAGTCTTGAAGAAACTATTTTAAAACACGACATTCTTAGCCAAATAAAAACTCCAACAGTAACACGGTTGCCGTAACTTATTGTTAGTTATTAAACCATCGATAACGTATGAGCTGAACATCACCTGCGCCAGGCGCTGTGATAACTCAGGGCCATACTCGGAGCATTCAGAACAATTCAGAGGCAATCTATGTAATTGCATTAGCATTTAGTGAATATTCGCGACACTGTTCAAAAGGGGTTTTATTTGGAAAGTAGTCTCGCCTGTTTTAATAATTTCTTCAATAGTGAGGACATGCTGTACATTCTAAAAATAAATTTTAAATACTTTCCTACACGAGTAATATAATTAATAATTATTGTTAGCGACACGTACTTCATTCTTAGAACTAGTTGTACTGCCATAGTTAACCTTCTAAAGATCAATTTTTTTCGACCTAACAACTACTACAATAAGTGATATACATACATACTGAATTAAAACGTGATACCAATATGTGCACAGATTGAATATGTAGATTATTAATAATAAGTAGGGGACCTTGTACAAGAAGCAAGGTCTATGTTGTCAAGAAAGTGCTATACTTTTTGCAACGTATAGCATGCGGCACCCAAACAAGATTATTACAGGTAGAGTGATATTATACAAGGACATACGAACTTGATCACTTTTATTTGATCTTGTGAAATAAAATTATGGTAAGAATAGAACATATGAATGATATTCCAATTATTAGAAAATGAAGTTGATTAAATAAAGTGTTTTAATGTTAAAAAATTGAGCGTATAAAGATCAAATTCCAAAAACTAACCCTTCACAGACTTTAATCTATTTAGAAAATTTCCGCAGAAACTAAATCTATCATCACTTCCTTTTTCAGATACGTACTTTTTCACAAACGTTCCACAGGAACAAGTCTACAGAGCCAGCTTCAAAGTCATAGAAGGTGATATTTATTCCATGGAGATGGCAGATCCTTCCACGGAAAGGTTCAAGATAAGAGCCAGAGATTATCGAGAAAGACTGAACTTGTTATTTAGGAGGAGTTATCTAAGGCACGGATTTTCAGGGACCGAGATTTTAGCACTTGATGGGTAACGCCTTTTCAATTTACTTCCACTTTCGAAACATTAATATTAATAGCAAATTAATTTGCTTTTCCAGAATTGAAGGAAAGGATCTAATAGTCCATTTCAACGTTCATATAGATCCAACTTACATAGACGCAGATGCTGATGACCTCAAAGAACTTCTAAAGAAAGAGATAACTTTAGAAGAATCCCTATACTTTAGAAATTTAACCATAGACGCTAAAAGTTTGGAGGTTAAAGAAAGTGATACACCAATCCACAGTACCACGACTCCAAAAGCTACCACTCCAAAGCCTGAACCTGTAACCAAACTGCCAGAACCCCCAAGGAAGTGTTCAAAACTCCAATTACCTTATTGCAATAGATTGCCTTACAACATCACGACATACCCAAATATTTTTGGACACAAAACACTCAGTGATGTCCAAAACGACATGATAACGTTCAGAGAAATCGCAGATGCCGAGTGTTTTAATTACGCTTATGATTTTGTCTGTAATTTACTACAACCTTCCTGTATAAAAAGTGTTAAAGAAGACGTAATGGTGCTGCCATGCAAGAGTTTCTGCAGGGAATTTATGCAAGGGTGCGGTAGCAGATTGCAGCCCAAGATTAAGTCGATCATAGACTGTAATCGTTTTCCAGAATTCAAAGGCATTGGCTCCTGCATTCACAGACCAAGTAAGTATGCTTTTTTCTTACTTTGGAGGTGGTAAATTTACTAAATTCTTTTTCTTCTTACTTCTAGACTTTGTCCCCTCCAATTTGACAAGCGAGCTTTCCACAATAGCTCCAAATGGAGTTAATGGGGTTGCTAATATGACGTCAAAGGCACAAATTGGAGCTTTACCAACTACACAAGATTCCAATAATTCCTACATTTCTACGACCATTTCTCCTGTCTCTATTAGTAGTATTAGCACTAACCTCACTTCTGTAACTCCCCTAGCATCAACGACGACTGCCCAAGCCCAAAGTAGTAATTCCAGTGAGAACTCTTGAATCCCTCTGTATATTTTCTTTTGTATAGTACCTATTAGACATTAAGGCTACTTGTGGTATACTTTTTTTTTAGTATTATTAACTATTATTTAATACCTGTATATTTTTTATAAATAAATATAGTTTTAAGATAATTTTCGTTCATGTTTATTAACTTATCCGACAAATAAAGTGACGTAAATTAGAAAATTTTGACATATAAAATAGTGACAATTGACGAGAATCTTGGCGTAATGACACATGACAAGATTTATTTTATTACATAATATAAATAAATATGTTTATTTGGTCTAAATAGATATCTGGCAAGTTAAATAGAAGGAACACATAAGTTCGTAAGTATTAAAATTGTTATAATTAGAGCGACGAATTCTTATCGGACTAACAGTGCCCGGTATATCGCACATCCCAAAATATTATAGATATTTCGTTTTAGTTTTGATAATGCTTTTGATGAAATGAAACAAACGGTTTTTTCAGCCTTGTGACAATGACTTGTCCATTTACGATTGACACTGACAGACAATTTGACATATTTTTTAATATTCTACAAAAGCCATAACCAAAAATTAATCCTAATATAGCTAATGGTATTGGTGGAATCATTCCCGGCAAAAACAATGTAGCAGAGAAAATAGCGCTAACACATGAACATGTTTCTGCCTACCCGGCGTCATCAGCATGGTTCTGAGCACTATCTTCTGCTGCTACAATTTCGTTTGCCTCTCGGTTTATGCTGCTAATTTCCAAAACAACAGTGCTGTTTTGGAAATTAGCATGATTAATTTTTGGTTATTGTTACTAGGCATTCTTTCCACGTGTATTTCTGCAAAAGACATGTTTAAAATGGGTAATGTCATAATAGTATCGCATGTCCCAGATTTTTATAAGTAACGTAAGTGTAGTTTTTGCGGTCCAGGAGTCCATTAGTGTCATATATTTTTCCTACTACCGGCCGAAAATGTTGAAAAAATTTACATTTTACGAAAATATTTGACATTTACTAATTATACTTCCATGATTGTCGAAGCTGTCAATTCCTGTTATGTACTGAGAGCTATTGCTATATCAATTTATTAATACTTCCATTACATGCCGCTGTCAAGGGCAACCAAGGTAAATAATCCGTAAATCGTATTTACGTCCCTCAAATCAGGGCAATAATGATTGACTTACGTAGCCGGTAGTAGAAAACATTTTTTCCTAGGAAAAAATGTATTCCTACTCAGATGTATTGCAGACCTCGGCTTCGCCTTGGTCTTACATCCCCTGTTCATTCGTTTGAAGCAAGGTAAATACAAATTATGCAAAATAAACATTATTCCCAAGATAAGTTTTTTTGTTTTTACAAGTAGCTTTTCCGAGAAAGCATTTTGCTGTTGTGGAGTTTTTAGTGTACAACTTTGAAGAATGTTATTACACGTTAATATATTGAAACGTTTGTTAATACAACATACTATTGATCTGTTAGCTTGATAAGAATCCCAACTCTGGTTATATTCATTTGTGCAAATCATGCAATGATCTTCAGTGCCTAAATAATAAATCCATTAATTTAATCATTTCTACATCATTATGTACAAAAGACATTATTTATTGATTAACTTCTGAAGATGTTAGCCTAAAAAATGGCTAAGATATGCGACTATTATTGTTTAAAACTAAAAGATCTTTTGACACGGACAACGAATGTTTCAAAAGTAATATTGTCTGATATTCGATTGATTCTAATATTACATTATCATTTCTTAAAAGGACTTTGTTTAGGATCTATTTTTGCAATTTATAGGCAAAAAATTTGAATTATTTTTCTCGTTAATGTTCATCAGCAACAACCACACAACTATAGATTTTACAAAGCATAAGGCGTAATTTTCAAGAATTTCAAGTACCGGCAATGTAGATTGTTAAAATAACTGATTGTTACTTTTTAATTTTGTGGATACTGTTTCAAATAATATGAATTTATGGTCTTTCAAAAGCTTTTGTTTTTGATCAAGCTTTGACCTTGTATTTTTTCTTGTCTCAAATATGTCAACTTTCTCATTTACAAAATTGAAATACAACTTTCTAATATATTAATTGTCTATTACTGTTACTAATTACACACAAATTAGAACATTGCCGTTATATAACTAATTAATATTTATTCAAATTTGATTGTTAATTTATTTGATAATAGAAATATTTTATTTACTCCGGTCAAAATTTTATTGATTACATGAGAATGTAAAAAATAAGAGTTTTTTTACGGTGAAAATGTTAATATGTATTTAATTATTCATGGCGAAGCATGGATTGTGAGATAGAACGTGATAGCCTGTAGTAAGGACAAATTATCATTTCGAATAATCATTTAATACTCCTGCAATCGCAAGTAATCATTTGCAGTTAGTCATTATATGGTATTATGCTGGCACGTACTTTTGCGGGATTTCACCTTTTTCAAGCGCAAACAAATTCGTATTCATTCCTAACTTTCCTTTACAGTATTTTGACTTTCACCTCAGAAATAGCTTAACAAATCTAACAATACCAAGCTTTCATATCCGATATATTTCTACTATTATCTAATGATAGCTAAATCCATCGTCAATTTCAAGGCATTTTCAAAATACGCTGAAGATTTTCGCTTAAATAGACGTGTTTTTTGTTTCATCTCTCTTCGTAGATTGCCTTCGCGAAATCCAGTTGAAAGCTGTTACTGCTTCGAGGCAATGTGATGGTGTAGCTGACTGTGAGGATCTCTCGGATGAAAGGTCATGTCCCTACTGCCCCAGTGACCACGTACATTGCGGAATTGGTCGCCAATGTATCCGTAAGACGCAGCGTTGTGATGGTAAAGTCGATTGTCCGGATGGTAGCGATGAACGAAGTTGTTGTAAGTTGTAAAACGATGTGTTAAATGATCTTTAAACCAGTGTTAATAGAAAATTCAAAAGATAAGTTGTGACGATGAACTCTAATATTTTAGTTTAGCTTCCAAAACCGCTATAACGAGAAAATTATGGATTTTAGACTACTAATATGTCAAAAAAATAAATAATATAGAAGTGTTCCATTATAAAAATTGAGAAAAGCAATTCAGAACCACATACAAGGTAGGCCGTTACCATCGAGACAAGGCTTAGCGCTCTTCGATGACAGGCTGTTTAGGTGATGTATCGCCATGCACTATATTAGTCTAAGTGGTAAAGGAATCGTTTTTTTGCATCTCCTTTTTAAGTTTTGAAGGACTCCCGGTTTAAAGAGAATGCCAGTCGTCAACTGAACCCTTTTTCGCATCCCATTCGATTTTATTTTGGAAAACCACGTTTCAAAGCAAAAACCAAACACGTAACCGTGCACCGTTTTCATGAAAGATGTATTTGTGGTTGATATTTAATCGACTAATTATTATTATTTGTAACATGTATTTGGACGAAACTAAGGTTGAAATGATACAGTAACTGCAATTTTATTTGAAATTTTGTTCAATTTCACGAGAAAATTTGCAGACATGCTATTTAACCAGGGTCTTTAGTTCCCTATTATGTGGTGTTTTACCTAATCTATCATTACTTTTCCCACAATCATTTTTAAATAGGGTATTCGTAGAACAAGTTATTACACTTGTTGCAATACGCTCACTGCTGTGAATATGACATTTACATATACCAGTATCCAAATGGCTATGTTCGATGATATAATTTAAAATATATTGTATTAAAACAGAACATTTATTACATACATTTAAAAACATCTCTTCGTGTTCAAAAATAATTTTGTTAAATATAACGTAAGAATATAAAACTATTTGAACAATAAAATCTTGAAGGTAAAGTATTTTCCCACGACTTAAGTTTTTTATGAGGGTGCAGTTGTCTTCAACCACTAGTTCATCAAAGTACATGATACTTTGCTTCCATATTTCGCACAATTTTCTCTAATTTTTTCTCTCGACTCGCTCGAGGATTCACTTTTTTTGTCAAATACAACGGACAGCTAGGGAATTGAGTTGGAATAGCACCTTTTTTAAGCTTAGGATTTTTTAAATTTACGATTATAGTTTCACCGGTCCTGGAATCTGTAGCTGTTGAAAAATAAATAATATCTTCTTTTACAAAGTGTAACACACAAACCCTAGTATACATTTTTGGAGTAAAATTTTCCCTATGCAGTGCACAGACCCATTTTTTACACATTTTTATCGTTTCATAAAAGGTTTTATCGCTTATACAACACTAGAAAAACATTACAGGTATCACCAACAAAGAACGGAAATATTAGTACACAGTATTTTTTAAAATAAAACCAATATAATTTGGATAAACCAATTCAAAACGCAAGAAACGGTCTGAACGTGTAAATGTCAAATCTATAAATATGGCTGATCGTTTACCTAAAGCAAGATACGTCACAACCTGTTGACGTATCTTGCTGCGATCAGCTGCTTGACCTTGTCTCGGTGGTAACGGATAGGTGCCATAAATTCTCGGCCTGACAGGCTTATTCAGGTTCAAGGGTGTTCAAACTCCGTTGCGTCATAGTTGCACATGTGCGAGGCCTACACAATATGTATTAGGGCTCGAAGAGTTTGTAGTTTATAGTAGCCAACCAGACAACGTGACTAGTGCGTGAAAATGTCTCAGATAACGAAAACTGAGTACCGCGCGGTCATTAAATTTTTAACAAAAGAAGGGTATACGCCTAATCACATTAAACAACGTTTAGACGGCATTTATGTTTCCGTTTGGGGCAAGAATCCCTAGAAGATGATGAGCGCCCCGGTCGGCCAATTGAACTGATAACGCCCCAAAACATTCCAATTATTGAAGAAATTATATTAGCAGATCGCCGTTTGAAAGTGAAGGAATTAGCAGCGATGTCTAACATTTCTGAAACAAGTATTTGGGCATAAATAACATTAGTGCAAGATGGGGACCGCATCTTCTTTCTGCTCTCCAACGTGAACGTTGGGTCAAATGTGCGCGCTCGATTTTAAAGATGTGTGGAGACGACCCGAAACCGATTTTGGAGTCCATTGTCACAGGAGATGAAACAATGGTTCCGCATTATGATCCTCTATCCAAAAAGGCATCAATGGAATGGCGGCAATCCGATGAACCTCGTTCCAGAAAGGCGAAAGTCATTCAATCAACGAAAAAGGTGATGGCCACAATATTCTGGGATTCTGCGGATATTTTACTCGTTGACTTTAAAAAGCGCAATACAACTGTCAACAGCACATATTATGCGTCTTTGCTGCATAAATTGAGAGACAATATTCGTACAAAACGTCGAGGAAAATTGACAAAAGGTGTTCAATTATTGCACGACAATGCACCCGTCCATACTACCACCATTACACAAACTGCCATCCTCGAATGTAGCTTTCAAGAATTGGAACATCCACCGTATAGTCCGGACATGGCCCCAAGTGATTATTATTTATTTTCTCATTTAAAGAAAGACCTTAGGGGATGTCATTTTGAGGACGGTAGTGAGTTGCAAGCAGCTGCAACTTTAGATTATTTTTATATGGGTATAAAATTATTAATTGATCGTTGTAATAAACGTTGGGGAGATTATGTTGAAAAATAAAAATTGTTATATTTTACCAACTTTATTTTTTCTATATCAGGCCGAGAATTTATGGGGCCTACCTACTAAACGTGCGTGTATTAAGTTCTTTTATGCCTAATCTAAGTACCAAGAATCATATCTGTCTAACGCGCACTTCTATTGAAATAACGGTTTCTATAATTAATACCAGGTCTCCCCAAACAATTTTGGTAAATGCAATTTCTAGCTGCAGCAACTTCTAACGTTAGTTGCTGCTTCTCTTTTAATTGTCCTTTTGTTTATAACAAGAAAAGTCAAAAGATATCTAACCAACGTCTCTTTTGTTACAAGCAAAGGAATTTTATCGTAAAGATTCTGTAATGTTACTTTTAACTTGGTAACACCCATGTATTGAGCATGAAGCTAAATATTCATGAGTATAATTTTGTATGAGGTATGTATTATGGTATGTACCTAAAATTTGCATAGATATTATCCTTTTTTATTATTATATTCAGTTATTCACATATCTACAAGTGTGGGCATCAAATGTATGATGATTTTACCCAACACATACCATAATATGCATACAATATTATATTCTTTTCTTTTCCGACAAACTATTCCTCTGGAATATATTAGAAAGTTCATACTTTGCAGTAGAGGTACCTAATAACGTTCCCATTGTATTATTTCTGTTTCTATCGTTCTATATACACAGTAAACCTCGCCCCAAGCGTAAAGAATCTTACGAGGAACTTGCTCGTGAGTCCACACCTCGCCAGATACCATTCGAAAGGATTCGTTATCTTCAACGAGAAAGGCGATATTGGGAAGTTATGCACTGAGAATCTGAATAGAAGCTTAAGCGCTAATAAGACTTTGACTGTGCTGCAAACTGTTTCTGCATCACTTTGTAGGACTTTATCCTACAGGTACGACCGTCAATAAAAATTATGTGTTCTTATACAATTTGTTAAGTTTTTTTTCCTTATTTTTAGAAAGATGGTATCTGTCCATGTGGAAATAGACAAGGAAAATGGAATACCCTATGTGAGCATGAAAGATCCTACAGCGAGTGAGATCAGTTTCATAAGAGCTCCTTGCAATTCGAAGCAAGTTATGAAGATAGCTTGTGATGAACTAGGTGACATATTTATATTTAATTTTTAGATTATTTTATTGAGAACTTAATTATAATAATAATTTTGATTTGGTTTTTTTTTTTTTGCAAAAGTAGAAATATTTAGTTTTGAATTTTAAAAGAATAGAAACGGCCATTTTTCGAAATTCTAATACCAACACAATACTTTTCTATATTGCTTTTCAAAATTTAAATGATTTCATCAAGAATTTTCCGAAAACTGAAGCAATGTCCAACGTTTCATTTTCTAAGTGTTTACAAAATCAAACCTCTTGATTTTTTTTTTAGATTCTACATTATACAACTACTGTAAGTAAAATTAATGTTCTTTTTCTCAGGAATATATTTTAAATATTTCACATAATTTTTATGCCTATTGCATTTTTAGATTGGCCACAAAAGCTCAATTTTCTGGTCTTTGTACAAGAATTCATCTGCTTATTTTATTGTGGTGATGGCCCAACGGGGTGTATAAGCTTTTTAAAGCTTGTCATAACTTTAGGAGCCTTTGGTGTGTACATTGTGTGTGTAAATTGTTTCATGGCTTGGTTTTTATCACCCCCCCGCCGTAAAGGGTGAAGCACAGTTAATTGTTCCCCAGCTGCGAATGGCGTTCCGGGAGTGTACTGGACCCACTAAGAAAATTTGATAGCTTTGCCCAGTTAGGCGAAGGCCCTCTTATCAGTTACCTTGATTAACAATTAACAAGAATCCATAATCCGCTCACTTTGCCAATTGCTTTTTAAATGTTATCAAAAATTAAGTATCCTATCTGTTTAGGATCTTATTCATAACCCAAGTATATAATTTTATTTGGAAAATTAATCATGTATCGCTTAAAACAATTTTTGCTTTTTCCCGTGGATATCCAGAGTGTGGAACCCAAGCAACTCACAGCTCTTCAAGCTCACGTCTAAACAAGATGTCCTATCATGGTGATTGGCCTTGGCACGCAGCCCTCTTCAAAGAAGACGTCCATATTTGCGATGGCACTCTGATCTCCACTGAATGGGTCATAACCACCACCTCGTGTTTCCAAGGCCAACCTAAAGCTGAATGGACGGTACGCCTTGGAACAATACGTCTATCAGCTACGTCTCCGTGGCAACAGGAAAGAAGAGTTGTAGGCATGGTGAAATCGCCAGTAGAGGGCAGTACTCTAGCTCTTATCAGACTAGAAGAGCCTTTGATAATGTCAGACTTCGTGAGGCCCATTTGCTTACCGAAGGAGAATTTTGGAGTCAAGGAAAGTTTGATGTATTGCAACACTTTGGGGTGGACTAGGAATAGAGATCAATTACAGAGGGTGCAGGTTAGAATTGGGAAGATGGATAAATGCGAAAATAAGAGCATTTCGAGCGTGAATAGCATCTGCACGGAGACAGCTTATGGATATGACGATTGCAATGTAAGAATTTGATTTCGTTTATTCACTGATATGATTTGAAAACAAGATTTTCAAAGTTTATCAAAATTAACTTAAAAAACTAGACACGTCAGGCATACTTACAACGAAATTAAATATTTTTGAACAAATTTGTTTCCAACCATAACATTTTGGTTAATATTTTAATTTTTAAGGAGGAAGAATTTGCTGGAAGTCCTTTACTGTGTCTTCAACCAAATGGTTCTAAATGGTCTTTGGTGGGTGTTTCCAATTGGAGAATAGCTTGCTTAAGGACAAGAGTGGAAAGACCAAGGACGTACGACAAGATTTCGTCCAACGTCGATTGGATAGAACAAACAATTAAGGATGACGAAGATGACAGAAGATAATTACACAAATAATTTTTGTTGAAGACAAAAAAATCTTATCTCTTTAATCTGCCAGTCTATTTATATATATATATATATAGGTTAAGCGCAAATATTTTTGTATATGATATTTTTTACTGTGTACTATTTTTTATTTGAATTTTGTTATTTATTTGTTGAAACGTTAAATAAATATTTTTAAAAAATATTTAGCGTTTCCACCATTTTTGGCCCTCTCGTAGACGTACCGCATCTACCTCTTTCCTAATTTGTTTGTAACTAGGGTTTCGAAGCTTGTAACATGTTTGGATGTTTGTAACTATAGCAATTGTGATTGAAAATGTCATTCGCCAAGTGAATGCCACGTTCTTATTCAGTTTTGCAGGTTTGTCTGTAGTTTTCAGTGAATTATAATGGATTTGTTCATTTCGTACTCGTTTAGTTCTATTCTTTGAAGTTTTCTTTTAGAAATCAGTCTTCAAAGCTGCCTGTACGGACAAATTTAACAATTACAAGTACAACTGCAGCAACAAGTACGTTTATTACTTATGGTATTTGTAAATTATGTTACCTGAAAATATATATGTTTGTTTCCAATGCTATTATCATAGACTCCAATTCAATTAGCCAGTAAGTTTTTTGGCCTTCTACAGAAATTCGCAATGCAATATTTTTGCTTTAACGTAGACAATATATTTTCTTTATTGAAAAGCGCATTACATCAAAAGACATCCATACACCCTATAAGTACTGTCTAGTCTTGAATTCCGCTAATAAATGTATATGTAAATAAAAACTTGTGTTTTGTCCTCTAACATTTGTGTTAAGCCTGTTTTACACGCCGCGATTTATTGGTCAATTAATTGAACAAGTTCCTCACCAAGAAATCGGTAGAAATACGCTGCTTTACATGCTACAATAAATCGAACAATCCCGAATACTCTAGTTTCCTTAATAGTTTAACGGGAGAATTATTAAATAGGGAATTTTCATCTAGTTATAAAAATAAATTGACAGCCTGCCTTTGTCAAACGTTTTGGCAGTTTTGGTATATGCACAAATTAGCTTAGGTTTCGGTTACTTAATTCACATTATCCATTACATCACAATCGCCGTAAATTTTCGAAATTTATTCTTACTTTAAAAACACTAAACAAATCGTAGGTACTTTTCTGTTACTGGGTTGGTATTAAAACAGCAAAGTTAGTGAAAAATTGTGGCAAAAATAAAGCATGTTCTATTCAATTAATCGTACGATAAATTGTTCAAAGAATCGTACCGATTTTTGTTGTTTTACACAGTACGATAAAATCGAAGATCAACTTAATTAACTCAATTAACAGACCGATAAACCGTGTAAAACAGGCTTTAAATATAGAATTTGACAAAAATTGAAGAAAATGAATAAAATAAGTAGACCGCGTATTCTGCCGATAGTTTCCGGTATGCCTATGAGAGGCCAAAATTGCTTTTCCAGTATATTTTATAGTTTCCAACGAATGCGTGGCTGGAAGCGGTTTCCGCAGCGCACGATAGAAGTTTAGTTTTTTAAATACAATACCTTGTATATTACGTTTTAGATGCCCCTCTTCAATTCATTCGTCAATATTTCCTATACCTACTTATCTTAGTTTTTAAGGTAATTGACATAATTTAAAAATTGCCTAGCGATAGTTGCAGACTGTATATCCACTGATTTGGAAAATCCGTAGCAATATTTGTTTTTATCACGTTTATTTTCTATTTATGTCTCACTTTTCCGTTGTTAGCTTATCTTAATATACGTAGAACGTTTACAATAGCTTTGCATACAATAGGTACAAACAGTGAAATACAAACGTCTTATACTGAAAACTGATACATTAAGCATCTATATGAAACTCCTGTTGCCAGAAACCACATGGTTATTGGGAGTTTGGTCGGCGCAGAAATTGGATTTTTCGTGAGATGACTTTTTGTAATTAATGGGCTAACTTTATTGAAAAGAGATTCCAAATCACTTTGTCATATTTTACGTTTTTGAACAAAATATTAATCTGGAAAAAAGTTGACATGAATTGAAGAGTGGCATCCAAAAACGTAATATACAAGGTGTGGTGTTCCATTAAAAAGAAACAAACTTACACGACTTGTAGTGGAAACTGAACACCCTCTACTTATATACTTGGACATTACTTTATGTAGTAGAATCCATACTAATTCCTTACCTCAAAATTAATGATAATAAAAAATTTAAAATGATGATAGATTTTACTCCAGAGGTAAGTTTTTTCGAGATGTGTTTTAGAATAGGTACCACAATTAATATTTACAAGTAATACAAACAAGTAAGTTTTTCTAAAAACCCATAGTGCTTGGTATCTGTTTGGATATTTCTATTTAATTGATAACAGCAAAGATGTCATCTCTGAACAGAAAGAATCTTGTAAACCGTTTATTGTTCATATTATTAGTTTTAGTGTCAAAACTTTGGCTTCTAGTACTTTGGAGCTGTGGTTGTTTGTTTATTTGAAGATCCTTTTAGAGATTTATCAATAGCAGAACAGAGATTGCAACCAGAAATCCAACCAAATACTGGTTAGTTTGGAAAAATCTAGAAGGGAGTAAAAAAATCGAGTTTGAGACATAGAACATATGATTTTAAAACGGACCAAGAATTCGTCCACATCCTCTCATAACCTTAACTATGGCTATCTAAAAGAAGTGCGTAACATTCTTGAATTTTCTGAACAATTACACTGCGACTTTTGATTAGACTACAATTTTTCTTTTAGAAAACACCTTACCTTATGTATGCTTCCATGTAAAATTCTCATAGTTCAAGAAATAAAAAAATAGGATCGTATTAAATATCTAACTTATATTTGTAACTATATATCATACTAATTAGGTTTAAGAACACAAAATTTGTTGCTGCTACGAATCATCTAAAACTTTTATAAAAATAAAACTACAAAAAATTAATTTTTAAAACACCCAAAGAACACTAAATACACAGCAGTACAAATATTCAGGTATTGGGAAAAATATATTGCCTAAAACTGCAAGGGGAATCAGTTTGTTTTCATTAATTAAAAAAGAAATAAAATCAAGATGTGAACTGTATATTGCACTTACACAAAGTAAATCTTATATAGTAGGTTGTTACTTCACGAATAACTAATACAGTATGTCCATAAATTGAATGATTATACGAATAAATTAATAGAAATAGAGCTTTTTTTGAAAAAGAGGGCTGTCAAGTCCAAAAGACCCATATCACTTGTTGTTTCGGGGATTTTTCGATTAATTTTAATTTGGACACACTGTATTCATGAAAAATATTTGTTATTTTCTTTATTCAAAGTTTGTACTTCTGAAAAAGGTAAAAAATGTTATACTGCAACATTACATTGGAACATCGAACAAATAATAAATCACTTACATCAAACCCACAAACAAATATTTAACGGTTTTTACTGTAAACTTCTTTATTTATACATTGTTGTAAAATACTAAAATAAAAAAAGAAAAATATATTATATTACGCATACTAAACGGATGAAAATTGAGATACAGATGATATTTAAAGAAAACACATTCAGTTTACGTCCATATTACCGCAAAAATAACGTACAGCTAGACCCAAATTTATTCCTCCAATCAATGCTTACTAGAAAAAGTAACATAAAATAGAAAATCCTTGCAACAAAGGGGATAACAGATGATATACTGTAATAAAAAAAATAAAAAAAACCTGTTCCCTGTTAATTTGCTTGATAGCTGAGAATCCGTTAAGATATAATTTTTGTTTTACTATTTTCAAGGAAAAAGCTTAAATTGCTAACAATCTAATATTTTTGTTAGAATCTCTTGTATTTCAAACCTAAAACAATTACAATGGCATTGAAATTTAGGCTTTTTTTTTAATGGAACAGTCTGTATACATTTTTAGTTATTATTTTCAATTCGAAAGGCCTATTATGCAACAGGAGTATATGGAAAATGTTAGATTTGTGAAAATTTTAAATTATGGATAGCAATGTTTTAAACGGAAAATTGAGCATTCCTGCACAAACAGAAACTTCATTGATGAATGGAAGTCACCACCAAAGACGCATTCAAGCCACTGAAGTTGTAAGAAGGCTGGTTCAAATTTATTAGAAACTATGTGTTAATTCTTCTCAAGTTTATGTTTCTTTCTCTAGTAATTTCGTACGAACAAATATGTTTGCGTCCAACTGCTTCCAAAAAAAGAAATTTTTTACCCTTTACTAATTTTTTTAAACCTAACGTCGAGACAAATTTTTAATATTCATGCACATAATAGTTACTATTACAAGCCATTTTATTATTTAATTATAATAATGATAAATAAAAAAAGAGAAACAAAAAAGTGAGACGGAACGGAAGAGTATGTGGAAAATAAATAAAATTTTGTTACAAAATAGTGTCAAAAATGTACATACTTTATTTTGTATATTTATTGTTATTTATTATTATTATTAATTATTATTATTAATTTGTTTTTCTCATTCAATAATACTAAACTTCCTTACTAAAGACACTATTTTACATTATATTATTAATTTTTCCAGCAACAGTTATATGTAGTCTTAAGATTACAAACTATTTTATTTAGATTATTTTTTTTTATTTATTTATATATATTTTTTATTTATTAAATTGTAGTAAATGGTTCGAGATTTTCTTCCAGGTTACTTGCTTTGTATGTGTATTTTTGTTTTTTATTTTGTTGTTGTTTAACATTTTTTTTATGTTGATCCGCTGTTGATTTTTATGTATTGATGATAGGGTAACCAACCTGAAATATCCGACATGGACTGCTCAACCTAAAGCTGAAAAAGGAAGAAAAACATCAAAAGGTTGTGTTCTAAAAACTTGAAACAGATACATTTTAAAGAAGTAAAAGCGAATGGCAATAATTGTTAATCAAAAAAACATTTGCCGTCTATTAAGTGAAATATCATGACAAAAATATGGCGCAGGGCAGGTTACCATATACACTACTCACAGCATTGTTTTAATACGAATTATCTCTACCAAGCTATAAATAACAGCTGTTACAACACGATTAAGTACATGTAAATCCTGGAAAGTATGTGAACCATGCGGCATCATATCAAAACTTTGCCTTGATGGAATACCCGATCAAATAAATGTACATATTATCTTCTAGGTTGAGTACTCCAGCCGTCTAGCCTTTCAAAGTAACAAATGACAAATCGCATTACAGATGCTTGCCTAGAGTACATAATGTCCATTGTTCATATTTAAATGAGACACGATGCAATAATCTGAAATTTTCTGCACAGAAATTTACATAAAAAAATGAACAATATTTAATTAGCTTTAATAATTAAACTCCTCACAACGCAGCAAGATTTTACTACAAAAATTACAGAAAATATTGCTTATGGGCATGCGCACAATTATCGTTAGTAATATTGAGATTGTAAGTTTGATTCAGGTCCAATGTGTTGATGTCACTCGCCATTTCTTTATTAAAACTTCAAAATTATTAAAGTTTGTGTACTATCACTGTAGTTATCATAATCTCGATAATTTCACTGTCGTATTTAAATATATAAAAGCACATACAAATTATTTGAAACGTTATAACACTTTACCTAATCTAACAATCGAAACCTGTGAATAAATTCATGTAAAACGTTTTCTGCGCCAATTCACGGTCAAAATTTACTAGGAAAATACAGCAGGTTTTAAATTATTTTGAATTAATCATTGCACAAGAAATTGCAGCTTACTTATACGCTTGCTACGCTGCAATTGTCTGTTCTTGAAAAATTCTACAAAATATTGTGTAAATTCTTGCATTGTTACAAACGGGCCTTAAAAATCACACTACGATCCTGAATAGCAGCCGTTTACATATCATTATTGCCAAATAAAATTTCGCAATGATATTTAATTATTTAATAATTGATATCGTTGAATGTACGCTTCAGGGTTTTAAGCTAATGTATAAGTGCCACCCGGGCACTGCCATCATGACTATACGATTAAACAAAAGCAAAACAGCAAGTTGATTTATTTAATATTAAATTCTATACATATCAGATTCACCGATTTAATATAATTAAAATGCTAAAGATACGAATTTTCGTGTATATTTTAAAATATCTCCATAAAAGTGCAAAATATGTACACACTGCTATCTGGCATGTGGTACTTTCCCTAATAGATCTATAGGAAACATAAGCAAGAATAAGTAAAACTCAGACTATACAGGGAGCAGCGTCATCATTTACGAGGTGCATTCAAGTTATAATACCTCCGATTTTTTTTCTCAGAACTGGAAACAGATAGAAACATGCGGTTTGTTTTAAAATAAGTGGGCACTCTTTGTCAATGCGTGACAGAGATGGCAGCACTCTACGGCACACAGAACCTTTAGCGGCAGCGGCGAGAGTGAGAACTGTTTCTGATACTTCAAATGGCGATGTTTTCATTACAAGATCAGTGTGTAATCGTTCGTTTTCCCGATTGTGACAATGGATGAGACATGGATGCCGTTTTTCAATCCTGAAACGAAGCGCCAATGGAAGCGCACAGATTCACCGCCATCAAAAAAAATTTGAGTAAGGGCCAGTGCTGAAAAAATGATGGTGGCCATGATGGAAGCTCCTTCCTGCATTGCGTGAAAAACGGCCGGAAAAGGCTGCACGTGTGCTTTCACCAAGACAACGCACCAACGCATCGGGCGAACGTGACGCAGCAGTTTCTTCGTGCAAACAACTTTGAAGTGATTTCTCATGCTCCCTACTCACCTGACCTGGCTCCTAGCGACTTTTGGCCGTTTCCAGCGATGAAAGACACTCTCCGTGGCCGCACATTCACCAGCCATGCCGCTATTGCATCAGTGATTTTCCAGTGGTCAAAACAGACACCTAAAGAAGCGTTCGCAGCGGCCATGGAATCATGGCGTCGACGTTGTGAAGTATGTATACGGTTGCAGGGAGATTACGTCGAGAAGTGACACAAGTTTCACAGTTTTCGTGTGATTAGTTAGTGAGAAAAAAAATCGGAGGTGTTGAGTGCACCTCGTATTACTCGGGCTGTATGCTAGATAGCAATTTGATATTTTGGGGACGTGATATAATGTAAATTGTGCATTTTAAAAAAATATATTCCGATATACTGGGTGTTTTATAAAAAAAAGGTGGCACAGTGAAATTCATAGCCTATATATTTTTACATTATTAAAGATCCTTAAATACACTCTATTCACCACTAGATTATGAAAGTAACCTGTTTTGTGGTTTTCGAATTACAACTGTTTCTGTTAAAAAATTGAAAAAGCACGTAAAAGAAAGTAATCCTATGTTCAAGTGCTTTCAAATTCAACAATAAAATTTGTTGTGTGAACTGGTTAAGATTGGGAGACGATGACAATAAATAATTTTTATCACACACGTAGAGAAAGAAATACGTCGAATTAATCAAAACCATTTTGTTAAGCTCAAACGTATTGATCTAACAATGTTTTCATTTAGCTTCACATAAATTTGTTGTTACAGCAACAATGTTAGAGACTGGAAATTTACTACCAAATGGTCAATATGGTGGAAAACCAAATCGACACACGGTTGATGTTGAAGAAGAAGTGTTGGAAAGGGTAGATGCTGAACCGACAACTAGTATACGCCAAATTGCCCAGGAAGTTAATGTTTCTCAGAACTTTGTTTGGCGCACATTGAAGATAAATGGTTTGTACCCTTATCATTTCCAAAAGGTACAAGGACTTACTCCCAACGATTATCCGTTGCGGCAGTAGTTTTGTGGGTGGCTGCTCAATCGTACGGAAGCAGAAGCAGGTTTTCCAACAAATGTACTGGTGACTGACGAATGCTGTTTCACCAGGAATGGTAGGTTCAACTTCCACAATGCTTACACATGGGCTGATGAAAATCCCCATGCGATACGCCAAAGTAACTTTCAGCAACGTTTCAGTTTAAATTTATAGGCTGGAATTGTGAACGACACCTTAATAGGGCCTTTCGAATTGCCGGCGCGTCTCAATGGTGAATCTTACTTGCATTTTTTACAAGAAGTTTTACCAGGACTCCTAGAACATGTTCCATTGGTTGTGCGACATAACATTTTAGTCGTCCTGTAAGAGATCATCTCGATCATACCTTTCCGCAACGGTGGATCGGCCGGGGTGGATTTATTCAATGGCCCCCACGCAGCCCTGACCTCAACACACTGGACTTCTTCTTATGGGGATACATGAAAGACCGGGTATATGCAACTGAAGTTGATACCATTGAAGGATTGCGCCATCTAATCAACAGAGGACTTGCGAGAACAAATTCCGCAAGTGTCGGGAAATTGGATTCGTCGTGCGCAACTGTGTGTTGAAAAGCAGGGGCAGCATTTTGAACAGTTTTCGTGATTTTGGTGAATTTTTATACTTATGTAGTTATTGTGTTATTTTAAAAATCAAAATAGAAATTAGTTTTAGAATTTTGCATTGGAGTGAGCACTCTGTCTTTTTTCTTGTTGAAGTTTGAAATTATATCGTTTCCAAAGAAACAAAGAAATCTTGTTCCTTTAGAAAAAATCTCAGCAGCACTCAATAAGTGGGAAACTTTTTTTAAGACCTTTAAACTAATCTAACTTTTGAATTATTGAGTTTTTCTAAAAAGTTTATTACTAAAAAATGTTTACGCCCCACTATCTACCCTAAAAATTTCCTCTGCACGTTATAAATCACGCTGTATATACCTACACATTAAATGGCAATGCATGAAATGAACAAGCGATTGACTTATTCAAACTCGCACTGCTTTCAGGAAGGTACATAATAGTCGGCACTGTTGGCAATCTTAACTCAACTCCAATTTAGTTATTATTTGCTTCCTACATTGATGTGAAGTGTTGGCTGTGTAGACTCATGAATACAAAAAATAAATTTTATGAAGAGATAAATAAATCACAAAGTGGAGCTGCTAAAAACAGTGTATTTTTAAAAGTTGAACGTTATAATAAATTAATAGAAGACGTCATGTACGCTAAAACATGTAATAAAAAGGATGTAATGGTATGTATGTATTGGTTGTTGAAACGGTATGTTGTACTGGAAATACAAAACAATAGAAAACTTGTATTTCCAATATCAGCTGATGACACTAATGTTTTCTACTACGTACCAGACGAAGAACTTTATGATGTTATTCATAATGCCCATATTTCAATCGAACACGATGGAAGAGATCGAATGATTAAGGAATTGTTGAGAAAGTTGAAAAATATTACACGCCATGATGTAGAAGTTTATCTGCCTGAACCTTGTGAACAGAAATGAAAAGGGGTTAGAAAAGGAATTGTGGTTAAACCAATGGTTTTCTCAGAATTCAACTCAAGATGCCAGGTTGACTTGATAGACTTTCAATCACAGCCGGATGAAGAGTTTAAGTTTATTATGGTCTATCAAGACCACATTACCGAATTTGTTGTTCCCAAAGCACTTCAAACAAAAACAGCAGAAGAAGTTGCTTATAATTTAATAGACGTTTTTACGCTGTTAGGAGCTCCGGCTATTCTTCAATCAGATAATAGTAGAGAATTTGCTAATAATGTAGTGTCAAATTTGAAGAAATATTGGCCGGATCTACATATTGTGCATGGAAAGCCGCGACACAGTCAAAGTCAAGGCAGTGTCGAGCGTGCTAATCAAGATATAGAGAATATGCTGACAACATGGATGCAGGATAATAACAGCTGCCATTGGAGGAAAGGATTAAGGTTCGTTCAACTAATGAAAAATCGGGCATTTCATAGCGGTATTAAGAGGTCACCATATGAAAATGAAAGTTGGACTTAAAGATTCCAATTTATCGCAGGACATCATTCAAAATATAGAAAACGAGGAGTAATTGGATGGTATTAATTCTATTCGAAATAACGCATCTGATGATCCACAGCCGGGCACTTCATCTTCAACTAAAGAAAATAACGGGGAACCAAAGACAATATGTTGGGTCTTCAAAAGGGATGAAGAATTAATTATATGTTATAAATGCAATTGTTTTCTTCATGTCACCTGTGGACATTCAGATATTTCTGAAAAGTGGAACAAATTGGATCTCTGCGCTTTATGCACTAATTCCCAAAATACTGTCAACCAGCAAGCAGAAGCCAAAGAGAGTCTTATACAGCAAGCAAGAAAAATGAAGAAAAATTCGGAAAAAAAAATTCCTCCCGTTGCAGCAGGTGCTACTGGTAAGTGCATTGTAATAAATGTTGTGTTTTGCTCACTATGACTTTAACAGTTCGTGTGCCAATACCAGACGTAGATAGAGGCAGAGGAGATGCAAGGAATACATTGGCTGTTGTAATAGAAACAACAAGTGATGGATTTTATCGGCTTGGTTCGAAAGAAGGTATCCTAAAACAATTGTATTCGAGAAATCAATTTACAGTATGTCAAAAAACGATTCTAGCAATTGAGGATGTTCCTCAAGATAAAGAAATTTCTTTAAGGTCTGTAACCAAGGAACAATCTCTTGGAACAGGTCAAGGCTTTTTCAAATGTAACTGCAAAACCAAATGTAAAAGTGCAAATGTGCTTGTTTAAACACAATATTCTCTGTAATTCTAAATGCCACTCGGCACAGTCTTGTTTAAATAAATAATTCCTTAAATAAAGGAAAATAAGAATATAAATTTCCTTTTACATTTCGTTACACCTAAGTTAATTTCTTGTTTTTATGTTTTGATTCAATAAAGATATTCAGATTTTGTCGTTTACAAGCTTTGCCTAAAACCCATTAGGTATTACATATAATGCCTAGTCAATGTACAAAAATAGCAGTTTTTTACACTTTACCCAAGATATGTAGGCATTCTATACAATGCTTAGTCATTTTATATAATGCCAAGTTTATACACTTTGCCGGTAACATATATAAAAGATATAACTGCATATTTTTGTAAAAGTGATAACAATAATTAATTCAATGTAAATACATTGTCTTTTCAACTGAATAGATAAGTTATGTTATCCATTTTGTATTAATACGACACGAAATTAAAGTCACGACAGCATTTAAATATTGTTATCATAACGAAGCCTGTTTTGTTCACTTAACATAAAATTGTGTTTTCAGTTGCCCAACTGGATTGTTGATGTAACAAATTGCTCTATGTTAACGTTACATATCACCTTCCTTATTTCACAAAATTATTTAGTTTCGATCGGAAAAGAGTGGCAACAAAATTGACAAATCTCAACAAAATTTATTTTGTTAATTCAAGAGGTATTTTTGTTTGTCTGTATTTAACCCAAATCCTGTGGTTAAATGCCGGATTTATTAATTAATTTAAAGAAAAAGCGGACGATGGTTCTTTCCTCGTAAGAACAAAGTACCTATTAATAACAAAGTTTATTGAAACGCAAAAGTAGGAATAAAATATGCAGTACTTTATTTAATTTAAAGTGATAATCAAATTCAGAGATGATAATGAAAGAAAGAAAAGCCTAAGGTAACAAATGTTCATATTCATATGTTATAACCGGAGGTTACTGCACAAATAACCTTTCATTGTTTGTTTTTGTAAGTTTTAATTCAGAAAAAAATTTTTTGGTATTGTAATTGTGTGTAATTAAAAGAAATTAATCCAAAAGAGCAAACAGTGCTTATTCACGGAATCAGGCAGCACAGCACCGTGTTTTGTGTCACAATACAAATTATGTATAGGAAATTGTATCTACATGTTCGACATTAGCTGCTAAACGTAAATCTAAAATTTTGAATATTTTTGTTCCAATTAAATAACCAGCAGCTTACCTGCGATTCCAGCTATGGCCTCCGACGCAGAATACTTAACATCCATGTCCGCATCGACGTTCAGCTTATCCAGGACCGGCTTCACCTGCGGCTGTATTACCGACTGATCTAACTGCGGCGCGATCTTTTGCAGCGTCTTCGCGACATTAAACCTGACATTTGCCACTTTGTCGTTGGCCATCGTCAAAACCGTTGGTAACAGTAACCGCGTAGAGATGTCGCTGCCACACGCCTCAGCCAAGACATTGATACAAAACAGACATGTCATGCGGTATAAGTAATTTTGATCCCGCGACATCGCTAGGACTTTTGGTATGATCGTATTTTCAGCCCATTCTGCGCCGAATTGATCCACCAACTTTCTCAGATTTAAAGTGGCGGCTTCTCTAATCGCGAAAACGTGGTCCATCAACCAAGTCATACACAAGGCGTTCAATTTCTCGTCGAAGAACTCTTGGCCTAATTGTCCGGCTAATAAAGGCATATATTCGATGATGGCTGATCTCACTCTCCATTTCGAGTCCTCCGCCAATTCCACAATAGCGGGCAATAAACTTTGAGATAGTTGCTGAATTCCGATGACCTCGTTCACGCAATCCAGGTTTGAGATTATGTTCAAGCGCACTTCGGGGCATTCGTCTTTTAATTGGGCCAAAAATAGCGGCAGGAGGTGTTCGATGGTATTGTGACGGCCCAGTATCGGACTCAATCCCATGATTACCGACGCTAGAGCCGATTTTACGTGTTGGTTTGGATCTGCTACAAGTTCTTTGACGCATGGTAGAATATAAGTCATTATGATACTCTCCTGGTGCTGTTTGTCAAGATTCAAACAGAAATCTTTCACTTTATTAGCGGCTATCGCCCTGACTTCTGCTTCTGTGTCTTTTAGAAGGCTCTGGAAAGCCGGAACGAGATCGGTTCGTGTAATTTCGGGTCCTACCGCCTTCTGCAGCTCGCTAAACTTATCCGCTATCATGTAACGTACTCTCCATGAGGTATCGCCTTTAAAGGAAAGCAAAATGTCATATAAAAGAGAGAACATCACTTTACGGGAAATATCTTGCATTTTTTAACCTTTCTCTATATCCTACAAATATAAAAAGAAAAAGTATTTACCTGTACATTGACGTAATGTTGGCATTACCAACTGTTCAACATCTTCCTGAGGTAACAATGCCGCGATGTTAACGCACGCTTCAACGGCTAACAATCTCACTGAATCCTAGGAGAATAATAAAGATTATATATCCTTTGCATTTGTAAGATCTAAAATATTGCCTGTTCGTCCTGAGCGAGGTTCACAAACATCGGAATCAGGTCCGATTTTAGATATTCCAACTCAACTACTTGCGCCAATTCGCCCAGCTTGGAAGCAGCGGCCCTTCTTACCATTGGCGTGTCATCCTGGACCAATCCGCGGAAATGCGATCTTAAATCCGCTTTTATTTGAGCGGACACCCGTGGATAACATACCTAAGGACAGGAAACGTTTTTTTTTAATAAAAACGGTTGATTAACATTTTGAAGAAAATATGGTATTAGAAAAAAAAATATCCAAGTACACCAACGGACGTATATCTTGGCGAACGATGGGGGGGTGCGCTCTAGACGAATTTAATCCTAGGGTTCTCGGTTAGTACAGCTTAGTGTGTTAACAAGTGGTTACAGTGGCGTAGCAGGACAACTAAGTTCTGTACAGTTAATTGCGTGAAATTGTGTTTAAGGAGCACACATACTCTTGTGAACATAAAACCGAACAGACACTAAAAGGTATAAAATAAAATGTTTCTCAAGCAACGGGGGTATCTGCGAGAATGATAGAGAGAATTGTTTAAGAAGTGAACGCAGAAGCAAATCCTGGGAAAAAGAAATTTCGAATTCCTGGAAAAAAACGTCAACGAAACCGGAATATGAAATTAGAAATGTTCGGGGAATAATTTATAACTTCCACCGCACGGAAGAATGTCGTGTAAATGTACCAGCTTTATGTGCGAAAATGAAAAACGAGTTAGGATGGAACGGATGGTTAGACAGATTGATCCGAAGAATTTTAAAAAACATCGGTTTTAAGTTCAGGTGTACGCAAAATAGAAAATTTTTAATTGAGCGCATTGACATTTGCTCGAAGAGGATAAATTATTTAAAGAAAATGAACTATTTTTGGGAAAACGGATACCCAATCATTTATATGAACGAGACATATGTATATTCACAGCGGCTATACACCTTCGAAAAATTGGAGTGATAACAGCACAAAAAGTTTGTTTAAAAATAAATCTAAAGGGCAGAAGTACATTATAATGCAGGAGGAAGTATGAGTTTTCATAATTCCATGTTAAAACACTCTTATAAATTTGATGAATTTTTTAAAACTGAAGGGTACATAATTTTAAGATTATCTCCACACTACCCGGATTTAAATCCAATAGAAATAATATGCGCTACTGCACAAAATAATGCTGTTGCTAGGAATTTGACTCGTAAAATGGATGTGAGAGTGTTAGTGGAGAAAGAATTTGAAAAAATTTCTGTTGAAGATTGGTACAAGCGATATCAGCATGTTATAAAAACTGAAGATAAATACTTAGAAAACGAAATTTTAGTTGACATTCATACAAAAACTTTAATTATTTCCGTTAATTGTGATAGTGACAGCGATTATTTCGCTGAATTATTGGATGAAGATGATGCATTTTACTGATATAACAGCAGTACTTTTAACTTGATGATGGATGTTTTGCTCCTCAATGACATTACCAAATTAAAGATACTCTAATCACTGAAAATGTCGAAATTAATTGCTATACGTTCTGCGAGGGTAGCTGGGATCGACTAGTGGCTATCACACCAAGGAAAATAAATCATTATATAATAAAATAATCTATCAGTAAACGTACTTTTATATACGAGGTGCATTCAAGTTATTGTATAACACCTCCGATTTTTTTCTAATCACACGAAAACTATGAAACTTGTGTCACTTCTCGACGTAATCTCCCTGCAGCTGTACACATTTTTCACAACGTCGACGCCATGGTTCCACGGCCGCTGTGAACGCTTCTTTGGGAGTCGGTTTCGACCACTGGAAAATCGCTGAAAATTGGCACAGCTGGTGAATATGCAGCCACGGAGAGTGTTTTTCATCGTTGAAAACAACCAAAAGTCGCTAGGAGCCAGGTCAGGTGAGTAGGAAGCATGAGAAATCATTTCAAAGTTGTTTGTCTGTCAGCATTCGTGGCACCCACCTGGAGGACACTTTTCGCATTTTCGGGTCGTCATCCAGGATTGTGTGCGCAGATCCCATGGAAATGCCAACTTTGGAGGCGATCTGTTCCACACTCATTCGGCGATCCCCCAAACAACTTTCTCCACTCGCACGATCATGTCGTCAGACCGACTTGTGCGATGCCGAGATTGTCTTGGTTTGTTGTCATACGACGTTCTGCCTTCTTTGAACTGTCGCGCCCACGAACGCACGTTAGACACATCCATGACACCATCACCACATATCTCACTCAACTGGCGATGAATTTCTATCGGTGTCACACCACGCAAATGGAGAAAACGAATGATTACACGCTGATCTTGCAATGAAAACGTCGCCATTTGAAGTATCAAAAACAGTCTCGCCGCTGCCGCTAAAGGTTCTGGGTGCCGTACAGTGCTGCCATCTCTGTCACGCATTGACAAAGAGTGCCCGCTTATTTTAAAACAAACCGCATGTTTTTATCTGTTTCCAGTTCTGAGAAAAAAAATCGGAGGTGTTATAACTTGAATGCACCTCGTAATACGTTGTATTAAAGAAGTTGGCGGTAAGTATTAATTGAAGAAACAAGTGAAATAGAATTTTCTCGACTTTACTGACAATCAGGAATATATTCCAGAACCAATCGCTAGCGTACCTTTCCTCACCCTATCTGCGCACAGGCATTCCCACTGCTCGTCAAGATATACGCCGGTTGCTGCAATACTGTTTCGAAATTCATAACAAGTTTTGTATTTCTCAACTCTGATGTAAAGATTGAATAAAGTAATATATTGCGTGGCTCCCAGTACATCCATTTTGGTGGTTATATGGTGGGTATGAATTTTATATTTAGTTTATCCTTAGTAAACGAAGATGTGTCCATAAAATCAACATTTATAAGAAAAAAAAATACCGCTACCACTGTTGAAGGGCGAGTAAAAGTAACGTGGAAGTAAGTTGTTGTTGTTGTTAAGCAAATAAGTTAATATCTTTTGTTTTTATGCTTGCTTTATGAAGCTAAGAAAAAGAGGATTACTTCGAAAGAATTTCCAAACATTTAAGAGCTGATTATTTTAGAGAGAATTATAAACTTAAGAATCTTTTAACATAAATATTTAAGCAGACGTTCCAAGAGGATGGATTATCAATGTCGAATAAACTTGTGGAACGGATCGTAAAGAAATTTAACGAAAACATTAGTCGCTTTTACTACTTTATTAAGGTACATACTCAAGTAAATTTAATTAGCGGTCGTAATATATAAAGTAACAAGACGATGTATACCTTGCGCTTGCAATTATTGGAAACGGTAAATATTTTTCTCGTAACTCAATAAACACAGCATTTTAGAGGACGCAACAACGCAGCCCCAAATTGTGAATATTTTAAACTATTTTTATACATACAACGGACACTATTGCCGATTGTGTACGCACGAAACAGTTTTTATTCTGCTGACAGACTTAAATGAGTATTGTCTGCTTTAAAATAAACAGGATTATTTTACTTATATGTAATATTGTCGTACAGGAATTATTCATCGTTATAAAGTAAATAGAATTACAATTTTCTTCTTCTAAATATATAATGTTCAAATAATAGCAAGTGTTTAATAATAGCATTCCTTTCAAGCGTTTTTAGTACCACGCACTACGTTAAACATCGTGTTACTTAACCCATTAATGCTTAAAGCATGATTTAACATACCCATAGAATTTTTAAGCGTACAGTGTGTAATTGCCTACCGTATGATATACCATATATTAAAATAAGTTGTTAAAAATCCGAAAATATAAATGAAAAATCCTCATTAGTACAGCGAGGTAATCGTTTCTGGGATATGTAGGCGCTTCATCGTTGTAGCGGGCTACGTGCAAAAATCGATTCTTGCTTTGCCAGCGTCCCCTTGTTTATTTTTCGTTCAGTTTAGGAAACGAGAGCGTGCGCTGTGTTCTATGTTACGTGTTTCGTTATAAATGTATAATTATTAATTTAAAATGAGTAATGTGAACAAGACTAAAAAGCGACTCTTTGATGGCACAGTAAATTTACCTGTGACATTCCGGATTTGTTCTACGACGGCGCTAAAATAATTTGTATAGTGTGCGATAAACATTTGATGTGTTGGGACAAGGCGGACTGTAACAAACATGTAAATACTGAAGAACACAGAAATAGAAAAAAGGGCGTACCAACGAGAACTGTCTTTATTTTTGATTTACTTGTCACGATGATAACCTGTAATTTGTCACTTCGCTTATTCGAAAAAAAAATCGTTTCAGAACTTTTGGTATAAGTACAACCCCGAGTTGAAGTTGCCAACTGCGAAAACGGCACGTAAGCATATTTCATTTGTACGCGAAGACGTGGAAAAGAAAATCAAATCTACATTAAAAAATTAGTTGCTTTAGTTACGTGTTGAAGAGACAACATGTTATAAAAGAAATTCTATTCTAAATGTTATAATTACGTGTACTAGACCCTCATAAACCGACATTTCCCCTGTTACTAGCTAGCAAAAGACTGGAAAAGTGTACTGGTGCAACAATTGTGAGGGTGCTACTTAGTAGGCTAGAAAACGTTCAAGTCTCACCACGTCAAGTGTTGATGTTTGAGCGATGGTGCCGCGACAATACGTTTGGTAGGCCGTTCTCTTCTTGAACACGGTTGCAAGTGTTTACATGTTACGTGTAAAGTTTACATCTTTACATCTTGCGGCAGAAACTATTAAACAATGTTCACCCGAGGTAGATGCATTAATAACAAGTACAAAAAAAGTGTTTCTCAAATCTCCAAAACGTCTTCGATCATTTCACGCACAGTGTCCTGGTATTCGTAAACCACCACGGCTGATTCTTACACGTTGGGAAACATGGTTGCAGGCAGCTCTTTATTATGCTGGATATTTCAAACAAGTAAAAGCTGTTATTCTACAATTCAATCATGCCGGAGCTGCAGCTATTAAGGAGAGACAGGCAAAATTTCAAGATATTTCCGTGGAAAGAAAGTTACAAACTATTCGTAACAACCATAAAGGGTTATATGACGCAATAGAACAATTACAAAATAGAGCGTTGTCGTTAGTGGAGTCACTGCAAATAGTGGACGAAGTATATACACTGCTACGCACTATACATGACGCAAAATATAATCGCGTCTTCGAAAAGTTCGAGTGTGTTAAAGAAAGATTCCGATTCTATCACATTAAAACAAATTTGTGATGGTTAACTGAATTTAAAAAGTGTTTTAATCATTCATGTATTACATCCGTAGATATAAACACATTTTTTCATAACGGCGAACATCGTGCGACGAGGCAACTGTGGAAACATATCTGTCATCTTTTTACGACTCTTATCCAGTGGGTGATAAGACTGATAATGGTGCTTCTACTTTTAATGTTCGGTGATTCCGATGCAGTCCGCCATTCTATTTGATAACGCTGCTTAAGAGAATGAGTGATTCACAACTTTTCAGACATCATAATTCTTGATTAGTTCTGTTACTATTATTCGATTTATTACTTATTTTTTGGTATTGTACTTACTGAAGGAAGCGCACGCCTATGCCGCGCAGAAACATTACCTTAACGAAGACATTAACATAACATTCATAAATTAGAAAAAAAAATATTTTTAATTTTGCAAAAAAAAAACTGTGGTATTAATGAGTTAACCTAATTTACGCAATACATATGCAATCTTCTATAAAAATGAAGCCCCTTCTCTTAACAAAATATATGCGGAAATGTAAAATCGCCAAACATAAGTCGCTCAACAATCTATTTATTAATGAAGAAAATAAATTTCAAGTAAGAATTCTTATAATAATGTACATGTGAATCTGGATGTGCGTACGAGGATGGTATGATAAATACTTGTGTTAAGAAAGACAACGCAATAGTTTCGCATTTAGTAAATTTATTTCTCGACGTAATCTCCTTGTAGCTCTATACACCTAGTCCAGCGATTTTCCAACTTTTTTTAACCAATCCAAAATAATAGGATTTGTTGAACTCCACGAAAGAGGCCACTGTTTCGGCAATGACCTCTTCATTTGACGTAAATTGCTTTCCGCTAAACCATTTCTTAAAGTTTGGAAAAAGTCACAGGAGGCCAAATCTGCCGAATATGGTGGATGCGGCACAAATTCCTATCGTAACTGGATTAGTTTTGCTGTCGCAATTACCGACGAGTGAGCCGGGGCGTTACCATGATGTTAGAGAGTAATCTTTTTCGGTAGGTGGAGCCTTTTCCTCTTTAGTTCAACGTCGAATCGGTCCATAAATCAGCATCTCGTGACCGTCCTTCCCTTCTCCAAATAATCAATTAAGATTATGTCCTGCGAATCCCAAAAAATCGTCTCCGTAACTTTTCTGACTGATGAAATCGTCTTCACCTTCTTCGGTGCACGTTTGCTGGGAAAAACAAATTTTGTTGACTGACCGTTGGTTTCTGGCATGTAGTGATGTATCCATGTCTCATCTACGGTCACATAAAGCCGCAGAAACTTACTCGTATTGCGCTTAAACATATCCAAACATTACTTTGAAGTTATCACGCGATTCCGTTTTTGATCAATCGTCAGCAGATGCGGAACTCATCTCGCCGACAGTTTCCCCATATTCAATTTTTCGTGAGGGATGTGTTGCACACGTTCAATTGAGATGATTACCATATAAGCATCTCTCTAATCTTCATTCGGCGGTCTGCTAACACGATATCATGAACTTTATTGATCGTATCGTCCATAGTCACTTCAATGCGACGACTTAACTGCCCCTCATCAAGGATGTTCGGCCACGCTTAAATTCGTTAAACCAGTATGTAATGGTAGTAAGCGAAGGTGCATGGTCCTTATAAACTGCTTCCAAATTCTCTTGGATTTCTGCACACGTTTTCCCATCCGAAAAAGAAATCCAATCTGACCGGTATTGTTCTTTTTCCATGATTCTACAAATATATAAACTTGCTCACTTTCAACAGCTCTCAAAATAATACTTCTTGATGAATCTCTCCGAAATTTTGACAAACGTCGACTAAAGAACAGCACTCACAGTCGGTAATGTAGATTCTGATACAAAGCACCATCTGTCTCCAAGCACGGGTACTTTTCATACCATCCTCGTACTTGTTATAGGTATACGAAGTGAAACCGAGAAAGCATCTTAATAGAACAAGCGAACGAAAAGAGCAACGGAAGAGCAATAGAAAATAGACAATACTTGCTGAGGGTCAGTACTGATATAAAAAATATAATTGGAAAAGGTAAACGGCTTATCATCTTACACACTGCACCGCTCAAGTTGCTACGTAAATATATGAAACGGCGAATACGAGTGAAAGCATGACTGGTGTGCCCGCACATACAAAAACTGGCGTAGCACGAGGTTAAATGGTTTTGTTGAGGGGAGATTATTAGTTTTACAAAGCAAGAAGATCGATGGTTATCATGAAGACATTAATTCAACTGTTTGAAAAACCAACAGAAAATGCAATCATGGACAATGCGTCTTTCATCATTCACGAAAAGTGGAAAAGGTGCCAACTACATCGACTACTAAAAAAGAAATGCAGAATTGGCTACAATCGAAAGAAATCCTATTCCAACCGAAAATGCGCAGACTGGTTTTACTGGAATTGATAAGAAAACATAGAGACAACTACAATAGTTACGCCGTTGATGAAATGGCGCAAGGTAAAATAAGCATGTGTTAAGATTATCACCTTATCAGTGCAAGTTAAATCCCACAAATCAAGCATGGAGTTGCCGCAAAAAATTTATCATTTAAAATGGCAGAAATCAAAGAATTGTTGATAAGTGGAATAGCAGATATCGACAGGGAAAAGTGGACGAAGTGCATAGACCACGTAATTAAAGAAGAGAGGACAGCTTAATTGATGATGAGTGGAACCATTTATTATATCAACTGTAAATGACAGCAGCAGTGATGAACTGATCATCATCTACTGATGATAATAGGCTTGCTCTGATGTGTCTTAGTCTTAACAATGGCACTCTTCTGGGTCTTCTAGCGTTGAGGTCGTATTCTCGCAGACGTCCCCCTACTGTGGAACTACTGATATTAGGGTTTAATTCGCTAACACTACTAGATGTTACAAATGGATCCCTTCTCGCGAGATTTCCCATTTGTCTATGTGCTTTTTCAGTAGTTTTTCGTTTGCCAGTCCAATTTTCTTCTCTATTTCGTCAATCTCATTTGCAATTTTTTTAGCTGAATAGCCTATCACATTGTGTCTACATTTTTATTAATGTTCTTTCTTGTACTGTGCACTGCTTTGTGCGACATATGACAATAAAATTATTACCTTAAAGAAGTACAGCCAACATAAAAGAGTTTAGAGTACCATCATTTACCGCTATTTTAAAGTAATACTGCACTACAAACCTTTTTCTTCTATCAAAAGCAAGCCACTGCTATTTTATTGCACAGGCATATAATGCGCCGATTCTAAACTTCGATAATTCCTTAGATGCAGTTTTTCATAAGTGTCGATGTTGAGATATTTAAGTATCTCTGTTTAAGTAAAAAATTACGTTGAAAAAGAGATCGCAAAACAACAAAATTTACACAAATTCCTTTTTCTGCTTGGCACTGCTATTCTTTTGCATAAGTTTGTATATCCAAAATTTTTGATAACGTTAGAATTTTAGAACGTACGCAACTTGCTTAATAACTTTGACATAATTTATACGGTGTGAATGTAGCTGTAAGCAGTGTTCCGCTGGATTAAAAAATAGACTATAGTAAACTATAGTAAATAAACAGATTAATTTTTAAACGTAAATTTAAAATAAAAAAAAATGCGTTTTTTTAAATCAAATTATAGGAATTTTATAGCTAAGTCAGTGGTTCTCAACCTTTCAGTATTGACGACCCAATTTTCAATCACAATTTTCGTGCTCGTAAAATGTCTGGAAGATCCAAAAGTATACAAGCACTTGTGATACAAAAATCTCCACGGTGTGTCTGGATACATCGCATGATCCGCAGAGAAGCTCTGGCTTCCAAAGAATTGAGTCCTGGTCTGAATATTGTGCTAACGACGGTTGTAACCATAGTAAATTATACAAAAATGAGACTCCTAAAAGTAAGAAACTTTTCTGCACTTTGTAAAGACATGAATGCAGTACATTCATCGTTACTATTTTATTATGAGACAAGGTGGTTATCACGTGGGAGATATTTGCAACGTGTTTATGGATCAAGAGATGAAATCGCCATTTTTCTAGAAGAGGGAAATCGACCGGAAGCGGAGAAGTTTCGAGATGATTTATTTGTGATGAAATTGAGCTACTTGTGGACATATTCGAGAAATTAAATACCTTAAATCTTCAACTCCAAGCAGCGAACACACACATGTCGGATACGAATGATAAATTTAATGCGTTTTGTAGAAAAATGGAATTGCCAAGCGGAAATGTAAAGTAAAAAAAAACCTAGAAATGTTTGCAATGTGGAGGAATGTGTTAAAATTTACAAGACTGGAGAATAATATCTGAAACTTGTTTTTGTAACCATTGAAAATCATTCAGCCATGCTGGCAGAGAATTTTAAAAAGTATTTTCTTGCTGGCGACAACTTGGTAAGAAGTTACGAGCGGGTTAGGGACCCACTTCAAAATGCTCCCGAATGCCTCTCAACTGCTTCATAGACTTCACGGCAAGTGGCGAAATCAAAAGACAATTTAGTAATAAATCACTCTTTGGATTTTGGGCAAGGATGGATGATGAGTTTTCTGCATTGAAAATAAGAGCATTTCGTATACTATTAGCATTTTCAACAAACTACCTTTGCGAAACCGGATTTTCTGCGGTGGCTGCTTTAAAGACAAAATATAGATCTCGCTAAAAATAATAGTATCTTAAAAAAAAACACTCTACCTTGTACAACAGATCGCAAACGCCTTTCGAGTATAGGCTGTATGGAGCTGTTTAGTTGTAGGAATAGTTTATTGTGTTTTTAACTTTGTGCACTATTTATAAAAATTATTAGTACCAGCTAAAAAAAGCAATATTTCCAAGAGTAATTACAGATAATATAATTGGGTATTTCAAATATCCAGACATAAGAAAGCATTTTTGTGCCTTTGATAACAGAACCCTTCCGTTTTATCAAATATTTATCGAATACTGGAAAATAATCAAATTCTTTAACATTCTTTAAAGGTATCAAAGAAACGACAAGGTTCTGTCCGAAGAAAACTACTTGAATTATAGCATAAACAGGATATCTAAAATGTAGTAAATTAGAATAAGTTAACAATAAAGATTTTCTGCTTGAGAAAAGTAATTACCAGTTACTAGGTCTTCCTATCCATCCACCTTGAGTAATTCTTTATAAATTGGTGATTATTTGTAAAAGTAACAGCTGTAGTGAAGAGACAAGCATTGTTTCACTTAATTTAAATTAAAAAAAATATTACTATAATTACATATTCAAAAACTGAGAGAATGGTGTTTTTATACATGAGAAGAAATTTGGTTGTTTGTGAATGTGCAAAAAAGGCCCAAGACAACTGCCATACTTATTGCTATATTTAACTGGCGTAAGAAAAAGCAAAAAGTCACAAAAGAAAGATGGATAAGATTGGAATGTGCTAATTTTCTAAATACACAATCGTAAATTTTCAGGGTTTAATTTTCATCAGAACTTAGCACAGCAACAATAACATGCTTTCAAAAACGCAATATTTTCAAAAATAAAATAAGTAAAATGATATTTCAACACAATTTCCATCAGTAAAAATTGGAAGAGTAAAATAATAACTCTAAACCCAACATTTAAAAATAAACAAGTAAAGTGCTAACGATATTTGTCAATATTGCAAATTCCTTAAAATTGGAGCAATAGTTTTTTTGTAGTATTTGTATTTAGACCTCCAATTCTTGAATTTCAATCTGTAAACTGGATGTAAAGCAAGTTATTTGTTTTGAGGAAAAAACACAAAACTCTGTTATCAAAAATTTCTCCTGGAACATTGACTTGCTTTCTAATAAATATATTTTTATATAAAAACTAATTTATATAACACAAAATGGTATACTGTTAGCGAAAATATCTTCAAAAACAATTTGATATCCACAAATGGGACCAAGATAAAGGAAAATGATATATAATAACTTACAGCAAATAATCCACATGCCGATGTCCTTGATGTGAACCAATCTCCTCCAGCTAATCGATTCACGAGTGGCACAAAATGATTTTCGAGATCTTGTTGGTTATGTTGCTGTGCTACGGCTCTCAACGATTCAACTGCTTTATCCCTGACAACAGTCTCTTCGACCGTAGCTAAACTTTCCAATGGTGGCAATAAACAGTAAGCATGTTCTGGGCCACCAATCAGAGTTATGAAATTTCCTAGTTGTTCGGCTAAAGCCAATAAAACTTCGTCCTCATCATAAATGGTTTCTGTCAGAAAAGGTATTAGTTCTGTTCGTGTCCTTTCAACGCCCAAAGCTAGAGCTATCGTCGATAATTTCTTGATCGAATTTAAACGCAGCTAAAACGTAAAAAAAAATCAGTTCTTTTCGGTTATGAATTTGACAAATGCACGGGCAGCATGATGTCACACAAGCGTACGATGGAGTATAGATAACGAATTAGCGTAGGGTACGTCTTACAAACCGCTACACGTTTTCGTTGTATTTCGCAATCATTACCTGTACATCTTCGTTCTTTAATTCATCGATCAGAACGGCGATCGGATATAAGGAATCGTCGCCCGCTGAGTCGCTGGCTGCCATTGTAGAACCAAGTACTACCGTCGTGTTTAAGCTAATGCTTCACTACACTGCAACAATTAACAATCGGGTAACTTACTGGAACGCTGGGCGCTCCATTTAATTGCTCGGCACGAGTCCGTGCGAATGACACACAACTTACGAATTTATAAAGCGTTGTCAAAAAAAATAAGGAACCGTTAATGTAGGGACATTAATGCGGCGATATATTTTTGTAAAAATCGTTAAGAAGATCCATGTTAGGCGGCGCTTTTCATCGAAAAGCGAATAACCTTGACTCCTAGCGCCATCTGACGCAATGCAGCAGAAGTATACAGTTTGACTGAAAGACCTAAACAGTGGCGCATCATTGAAATATAGAATAGAATAGAATACCAATTAACTACTATTTTATGTATATTTTTAAAATCTTCAAATTACATACTATGTGTAAAGAAACCGGAACACGCAAAAAATATGCAAACTTGAAATACATACTAGTATAAAGATATATTCGATAATAATAATAATATAATAATATAGATTGAAATTAATTTATTATTATATTTTAGTATTATTATTAAGTATTAAATTGTTGTTATTATTATTATTATTACTATTATTTCATATTATGAGTTTACAACTACAACAATTAGATGTGATACGGCAAGAAATTATCACCACTTCGCTTGAGATAACACGGGTTATTATTAACAATTGTTAAGAACAACTTTTCCAGATGACGGCAGCTATCTGGCAGCCAGAATGATATAATGTTTAAAACCAAATTACATAAAATTACATCCCATATTTTTCTCAGGAACAAAAAGGAATAACGAATATCTTCTATTGAAATGTGAACGTTTATCTTACTGCATCATGTATAAATAAAATACTTGTTTACAAATAAAATTGAATAATTCAAAAAGTAATTAGTTGCAGAACAGTTATTTGGCTTCTAACTTGCACTACACTAAATTGTACTTCTAAATTGTATATACATAAATACCCTCGAAATTAAATGAGTTAACTCGTTTCTAAATAGAACACTTTGGAGCATAATTCCATAAAAGAAAGAGTAACAAAAAAAGAAATAAACTAAATTTGTCTAAATAGGAGTATCAGATAAAATTATTGCCACAGTATGACACCCAATCCCAATGTAACTGAACGCTACGCCAATGAATCTATTTATTTCCTTGCTTGATAACGTCCATTTTTGACTTCTAACGTATATTAAATATAACAGCATCAAAATTATTGTTTACAATTTCCTAGTATTGTAATTAAATTGGTGAATACACTTTCTAAGCTTTAAAGTATCCACTATCCAACGTTGCTTGGACATAACTCGCTTTTTCCAACCTATAAATTGGCAACGAATCGATGATTTCTAATTGTCAACACACAACACGTCAAATTATCAAAAGTTATTAAAATTTATAGACGTATCTGTGCGTGCGTTAATTAATTAAATAATTCCTTTTTTTACTGCGAAAAAATGTGCTGATATCGAACGTAAAATCGCTTCATCTAAAGCTAAATTATGAGGCTACATAAGGATTATCGTTTTTTTAGGTTATAAAGAAATCCATCTAAAAGCTTAAGTAATTTGAGTGAGATGGCAGAAGCAGAATTAACACCACCGCCTCCTCCAAGTATACGATGCTCCGTAGACGGGGATTGGACATGTTCAGATTGTGGAAACGTTAATTTTGCCCGTAGAAACGCTTGTAATCGTTGTAATAAAGCACGAACACCATTAGCAATTAAGAAAAAGAAATTAGGACAGGAAATTGGGAAAGCTGCCGCGGAAAAGAGTCGAGGATTGTTTAGCGCCGATGATTGGCAATGTAATAAGTGTGGAAATGTAAATTGGGCCAGACGACAGCAATGCAATGTATGTAACGCACCAAAATTTGGTGAGGTTGAAGAACGAACAGGTTTTGGAGGAGGTTACAATGATAGGGGTGTTGTGGAATATAAGGAGAGACGTGAAGATTCCGATGACGAATATGATGAGTTTGGACGAAGAAAAAAGAGAAAGACTCGAAGCAATGATGGTGATAACGAAAGAGACAAACATGAACGGGAAAATAATAAAAAAGAACAGAAGCAGCAAGTTGAGGAGGATGAAGAAGAAGATGAAGATGATGACGAAGATGGAGATTTATCAAAATACGATCTAAGCGATTGGGATGTGATTAAACCGGAACCTAAAAGACAGTCGAGATCAAAATCTCGTTCACGATCACCACCAGAAAGAAGAAAATAACAGATGTAAATATTAACAAAACAATAAAAAAAGACAAGATGGGAATTGATTATTGGTGCATCTAAAATAGTTTGAAGATCCATTTTGGACTTTGGCAACGATTGAAAAGTTTGCAAAGGGAGGTGGCGTAAAATCAGTAAAAGAAATAAAGCATAAATTTTTAATCATCTGTGCTGTTAATTCGTATTTAATAGAATTTACCAAAAATGAATTGAGTTCTGGTTTTAGAAACATAATTTACGATATGAAATAACAGAGAGAATCAACAAGTAGTAGGCTAAGAAACGTAAATGTAACTAACTTCATAGATTACTTTAATGTCAAATTTGACATATGGCAGGTAGTTAACTAGTTATGTTACGAAAATATTTGTAAAAAATTGCTATTTTAATTGTAAATGATGCAAAGTTATGACAAAACGTTGTTACTGAATAAAGAAACAATATTTAAGATTTTATTAAATTAATTTAACATACAAGTGAATTTAGTTATAATTGTCGATAGCTTCCGCTCCAAATGATAGCTTTAAGCCGACTTTTATAACTAAATTCTATTGAATTTAACTATTTTGTCGATTCACTCTGTATTAATATTAATAGTACATTTTTCTACTATTTAATTATTTTTTGCTAAACTTTTTGCAAGATATATTGATTCAATTATACATATTTTAGGAATAAAAGAAAACTTACAAATAGTAGCATTTATATACATAAAATACATCAATACGTCATTTCAATTGTAAGAACTTTAGTTTTTCCAAAACTTACACATCAAATATAAACCACATATCTGTAGAGATGTTAATTTTTACTAAAGTAATCAAGAATTAAAGAAACTATAAATCGGTCTCCGTAGTTACGCAATTTCTTTCCCTTTATTATTATTTTTTTGTAAAAATGAATTCAAATATTCGTCAGCATATCTTATAACTTTACATATGCTTTAAAGAAAAGAGAATAAAGCTTGTGTTTTAAAAATTATGATTGCAGTTTTATTTCTTATTATGTAGGGTGTTTTGATTCGAATATCAACTCTGAAGTTGAAGCGTATAGTAGTACCAACTTATTGGTTGCAAATCTGCTAACAATTTCGCCAAACTTGATGTTATTTTGTGATGTTTTTCAAACATTCGATGTTTGATAGAACAAAAATAGAAAATTGGTTTCTCTAAAGGTTTATATATGGTAAAACGCTAAGAAAGATAGAATATTTATAGATGAGTTGTTTTATCATAAAATTGATAACATGTAATGAAATTATTAATTGCTATCAGAAATTCTTTAATTTCAATCCTCAAGCAAAATGTAGAGAAATATATCTCTGATAACATATATAATTTAAATAACAAAATCTAACTTAAAAATGTTACTAACATTTCTGAGTTAAGTCGAATGCCAAATAAGCCACTTACGGGGAAATTTATTTCTATTAATGATAATATGAGTAAGATTGATTTAAAACATAAAAGTCAATACAAAAATTAAGCTTTTCCTTGTCAGCTGATGTTGGTCCTTGTTTCAATATAGGAAGTGTTATTTACTACAACTACAAATAGAAAAGCAAGATTGAACATTTTGAAACACAATATTTCAATTCTTTTGCAACTTTCTTCATAACTGTTCATTTCTGGGTGCATTAGACAATGTTTGAAGAAAAACAAAATCATATTTGCTATGCGTCTCTTTCTAGTGTTCATCATTGCCTGTAAGAATCAACGTAGAAATCTCGCCAATTGTTGCTAATGAGTTAGCAAAATAATTGGAAACAAGAAATGCTTGTCAGTATTATTATTTAAAGTTCACGTGAGTGACAGTGCAAAAAATAGTTCTATTTTTCTGGTATACTCCTGATTCTTTCTACCTGTTCATATCTTTGGTTGAAATGTTAAGATTATTGTGTGATGATTATTTTCTGAAAAAGTTATATTCGATTATTTGCTCAGGCATTTCTTTAAAACTTACATTTAACTTTGTAAAAGAATAAATGTAAGCTATTGATGTAGATGTAAAATTATTTCTTGTGCAAATTGTATCAAATAACATCACATGTTTATAGAGAATCTTTTATGTATTAAAAATAGCTTATTTCAGTAATACAAACAAACTTCATGTCTATCTTATTACTAGAGCACAAACTTCTAAATGTATACAAGCATCCCTCTTTTTAAGAGGCAAATAAAAGTTATTTTAAAAGTTTCCCCCGATTTGTCTGACTTCTTCTCAAGTAAGTACCTACCTTTTCAATTACGCTTCTAAAAATGGAAGTTTTCGAAATAACTCACCCAATCCATGGGATCTATATCCTAAGGAGTATAACATGTTCTCAGCAAAATCTATATTGTTTTCTAACTTCCAAGTAATTTCAAATTGACCTATTATATCTATGAATATAAAAATTCTACAATTTTTTCTTATTTCTACGGCCAAAATTAACCGGATCTACAGCGTTAGGCGCTAAGCGTCCCGTGACGTCTAGATTCCAAATCTAATTTTAAATCTCCTCAATCAGGAAGGGGGAATATGGCCGTAACTGTGTCCAAGAGTTTGCAGTTTCAGTGTAAAATTAGTGAAGTGTGTTGTCGCGTCTTGTTCGAGTTATCTTTTTTTATTGAAAATTTTTAGGTACGTATTTCAGATGAAAATTTTAAGATTAGTATTGGCAACAAACTAGAAAATAATCCATATAGTGTTGGATGATTATTTCATAGAAAAAGGGAAACTATATATTTCTTTGTGTTTTCTCCAAATTGGGATTACGGTAGTTAATTTGGAGTTATTTGCATTAAAGTCTTTTACCAAAATTTATTAGTAGAAATGTTTCTAGCATCTTCTTCCTCATGCCAAAATCTTATAGGACCAACCAAATTGCCATTGCCAACCAAATTCTTTTGTTCATTGAAGCTGATATCTTTCATCAAAGTGAATCTTGAGAATTTTGACTTTGAAAAAATATTACCATTGCATACCTACATGTAATTATTTTGTTTTACCCATTTCAACTTTTCGGTTTTTGGCTTTCGGTTGATAGGAATCAATGCCCCAAAACGTGTGTATGTGAAATTCGTGACATTTTCGTAAAATTTGCGAAAAGTACGATGACCTACCCGGTATTAATAGAATGTGACGTTTTTCGCCGCGAGTCTACCGTCTGATGAATGTGTTCTTAATGTAGGTCTCCAATTTATGCGTGCTCTTCATTTCGTTTCCTTCGTTCCTTTTTTCCTGGCCGGTTCTAGAATTATTTGCTGCTAATATGGGATGTTCTTTTATTTCTATAAAAAGAAAGTTGTCGCCAGAACAAATTTTGAAGACTAGACGAGGAGATGGAAGAGACCTACAGAATTATTGATATTTGTCATTTATTTTTTAGTTTTATTCGATTTCTAATGATTTTTATAATTTGGTTTTAATTTCGCCAATATCCTAAATTTGTGAACTTTTTCAAGAACTATTTTTCTGGTTTTTTTGAATTGGTTTTTCGAAAATAGTTTTTATAAATATTTTTTTTAATATTTAAAATGTTGACAATTGATTATCAGTAGTGACGTGTTATATTTATCGTAAGTACCACTTTCTTTTGTTCTAATGAGCAAGATTTTTATTTTAATTAATTTTAAATTGGTTAGAAATAGCTTTAGAAAATACTTATTTTCCTAACTTTCTTTTTTTCGATTTTATTTTTCTTCTATTCTTATTGTTATCTTGCTTTAAAGTTAAGAAGCCCTTAATCACTACTTGTATACAATATTTTAGTAATATGGAGGTACAAAAATAGATTTTTTTTTATATATTCCAAATTAATTTTGTGAATAGAAATTCTCTGTCAGGTACAGGTTTCAAACAATAGTTAAATTTTAGTTTTGTTGCTCACAACACAATTTTATATAAAGATTTCGAAATGCCTTTAAAGACGATGTCCTGGGATCTTAACTTTTTAATAGTGAAAATGTTACCAACCAGAAGAAACTAATTTATTCTCTTTCACGTAGGGTAATTTAACATTTTTCTAGTTAGGCATAAAATTTTCGATATGTAAAAAAGAAAAAAATGAAGACGCAATTTTTTATATAATAATAAAAAACTTTATTGTCTACTACCTTTCCGGCTTGGACATTGTCAGTATAAAGAAAAAAGTAAATAAATACATTGCAAATCTTAAACAAAACACAACAAGTCAACAAATACATAAATAAAATGGACAAAACATACATATGAGCAGAGTGTATAGTGAAAAATAAAAAAAAAGAAAGAAAAAACAGAACAAAATGTTAAGAAACACGTCTATGAAGTAATATTCTGTCTCTGGCAAGAGATGCCTGGTTTTACATACATATCAGTATTTAACTCTAATTTCCACCTAATTTATTAGAACAAAAAAAAATTGCCGTGTGCAAATATTTAGCGTAAGATGGAGAAATCTGTTCAGTTTATTCAAGTCATCTTTCTTCTTTTTCTTCTTTACTAGGTGATTTGGTGTTTTGTCTCTCTAGACGAAGAGATTTCTCATTCACCAGATGCAAAATTGTCTTTTGTGTAACAGATCCGTGTCAGATGTTGAACCGGTATTGTAAAAGAAAAGAAATAAGTACTAAAAGAAGGATAACATTTTAAATTATTGAGTTTACGAGTTAAATCTTCTGTTTTTTGTTTAAATCTGGAGCAATGGGAAAACATATGGTTTAAAACACCTTCATCACCACATCTACACAGAGGAGAATCTACAGTTCCAATTCTAATTAAATGAGCTTCATTTAAGCAATGAGCAATTCTAATTCTGCTAATAGATGTTATAAAACTTTCTTGAAAATAGTGGAATAGTATAAAATCACGACTTGAAGTTCATTTGACCTTGCACTTTCCACTTTTGCTATTCGATCTTACATTTTTTTTAAGATTGCGCACAAAATCCATATAAGGAGCTCGTCGATTAAGGGGAATTTAAGATGAACCAGCTAGGTGCTCACCTCATTCATTTATGAAACTACCACAATGACCACGGATCCAGCACAATTGTTTATTTCATTACAATAAGAAGTGGGCGAAGAATATAAGTCAAAAGTATAAAGTTATTATTACCAATTCAATATTATTAGTTATTTCTATCTAGTTGAGTTGAATACATGGACATATGTGTTAAATATATTTATATAAATGAAACATAAATTTTAATACTTTTCTACAATTTTTATTAAAAGTTAAAAAGTTTATTCCTCCACAACTTCACTCCGAATAGGAAGTGATCAGAAGGAAATGAGAGATGTTGTAAAAGTATTGAATTTAACTCAATTTTTCAGTGTTGCCCAAATTTTTTGAGAATTTGAATTTTGTTTTATTTTTCCCAATTGTGGGAAACAAGTATTTCTTGTCAAATTTAGCTTTATTTCTCAACATAGTTTCCTTGTAAATCTATAGATTTGGAAATGTTAATTCGAATGCGTTTTTGGTCCTGAGTGAGCAAGCGCGGCACCCAACGCGTGGTTAGCTTTTTTATGCCCAATTCTTCAATCAATATATGACAAACACGTACCATCACTTTCATAAAAATCTGGGACAACTCTTACGAGCTCATTTTGACGGTTTTTCAATCTAGTGACAATGATTTGCCCATTTACGATTGACATTAACAAACAATTTGACATATTTTTTCATAGTTTACAAAAGACATGTTTAAAATGGGTAATGTCGTAATAGTATCCCTGGTCCCAGCTTTTTATGAAAGCGATGGTACTTACGAGATGTCTCAAACTTTATTTTTATGGTCGTCTAGTACCATTTGCAAAATTTTTCCGATGTTATTAGTAGTGGTTGCAGTTTTTAGCCGTCTCTAACATTCATCGTCAACCAAGCTCATACGATCACGTTTAAATTCACCTGTCCAAAATTTCACTGTGGCAAATGATGGTGCAGAGTCCTCATAAACAGTATTCATTTTGGCTTTAATTTGCGTAGGCATATTGCCACTCAAGTGCAGGAATTTAATAATTGTGCAATATTCGCTTTTTTTTCAATTTATACACAAACACTAACATCGACTGGCGCAAACGACTGTTAAACAACAACTGAGCTGAGATTTTCAAAAGTATTTTTAACGCATGCGCAATTGTATTACCAGAATATTTTTGACGAGCAACGCCATCTTCATGTTGAGGCTTGAAACTTTTCGGACTACCTCAATACTTTTCTTATTTCTATGTCAATTTTTGGGAACTTGAGAATCAGACAAACAAATAATTGCTTCTCTTTGTCCATTGCCTTCACCAATATCTTAAGAAATGCTAACAAAATTGAAATCCGCGCATTCTTTTGAGCTACTTAATGTGCTTAATATTATTATATGTTATTGTTTTGGGTTTTATCTTTATGGTCTCCAAGCTGAAGATGCACTACGCCACATAACCTCTATAAGTCTCGTATCTATAAACTTTTTCAGTTTTGAGTAAGATACTAGATGAGCTAAAAAGAATGGGTCATTTATATGACAAATTGGCATCGTATGATAACGGTCATCATAGTCTTAGGCATTTATTACAGATTGGATTTTTACTATTAGTTGTGTATTTTAAAGAACATATTATTTAGTTTTGTTTTATAGAGTTGCGTTTTGGAATATTAAAAGGCAATAGATCAGTTGTTTTCATGATTGGTTATTATTATCATTTGCTTATTATTGTTAAAACCGTAGGTTCCAAAGTGCTTACTTACAATAGACTGCACCAAATTTAATTTCCTAAATATCTAAAATTTAAATAATGTAGATCAGATTTTCTATTCTTTGTAAAAAATTGCAGTATTTAGTTAAATGCTATAAAGGTCATAGCTTTTTTGTTGTATAACTTCTACTGTTTCTACTATTACAACACTTTTTTGGCTTTTCAAACGAAAACACGATCCAGATATATTTAACATTATACTCGCACGAAGTCTGTGTGTGCAATCATATTTTGCATTTAGCCTGCAGAGCATGAAACATTAAAACTGCTATACTATAAATACGTACCCGTTTCCTAAAATACGAGCGTCTCGTTTACTTTGTGTATATGATGACCACGTTTATCCTACGTAAAACTCTAGCTTACAGACGTAAGTTACACCTTCAACACAACAATTTTTCTTTCTGCCCAATTCTATGTAGAAATATTGTAGCTGTAAGCATTTCGTTTTGACTTTGCCGTCTTTTTTATTGCTCAATTTCTGACATAATCGCTCTAAATAAAGCTTTTTTAAACGATTCTTAGTATTTCGAGTGGGTAATTTAACAGAAAGTTATTTTGAATGATTCGTGTGAGAGATGGTTGAGACTGTTTTTTTATTTTAAGTTGCATAGCTTATAAATTAGATAATTTTCCAAAGAAAAATCAAAATCTTTGTCCAATTTACAAATAAAAGGCAATTGTTAGATCATTTTCTTCTTAAAGAAATCAATAATATGTCCCAAGTGGTTTATAATGTTTAAAGTATTGCCATGTACTACTAGGGATAACTTTAATAATGTAAACTGATCTTCAATGCTTGATATTGTTGTGTATGCCCTGTGTGGTTGGTACTATTAAAAGTTCTTATAGCTTGTAATTTCCAACATTTTCTGAACAAACGTCACCTGTTTGTATATCGATGTTAATATACAGTATAGATCATATAGATTTGGCAAACCTTGGAGCCTTTGCACAAGCTTTCCAAAAAACAAATCAGGGTCCCAAATTAATCAATTAAATTTGTACAGACTATTGAAACCTCTATGACATCATACAATTAATTACCAACATTACAGAAATTAATTAATGTTTTCTTTTCTTTATAGATGTTCGTGAAAATATGTTAGATTAGTGCGAAAAATAAAAAATTAAAAAAAAAAACCGAAGATGTCTGGACAAGGGGGCCATGGAGGCGGGGGTTGGTCACCCCACCATTTCAGACCACCTTCTCCTTACGGTCCATCGCCACCACCTCGCTTAGGTGGACCCGAGATGAACGTCTACGGTCCAAGACCTCCATTTATGCCTTGTCCTAGACCAAGATGGCCCACGCCTAGACCTATGGCACCATCACCTCCCATACCGCCTGGTCCGAAGCCTTTCAGAATGCCCATGCACCCCGTAAGTAATTTTGAAGAAAGATAGATTCATTAAAGGAGGAAATAACAGGTCTAAAAGTCAATGTAGAATTTTCTTGAAAACGACAGCAATTAGGATGGCGTATGGTACAAATAAGTGAAGTTTGAGTTTCCAAGATGGCCGTCAAAATTGTAGTTTTCTATTTTTTGAAAAGCATTTAAGAATTATAAAAAAAATTACACAAAAACAATGTAGGTCTGAAATTCGAAATAATAATAATAATAATTTTATGTTATAAATAATCATTTCACTAGTCATAAAACGTAGTCACGTAGTATAACATTTCCTCGTAAAAAGTCTCTATGATTTCTGTAAATTTGAATCCAATATCATAGTGAAATGGCTGATTATTCTGAGTAGTTGGTATAACTGCCTTTCTTTTAAAATAGGCGCACTACATGTTGACAGATATCAATAAAGCGTGACAAACGGTTGCACCCGCAGAGACGCTTGTACGCGGGGGGGGGGTGTACGAACGTATGTGGATGCAGAGTTCAGTAATGCGGTAGACATTGAGGAGTTGGGTAGTTTGGTTATTTATCGGATTCTTATTGTGTGTTTTCGAAAACATGGAACGCAAGCCTGGTGTACCTCTTGCATCGCATGTGAAGAAATATATTTAGCGTTTCCCTGGTTTGGAATTTACAGATTCGCACATTCGTTGCAAATTTTGCGGTATAGGGTTGCTAGGTCGCACAACATTTGAACATAGAAGTCATATTAAAAGTAAACGTCATGTATTGAATTTAAGAAACAATATTCCGTACTGGCAATTTTTGTATGACTCTATTTTCATGTTGAGCACGTGCAACATCCCACAACACCTAGTAGATAATGAAAACTTTCGTCTTTTTTGGGATAAATATGTTCCATCATGGAAGCTACTAACAAAAAGACAATTGCGGTACAATTTACCACATGGGAAAAGTACAGTAAAAGATTGTATAAATGATGAGTTGAGAAATCAAAAAATCTGGCTCACTGTGGACGAAACTATTGATGCTCGGAAACACGACGCGATTCATATTGTGGCGCGTCCTTTAAAACGTAATGGTCCAGCAGTTTCCTAGTTGTTAGCCAGTAAAAGGATTGAAAGAACTGATGCCGTTTTTTATTATGTTGTAAACATAATAAAAAATATGTTAAGAGAATTTTGTATCGTAGGAGCCCAAATCACCATGTTAGGTTTTGACGAAGCCGCAACAATGCTGAAAGCTGGTAGGATGTTAAAAGTATGCTTTCCGACTCTTCTTCACATAACATGCCTCATACACGCATGTCATCTCGTAGCAGAAACAATTCGAAGTAAGTATCCTAGGGGGAATGATTTAGTATCATCTATCAAAAAAGTGTTTGTGAAATCTCCCAAATATATCCACGTATTCAAGCAATTGTATTCGCAAATTCCGCTACCACCTCAGCCTGTATTGACGCGATGGGGAACATGGATCGAGGCAGTATCTTATTATCGCAAATATTATTCCCAAGTGAAAGATGTCATTTTCAAACTTAATTTTTCTAATTCTCAAGCGGTTCGCGAGAGTTAGCAACTTTTTTCCGATTCGGACGACAAGAAGAAATAGATGACATTTCCATAAACTATTCTGTAGTGACACAAACTATTTCGAAGTTAGAAAATACTCACTTATCTATACAAGACTCGTTAAATAACATCAACAACTTAGCAGCCGCTCTAGAAAGCTTGACGGATCCTATAGGACTAGATGTCGCGCAAAAATTTCGTGCAGTTTTAAATAAAAATCCGGATTTAGAAAAGGTTCGATCTATATCTGAAATTCAAGAGTGCACAGAAGAGATACAGGAGTATTTGAATTTCGCAAATCTTATTTAATTAGATGCTGAACGATCATTTGCAAAGTATACGAGAACGTTTCCAGACCGTCGTCGCGGCCTGACCGAATCGACAATGGAAGCATTGCTTATGTTGCAGTACTACACGGCGTACCATGGCAGTCGCACATTACCGCTGTGGTTATTGATACGTCAATAAAAGGTAACAATCTATTATTTTTTTTACTAATATTGCCCTGGACAATTCCACTAGTTTCTCGAACATTGTTAATAGCACACGCACACCGATCAACCGATAATAACCGAACATCCACTCGATTTCTTATATGTACATAGTAAACACAGCTCCTTTCACGGTGCCTCTGCAGGTGCAACCGTTTGTCACGCTTTAGATATCAATAATTTTCAAAAATGCAACTTTTTGAGGAAACATTAAAGGTAGTTTGAATTTTAAACTTATTCTAGCAGCAAATTTACGCTAGAATAACATTTTTCTTGGAGGTGATGTCACAACCGGTTTCGGCGGTTGCCAGTATCAAGTGATACCACGCCCAAGAAAAATGCTCGTCAGAACAGGAACCAACATTTCGATTACTTTACGATGAAACAAAGAAACAACACCAACGAAATATTTAATTATACTTTAAATGTCAAACTACAAACATATCAAATTTTTACATAAAAAATCACTCTTCAAGTGAATATTAACCGTCTTTTTTTTTTAAGAAAACAGGACACTTTATTTTGACGAGTGTCCAAATTTTCTTTAGAGATACTACTTAAGAAATGGCAATTTTCTTCATAAATGCAGTGTTAAATTTAATGACGTCTTTTGGAGTTAAAATCCATTGAATAAAGCTAATTATTTATGGACGTATAAGTGCAGAGCACGGCCTAAGTGTAATATCATATTTTTCCTACTACCGGCCCAAAATTTCGAAATATCAGCATTTTACGAAAATATTTGACATTCGCTTATATCAGGGGTCGGTATCGACCTCTTGGGGGTCGATGAAACTTTAAAGGGGGCCAATCATGATCAATGGATCCATTGGGGGTCGATACCCGATTGATTAACATTGAATATTACACTATACGCCTAAAATCTTGCTACGAAAAATAAGGAATATTTTTGAACGAAATGATTTAAGAATTATGTTAAGCAATTTGAGGCCAAATATTAAAAAAAAAAACGTATCAATACAAACATCATTGCATTGGTTAAAACCGAACTGTTGCACAATTACAGTTTGTGATTTTGTTTCTGAAAACTTGTTTATATTTGTAAAATTAAAAATGCTAATAGTACAAAAAATAATAAAACATAAATTTAATAATTCGTTTTTTTCAAAATCTTTGTTCATATTCTTATCTTTAAGTTATTTGTGTGCAATTACTTGTGTTACGACTTTGTTGGGTGTTGTATATTTTGGAAAAAAGTGTAAGGGGGTCCATTCTTTTAAAAGGGACCGATACAAAAGAAAGGCTGGGAACTCCTGGTTTATAGACTTTTTGATGAATAAGCATGAATTTTTGTTAAAGATATTTATCAAATCTATCGGATTCAAGATTCTCCAATGAATAAGATTATTTGACACAAAATATTTTCTTTCTGACAGATGTCAATGCTCTTTTTGTGAATTACAGCTGTCTCCAATCAATAAGCATACGATGTAGGCGCCATAAATTCTCGGCCTGATATAAAAAAAATAAACTTGGTAAAATATAACAATTTTTATTTTTCGATCAATTAATAATTCTATACCCTTGTGAAAATAATCTAAAGTTTTTCCCTCAAAATGTTGTATTACAGCTGCTTGCAACTCACTCTCGTCCTTAAAACAACGTCCCATAAGGTCTTTCTTTAAATGAGAAAATACATAATAATCATTTGAAGCCATGTCCGGACTATACGGTGGACGTTCCAATTTTTGAAAGTCACATTCGCGGATGGCACCTTGTGAAATGGCAGCAGAATGGACGGGTGCATGGTCGTGGAATAATCGAACACCTTTAATCAATTTTCCTAGACGTTTTGGACGAGTATTGTCCCTCAATTTATGCAGCAAAGACGCATAATATGCGCTGTTGACAGCTAATACCATTTCTTCAATAATTGAAATGTTTTGGGGGGTTATCAGTTCAATTGGCTGACCTGGCGCTCATCATCTTCAAGTGATTCTTGCCCCAAACAGAAACATTTTGCCCGTTCTTTTACAGTGGAATATGAAGGATAAATCACCATAAACGCCGCCTAAACGTTGTTTAATGTGATTAGGCGTACACCCTTCTTTTGTTAAGAATTTAATGATCGCGCGGTATTCAATTTTCGTTACCGAAGACATTTTCATGCACTAGTCACGTTGTTTGGCTGGCTACTAAAAACGACTACTCTTCAAGCTGTAATATATATAGTGTAGGCCTCCCACATGTGCAACTATGACGCAACGGAGTTTGAACGCGCTAGAACCCGTATAAGCCTGTCAGGCCGAGAATTTTTGGCGCCTACCTCGTTCATATTAATTATCTTTAAGATTATAATATTTTAATTATCATCACAGAAACATCTTAATGGGAAAATAATTTGTCAGAAACCAGAGTATTTTAGAATATTTTTTTCTTTACCATTCAGCGTCTTCTGTGTTCACCTAACAATCTACATGTTCATTGAACATTTTAAATAAAATGTTTAAGACGGCATAATTTATTGGTTATAATCAAAGAGTTTTCGGCCTGGAAAATCAATTATTGAAAATTCATTTCTCTTGAAAAGTAAGTGTTAGTGTTGAGGATCTTTAACTATTTTCACAAAACCAATGTACAATATTTTGGATACCTTCTACAATCCCAAAGATACGTTTCTGAAATCCCAAAAGCTGTAAAAGCCTGCGAACTGCATTGATTTCCCATATTTTCTCTTCTAGCCTTCTCCAGCACCTCTTCGTTGCGCGTCCCCCGATTTCTATCGCGGCATATCTCCCTATATACCGTCCGAGGTACAGTCGCAATACCGCGAACGTGTACAAACTCCGTACGCTCAGGAGATAGGGCCGGCAAGTCGCGAGTACGAATTTGTAGGTGTCCCATTGGAACCGCCACCATTACCGCAAAATTACGAACCCGAAGAGGAGGAACAAGGACCGTCAACAGCCGAGATCATTGCGAACCAATCACAAGACTATATCGACGAAAAACTGGCCGAATATCAGGCAACCATTTATCTACTGCAAGGTGAGTAGTTTTGGGGACGTTTTTGATTTTAGGGATACTTCAACTTTTGAGTAAAATACTAAATATTTGTTGAACAAGTATTATTCAAACAAGTATAATTCAAGCAATGATAGATTTAATGATTTATTATTATTATTGGCCTCGGTTTTTCACCATTAGCCATATACTTTTGAATTCCTAGCCACCCGGATGGACGCTAAATTCAATGATTTACACCGCATTGCCGGATGGGTGCTACAAGAAGAATTTTTTTTTATTTAAAATTTTTGCTTGTTCTAATTTCACAAATAATACTAGATATTTCTTACAACTGCGTGAAATGGCTGTTCTTGTATTTTTTTAAGCAGATTTTTTTATAGATCCTATTAATATTGCATCAATATCTAGTTAGTTATCTATTGATGATAATGCTTTTTGGATGCATACAGATACATACATTTCCAATATATTAAGACATGAAAGAGGTAAAACCTTCAGTTTTAGAGAAAATGATGTAGAGAATTCCCAAGAACTAATGCGCATGAGTACTGGTGCAAAGCTAGAATTGCCCCCTAGGTCTTGACTTAGCTTACAATGGGTTTGAAAAGCAATAACAATGTCATACACAGCGTGTCCATCTAGTACGTGGGCGAAAGAACCAATTTCCTGAGCAACTTAGAGAAAAAAATCTTCAAATAAAAATTATTTGGAGACAATCCCTGCACAACATAAAATTATACTCGATTATATAGCATGTTCAGTTCTTGCTGGATACGACAAAAGTTGAATTTTTAAAAATAGAACAGCCTGTATATACGGAAAAAAAATTGATAGAATGTACTACAATATTGTAGGAAAAATATTGTAGCAGTCATTAACACGATTATGTAATCCGATCGCAGATTTTTGTTAATTATTACATGTTGTTTTTGAAATACAGTCAACCTTCCTATAACGCGATTAATTCGTACTGCGTTATATGGAAAACGCGCTATAAGAATCGCAGATTACAAACCAGATTGCACTTAAAACAAATGACAAAGAGAGTTGCTGTGACAGCGGCAGTTCGGCAGCGCTACTGGATAAAGAAATTCATGCATATATGCAACAGCCAATCATAGGGCCTGTTTCTTCACTTATAGGGGAATTCCCGCGTTATAGGAGGGCTGTCGCAGTTTTAGCTTCGCGTTACATGGAAACCGTGTTATAAGAGTACCGCGTTATAGGAGGGTTGACTGTACACAACTTTGAAGATAATACTTCAAAGTTGTGGTCAAGTTTCTATTGTATTGTTTCACATACAACAATCTTTGTGTCGAGGCGTGCAGGGCGACATCGTGACAATTTTTGATCCAAAACTAATTTTTTTCAAAATAAATAATAGGAAATAAGCGAGTTTATACATAAATCGTCACTTATCTGTACAGACGATTTTATTATCAAAGCCTACCTAAATGCATGAACCAAACGTTTCCTGCCTTGGGATTAGACCTAGATAGTATTGGTTATTCACTAATAGATGTCGCAACGAAAACTTTTTTTTTCTAATAAATCATCTTTATATAGTCAAATCATTTTCATCGGAATTCTTTTGGAATAAAGTGTTCCGTAATTCATCTTTTTACTCCAAATTTGTTGAATGTTTGGAGGGATCGTATTTCACATACCTGCGAAACAGCACAGGTGCTGGTAATATTCTCGTGGCTGACCAATGCTACCTGCAAATTGGGAAGCTGTTGGAGATACGAAACCCTAAGAATAATTATTGTTATTGCGTCTTACCTGTTCTTTCAACCCTTATAATTAGAGTAACCTAAACTTGCGGACTCGCATAGGCGTCGGTATTACGGGTGAATATAAGAATACGAAAAATTCATAAATAAACTAAACCGGTAGAGAAGCAGGCATGTAGTGTCGACCTTGAATATAAATCATGTTAAACCGCGCTGAGAGAGATTTCGTTTTAGTACCGGTTGAGCCGTTGCAGAGATTAGTCGGACGGTCAAGGTTATGTACTTACGTGTCGCTTTTGAAAATATAGCTGGTATTTTTTGTGTGTTGTAGTATTATACCAAGTACATAATTAGTGTATCGTTTCATATAGAACTAATATTTACATACCTAAGAAAACAATGCCTCGTAATAGATTTGCTACTAATGTACATAGGTATGTGTCACTTTTTCCCCATTTATAATATGACGGTAGTGCAGTTTTTTGCTTAATATGCAATGTTCGTTTGGCTGAATTGGACAGAACTGATTGCCAGAGGCATGTCAATGGTATTAAGCATATGAGAAATGCAAGAAGTGAAATACCTTATACACTATTCCTCATACATTTATTAATTATGTTTACCTCTTGTAATCTTCCGTTGTCGTTGGTGAGAAAAGCAGCTTTTAAAACGTTTTGGCGACAATACGTTCCAAAGTACCCATTACCCTCACAAACACAATTACAAAATCATTTGCCGCGAATGAAAGAGATGCTAGAAAATGTGTGTAAACGTGATTTGTGTTCCAAAAAAATATGGATTTCCGTGGATGAGACGACCGATATAAAGAAAAACAGTATTGTGAATGTAATAGCTCGCGTTTTATCTAGCGAGAACACAGCATCTCGATATTTGTTAGCTTGCAAACGTGTTCAACAATGTACCGCGGAAAATATTCAAAAAGTGATAATGAACGCTTTGAAAAAATTTAAAATTGCCCAAGATCAAGTTGCGATGATTGTGACAGATAGTGCAGCAACGATGTTGAGTGTTGGGCGATCCTTAAAACATATGTTTCCTAACTTAATACATATAACCTGCGTGCTGCATGCTTTGCATTTTGTTGGTGAAGTTGTTCGACAACATTACGGAAACGTTGATCGGATGATTGGAAGTACTAAAGCAGTGTTTCGTAAATCTCCTAAACGTTTAAAAGAATTTCGTAAATTTTGTCCAGGTATTCCAAAACCTCCTGAACCAATTTTAACGCGATGGGGTACTTGACTAAAGGCAGCTTCTTACTATTTGATCCATTTTCAACAAATTCAATCAGTTATAATGCGATTTAATCGGAATGAATCCAAAACAATTAGAGAAAGTCAAAGAGAATTTCAAATTCCTCAACTTTTAAAAGATTTAACAACAATATGTACCAATTATACAGTATAACTAGATGCCATCAGAAAACTACAATGTACTGAATTGTCATTGCAGGAATCATTAGACATAGTGGAGAGTGTAAAAAATAAATTACACACATTAAATGATACGCCAGGATTATGCGCTAGTCAAAAGTTGGCAGATGTTTTAAGGAAAAATCCCGATTTTAATACTTTAGAGGCCGTTTATAATAAGTGTAAGAATAGTGAACTTTTAAGTGATTTTGAAAAGCAGTTTCTACATGCAAATGTAACTTCCTTAGATGTGGAGAGATCGTTTTCTATGTATAAGAATATTTTTTCTTGTCGACGCACAAGGTTTAAAGAAGTAACTGTGGAAACATATGCAATGATGCAAGTTTACAGTAGTTCACATCCTGATGCCTCTAATTTGTTGAATAATTAGCAAGTAAGTTTATTTATGAATTTTTCGTATTCTTATATTAACCCGTAATACCGACGCCTATGCGAGTCCGCAAGTTTTGGTTACTCTAATTATAATTATGACTACTGCGTACATATTGTATTATGCAATACAATCTTTAGAACAATATTTTTGCATTTTTTTACAACGTGTGTAACTAAAACTTGTAGACTACTGTAGCAACATTTATAACAGATCATTGACTACATTTTGACGACAATAATATATTTAATAAAAATACAATCCGTTAACCGCAATCGAGTAGTAGGGATTTGAGCAAGTTGTAGCCAATTGTATACTCTCAAACAGATTATGGTAAATTGTTCTACAATTGTTTGATTCATTATAACATTTTCTTTCTGTGCATTACTACATTTTGGTATGTCACTCTTCAATTGATGCTCAATTGCTACAACGTTCCTTATTCTTATTTTGCTTCGTTTGTAAATTTAAATTTTTTGCGAAATGCCTGATATGTTAAACGCGTTACATGCTAGAGTGATAATTAAATTTTGTTCGATTCGAGTATTTCTTGGAGTTTTTACCGATATGTCCAAAAATGTTTTTTATTAACTAGCTCCTATAAGATGGCAATTGAAATCATTGCTAGCTTTGAATCATAATATTTCGATTTTCTTAACCGGAACACCTTGTATATCTTTCTATAATTTAATAGGCGAATTCATGTAGAAAAACTATTGTATAATTTCCTTATAGGTACCTAAAATGCCTTATTCTTTAAATAACTTTCAATGAAATATTCATTACATTTTTATGATTCTTGCCGCAGAAAAAACTTAGTGTGCACGCAGAGAAATGATTTCTTACAACAAGAAAATAGATTTTCTTGCAAAAATCAATTTCTATTCAAGAAAATATTTTTATTTCAAGACAATAAAAATGTATAATATAAGAAAATAATTTTTTTGAAATTTGATTTGGATTAAATAAATATTTCCTTAGAGTTAGAAAATCCAAGACAGAAAAATGTTTGTTCCAAGTAAATCATTTAGTTTTAAGTAAAGAAAATATTCAGGTAGGAATAAAAAAATGGTCTAGATCTCATTAGGTGACCAATTTCGTGTTCAAAAAGTACATCATCAGGCCAGCTACAAGGATATCCAATAAAAGAAAAATTACAATAATGGAAAAAAAAACCTAAAGTTAATAATCAAAATTAGGAGCAAGTGAATGAGCTAATGAATGAGTTTTTTTATTGGTTACATTATAATTAAATTATTTCCTTAATAATGTAATTAAATGCAGATTATTTTTATGTAGTTTAATAATTAATGAGTTAATATTTAAGTTTATCTATCCCTTTTATTATTATTATTTATTATATATTTAAAAAAACTATAGTTAAAGTAGTGCACGTGGTAAATAGTAATAAAAAGAAAAAAAATATTACATTAACCGGTATCTTCTGAAAATATTTATGGGTAAGCATGGGTAAGTATGCCATCTATATTCCGGTTTCTATATTCGCTACTCTCTAGGACGGGATGATTATAACTACTGACACTACGTGGCGCCAGGAAATATTTCAGTTGCTGTTTTTGAAGATTAGTGGCATAAACTAAGTGATGTAAGAGCAACGTGGCCAGGAGCAGGAAGCTTTAATGCTTTTCTCTTCTCATATTGTTTTTGCCGGTAGCGATTCCATCAATACCAGGAGCTATTTAATTAGCATTATCTATCTTGGTTATTGTTCCTATGCACTTTTTTCATGCGTACTTCTACATTAAGTTCACTTTTGTTTGAACATCATTCTGCAGATAACTTCTACTTTAGCCTTTTTAAAATCACAACAATGTGAATAATTTACTGCATTATGTACGGATATATCGTATTGTTTTAAATAAGGTAAACGCATTTTAAGAATTCTAAGTAAAAATGCTTTATTTTAAGAAAATGAAACTATTGATTTATGAATAATACCTAAACACTTTCTGGAATTAAGAAAACCAGTTGCTACCCTTAGTAAAATATTGTTTTGTGTTACAATGGCCATTTACTTACTACTACTTACTAAGAATCGCTTTCTTTAAATTTTCTGCAAAATTTTCTTGAATCAAGTCTCATGCCTCATCATGTCTTCATGTCCTCATGTCTTAAACAAAGAAATACAATTATTTCATTATAAGTGTATACTTCTATTAAGCGAAGAGAGAAATGCTAAGAAAATATTTCTTTTGATTTATAGTAAAACAGTTATTGTATTACGGATAATTGAAACAGTAATTGTCTTGAATTAAGGCGGACAGCTTTGATACAAGTAAACGTTTCTCTGCATGTAGATACAACAATAGTTCAACAGAAACATGGTCTTCGGTTTAATTCAGCTAACGGTTTGAAACAAAATATAAATGAGTTGATTTAAATCGATAGCTTTTTCAATAAATGCGAGAACCTCAAAACTGTAATTTTTGCTGGGCTAACTTCATCGTTTTTCTTTGTGTGGCTGATTTGCTTGATCTGAACATTATAAGATAGACTTAGGCTTCATATTAGAAGTTCATCCAGAAATGTCCATACTTTTCACATAGCATGGCTATGGCAGAGGATTTCTTTAAAGATTTTTCAGTAGTTAGAGATATTTTCTCAGCAATTTAAACTCCAAAATAATAATCAATATTATTAAGAAAAGGTGTTTTATTAATCATTTTAAGCATTGTCTCCTAATATTTTGTAATAAATTTCCTTGTCGTTGTTTTTATGAAGCCTCATTAGATGCTTTTCCCGAAGGTTTCGGTCATTGACTTTGGTCCGAGGAGTTTGTATATGTCTTTCAGAAACTATCGCTAGTATCGTATAATATGAGTGCAACCGACTTTTTGTCGACATATATTTAGACTTTTGACGATTGGCATTCATTTGCATCCATATATACAAACACAGGATTTATAAATACCGTTTCGCCTTCCTTGAAAGCAGGAACAACAAAAAATAGGACCTGAACATCATATGGGGACCTGCAAGTGAAGTTTCTCAACTAGGAAGTTTAGATTTAAGTACTTTTTTGCGTGGTTACTAAAAGTTTTAGATCGCCATCAGAAATTCTGTTATAACCTTAAATGTCGATTAAAAATGTTTTCGTGTATTGAAATTCTAAAGCTAGACTGGTGTAAAGTCGTCCATGAAAGATTTAATTTCGGATTCTATCGTCTGGTTCATAATATCATTGTAGCGAGTGCGAAGAGTGAAAAGCAAAGATTAATTGTTTGGAAAATTCAAAGTTAATTTTCTCCAAAAAAGATTGCTCACTAAAAAACCATAGGAAAAAGATGATAACTATTTTGTTAGTATTACTGATTCTTTTGTACATAGCTACAACCCTGAATTGTGATAATGCAAGCATTTCTAAATGGTATATTATAGGGTACTTATTTGAAACATTTAGCGGAGGAGAAATCATAATAACAATAAACTTGTTTCTAAGTATGACTACTGTTGTACAGCTAATATTGTTCTTTTCAAATTTTTGACTCAAGGAACACAGACTCGAAGTAGACTGGGAAACTTGCTCTTTCTGATAACTAGCTCCAAAGCCCAACTTGAAGTTTTAGCTGCTATTAAAAAAAATATGAAACAATATGAACGCCGGTTCTGAAGAAATTCCATGCTTTTTGGTAAAAAAACTACAGCGTTCCTCTGGCACAGCCCTTAGCAACCATCGTTAGTGTTGCTTTAGCTGCTTGAATGTGCTTGAAGAATTATAGACCAATATCGCTCTTGAATATTTTTACGAAGGCGTTCAAGTTCTTATACTGACACTATATTTTCCTCATGTCAAAAATTATATTTCTTTCGATTAACATGCCTTCATAGGGGAAACATCAACTGTTACCCATTTGATGTATTACACGCCATATGTGGCAAATGTTGTACAAGTTCGAATTCTTCGATTTTAGCCTCATGGACACGAATTTTTAAACAATTTTCTATCGTTTCTGCATTGCCAACATGATTCCTTACGCTTCACCATGGAGGTCGAATCGGATGGTTGCCTTCCTTTCCTAGACGTTCTCGTACATCGGCGTCTTGGCGGTGCGCTGGGACATTCCGTTTACCGAAAACCCACGCACATATATCACAATGGCCTCTCACACCATCATCCAGCCCAAAAACGCAGTGTTATCAATTCTCTTATCTAAAGGGCCTTTTCCATATCTGAACTTAATTCGCTTACACCGACCCATGTCCACAGCAACTCCCCTCATCAAACCCAAATTTCCGTAAGCAAGCGCATCTAGCTTACGTTCAAGATATCACCGATCGCATCAGCAAGATTCTCTTCAGGAACAACATAAAAACCATCTTCAAATCCAATTTCAATTTCTCAGACTACTTTCCCATTAAAGCCCAATCATCTGGAAGCCCCCGGCATCTACCAGATTCCATGTTCGTGCGGCAGTGTGTACATCGGTGAAACAAAGCGATCGGTCAGCACTCGTGGTACTGAGCACGAGCGTTGTACGCGGTTGTTGCATGTAGCCGGGTCCGCGCTGGATGAGCATAGACTGGAAACTGGCCACCGAATCCAATTTAACTCGACCCGCATATTGTCCCGCAACCTTAGTTACCATTATAGTAGAAAAATTCCTGAATTAATAGAGATCCCAATAATTTAAATCGCGAAGATCCTTACATCACACGTGGAAATCTCAACTGATTAAACCTCTTAGCAACCACCACGCTTCATTGATCCATAACATTTCCGCTCCATTGACCCGAAATAAGCCCCATATGAACCTCTCCGGAATGAATGGTCCCCAGTCAGTGTGTAGGAACAGCCCTGAAGATGTCTCATAAGAGTGCGGATTAAACGCCTGCAGAAGCTACGGCAACTACGCGGTTTCAACCATGAGTATAGTATTATTGACAATCGCGGAAGCCAGCGTACCGGATTGTAGGAAGTATATTTTTGCAGACTACCTAAAACTCTTCAATTACATTTATAACAAGTTTCAAATGAAATCTCTAAATGTCTGGTGTCGTATTTCAGGAAAACCCACATGTTTCACTACGGTTATACTTTTGATGACGCCTTGCTCAATCATTGCTTCTTCATAAAAGGTCTAGGAATTTATTTTAACCATTCTCTTAATTTTACACCATATCAAATCCATCAGGTCTAAAAACACTAGGTTTTGTTAGGTAGGTGAAATTTATATTTTACCGCCTCTAGAAGTACTAGTGATTTCACGTAAATTCCTTAAATGTCTTTATTTTAAAACCAAAGGAATTTATCTGCTTCATGGTAAGGACAACAATATTCTTGTACAAAATCACCACAGGAGCGTTGACAATGTAATAGTATTATTTTTTTGTAAACTACTATTAGTAAATTAATAAACAATAAAATTGATTCTATACCTGCTTGCTATCACACTTGAGTATATTGATACAACTAGCTGCTCGCTCAACACCAACAGTTTATATACCAAAAGACACAACTGATCATTTTTCTTATAAAGAGAGTGTCCCAAAAAGTGCGGGAAATTAAAATTTTAAATAAAAACACATGTTTTTGGTAAAAATACCACAATTTTGATTTAAATATAAAGCAGACATGTGGAAATTATGTATGGAACAGCACATCTGATAAATGTCCTCCTCGGCTTTGCTAGTATGTGAAAAAATAATTGTTTTGAGAAAAGTAAGTTTTAGTATTTTTCTTTGACCTTAAAACTGTATTTAATATCTTCTCTAGATATTTTGGGTATGTTTTGTTATAAATTTTTTTTTAATACACGCAAAGAAACGTTTACTTGTATCAAAGCTGTCCGCCTTAATTCAAGACAATTACTGTTTCAATTATCCCCAATACAATAACTGTTTTAAATCAAAAGAAATATTTTGTTAGCGTTTCTTTCTCCGTTTAAGAGAAGTGTACACTTGTAATGAAGTATTCTTTGTTTAAGACATTTTTTAACTTGATTCAAAAAAATCTTGCAGAAAATTTGAAGAAAGCAATACTTTCTTAAGGTTAGTAAGCAGTTTTCTTAATTAACGCAGAAAGCGTTTAGGTATTGTTCATAAATCAATAGTTTTATTTTCTTAAATTAAAACATTTTTTACTTAGAATTCTTGAAATGCTTATTATACATATGCACATTATTAAATGCGCTTACCTTGTTTAAAACAATACGACATATCCGTACATAATGCATTAAATTATTCACATTGCTTGTGATTTCAAAAAGGCTAAAGTAGAGGTTATCTACAAAATAATGTTGAGACAAAAGTGAACTTAATGTAGAAAGTACACATAAAAAAGTGTCTAGAAATGATAACCAAGATAGGTGATGCTAATAAATAGCTCCTGGTAGCGATAAAATCACTACCGGCAAAAACAATATGAGAAGAAGAAAAGCATTAAAGTTTCTTGCTCCTGGCCACATTGCTCTTATACCTCTCAGTTTAAGCCACTAATCTTCAAAAAGCCAGTAGTTATAGTCATGCCGTCCTAGATAGTAGCGACGGAACTGAAATACAGATACCATACTTACCCATACAATGATGTAACCAAAATATAACCTTTAACGTACAACGTTTTATAAACATTTTCAAAAGATACCGGTTTATGTAACATTTTTTTTCCTTTTTATTAGTATTCACCGCGTGTACCCGTTTAATAATAATAATAATAATAATCATAATGATAATGATAATGATAATGATAATGTTAATGATAATGATAATGATAATGATAATGATAACGATAACGATAACGATAACGATAACGATAACGATAACGATAACGATAACGATAACGATAACGATAACGATAACGATAACGATAACGATAACGATAACGATAACGATAACGATAACGATACGATAACGATAACGATAACGATAATATAACGATAACGATAACGATAACGATAACGATAACGATAACGATAACGATAACGATAACGATAACGATAACGATAACGATAACGATAACGATAACGATAACGATAACGATAACGATAACGATAACGATAACGATAACGATAACGATAACGATAATGATAATGATGATGATAATAATAATAATAATAATAATAATAATAATAATAATAATAAAGGGATAAATAAGCTTAAATATTAACTCATTAATTATTAAACTGCATAAAAATAATCCATATTTAATTACATTATTAAAGAAGTCATTTAATTATACTCTAACCTATAAAAAAAAACTATTTCATTAACTTACTCACTTGCCCCTAATTTTAATATTAACTTTAGGTTTTTTTTCTATTATTGTAATTTTTCTTTTATTAGATATCTTTGAAGCTACATCCGTAATATAGATACAAACTAATAGAAAAATAATAAGAAGGGTATCTAACTCAACACAGAACAATATACGCAAAACCATTAAAAACAACTGTCTTCTGTTTGCACGTTATCATAATTTTCGACCAAGTCCAGTGCAGAATCACTTTCAGCGAGGTTATTCCGCTGTAGGCATTAGAGGCCATAATATCCTAAGAATTTCTTGTTTTTTTGATTTTAATACTCCACGTATCAGAAGAACCTCAGACTTAATTTTAGAGTTAAATTTCTTTAGTAAAAAGTCTAAAGACGTACATATATTGTGGCTGATCAAAATCAGTTTTGTATTCTAAGCATTTCGGACATTTTTCAAAGTGTGCTTCAACTAAAGGATTAAGCACAAAACTATTAGGAGGGTCATCTGCTTTACCTTTTCGAACTTGCATCTTTCTTTTTTCTCGCTTATGGAAAACATTAACATCCAGAAGCTGAAGGTTTTTTGCGAAGAGCTTACTGTTGTTGTAAGGTCACCATAGTCATATACACTACCAATCTTGTCTATTTTTTTTGTTTACATTTCCGTGCCCGCCGTCGGCGCTCATATGAGTGTGTCCGTGAGTAAGATAGCGTATAGTAATAGAATATAGAAGTATAAAGAATCTAAGTCTTATTCTGCCCTGTACAATTATCAGACCATATGATGAACTCTTTAACATCTCATTCTTCTTCTAATAGCGCGTCAACCAGATTATTGCCGTTACGTCCTTCTATGCCTTCATGCCACATAGAGCAATAATTTTTAAATTTGGACTTCTTTTTTATCGAACAAAAGGTTAAATTAAATGCTGTTAGACGACTATTTTTTACGGAAGGCATATTTGATATTAAAATTACTTTTTGTCCATTGAATATATCCTTTCGTAATATATCCTTTCGTTTTGGTTTTCTGGTATAAGACTACCTTGATGGTATTTGCCAGTAGCCTTTCTGGCTTTGATTTTATGAAGATTCCGTTCTTCTTGATTTGCAATGAATTTTCTGCCAGTGACATCTTCTTGCAAGTCTCGCAGTCTAATCAGATCTTGGCATGTGCAAAGAAACATGCATTAATTTTAGTCAGTCTTTATAATTCAATCTTACAGAATCCAGGATGGTTACGATCAAAATCATCAAACATTGATTGCACTGTTAATTCTCGTGATAAATATCTCATGCTCGATGCATTATGGCGTTGATAGTGAGTAATACAAGGCTTATATTTGCTCATGTGGTGTATAACCAAAATTTGATCCTTTTCTTCTTTCTTTCCTTTCTTCCAGTGGTTCCCCTGTTTTCTTTCTCGACAGCCAGTAGGGGTTCTTTTTTTTATTACGGTGCATAATTCGGTAATAACAGAGTTGTTGGAATATTCCAGTGTATTTAAAGAAAACTTATGACAAACATACGCGCTTCCATGTTCTTTAGGTAAATAAAACGTGCGACCATCATTTTTAACAAAGCCTTTGTCAGTTGCTTGTACTGTCCTTCTTGACACAGGAACTATTTGGACATTTTTAGCTAACTATTTGCGGCGTGAATGGTATTCTGAAGACCAACATTTTTCGCAAATCTCAAAACGCTTTTCTTCAGGAAACACTGTACTACATTTCTTTTTACATTTTTCAGAACACGGACGTTTAATGGGATATTTTTCTTTATTGCGAATAAGTTTTTCTTCTCTAGTTAAAAAGTTTTCTTTTCTCCGTCTTTTACTTTCAAGCTGGTTCTTGATATGGTTAATTTAATGTTTTTATAACAATCTTGCCAATAAAAACTTGCAACAAATGGTCTGAAATAAAAAAAGACCGGATTTCGCAAGCGCTGGTACACAAAATTACTCACTAATATAACCTCAACTCTCTCTAGTTGTTAACACGCCAAAATACAGCATCTGGTACATACTGTGTTTTGGTAACACGCAAAGCACATACTTTGTTTTGGGATAGGATTTTGAGCAGGTGAAATCATCGAAACTACTAAAGACATTTACAAATAAGACAGATCTAAGGGTGCGCCCTTAACACAGTATATGCAATAATACATAAAACGCATTTTTGAAAAAATTGTTGGTTACTGTGTTTTGGCATGGAGCAACCGAACTGTGGCTGGATTTCAGCGTCTAATCTCCTCCTTCAAGGCTTGGGTTATCATGGGTTTTTGATTTCAAAAACACGCAGGGAAAGAAGTCCAAAGGCGTTGAATCGCACGATCTAGATGGCCAATTTTGGTCGCCCAAGCGAGAGATTACACGACCAGAGAATGTTACGTACAATAATGCGATTGTTTCAAGTAATGTGTGGCAAGTGGCACCGTACTGTTGGAACCACGTATCTCCGAGATCCATACAATCCATTTGTGGCACAAAAAATGGGTTATCATGCCCCGATGCCGTGCGCCATTGACTGTTTGTGCATTCCCAGCAGCGCCTTCGAAGAAACATTGCCCAATGATGCCTCCAGCCCCAAATCGACACCAAATAGTGATACGTTTGGGAAGCATTTCTTTCTCATGAAATACATGTGGGTTTTCATCATTCCAAATGTGGCAATTTTGCTTGTTTACGAAGCTATCAACATGAAAATGGGCCTCGTTGGGTCGTTAAAGATTTTGTTGGAAAACTCGCCGTTTACCTGTTGTTGTTCAATGACCCAATTGACGAACTTTCTTCGCTGTACATGGTCTGTGGGCTTGAGTTGTTGGGTATACGCCGGTATATGCCGAATGGATGTTGTTGGATTCTCGGTCACATTCTGGCGACCGGCCGTGATATTTTCTGTTGAACGACCTGGACGAAAATGTGTCGATGGTCTGATATCAGTAATCGACCTTGTCTCCTCGAGTTTTTCGATTATTCTCATCACACTTTTGTTGTGCAACACATTGCTTGCCTAAAAACTTTCGCCATTTATGAAATAATGTTTAACAATAGCAATGCGTTATTGCGTCGTATAGCGATCCATTTTTGGTAATGACGGACAATCCACCATCGAACTGTCATAATGGTTTTTTAATCAAAGCACAACAGCAACAATGGCGCCAAATTTAAATTTTCCGCTCTTTTTGGAACACTAATAATTGGCCTAATTGATCTGACTAGATGTAAATTTGACAAGAAAATTCTTTAGGATTTGGCCCGTAACTATAGCTGCTGTTTGATTCTTCTTAAAAAAGTATGCTGCTATAAAGAAACAGGATGCGAATCCACACCATGATAACCAAATCATAAGACGTTCACTCATTGCACATTCATTGGAACTTTTGCTGAGACTCGAAGAACCACGCCTAATTCGTTTATTAGCTTCTTTAATTTCATTGCGTTTTACAGAGAAACATTTTTAAAATGCGTCTGAAGATTCACCAAACCATAGCGTAATTCAATTGGAAGCGGTTTGGAACTCAACTAACACTACATACTCCGTAGGTGTTAATTTCGACCAAATTCTGTCTGTCTAACCTAAATTTATACATACATACAATTAAAGATGACATATTACCAAACAATATAGCTATTCACATTGGAAAACTGCCTACACCGTCAACAACCAATCGTCCTCACCGTCCAAAAATAACGTTCGAACATTACTGCATCAAATCGGCGTCTAGATTTGCTCTCCAACATCTCGAACTTGCGAGAAAAATACTTTCTGCATTGTAAATGGAGTATCACGCATATAAATATCATCGTGATCATATTCCGTCCACTCTAATTATATCGATGATGATCCTGTTAATGCACAGTTTAATACATATACATAGATACATCGTATTTATTTCCTTCTATTTATTTAACTTTTACCGGAGATTTTTCATTTCTCCTGATATTATCGATCGAGTTTACAACTTTTGACGGTATCTGATTTCGATACGAGTCCCGTTAAGCCGACGATGAAGTTTATTTTTGATATGGCCTGAGTTTTAAACAGGAAACGTTCGGGAGAAATTTCACGGTTTGTTAATCAGCTGTTGCTTCTTCGGATTTGTCGAAAAGTGATTTCTTTTGATGTCGTTTTTAGTATTGGGTTAGTTGTTTACTTGTTCTCGTCGCTTTTGTTTTGTTTTAAACTTTTGGATAGTTTGCTCTATTTTTATTTTTCTGGTTTCGAGTATGAATCGATGTTTGGACTATTTTTAATTATTTACGGAGTTTGGGATGATTCAACGTTTCGGTAATCCTATTGTCATCTTCAGGGAATTTTTGAGAGAAATACTATTTGTCATAATACCTTTGTGATATTTTTGTGTTTCGACATTTTCTTTGATAATCTCGTACCTTATCACTAGAGTAACCTAAACTTGCGGACTCGCATAGGCGTCGGTATTACGGGTTAATATAAGAATACGAAAAATTCATAAATAAACTAAACCGGTAGAGAAGCAGGCATGTAGTGTCGACCTCTGAATATAAATCATGTTAAACCGCGCTGAGAGAGATTTCGTTTTAGTACCGGTTGAGCTGTTGCAGAGATTAGTCGAACGGTCAAGGTTATGTACTTACGTGTCGCTTTTGAAAATATAGCTGGTGTTTTTTGTGTGTTGTAGTATTATACCAAGTACATAATTAGTGTATCCTTTCATATAGAACTAATATTTACATACCTAAGAAAACAATGCCTCGTAATAGATTTACTACTAATGTACATAAGTATGTGTCACTTTTTCCCCATTTAAAATATCACGGTAGTGCAGTTTTTTGCTTAATATGCAATGTTCGTTTGGCTGCATTGGACAGAACTGATTGCCAGAGGCATGTCAATGGTATTAAGCATATGAGAAATGCAAGAACTGAAATACCTTATACACTATTCCTCATACATTTATTAATTATGTTTACCTCTTGTAATCTTCCGTTGTCGTTGGTGAGAAAAGCAGCTTTTAAAACGTTTTGGCGACAATACGTTCCAAAGCACCCATTACCCTCACAAACACAATTATAGAATCATTTGCCGCGAATGAAAGAGATGCTAGAAAATGTGTGTAAACGTGATTTGTGTTCCAAAAAAATATGGATTGCCGTGGATGAGACGACCGATATAAAGAAAAACAGTATTGTGTAATGTAATAGCTCGCGTTTTATCTAGCGAAAACACAGCATCTCGATATTTGTTAGCTTGCAAACGTGTTCAACAATGTACCGCGGAAAATATTCAAAAAGTGATAATGAACGCTTTGAAAAAATTTAAAATTGCCCAAGATCAAGTTGTGATGATTGTGACAGATAGTGCAGCAACGATGTTAAGTGTTGGGCGATCCTTAAAACATATATTTTCTAACTTAATACATATAACCTGCGTGCTTTGCATTTAGTTGGTGAAGTTGTTCGACAACATTACGGAAACGTTGATCGGATGATTGGAAGTACTAAAGCAGTGTTTCGTAAATCTCCTAAACGTTTAAAAGAATTTCGTAAATTTTGTCCAGGTATTCCAGAACCTCCTGAACCAATTTTAACGCGATTGGGTACTTGGCTAACAGCAGCTTCTTACTATTTGATCCATTTTCAACAAATTCAATCAGTTATAATGCGATTTAATCGGAATGAATCCAAAGCAATTATACAATATGTACCAATTATACAGTATTACTAGATGCCATCAGAGAACTACAATGTACTGAATTGTCATTGCAGGAATCATTAGACATAGTGGAGAGTGTAAAAAATAAATTACACACATTAAATGATACGCCAGGATTATGCGCTAGTCAAAAGTTGGCAGATGTTTTAAGGAAAAATCCCGATTTTAATACTTTAGAGGCCGTTTATAATAAGTGTAAGAATAGTGAACTTTTAAGTGATTTTGAAAAACAGTTTCTACATGCAAATGTAACTTCCTTAGATGTGGAGAGATCGTTTTCTATGTATAAGAATATTTTTTCTTGTCGACGCACAAGGTTTAAAAAAGTAACTGTGGAAACATATGCAATGATGCAAGTTTACAGTAGTTCACATCCTGATGCCTCTAATTTGTTGAATAATTAGCAAGTAAGTTTATTTATGAATTTTTCGTATTCTTATATTAGCCCGTAATACCGACACCTATGCGAGTCCGCAAGTTTTAGTTACTCTACTTATCACCCATAGGACCTGGATAGTCACCCATAGGTTTATTTGCAAATACTAATGAGTAAATTCAAAGTGAAAAGAGCAATATTTTCTAATTACACTATTCAAAACAGGTCACTAAGAAGTGAAGAAAATGTTTATTGTATTTTTAAAGGCTTAGGTTAAAAAGTAATTAATTTGCAGCTTTCTCAACTACAGAAGAACTGTTGGAAAACGGCTCTAGAGTGAAGAGGACAACAGAGCCACATATGCTGTAATAGAGCATCAACTCAAGATTGGATCCTCAGCTGTTAAAACAATCATACATGATCACCTGCATTTAAAAAAAGTTGCCGATCGTTTTGTACCACATCAGCTTTCTGACTTTCAAAAAGCATGTGAGAATTTGCCATAAAACTTTAACTCTTTTGAAGAATGGTGCATACCAATTTTTTTTTTATTCTGACAGGTGACGTTTTTTTGTCTTTTGACGTACATACCTGCCAAGAGGGTTGTGTATGGATTCATAAAGACGAAGAAACGCCAACAATGATAAAGATGCAGCGAGCCACGAACAAAGTTATGTATGCTGTGCTCTTTAGAAGAACGAGTGTGGTATGTGCAATTAAATTAGATGAACAAAAACAGTTACAGCTAAATAATACACGAAAACATGTTTGTCTGAGGTATTCAGTGGAGTTCCTGAGAAGGAATTATTAGCATCAGAATAATGCATCGTCCCATATCGCAGCTCTCATGATTCATATTTGGCTGAAAAAAATATAAAAGTAATAGAACATCCACCGTACTCACTTGATTTTGGCAATGTGTGACTTTTGGTTGTTTTAGTGATTTAGTGGATTTTTGTCTGAGGAAGAAGTTGATCAGGATTTTGCAAGTATTCCAAAAGAACATTGGTTAGCGGCCTTTAAAAAGTGGAAGGAAAGAATGGTCAAATGTATTATTGCTGAAAGGAATTACTTTGAACACATTTAAAATGAAATTCTAAACCGTTTTCAGACTTTCTATACACGTGTTATAAATCCGTAACGCTAATTATTTTGGTTATTAGGAAAAGAAAAAAACAAATATTTTTGTAAAAATAACTTTTATTATCGTTTTTTTTTATAAAATTTATTCTATACACATACAACTTCTTTATATTATATACTTCCATACATAAATAAAACTAACGATAATTACCACTTTCTACGCATTTGGAACTTCTGACTTGCTAACATCACTTTCTACTAGCTTTTCTTTTGCAATACTTTGTTCTTGTTGCTTAACCGCTTGACTTACAGGTTCTGACTCTTTCGCTGATTCCAGACTTACCTCACCTTGAACCAAAATTTCAGAGGCAACCTCTGTTGATTCTACAGGCGGTACCTCTAATTTCTCAGTAACTTCCATTGCAACGACAGCTTCTTCATTCTGTGTTATTTGTGCTAAATTAACTTCAGCCTTGGTAGTCAATTCAAGTTCTTGTGGAGGATCTATTTCCATAGGAGAAGGGGTATTTACGTCCTCTTCTATTTTGTCTAAGGATAAGGATGGTTGGAGGATTTCTGGATTAATGTTGGACAATTTATTTTTTTGGTTGACAGCATCTAACAGCTCGATTCGGCATTCTTGCATTAAATTCACTCTGTCGTTTAGGGAAGTTATGTTGATCAATTTTTCCACCCATGGTTCTTCTAGTTCTTTCGCTAAAGCCGCGTTGAAGTTATATATCTGCTGAAGAGTATATGCTGCCCTCATTCTAACGTTGAACACCGGATCCTGTGCTAGGATATGGATTTTATCCAAGAAAAAAGCTAAGATTAGAAATAGTAAGCCTTCTACGTAAGTTTCTTCAACATCTCGTTTCATAATTTCACCCTCAGTTATTGATCCTATCTGCAATTCGCCACATTTAGTGAAGGCATCAAATGCTTCTTCAGAATATGCTTTAATATCATCGTTAAAGTAATCTTCATCTTCTATAAAGGCCAGAACGATTCCAACCCATTCTTCTTGCAGTTGTATTGTTAAGACCTCATTTAAATTTTTGATTCTGTTTATGATCTTCGAAGAAATGGCATCTTCCTTATCTTTGAGTAAATTCAAATAAGCATATTGATTATTTCGTTTCTCTAGGCTTGGTGATATCAATTCATCGATACCGAAGAGGCAGACCATCCTAAGGAGGTAGTAGGTCTTTTCGGAAAACTCCAAATAGGTCTGAACCATGTCGCTTTTCGCCCATTTCATTCCAAAGTATTTGACCAGAACTGGAAGGATTAGTGGTGCTACTTTTCTAACCGCATATACAGGATCGTTCAGAAGACTGATATATAAAGATTTTAGATGTTGGTCAAAATATTCCTTTTTGGAATGGCGTGCTATGTGGCTTAGCGTTACTATAAGGTTCCTCCTAGTTCTCCAAATCGTAGTTTTGACGAGATCAGCCATTAGTTTCTGAACAGTATCGCTAAGTTCTTCAATTCCAATCACGCAGATGATGTTATTCAAATTCGTGACTATACTTTCTTTCACTTTGGAAGAATCATTCTCAATCGAGCTAGTTATCAATGGTAATAAGAAGTCTTTAGTGTTTCCTTCGCCTAATAAAGAACTTAGGGATATAATCACTGAGTATAATCCATCTTGAACATCTTCTACAACGTCCTTATCTAACTCCTTAATCAAAGGTAGAATTTCTTCCTTGATTACCGGGTCTAAATCTTCTTTCCCCTGGCTAGGATCTTCCAGATAAGATTTCTGTAAAATCTCACAGAATTGTACGATGTTCCTCGCTGAAATTTCCCTAATATTAGCTTCTGTGTCTCTGACCAAGATCTTGTATAGAGGCACTATGCTTTTCCTCGTGATACTTGGACCTACAGCTGTCTGTATTGAATTTATTTCATTTGCAAATTGATACCTTACTCTCCAGGAAAAATCGACTGAAATTGAGATGTATTTGATGGTCAAACAAGTTGAATATTACCTGAAAGTGGAAAGATCTTACCGCAAAGGCTGTGCAGAGTATCTAGGATGTGTTCTTCGATTTCTAGTGGTGATAATCTTGAAGCTAATGCAACAGCTACGTTGACAGCTAAGAGCCTGACTGAATCCTTGAAAAATAGAGAAAGAATTAACAGATATGTTGCCTTAAGTTAGAAGTAAATTTCGATTTTGTTTTATTGGCTAAAAAATTAAATCCATGCTCATTGTCTTTTTTTCACTGTTGTGTAATTTCTGTTAAAAAAATTGCGGTGTAGGATCAGATAGTGAAGCACAGCTTTTATCAGCAAACTATCAAGAAAATCTTTTGGGTGCACAACTTGAAATCACCATTTATTGAAATGGCGATTTCAGATTGTACACAATAGAACTTCTATTGAGAGGTCTTGAACAGATTAATGAATCAAATCTTCTAGAATTATTTCCGAAAGGGACAAAATTGTTAGCGTTGTTTTGCGACCGAGTCAAAGGAATCATATGCTAATACAGTTCTGTTAAAAGCATAAAAATCTCTCGTGAAAACACTGCCACGAACTTTTTGTCTTGGAACAGATTTATTTAGAAAAAAACCAAATGCAACTCGTAAAAAGCGCCGCAACTGTAAATTTTGACTCATACTCAAATTGACGGTGTTTATAGGCAACACATTTTATAGAAATCAAAACATACAAATTACTCAGAATTTTTTACCAATGGCCTGACTTTAAAACATGTTTTTTTTGAAGCTGTTTACGACCGGGTGAGTCTTCGAATGAGCACCTTTGGTGCATCTTTATTATCCTTATTTTTAGACGTGTTTGGAAAACATGTGGTCAAATTTAACACCGATATGTACAAGTTCTATATCTATACTTGCGTTCCGCGAAAGAAAATATACACTTGTGAACTAGGAAACAGGTGAGATGCGAATTCATGTGTGTGCATGTAAACTCTACGTTAGTTTCAAGTTTTAAATATTATGTTACGGCCAGCAAATACAATGTATGTACGGAAAATAGCAATAGATGCACCGTTAGATTTGTGTATTAGCAGTAAAGTTAAACAGTTTGAACAGTTGCTTTCAAGCCAGTGGCGTAACGAAGTGGCGATCTAGTTTCAGGAGTGTTTTGGAAAAGCATTAATATTGTATTTTTTTCTTCTATTAGGTAATAATAAAATATTAAACTAGATATCATATTTCAAAGCGAGAAAAAAATATGGTATTCATTCCAAAGATTGTTGAAAAATTTTCCATGAAAATGGTTCTTATACTCGATAAACAGCTAAAAATAACACTAACTTTTTTCCTTTAAATCTAGTTCGAATCTTTCTAAATCACACTGTATATCCATCAATGTTCCCTAAGTATTTCCTTATATTTTACTATTAATTCGCAATGTAATAATGGTGTTTCAACTAGAGCAACGCAACTGCGCTGAAAGCCAGTGGCGGACGCATAAAAGTTTACACAAAATAAATTAAATGTGATACGTACTCAAACACTTACCGTTTTAAAAGTCCTCCGTGAAATCACAAAGTGGATAATGTCTATTTAATATTTGTAACATTAGATATGTTTCCAAGGTTGTTTCGGCAAAGTGAGTGCGGCGTGAAGAAAGAGTGTTTTTGTATGCCGAAAACGAACGTTCTACATCTAGTGACGTTATATTTGCGTAAGTAAAATAATCTTTCAAATAACTTAACGGTTCTGTTGACGCACCTTCACAAATTTGTCGTAATGTGCCAAAATCAGAGTCTTTATCTAAAACACTTTCAAACCTTTCTAAAACACAAACATTTCTTGCGTCTTCTATCGCGCATAGCTGTGCGTGAATATGTTGCACTATTTGCAAAGATTCCACTAACGACACCGAAGAATTTTGTAGTTTTTCTATCGCATCCGCTAGTCCCACGTAATTATTCTGAATAATTTCCAAATCTGTTTTAACTTGACTATCCTGAAATTTCAAGCGGCTTACCTTGACAGCCGCAGCTTCCTTTGGGTCGAATTCTAAAATCACGTTCTTTATATTCTCAAAATATTTAAGATAATAAAATGCAGCCTCTAACCATGTTCCCCAACGAGTAAGAATAGGTTGTGGTGGTTCAGGAATACCGGGGCATAGTCTATGAAATTCCCGAATACGTTTTGGGGATTTTACAAACACAGCTTTGTATGTGCTATTAGAGCGTCTACCTCGGGATAACATTTTCTGATACTTTCTGCTACGAGACTTAGAGTATGAATTTTACATGTAATATGCAACAAGTTAGCACAATGTTTTTTAAGAGATCGACCTACAGCAAGCATGTTTGCGGCACCATCACTCATAAACATCAACAGTTGATTTGTTGAAAGTTCAAACTTTTCCAATGTATTTAACACCAACATTGAAATTACTTCGGCAGTGCATTGTTGTATTCGTCTGGAAGCTAGTAAAATTGAGGGTGACGGTCGATGTGGTTCCATTGTGCGTACTATTACATTAACCACAGAATGTTTTTACGATCTGTTGTTTCGTCCACACATAACCACAGTTTCTTATCTTGCAACTCCGATTTAATTCTTTTCTCGACATACTCACGAGCAGACGGCACAACTCTTTGTAATGTTCTCTCACTTGGTAACTTAAAGTCCGAATATTCATTCCAAAACGAGACGTATGCTTTCTTCCTTAGTAAATGAAATGATAAATTACATGCAATAAACACATAAATTAAATTTAAATTTGTCATAATCTCGTGTGGAATTTTTTTTGAAACATGCCCTGCACTATTTACGTGCCGTAGACAATCACTTTTCGACCAACACATTAAATCTATTTTACACACTACACATTGAATTTTAGCGCCATCACACTTTAAATCAGGCATTTCTGCAATAAATTCTCTTATTGTGTTCAACTTTGGTCGTTTTCGCGACGGAGGAAACATTTTCGAAACAAACGTAGAACTACTATATAGCATACGACAGCGTAGATGCATACACAACAGATCGGCTTTCGAGTCGCAGTTATACTGACGCTTATACCGAATTGTCCCGGCCGTGTTTATTTTGTGTAAACTTTTATGCGTCAGCCACTGGCTTTCAGCGCAGTTTGCGTTGCTCTAGTTTCAACTATAGAAATTACTACATAAATACCCACCAAACCCATGTGAAACACAATGTAGAACTTGCAACCTATACCAGCGACAAGATAGCCAACAGCTACCCGTTAAACTGTCTAGAACTTCCTCGATGAAAATGAAAAGTCGTATTTCTTGGAGATTTTATGTATGTATCAACCTATTAGCGTTCTATCAGCGGCGTAGAATGTACAAGTGGTGATTTGCCTTTTTAAGGTGTATATCAACATTTTTTGACGAGTTAAAGTACTATTTATTTGTTTGTGCATTCGAGGACACTCAGATAGTTTTCGTTTTTAAACTTTGATTTCAAAATCCATTCGCTTTCTCTTTAACACTTCTTAATGGTCAACACCGCTTAATTTACAAGAAGAGGTAGAAAATCAGATAGGGGTTCATTTCAATGCAGATTCAAGCCCAAACATCCAATATTTTCTGTCTATTACAGGTCGATAGAGCACTTAGAAGCTAGATAAACTTTGCATTGGTATTTTGAGGTTTTTAAGGACGTAATTCGAAAAATAAAAGGGCTAGCGTTATGTGAGTTTCCGAGAACTATTCCATAGGTCCGACTTCACATAAAAATATAGTATTTGAAACGGTGTTGATCATTAAGAAGTGTCAAAGAGAAAACGAATGGATTTTGAGATCAAAGTTTCAAAACAAAAACTATCTGAGGGATGTCCTGAAATGCCAAACAAACAAATAATACTTTAACTCGTTAAAACATGTTCAAATATATCTTAAAAAGGCAAATCACCACTTGCACATTCTACGCCACTGATAGAACGCTAATAGGTTGATACACACATAAAATCTCCAAGAAATACGGCTTTTCATTTACATCGAGGAAGTTCTAGACAGTTTAACGTGTTGCTGTTGGCTATCCTGTCGCTGGTATAGGTTGCAAGTTATACATTGTTTCACATGGGTTTGGTAGGTATTTATGTAGTAATTTCTATAGTTGAAACACCATTATTACATTGCGAATTAGTAGTAAAGTATAAGGAAGTACTTAGAGAACATTGATGGGTATACAGTGTGATTTAGAAAGATTCGAAGATAAGAACGATTTTCATGGAAAATTTTCAACAATCTTTGGAACGAATACCATATATTTTACTTGTTTAAAAATATATCTGATTTAATATTTTATTATTAATACTTTAATTGACTGTTCAAACTTTACTTCAATTTGGCAGAAATAATTTACTCCTCCTAAAATGTGGAAGGTACTTTGTATAATTTTTGAACCTGCAGATTTTTAATATTTTTAAATTACTGATAATTTAAGTTATTGGCAAGTTAATTAACTAAGATATAATCTAAATATATAATTCGTTAAGATAATGTCTATATATCAATACAGCAAACCGGATAAAAGATACATTTTATCCCATGATCCACGAATAAAATATTTTATCGTCAATTTGCATTAAAGACTGTCATTAAAAAAAATTCTTTACATTATTGGGAACTTTATCATTTAATTATAATATTATGTAGTGAAAATTTTACTTTGTGCGCATGCAAATTATTTGGGAGAAACAAACAAATTTATCAAAATGTCAACGCTTTAAAGAGAATACTAACCTGATCGTCTTTAGACAATTTCTTGAAGCTTGGTACGAACTCTTCTTTCAAATATGGAACTTCCACGATCTTTATAAGGTCGGAAAAATATTTTGCAGCTTCCCTTTTCACCATAGGTGAATCGTTTTCAAGGAGGGCAATGAATAATTGACGCATATCAAGTTTTCCTTGATCCGAAAGTTTTGGATAGCAAATCTGAAAAGATCTTCACATTATGTTATTCTAATATTAAGTCAAAATCTTTTGGAAGTTGAATATATATGGTACTTGCAGCAATCAGCCCAGCTGCTGAGCATTTCGAAGTGTACCATTCAGCTTTTGACATATCCTGAACAACCCTTATGAAATGCTCTTCCAATTGGGGACCGCTCATTAAGGACGCTACATGTTGTAGGGATTCCACGGCCTTTTCCCTTGTGCAACTATCGTCTGTAGCTGCTAATTTTTCCAACATGGGCAAAAGTATGAAGGCATATTCAACACCTCCTATGAACGGAACAAATTTCCCTAATTGCTCTGAGAGAACCATTAGGACTTCGTCATTGTTAAAGTAGATAATGTCCAGAAAATTTTCTAAAGTTGGAATTAGTTCATGCCTGGTCCTATCGACGTCCAAAGCGACCGCCAATGTTGGCAACTTTTTGACTGCTCGTAATTGTACCTAAAAGGAAAAAAATAAGCAGTTATATCTTATCTCTTTTTTGTAATGATTCAAATACATCGATATATACGTAGATAGGTAAACGTATCAAAGTCTTTCATTATTTGGCTTTAAGAAGCTATTCTATTGTTGGCAAAGTTTAAAAATTAGAGAAATTAACCTGTATGTCATCATGGTAGGCTTCTGTTCGAAATAAGTCTATTGGATCGGTGCATTCATTTGACATAGTTGGGAGGTTATTTAATGTCTGACGAACCAGGTACGAACACAGTAACTGAGTCATAATAGATCGTTGTGCACTTTTATCTTATCATCTTTTGCGATAAAAGTCGCTCTCTTGACAGCAACCTGAATGTAGGTAATTATAGTCGTTTCTTTTTCCCATAGAAAAAAATAGATTTAAATTTAACTTAATTACCAAGTGAGAAACGGGAGATAGTCATTGAGAAACTCGTTTTTTGATATTTGCTATCTAAAAATGACGTACAGTTGTGGACTTTATTATACAGGGTGTTTATTAAACATACGGCAAAAATTCAAGGGTTTTTTCCATGAACTATTCTAAGAATATTTTGTCCTTTGATGATTTTTGAAAAGCTCCTTTGTTTCGAAGATACAGGGCGAGAAAAAATTTCGACAAAACCAACATTTTATTACCAAAAATTACATTTAAAGTTTCTTAATCTACAAGAACTGTTGAAAATGATTACCCCCAGCTAGGATGTAAGAATCCGGTCTTCTCCTCATTGACTGCTGAACTCTTTCAAAGACAACAGGGTCGCTACTTATTGAGTTACACCCAGCAATTATCCGATTTCTTGAATCTCCCACATTTTTCACTGGAGTAGAATACATTAATGACTTTAGATGGCCCCATAGGAAACAATCCAGGGGGTTTAAGTCCGGGGATCGAGCAGACCATAAGTGAGGTCCACCTCGACCAATCCAACGATCTCCGTATGTTGCTGTTAAAAACTCACGAGTAACCACACTAAAATGCGCTGGTGCGCCATCGTGCATAAACCACATTGCATTTCTTGTTGCCAATAGTACATCCTCCAGAAACAGAGGTAACGTTTGTTCCAAAAAGTTTCGATACACCTCGCCGGTAAGTCTTCCTGGTAGAAATACCGGTCCAATTAGCCAGTCACCCACAATTCCTAACCAAACGTTCAACGAGAACTAATGTTGAGAACGATCTTCAAGTACCTCATGTGGATTTTCTCCAGCCCAGACATGGTTATTGTGAAAATTCCTTATTGCATATTCCTTGTTGCATTTCTTGAGAAATTCGCTTCATCGGTAAAAAGAATCATCAATCGACTGACAGAATGCAATCCGTGGAGGAAAATCAGCAGGAAGAAGTGCCTGAACGCGTTGTATGTGGTATGGGTACAACAAATACTCCCTAAGAATTTTCCAAACAATCCAATTACTTACATTCAAAGTATTTGCAATTTTTCGAGTGGAAGTACCTTCCTCTATCATGTCCAGCACATTCTCTTCTAATTCTACCGTTCTTACTGTCATTGGCCTTCCTGATCCTCCACTTCGTTTCAATTTGCCTGTTTCATGAAGACGTTGGTGAATACTCTGGAAGGTTTTTCTATCAGGAACATTACGGTCAGGAAATCGTTCAATGTACAACCGTCTAGCTTCTAATGAATTGCCATCAGCAAGTCCATAAATGAAATGCATGTCAGTCATCTCGGCGTTCGTATAACGATTCATGATAGAGGACTTCACTAACAAAAGTTTAAGTATTAAAAGACAGAAAATACACGTCAATCAGTCTCATCAAATTTGACACATACAAAATGATCAATCACGAAACGTATTTAAATGAAATCCACGTTTTAACTGATTTACTTTTCTATGTCTGCACTTGCCTATTGTTAGTGGGTAAAACAGCCGTTCTTTGTAATTAGAATGTTGTTAAAAAATAACAACGCGTTTTTACAATTTTTTTATACTCGGTAAGTCCAGTGTTGTACGCCATATTTTTATTTCGGCTACATTATTAATTTAAAAAATATCAAAATTGGTTTTGTCGAGAATTTTTCTCGCCCTGTATCTTCGAAACAAAGGGGCTTTTCAAAAATCATAAAAGTACAAAATATTCTTAGAATAGTTCATGGAATAACCCCTTGAATTTTTTCCGTATGTTTAATAAACACCCTGTAGATATTCTGCAATGTAAAAACACTTATTTTATATTTAATGAAAATTTTTTACAAGATTGAATATTTTTAAATAGGGAAAATTGATTTAAGTTACATGAATATTCTGATCTAGTCGAACAAATTATATTTTATGCGCTTTTTGAGCAATGCTGTGATCGACGGTTCAAATCCTATTTGGGTAGTGATCTTTTGCGGTCTACTTCAACCCTTATTTGATATTCCTTCGAACGGTACCTAAAAAAGATTGGTACAGTTAGAAATGAACACTGTCTTTCGGGTAAATAGCTTTTTGTGTTTGTTGGTTTGAGTATGAAAACAAGTAACAGCTTAAAGCGATGGTTAAGTAAAGTTTGTAGAATTTGAAGATTATAAACTTATTTTAATAAGAATATCTTTCAACTACACTAGGATTAATTGTTTCAATCTTCAAACTAGAGCAATTCTATGTAACAACGAATTAAAAAAACGATAAAATGTTCTACAAATTTGTTTGCTAAATTTGAACTAGCTGAATATTTGAGCTTTAGATATTAAACAAAAATTAAAAATCTTTAATTTTCGTAACCAAAAATTAATCTTCATGGTATTGGTGGAATCATTCCTGGCAAAAAACAATGTAGCAGAGAAAATAGCGCTAACACATGAACATGTTCCTGCCTACCCGGCGTCATCAGCATGGTTCTGAGCACAATTTTCGGCTGTTACAATTGCGTTTTTATAAACGCAATTGCTCAGAACCATGCTGATGACGCCGGGTAGGCAGAAACATGTTCATGTGTTAGCGCTATTTTCTCTGCTACATTGTTTTTGCCGGGAATGATTCCACCAACACCATGAGCTATATTAGCATTAATTTTTGGTTATTGTTACTAGGCATTCTTTCCACGTGTATTTAATTTTCATGTTCAAACTACGTTAGTTATCTACGGATATATTTTTGTAATAATTGTCGATTAATCTAGTTACTTTATTCATAATAATTAACTTGAAAATAATAAAAAGGTTTTTATTAAAGTTTAATTTTTTTATTTAAATTGTCAAAAAAAGGTTTATAAGCTGAAAGTAAACTGGATTAATATGACCAACTGTTTCCTTATAAGCCGAAATAGCTCAGTTGGGAGAGCGTTAGACTGAAGATCTAAAGGTCCCCGGTTCAATCCCGGGTTTCGGCAAAATTTTTTCTTTTCAAAAAATAATTACCCTGCTGCGAGAACGACGCAACTCCATATTACCACATAAAATCAAAATAACCATGTTTAAGAATTTTAAGAATTGTAAACACCAGGTATTCATTATTTTTAACAATGGGAAGCGGTAGCAGGAAGTTGATTTCTATTGGAGCTACACCTTTTCAACAAAAATGGAGCTGCGTCGTTCTAGCAGCAAAGTCCTCAATTCTAACAAATATTTTTTTCAAATATCGTTTGTCAACTATATATTCTTGAAAATTTGTTTCCAAAATATTTGTGAAGTAATGGTATTAGTGACAAAGTTGACGGAGACATGTAAACAAACAGAAATATTCCTAAGTTAGATATAATTTACTTGTTCATACCTACAGACTAGTAATTAATTCTTTCCAAAATGATTCTTTCCCAAGTCCGTCCTAACGGCATCCTAAAATTGAATGAAAATGTCTATATTCGATTTTAGAGACTAACTTTCTCACTATATACATGAAAACTTCAAAGAAAAGGTCTTTAATAAACATTAGGCAACTTTATTAATATATTAACCATAACTGCTACAAATTGGGTATTTATAGATGTTGCTAAAATTGAACACACAGAATATAAAAGGTGGCCAGTCATTGCCAAAAATATCACCGGCAATAGTTAAAAATAACATACCTACAGTAGAGGCGACAAGTTGCAATAATAAATCTAGTTCGTAATAGATTTTAACTTTGTGTTCTAATATAACGAATTGAGTTATGCGTATATCAAAGTCGGAAGTCAGAAAAGGGATCACCTGTTTTTGCATTAAGTTTGTCCGGTCATGGCGAAAAATTCCAGTAAACTGTTGTTGTTGTTTGACATTTTGCCAGAACATATTTTTTCTGTTAACAAGCTTCTTTTTCAATGTACGTATATTAGATTTTGGCAAATGTAATACTAAATTTATACATATTCTAATCAGCTTGATATTCCTTGTGGTTAATGGATGTGGTTGCAGATTCAAAATAAGATGTCCAAATTCTGGCTAAAACAATTCTTTTCTAGTAAAAAGGTAATAATAAATTCTCCATTTTGACATTTTTGTAGTGATGATAACTCTAGTAATCAAAAAGAAGTTATTAGCACGACCAAACACGAAAATGTATAATTGTATGTCCAATTTATAACCCGCAAACCAGGTACTACTTCCCCATTTAATTTCGCATCAAGGCTCTCTAACCTTTGATAAATCTATGATGAACATACTCATTTACCTCTAGAGCTCGCAAATTAATAGTTACAGATCTCGTGTAAGGATAATGCACGAAATCCGTGACGTCATGCCGTTTCTTGCCTGTCAGGACCGCTGCCTGCCAATCCGGAGATGTCGGCAGGATGTATCCGGTGCTCAGCGGTGTCCTGGCACCAAGATACTCAACGAACACGATCATGGTACTACCACCGGCCGTACTATGCACAGCTACATTTCATTCTGAACGTTTAAATTTTGAAAGGTTATGACGTTGTTAAGGACTCCCACGTGTCTTTAACGCTTAGGAAAACAGTATAAACATTCTTGTTTAGTAGCTTGGTCGTTTTGATTTATCTGAACTAGTGGAAATCTTTAATTAAAAAAATTGTTTAAAAGGCACCAAGCGTTTCATAATGTTTACATCAAAAAGAAATTGATACAATAAAATCTTTGGAAGATGTCTTCTCTGTGTTTTGGAAAAGCAATTGAATAATTTCGAAACAGATAGAATAATATCAAGCACAATTCTAGTCGTGTGTTTGAAGCAAAATAATCACCAAACAGAATGGAGGATTTGCTTGTTAGAAGTTTTAAAATTTGTAAAACGATTGGAAACCACCCACTTGGCATTTTTTAAATTTCGCGAACATTTACATTGGTAATTCTGACAATAAAGGGCATATTCGCATGCACTACCTTAGGGAATTGGCGAATATCTTCTTTATTACTGGAACTACCAATTTAAATCTTCCGCGAAATTCCAAGAAGCACGTATCTGAGAATCATGGAGTTCATTTTAGTTGAATTTATTTTAAGGGTTGGTAATTTGAAGATGATTTTCAAAATTCTTTATTTAAGCAGTTTGTCGTAAAATTGATGAGTTGGTCATCAAAAATATTGCTACACTTCAACTCAAAATCAATGTTAAAGCGAGTAGATCGTGTGCTAGAAGCAACATAATCACCACACAGTATTGAGCATCTTTAAAACCCTTTGAAAAGAGAAATTTTAGGGAAAAAGTATTATTTTTGAAAAATAATAGTATAAATCAAGCTTATATGATATATGTGAACTATATATTCAATATGGCGTGCTACAAGCAAAATAATAATTGCAGAGGTTAAAGATGTTACTTTGTTATATACTTTCTAATAAAGAAAATTGCATTTCTTTATCCGAAACGAGCTTCCACCAAAACACTAGGACAGTTAGGCAAATAACAGTATGTATCGGCACACTCCGCACCACACAAATGATTAATTATTTCGGAACAGCCGTTTCGGAGACTCGTGGGTCTCCATTTTCAGCGGTGTGACCGACTGATGTGAGAAAATGTTTTAAATGTAATAAACCTGCTCTAACCCTACTCTTCAAGAAAAACATATACAGGAACCTACTTTTGCGCGCGGGACTAAATCATGCGATAATCACCACGAAGCTCAAGACCTGTAACTTTCCCACCCGAATAAATTAAAAATAGAGTGAGACAACGGTAAGGCCCTATTCATCCGTCAAATTTGTGTTCTTTCCGCCTATACACCATAAAACTAAGAACTAAACACCTGCGGAATATACGGAAAGATAAACCTAAATGACCACCTTACCGTAATAAATCGGAAAGGCAGGAGTAATGTAAAGGTCCGTTCTCTTTATTGATTAAGTTTTTGTTCCTTTTTATGTAAATAGTTTCGTAAGCATTTAGTTCACGTGGCGAAGTCACGTTCTTAATCAATTTCAGGTTTTCTAATTTAATATTATGCCGGGTTTCGTTTATATGTTGTGCTACACTTGACGCTTCTATCTTTCTGTACCTATAACACCGAATGTGTTTATTGAATCTAGTACCTATCGTTCGTTTCGTTGAACCAATATACGCCTTATCACAATCACCACATAATAATAATAATAAAGTTTATTTCCCAAAGCGAACAACAGATGTTACAGGGTACGTCAGCATTTACATACATTAATGTTTTACAAATTCAAATTTCTATGAATATCTGTGGGTTACAAACTTAATACTATATACAATTTACAGAATTTCTAAAAAAATTCATTCAAATATAATAAATAGAGCCCGGTAACTGGAGAGCAATCGCAGCGGCGGTGTGACTGTGTTTAGGTGGGCGGGGAGGGCTGGTCGATTATGATACGTCACGACAAATCATCATCACTCAGTTCAGTTTAGCATTGGATAGTGGATAGGGCGTGTTGATTTTATTGATATAGACGTAGTTATTAATTGTAGTTATTATTTAGTGTAGTGCGTGTTGATTTTATTGATACAGACGTAATTAACTACAGTTTTTAGTGAACATGTCGAAGACTAAAAAACGACCCTTTCAAGACATAGTAAATAAGTTTATTTCTGACTTTCCCGATTTGTTTTACAACGGGCGTGCAAAATACATTTGATGTCAAATAAGAAGTGGAACTGTACAAGACACGTAAATTCCGCACAGCATAGAAAACGAAAATTGGGCATGCCACCGAGAAGTGCATTTTTTTTATGTTTCTTATGTTGATAAACTGTAATTTGCCACTATAGGCTTACTCGATAAACAACCGTTTGAGGACTTTTGGGACAAATACAATCCCGAGTTGCGGTTGCCAACGGAGAAAACGGCACGTAAGCATATTGCATTTGAAAAATGAAACGCATATTTCTTTGGTTATGTGTTGACGAGACAACAGACTGAAAAAAAAATCAATTGTAAATATTATGGTACGCACACTAGACCCTAGTAAACCTACATTACCACTGTTACTAGCTAGCAGAAGACTACAAGAGTGTACTGCTGCAGCAATTACGAAGGTTGTACTTAGTACGTTGGAAACATTTCAAATTTCAAAAGATAAAGTGTTGATGTTTATGAGCGATGGCGCAGCGATAATGCGTTCGTTAGGCCGTTCTCTTCTTAAACATGGTTGCAAGTGTTTACATGTTACGTGTAAAGTGCATGCTTTACATCTTGTGACAGAAACCATTCGACAATGCTCTCCCGAGGTAGATGCATTAATAGCAAGCACAAAAAAAATATTTTTGAAATCTCCCAAACGTCTACGATCATTTCACACAGTTTCCTCGTATTCGTCAACCACCGGAGCCAATTCTTACAGGTTGGGGAACATGGTTGCAGGCAGCTTTTTAAAGCTGTTGTTGCACAATTCAATCCTGCCGAAGCTGCAGCTATTAAGGAGAGTCAGTCGAAATTTCAAGATATTTCCGTTGAAACAGATTTAAAAAATATTCGTAGCTACTAGAAAGGATTAGCTGACGCAATAGACCAATTACAAAATAGATCGTTATCATTATTGGAGTCTCTGCAAACTATGGACGGAGTGCATACACAGCTACTGACTCTACATGACGCAAAATATAATGGCGTTTTAGAAAAGTTCGAGAGTGTGCTACAGAAAGATCTCGATTTTAGCACACTAAAACAAATTTGTGATGGTGTATCGAATAATCCACTGACTAAGTACAAAGAGTATTTTAATCACGCATGTATAATATCGGTAGATGTCGAACGCTCTTTTTCAAAATATAAACTCATTTTCTCACCACGGCGGACATCGCTCACCGAGACAACTGTGGAAACACATCTAATGGTGTCAATTTTTTGCCACTCTTATCCATATGATGTTAATACTGATAATGGTGCTTCTAGTTTTACTGTTCCGTAGCCAAGGCTGCTTAAAAGGGCGAGTGTTTCACTACTTTTCACATGTTATAATTATGTATTAGTTCTGTTATTTGTTTTCTATTTTCTTACTATTGTTTTTGTATACTAGGCAGGTACGGCTATGGCACGGCTTCCTGTTACCGGGCTCTAATAATAAGGTATTTTTAATAAATAATCTTTCGATGCTTTTTTAAAAAAGGTGCTCTGGACTCTTGAGATTTGTTGTATTTAAACTCTATTTGAGTCACTATATAGTGTATTCGTTTCGGGTTTTATTGTGGTACAATAACATGTGTCATAACATGTTGTTTCCAATATATATATATCGATACAATAGTTAGTATCCTGTAGTTCCTAAACAGAGGTCTGCATGACACTAACTGGGTGACACCTGCCATAGCTCGAATGGCACGTTTTTGACAGATTAGTTTTAGAAACACTTGGACTGGAGCCTCATATTAAAATAGCATAGCGTAATCTTGATTCTATGTCTGCAGACGTAGAATCAATTAGTATACTTCTCATGAGAAGTATACTAATTTCAAAATATTAACTGAACTCTTGAGATGGCGTAATTTGAATGTCGATCTGCTTAGTAAATTATATAACATGCAATTTTAATTAATCATTTGTGTGGTGTGGAGTGTTCCGATACTTAGTGTTGTTTGCCACAGTTCTTTCCTAAACAAAAAGAAAATGAATTTGAGAACTAGATTTTCAAGGAAAAGTATAAAAATTCCCAACAAAATGAAGTAATGCAGTGAAAAATGATATGCATCTATACGGTCCAAGGTAATCAAAACGCCAAGATTAACAAAACATTTGCCTGTAGACATAAAAATGTGCTAAATTTCTATATTTTGAAGCCTCGTATTTACTTCATAATCGATGATTTACTGCTAACCATGAATCTTGCGCCAAAAAAACCTATAATTTACTACTTATATATACAAAAATCAAAATATAGACCATAGCGAAGATTGGGAAAAGAAAAAAAGAACAAGCAACGCAGAATAGCCGACGAACCTGCTTGAAAGACAGCGAAAGTTGTTTTATTTTGATTCTATATAACGCTGTTAGCTCTTACGTAATAAATTTCGTGTTTACATCAAATTACCGGCGTTATAATGTGCCCAAACGGTTAGCGGCTAGAGCGGCAACGATGTCAAGGACAGCTTTAGGAAGAGCCCGGCGCACCTGACCTCATCAAACTCTCCAAATAATTGCTAGATGAGATCATTATGACAGCCGACAGACTGTGGATTGGGTGCGAACCGTAATATATAACGTCTATTTAGTTAGAAAGCTTTTAAGCTAAACATGTCGGCTGAGTAAATGTTTAAATTTACGAATTTTCGTGATATAAATAGTTTATTAGGTTGGCAATTGAATTTTTCGATTGCGTTAGGTAATGGAAAATGTTGAAAATCAACTGGTGTGTGCCAATAATGCGTAACGTAAGTTTTCACATGGTTACAATTGGAGAACTTTGAGCTTCGATCTATAGAAATAGGATACAAGATTGCTTAGTGCCTAAATAAGTCTTTTAAACTAGAATAGATCCAAATATTGTTAAAATACAATTAAAAATTTTACAGAGATAGTTTCTAATAATAAAGGTGTTTATTTACACATTTCGAGGACTTCTGGAATAATTTCAATTTTATCAATGCAGATTCTCATTGCAAGTAGACTCTTTTCACGGCGTGTTCACTTAGTGCGTGGGTGGAAGATAACTGCTTCCTTGAGTAATTTAGAAAAACACTCCAAATAAAAATTATTGGGAAGAAAGCAACACACGACATAAAACTATATTCAAGTACACAAGTATTCAGTTTCCGCTGTACACCAAACAAGATTAGTTTTTCAAATTCGATATGAAAGAGTACATACATTGGAAAATTCTGAAAACTTGGTAAGAATAACGCCTAGATGTACTATTGAACTAAAATATTTTCAATAATCTAAGCCTTGCGGTTATACCGGAAGTAACTGTCAATTTTGTTATTTTAAATAGAACGTCCTCTATACTATTACATATTTGTATTCCTAGTTTAATTTTAAGGTTTGTTTGATAAAGGAGCTATGTTGCTATTTCTAATCATATTTGAAATGTTTGCATTTTTTTTTTAAATTTGACAGATGGACGAGTGCATGTGAACTTTTATAACTGTGAAAGTGTTTAACATGGAAAATTTAAATTTTGCGGAACTGCTGATTGTATGGGGTAGGATTAGTAACCCAACGAATTTCTCAAAAATTTTATACAGCGTGTCCGACAATTACGATTACACTTTCAAATGGAATAAGTGTTTTAAATACAACTACCTATTTTTCTCATTCTTATCAAATTGCTCTTACCAAAGAAAAGCAAAAAAAAAATGTCATATTCATTACCCATCTAAAATGGATACTTTTCTAGACATTTGGGAAAATGTGTATTGTAATACAATTTTCTTCCAAAAGCAAGAGTACCCAGCAATGAGAATGTAGCTTATGTAGTTTTTTTAAAAGTAATCCAACTTTGGAGATGTCAAAGTTAGTCATGACTAGGCTCTGGTGTGCATCTCGACTGTAATTTCTACACCAGAACCTGAGGGATTATTACATGACAGCACTGAAATAGTAGAAGCTATAGTCAAACGTTTCACGAAACCCAAGAAAAGTAATTTTATCGATAAATTAAACGAAGTGCTGTCAAAAAATACGGGCATATTTTGAAGTTTTTTAGCGATTAATTATTCTAACCCTAGTCATGACCATTAGCAAACAATCCAGCATCGATGAAACGTTGACTTGCCAACTCTCCTGGTTAAGTTTTATGTTATAAATACGTGGGGACTCTCCAGTAATAGGAATTGTGCCGGTTAAGCAGACCATTTCTTGTAAATTTGGCTTCGTTCGTCCAAATAATGTTGTTCAAAAATAAATCGTGCTCTTGAGACCATATTAAAATAAATTCGCAAAAATAATGTTTTTGAATTTTTGCCTTGACCGATCCGAAATTTTTCAAATTCTGTATTATTCGTTTAACTGTGTTTAGCGACGGCTTCTGTTTTTGTGGTTATCGAGCGGCACAGGTATCGCATGTTCCTGATATCACTTTACTGCATTCTCCATAAATAATAAACAAATTGAAATAATCTTCGTTCGAATTATTTAAATGCGCTGGCATTGTTTATAAGTGAAAACTAAGCAAAACATATATTTTTCATCAATGCTGGAGTGTTCCGTAATGGTCATAACTAACTTGGATATCTCCAAAGAAGACATTTTAAAAAACTACATAAGCTACATTGGTAGGTACTCTTTTTTGGAAGAAAATTGTGTTACAATCAGAGGCGGTTGGTGCGCTATGGCTGCAGAGCTGCAGAACACATTAAGACATTTCTAACCAAAGAATATATATTTATATATTTATTACATTGCTGAAATTTACTTTGCAAATAATATATATATAATAATGATAGCAAGGACTGCGGGGTAGAATAATATATATCAAACAAACATATTCTCGGCACACTCCGCACCACACAAAGTATTAATTAACTGGGAAAGGCCGTTTCGAAGACATATCGATCGGTACGGGGCTGAAGATGAAGATCCACGTGTCTTCTAAACGACCTTTCCGAAGTGTGGTACGAAGAGTGCCGGGAATATATTTGTTTGATATATATTGTTCCGATATTCGTTTATGAAGTCACAATTTTGAACAATGTTAGTTCATCACGAGGCGAAGCAGTGTTGTAGACCTCTTCCCTCAATTTTCCCCTAGTGCGGTTGATATTTATTCAAAAATATCACTACAATATTTGGCGACCTAACTTCTGGGCACTTAATCTTTGCAATTTAATTTTGAAAACGTTATAAACTTTAAACATGGTTAAGACCAGAAGAGGTTCTCATATCCGAATGCAGGCGGTTGATGAGCAAGGGGACGTCAACACTGCTTCGTCAAGTTTTACTGATCGTAAGTCGCAAGTCGACTTATTGGCAATTAAAGTCGAGCAGTTATTACAAGAACATGACAATTTATTTGTCGAATTTGACACGCGTCTAAATTTAATTGACAATCATTTAAAATTTAACCTTCAAAACATGCATGACAGATTAAATGACATTGAACATGGAATAAATTGTAATAATTAAGGTTCGACAAACGAGTGCAACGTCAGAGGCGTATCGCACAAAAGTAGGTATGTGAGATACAGTATTATTAAAAAATAATGTATTCTTACCTTTTATTGAGTAGTATTTTGTCGCAGTGGACATCAAGACGTGAATAAAAGGTAAGAATATATTATTCTTTAATAATACTGTATCTCATGTACCTACTTTTGCGCCGTACGCCTCTGATGTTGCACTCGTTTGTCGAACCTTAGTAATAATTCTCACTTTTCAAATAATATTAATTATCAAAAAACCAACCTCAAGGTAAAAAATATCCTCCCAAAATTTAATGGCTTATCGGAGAATCCAGTTGAATATCTGAATTCTCTCCGCAAGCTCCTACTTCCTTATCTAGATGATGCAGAGTATACTTTCATTTGTATACGTCGCTCGTTGGAGTAAGAACAAGCGACATGGTTTTCGATCATACAAGCCACTTGTCGGACTTTTGATGAATTTCAGGCATCATTCCTCAGAAAGTATTGGGGAGAAGTCGTCCAGGGAAAGGTCAGAACCAATTTGACAATGGGAAAGTACGATCCAGCAAAATACACCAGCCGAGAGTCATATTTTTCCCACAAGTACTCCATTGCTCGGCATTAGAGCAACGCAACTGCGTTGAAAGCCAGTGGCGGGCGCATAAATGTTTACACAAAATAAATTAAATGTGATACGTGCTTAAACACTTACCGTTTTAAGAGTCCTCCGTGAAATCACAAAGTGGATAACGTCTATTTAATATTTGTAACATTAGATATGTTTCAAAAGTTGATTCGGCAAAGTGAGTGCGGCGTGAAGAAAAAGTGTTTTTGTATGCCGAAAACGAACGTTCTGCATCTAGTGACGTTATATTTGCGTAAGTAAAATAATCTTTCAAATAACTTAACGGTTGTGTTGACGCACCTTCACAAATTTGTCTTAATGTGCCAAAATCAGAGTCTTTATCTAAAACACTTTCAAACCTTTCTAAAACACAAACATTTTTTGCGTTTTCTATCGCGCATAGCTGTGCGTGAACATGTTGCACTATTTGAAAAGATTCCACTATCGACACCGAAGAATTTTGTAGTTTTTCTATCGCATCCGCTAGTCTCACGTAATTGTTCTGAATGATTTCCAAATGTGTTTTAACTTGACTATCCTGAAATTTCAAGCGGCTTACCTTGACAGCCGCAGCTTCCTTTGGGTCGAATTCTAAAATCACGTTCTTTATATTCTCAAAATATTTAAGATAATAAAATGCACCTCTAACCATGTTCCCCAACGAGTAAGAATAGGTTGTGGTGGTTCAGGAATACCGGGACATAGTCTATGAAATTCCGGAATACGTTTTGGGGATTTTACAAACACAGCTTTTGTATGTGCTATTAGAGCGTCTACCTCGGGATAACACTTTCTGATACTATCTGCTACGAGACTGAGAGTATGAATTTTACATGTAATATGCAACAAGTTTGCAATGTTTTTTAAGAGATCGACCTACAGCAAGCATGTTTGCGGCACCATCACTCATAAACAACAACAGTTGATTTGTTGAAAGTTCAAACTTTTCCAATGTATTTAACACCAACATTGAAATTACTTCGGCAGTGCATTGTTGTATTCGTCTGGAAGCTAATAAAATTGAGGGTGACGGCCGATGTGGTTCCATTGTGCGTACCATTACATTAACCACAGAATGTTTTTTACGATCTGTTGTTTCGTCCACACATAACCACAGTTTTTTATCTTGCAACTCCGATTTAATTCTTTTCTCGACATGCTCACGAGCGGATGTTCTCTCACTTGGTAACTTAAAGTCCGAATATTCCTTCCAAAACGAGACGTATGCTTTCTTCCTTAGCAAATGAAATGGTAAATTACATGCAATAAACACATAAATTAAATTTAAATTTGTCATAATCTTGTGTGGAATTTTTTTTTGAAACATGCCCTGCACTATTTACGTGCCGTAGACAATCACTTTTCGACTAACACATTAAATCTATTTTACACACTACACATTGAATTTTAGCGCCATCACACTTTAAATCAGGCATTTCTGCAATAAATTCTCTTATTGTGTCCAACTTTGGTCGTTTTCGCGACGTAGGAAACATTTTCAAAACAAACGTAGAACTACGATATAGTATACGACAGCATAGATGCATACACAACAGATCGGCTTTCAAGTCGCAGTTATACTGACGCTTATACCGAATTGTCCCGGCTGTGTTTATTTTGTGTAAACTTTTATGCGTCAGCAGTTTGCGTTGCTCTACTCGGCATTTATCATTGCTGAGCATTTATTTGTGTGTTGAAAAAGTAGAAGAGGTTTATCCATGAGAAGGAAACTTCGGCGTCTTAGGGCAATAAGAGGACTGGACTATGATGGTGATACATTCATATTAATGATTATCTTTAGAAACAAAAGTTTTTATTTTTTCGTCGCAGGATCCTATACTTAAACAATAAAAAATGTTTCCCTAGTTTACTCTTTAAGTTACTAAAGAAATACGCATTTTATGTAGAGGAAGGCAGGATTTTAATAGCCATCTTGTAAGATCTAGTTGATATAAACCATTTTCCGATATACTACTGAAAGCTCCAAGGGGCCTAAAAAAACTAAGCTAATATAGGGAATCGAACAATCTTGACATGAATTGAAGAGGGGCTCCCAAAAATTCAATTATTTAGAGGACCTTCAATTTAAAAATAATTTTTATTTGAAGAAGTTTTCTCTAAATTGCTCGGGTAAGGAATCTTCCACCCACCCAATATGTGCACACGCTGCACAAGGGTTATGTGTGTGTTTTATTTTCACAAATAAGTATTTCACAAATCTTTTAAAAATATAAAACAAATTGGCAAATTGTATGATATCGGTAATGTTTATTTATAAATTTGAAAAGAAAAAAGAACTTGCCGAAACCCGGGATTGAACCGGGGATCTTTAGATCTTCAGTCTAACGCTCTCCCAACTGAGCTATTTCGGCCATAGAAAACTGTCTGTAACCTCCCGAGTTCTAGCAAGGGATTCTCACCACCGTCTAAATTACGAAACATTTTTGAAACAGAAGTTTATTTAAAAAATAATTGAATTACATTAAAATATACAGTGTGTAACAAAAAGCAATAAAAAATAAGTTTCACGAAAGATGCTGATTTCATTCAATTGCACTATTTTTTAGCTGTAGCGTCTTCCACATTTTTGTTGCTAGCAACCCCAATTTATTTTCGCCAAAATTCAATACAGTTTCTTTTTTGGTGTATGCTGATACCTCAAAAAAAAGGTTCTGACAAAAGTCACTGAATAATTTCTGAATGGTAACAGACCTCGCTTATAGGGGATATCAACATATACTTGAAAGAAAGCCATAAATCGGAATTTGGTGAAGAAAATGATGGTATTTGAGAAAATTAACGTTGACATCACAGCTGAACAACAGTTAATTACAAAATTTAACAAAATTTAAAAAAATTTAAATCTATGTATTACAGCGTTGTTTGCAAAACTTATTTCTTACTGTTTAAAAATGAACTTGCCTGACTTTTGTTGCACACTGTATAATATTGCAAGTGATTTTATTAAGACAGATGGTAAAAAATAAAGTAAAATAAAAAAAAGCGATATGCCGAAACCCGGGATTGAACCGGGGACCTTTAGATCTTCAGTCTAACGCTCTCCCAACTGAGCTATTTCGGCCGTGACAAAATAAGTTTTGTAATACAGATGTGCTTGTGAGAAAATTTCGCATTATTCAATCAAAAAAGCTCGATATCCTTAAATATTGATTTTCCACAATGTCAAGAATTCTACCATATATGGTGTTTTCGAAAAATGATCTTAGAGTAAAAATGCAGCAACTACAAATCTAATCTAAAAATAACGAATTATCTATTACCTTATAAATTACTTCATTACTTTTTTGGAATTTACAAGCCGCTCTTGATCGAACGAGATATTCTTTAGATTATGTCACGTTTATTTCAAACTGCAAACTGGGGATTTGGTTATTGTTTGCCTGCCAACACCTTAAAAGATAAGATATTCATATCGGACATATTTGGGCAAGGATTTATTTTGTATTTTTATCGGGTACCCACAAGATAGGGTTACAAAGTATCAAGTAATTTGATATTTTTAAGTGAATATTTTATTTGTATTTATACCAATAGTATTTGTATCAACTTTAAGAATTTTTGATATTTTTCTGGCAAATTAAAACCCAGCACATTGATTCTAAAATGGAAGCGTTTTAGGAAGTACCCAGAATTATAATTGATACCTTTTGCAATCCCTTCATTATTGACATGTTTTCATCATCCGCTTAAATTTCTTGGGAGTTGAGAATACCACTGTGCCCTTCCCCCAATGAAATTTTGGCGGAAGATGCGATAATTGGGACGGCCATAGATTCGACACTGTTTTCCTTAAGAAAGCTTAACGTGACAGCTGACACGTTATCCTTTTGAAAAATTGCATTTTACAAAGCTGATGAGCTATAAGATTCGATCAGTCCCGATATGGGTCAAATTAAAAATATTGCTTCTAACTGTAACTGGAGCTTGCATATTATTGACGGGTACAATCTGTGGGTACCTTTTCCTCCTATATATGGCGGTGAATATCCCTCTACCATTTTGATCTAAACACAACCTGGATCCAAATTTGCATTTCTTACTTTAGTAAAAATTTTCCAAATATGTTGGTTGCAGATATGTGATTATTGGTTAGCAAAGCTGGCAAAAATTTTATAAATTTAACAATTGGGGAAAAGGAAGTTCACTTTGAAGGATTTAGATTTGTTATTTTTGATTTAAATGCTTGTTAGATGGTAAAAACTTGATAGAATCAAAGACTTGATAATAATTTAATACAAATATTTTAGAAGTTGAGGATGATTTTTAAAATTTTTTATTTGAGCGTTTTATCATATGTATAGGTCTTCAAAAATATTGCTTGAATTTCTACGCAAAATCAATGTTAAAGTAAATTGAACGATAATCTACTTAGTTTTCAAAAAGTCCTGTGGTCACTTAAAAGTATCCGTTTATCAAAAACTTACAAGATGTGAAATTAAAAACCGCGTTTAATTAATTCAAAACTAATAATGCCATTTGATTATTTTTCTTGAAATTTTTGATCAATTTTGAATCATACCCGTTGTCCATTAAACTGATTTAATGGCTATATAACTAATAGAAAAAAAATAATGGTGGCGACGTTAGGTGGACCCGTCTACCAGGTGATGAATATCTGTATGAAGTATTCTCTTCTCTGTTAAATGCGTATGCAGCTATTAAATCATATTAGATTAGTAACCGACATAAACCTAGTAATAAACCCATTTATTTTCTAAAATCACTAATAAAAGAACAAATTACGTTATTTAAACATTTCATAGACATACTGTATACTTTAACATTCAAATGATTAGCATGACTTCCCTATTAGATAATGAGAACTAATTTTGGAACGTTAACATTAGTCAAATAGTAATAAAAATATTATGCAAATAATACGCAAGTGCATCTTTATTGTTTCGTAACATTTTTATAGAGTAAGAGCGCTCATAAAATTAAGCAATAACCCTGAGACATTGCAGTTAACTCTACTAGAACATACGAAAATCAATACTGACACAGAATTTTATCCTTTATGGGAATATTGCAAGACAGACAGACCAACGACACGAAGTCAGTCGAAAATTATACTCCTTTCATGGAACGCCGGTCTGGAACTTGAATGATTTGGCGCATGGCTATAGAGATCCTAATATTTACGATAATTTTATTGTTAATGATAGCGTTATAGTACGTTAGTGGTTTTTCTTTCTTTATCGCCATTACGAAGGCAGCATTGGGAGTACTAAAAATGACACATCAAAATTTCCCGAGTGGAACTTGTATGGAACCTGCACTTCCTGCATTGAGACCCTTTGCAAGGCATTAATTTGCATAATTATTTCATTTACTCCACATTTTGTGTGGGACATCAAAAGAAGTTCCTAGATAACATCTAGGTGTTGATAAAAAGGTATTGTTTTTAAAGGATTTCAGTTTTATTTAGGATTGTCATAAATGATGAAAGATAAGAAACTAAACCAACGCATGTGGAAAATATTCAAATGGTAGAATATGGTTGGTTTCTTTTACTTTAAGAGCAATTAGAGGGTCTGTTGTTTTAATAATCATTAGCATTTTTATGGTATGATCCTTTTATATGCCCTTGGCATTCAAAATTTTATATGTGAGCGTTTTTACGTCGTGATCTTTTTAAAGAAACCTGTATCGATAAAGAACCCATAATTACTTACTAAATTAAGTAATATAACCGGTGAAAAGGCGAAAACGTAACCTAATTAAAATAAAATCAATAAGTACACAAAGTCGGGAAGGATCTAACTGCAGCAAGCATCAGAAGTAGGGAAAGGATTGATAATTGACAGAATAGTATGGACAAATAAAAATGATATAAGAGTAAGATAGTTAATGAGAATGACCCCCAAAATGTCCAATTATCTTAAGGATTCACTAAATGCACCAGCTACCATTTCAGGAAGATCTAATAATTGAAGGCAAGGAAACTTATTGGTTGATGTTGGGCAGAAACAAACAAAAAAAACTCTCTCCTTGCTTAGGAATTTTGAGACCAGGTTAAGCATAGCCAGAAAATAGTTTTCTACTAGTCATTTGGTATTATGCACCACAATATAGCCGCCATTTTGTCTTTTTTCGTGCATCTCTAAGAAAGAAGTAGTTTCCATTGCAGGAAAAGATGACGAAAACTTTAAAACAAACGTGTTATGTTTTTTTTCTAGAGGGAAAAGGTATTTTTTTTGGAAAGGAAAATTGTGTTTGCCATATTTTTGTTTTCAACAATGCTCTTCTCCAATAAACTAGGAAACTAATCTAACTATTGCTTCTGAAGCAGTATGTTTATAGCGACATTAATTGTGATTGTATGTAATCCATACGTTGGAAATATTGACAATGTTGAATTTGTGGGTACCTAAAACAAAAAAGATCTATTTTGGAAGTTCGGATTTCTCATTTCTATTTTATATAGAGCAGTTCATGATTAGACAGAGTTCCAGTTATGTAAAAAACATCATAGGGATTATTTGAAAATGTAGCCAAGCAAATCTACTTTCATTGCAAATGGTGATCTTTGACAGGTTGATATCCTACCAGAGATAATAATGCTTCATATTTTGTTTCATTTCTACGCGATTGTTCAATTGACTCAAAAATGTCGGAAACAATTTCCATTATAGAAACTTTTAAAGCTTGAATGACACTCTTTATGTTATTATGGTTATGGACAACGCACGATGAGATGAACTTCACAACATTTAAGCCACAAAAGGACCACTATGCATCCTCACTATACTGAAAAGCCACCAAACGACTCACTGCGTTGACATAAGTTAGGACATAGCCCAAAGGGATGGCCTAGATGTCTGCAAAGTGTAGCCAGTTCTGGTCCTTCTAATTGACGCCAGTGCATAGGAAATATTTCACTGTGTCGTCTTCAGTTTGGCACCTCTTGCATGACAGGTCTCTGGTTAATCCTATTCTAAAGAGAAGCTTCTTTAGCTGGCAATGTCCAGTCAGAATCCCAACAACCATGCGAAGATCCCTTCTGGACAGTCTCAAGTACTTTACTGCTGTCCGCTTGTTTGGATACGTCAAGATGCCTTTAGCTGTGCAGCAGCAATTCATTTCATCCATCTCTTCAAGAAGTTTTCAAGGGTCTGACCCTTTTATGAAACCCGGATATATGCGATCGAATGAAGGATTCCGAGACACAATCAGGATAATAGAAACTTAGAAACAATATGGGACCTTTGGCTAAAAAAAAAGGCGCTATATGAACAGAACATAGGCTTAATTTAATTAATTCAAAATTGCATTGAACCGTAATTGCATAATTTTTTAAGAAAATATATGAAAACACTTTTTGTAAGTTCTTTCAAGAAAGAATTTATTTTGCCACACAGAATGGTCTACTTTGGTACCTTGGAGTCTTTGTCTTTGAAAATTGTTACAGTTTGATACATGTGAACGTTTGGCAAAGTTTGGCATATCCACAAATATCTTTTCTTCTTTTCTTTTGAGTATTTGTTTTTGTATTTTGACATATCCTCAGTAAGAGCAATGCGTCGCTTCTTGGATAATATTGATACCACAATAATCATTGTGAATCTTGTCCCCTACATCCTACAACGTCTCGTATGGTTTTACAATAGAAAGCGTTCGATAAAATCTTCCACTGTCTGCCTCCCCCTCCTTCATCACAGATTCAAAACTGCGCGACGCCTTGCCGAGGCAGCCAGCAATCCACCATTCTGGGGCATATTGGAACAGATCTAGCCGCCCCAGTGGATTCCGTCGCAAATAAAAAGACCCTAATACTATCGAAGATGGAATCTAACCGTACAGGAATTGCATGTCGATATAATCCAACGTTCCAAAACTCTGGATATGAGGTCATATAGCGTTGTGACCGGCCGGCGACTCACACACGAACACGACGGCTCTCGAACCGATCAATTCTTCTCGGCTCCGAGGTCGCGTATACCCCGCCTTCGTCGGCGTTGATACCCGGCACTTCTCTCTCATATACGGCGTAGAGCGATCCGCTTTTAGTTATTGAACGACGGTCGCGCTGGTGATATCAACACACGACGGAGTTTACTACGTTTGTTTTTCGCGATAGTCCTTGAATGCGAATTATGAGAAAAAAACACCGTAAAGATCTTACAAAATGAGCGATCCTCAAGATAAGTCGCAGGGAGCCACCAGGAAGCAGCGTCCTCCCGATGCCAGCCCTTCGAAACGCCTAACGGATCGTGTGACATTTTACGAGAAGGTGTGGACCGGTGCCCAAACCGGAAGCTTTGAAGGTGGCGGCGAATCCGTTTTCGATCTCGAAGATATCGAGAGAAAACTAACCAAATCACCCCAACACCACCATCATGAAACCATCACGCAAAGGCCAGATGGCAGCTTCGAAGAGACCTCCATCCATACGATGGAAGAAGGCGATTTGGCCAGCGGTCTCAAGACTGTAAAATTTGAAAAGGTCACCGTTAGGAAGACCGTTAAAGAGATCTCTACAACCGGTAAAAGCAGGACCCCATCCGAAGAGAAATTAGTCGAAGACTCAGCTTATCACACCGAATCTTTCGGAAACGGCCTACCGTATTCCAAATCTTCCAGTATTACCTCTTTGACGGGGCGATTCCCTTCCGAGGAGAGTTTGAGCAGGGTCTCCTCTTCGAGGGAACCGTCCAAAGACGAATGGGACACTAATAGTAATAGCAGTAAGATTACTACTTCGTCTTCGTCCGAATGGTACAACGAATATAGGACGCAGAGTTTCCAGCAGAAGCATGTCGCCAAGGAGTATTTCAGGAGCAAATCCGAATACGATAACCACATCGCGGTGATACGAGGTCAGAATCTTTAATTTATTTTAAGACCATATTGATTTTACTTAAGTAAAATGTCGAAAATGCAACATTTTAGGATAGTAAGGAACAATTACATAATAAGGATACAAAAATAATTAAAACTAGTAAATTAAATAAGTAAGAAGTTCCTCCTCAACTTTTTGGACATATGTTCCAGAATAAGAAAATCAATACCTACTGAAATATAAACTGCTTTAGATGCTCAAAATTCGGGACTCTTACCCCTATATAATATTAGTTTTCTGCAATATTTGTTTACTACTTCTTTTACTAATTGTTATTTGTTGCTGGCTTTCTTATTAGGTATTTTATTCATATTACGCAACTAGATCTGAAGATTTGAAATAAAATCAATGTCAGGAAATACAGGGTGTGTCACTTTACAATGAAGTTCGCTATAAAAGGTTTTAAAGAAGTATATAGAACAAATCAACCATTTTAAGGATATAATAACTATTTCTATACAAGAAACAATTTTTCCATCCTATTTTCAAAATTACGCAATTCAACCAACAAACCACGAACTTGATCATCTGATCAATATTGTATTACTGCACCAACTTTAACATTTGACATTTGCCACGTAATATATAGCAAACTGCAAGTAAAATCGACCAGTCTGCGCTTTTTTGATATTTGACAAGTGACAAGCAGGTAGTGCCAACTTTAAATTTAACTGCAGTGCGTATTACATGACTACTCATTTAACCATTAATATATGATGCATGGCGTATAATTTTCATGCTTTAATTCGATATCTAGGATTATAACTTGACATTTCCAAAATATTTTCTGGCTAATACTTTTTATACGCTTCCAGTAATCTACGTAATAATAATATAATGTCGGAGTTAAATGTTGCTAAGCTGTTAGAGATTAGCGAGAAAAATAAGCAAACTTGATAAATATTGAATGTTGTTTGCACCTATTTAGGTAGCTGTATTTGCTGGTCACCAAAACGTCATAGGATGAACCATATTTTTTTGTTTAGGTTACTTATTAGTGTTCTTGTAGGTAGTCATATCGAATGGCTTCTAGATTTTGGATCAAGGTCAGGGTACACAAGGTTTTGTCATTTGCTTACCTAATGAATTAGAGTAGATTATGATGTAGTGACAGTTTGGTTTATATTCTGAGGTTATTTTTAATAGGGATTTTGTCATGTATTTTTTGACACTCACTAGTTGATCCTTTTTTTAATTCTAAAATATAAATTTTGTTATCACCTCCATCCTGACCAATTTGATTTGGATGGTATTCCAAAATTTATATTATCATCGATGGTTTCCGTAAGAATATTTAAACATAAAAAAAACATTTCACAAGTTTTTTACGAACGTCGCTGAACCTAAAACCTTTTGATGACGCTTCAATTATATATTTCAATTATTTTATTACTTTGGCGGTTTGACATCTAAAAATTACAGCGGTTTTCGGAGAAGAAAAAAAATGTTAATGTTTGTATTGAAAGGAGCAAAAATATTTTTATTAGCACATCAGAAGCTTATAACGATAAGATAAAACCACCATAAATATTTTACAAACTGACTTATATACTTAATACTTATTAGAATTCGCTAATGCATGCTAATAGATGAAATTCAGTTTTTGCAACGATATTGATCATTAGAGTTGGCATTTTCTTAGAGTTGGTAGTTCAGGCAATAAAGGACATGTTCGTCAATTTCTTAGAGTAATACAGACGGATATGTCCATTATTGCCGGAACTACCAACCTAAATCAGCCGCGAAATTTAAAAAATGCCAACTCTATTGATCACCTTTTTTGATGACGATTCTTATTTGATGTCAAGTACATGCAACTCTAAAGAGTGTTGTACTACAAATTCGAAACCTTCTAAATTACATATATCTTTAGCTTCCTAAATGTTTTTTAACAAGTTAAATAAAAACTAATAGCATAGAAATTACCTGTTTACTTGAGACATACATGTACTGCAGGTAAATATACCGGCAAACAGCATGGTTTATATTCAAGGTCGCACCTTGTAGAGGTTAATATAAAAGTTTTCTTTTTAAATCATACACGCCATATGAATACAAAAAAGAATTCTATCGCTTCCATATTATGTACATACATACATACATACATATACATGTCTAGATGATTATCGGTTTTGTAACAATTATTTGTTTTAATGATTAGGTGTTACCTTAAAAGGGACAACGAATGTATTTATATATAATTTTGATGCTTATATATAATTTTATTTCTTTAAGGTTGGTAGCTATACCAGAAGATTTTATACATGCAAGTCCTGAAACTTTGAATTTTTAATCTCTAACCTAGGGGTTTCCAAACATTATCAGTCCGCGGCGCACTTACAGGTTTTGTATTTTGTCCCGGCGCCCTTTTCAAAATATGTGTACTATAACATAAATCAGGCACAGAAATTAAAACAACTTCTAAGATAAACCTCACAATGTGAACTCACACTTATTAAAATTGAATCATAAGAACCATCAAACTAAAATATGAAAATACAAAAAGAATATGAAATAAATGGTGAAAACCTTCAACGACAAATAAGTTAATGTGACGGGTGAGCTTGCTGATCGCCATACATTTTTTCGAAACACGGAATAAGATTTGACACTGCCACTCTCATTTCTCGTTCCACATCGATTTTTGAACATTATTTGCTTTTTATTACAGCTACAGCTGAAAATCCGGCTTCGCATAAATAGGTTGTCGTAAAGGGAACGAGGATCATTACAGCTTTTGGACTCAGCGTTGAATATTCATTTTTGATTGATATCCAAAACTCCACTAAATCGGAAGAAGCAAATTTTGTTTTCAGGCTGTTGTCGCAAGAGAGTTCAATTAGACTCTCTTCTTCCTGCGAAGTGAATTCTGACGGAGCTTGAGCACGGAAAGGATCTTGGATCCATGCAAATTTCTCGACATCGTTTTCTTCAAAGTACTTTGCAAACCAGTCAGTGAGCTTTGAGAGATGTTCCTTGAAAAGGGACAGCGAGTCTTGTGAAACGTATTTGTGCAATTCAAGGAAACATTGTTGACCACCATCCTCATTGATTTTTCTTACCACAACTGCAGCTTTTTCCTAAACTTCGCAAGCTTCTTCAAAAGTTTCAAAATGTGCATAGTATTGCCTTGAGACAGAGACAGACTGAAAGCATTCAGCTTGTCAAATATATCGCACAAATACCCTAGTTTCAGCAATAAGTTGAGTTCGGCAAAGTACTTGGAGTTTTCATGACCTTCCTCTTGTAAAAAAGTGTGAATTTCTTGACGTAGCCCAAATGCACGGGATAAGACGTTGCCATGTGAAAGCCATCGTAAATTGCAGTAGTATAGCAGGGCCGTGTGTTCATTTCCTATGTCCATGGATAGCTTTTTGAAAAATCTGGCTTTCAGTGGCGTAGTTTTTATTTAGTTTACTACGTCTACGACAGGTTCTAATACGAAATTCAATTGAGTGCTCATCGACTTTGATACCAATGCTTTCCTATGGATGATGCAATTGGTCCACATAGGATGGGGTGCTTTGCTGCGAATAAGCGTCTGCAATCCTCTATAGCGACCAGACATTGATCGAGCTCCATCAGTACACATACCAATGCACTTTTCCCACTCCAAATCATTTTCATAAACTTGTCAAGCATTTCAAATAAGTCTTGAGCCTTTGCGCTTCCAGTGATGCTTTTTGCAGAACAGAAGGTCTTCAATGAAAATATGACCATCCAGGAAGAATACCATAACAAATAAGGTGTGCGTCTTTGTTACTGCCAGTAGCCTCATCAAGTTGCAAACCAAATTCCGTGCCTTTCATTTTCTCTGTTAATTGGCCATTGAGATCCAGGACTATATGATGGACTCTTCGACCAATGGTGTTGTTAGAAAAGGTACATTTGAAATTAATTTTCCCGCCGATTCTCCCAGCATAATATTAACCATGTCAAGAGCAGCTGGTAGCATAAGCTCTTCTGCGATGGTGTGAGGTTTTTTGCACTTCGCCACTCTGTATGCAGCCTTAAAAGATGCTACAGTGCGTTGCTTGGTACTGCGGCTTGTTTAGTAAACACCCTTTTTGCTTTTGTAAATCTTGCAACTTGCTACTAAAGAATTCGCAAGATTCTTTCAACCATGTTAGAGTGATTGGTCTCGAGATGTCGCTTCAGCTCACTTGGGAGCATACACTCGGTCGCTAGAACTTTTAAACAGAGCACACACTACGGTCTCTCTTCATTGTTTACTTCTACCGAAGTAAAGCCAAAATTCAAATAGTTATTGGTTATTTAGTAAAAACTTTTCCATTTTACTACAACTTTACGAAAACACAAAGCGACGCACCGAAACAAAGCGGGCGCTCCTGTGGTAGCGAACGTCTTAAAACCGTTTATTTTTCTTCTCAGATGTTTACTCTTCGATTGTTATTTAGGAACCGGACTAGTTCGCCAAAGTGTGCCGTATTTATACTAGCCGCTCCACCTACTTATACTCTATAAACTTCACGAAGATTCCATACTTTTCTAGAATATTCTCTGTGCTTCGAGAATGTTCTATATCTTTCTAGAAAGTTCTACAAGCTACGGGAACGATCCAGTCTAGATGTTCTACAAAGTTCCATTAGCTTCGAAGCCGTTTTGAAATGTTCATCCTAGAATGTTCCAGACCGCTATGTCTGCCCGCGTTCGCAGGAGTGCCTGGTTTACGGCGTTTCTCTACGGCGCCCCGGAGCGCCGCGGCGCACACTTAGGGAATCCCTGCTCTAACCCAAGATAATAGGTGTACTTACAGATAACTTTAACGCTTGCACAGAACTTGAATGAAAGAATAATTGCATTTCTTTAAGGTTGGTACACGGACAAAAATATATAGTTAAAATAATCTAGTAAAATTTGTGACAGCAACATTTTATGTTAAATCCAACTTCAATTTTTCTTAGAGCAACTACATAATATTTTATTGGATTAAATAAATGTATAGTGACATTAGAACATTCTGTATATGTAGGGTTAGTAACCAAAGTCATGAAATGTCAAATTTATACACTTTTAATTAAACATAATGAATGAATAATGATTTGAGTTTTAGTGCTTGTATAGAATTATGAGGGTAGCCTGAAAAGTTTCCAACCTATCACAGAAACAAGTATTTTTTGTCGAATTCAACTTTATTTCTCAACATACGAGCTAGGCGCCATAAATTCTCGGCCTGACAGGCTTATATAGGTTCTTGCGTGTTCAAACTCCGTTGCGTTTTTAGTAGCCAGCCAGCCAACGTGACTAGTGCATGAAAATGTCTCAGGTAACGAACATTGAATACCGCGCCGTCATCAAATTTTTAACAAAGGAAGGACATACGCCTAATCACATTAAACAACGTTTAGACGGAGTTTATGGTGATTTGTCTCCTTCATATTCCACTGTAAAAAAGTGGTCGAAATGTTTCCGTTTGGGGGATGATGATCCTCTATCCAAAAACGAATCGATGAAATGGCGACGACCCAATGAACCTCGTCCCAGAAAGCTGTAACACAACATTTTGAGGGAAAAACTCGTACTCCTTGTAAGTTGCTTCTCTCATCTCTTTAATCCGTTCAAATAGTATTGGGCATCTTCTTCTGCAAAATAGGCATTTACGAATGTGATGGCCTCCTTATTCGATGATAATCTCCGTCCTCCGAGCGAAACCTTGAGCTTAGGAAACAGAAAGAAGTCGCTGGTAGCCAGATCTGGTGAATAGGGAGGGTGGTCCATCAATTCAAACTATAATTCGTGAATTTTTGTCATGGCGATCATTGAAGTGTGAGATGGTGGATCAAAAGCAGCCGTTTTTCCCCAATTTTTGCGTTGACTTTGTTAAGTAATGACGCGTAGTATGCCACCGTTATTCTTTTTTCTTTTTCAAGATAGTTGATTAACACAACTCTATGACCATCCCAAAAAGCAGTCATTACCTTCTCGGTCGATGGAACAATCTTCGCCTTTTTCGAAGCTGACCTTTCGCGGTCCACTGTTCCGACTGTGCTTTGGCTTCAGGAGTGTACTGATGTATCCAAGCTTTATATACAGTTATTAATCGATGCCGAGACTCAGACTTAAGTCGCTTAAAGTGCTTCAACAGGGCTTTGGAAATGTTAATTCGAATGCGTTTCTGGTTCTGAGTGAGCAAGCGCAACACCCAACGCGCGGTTAACTTTTCATGCCCAAATCTTCAGTCAATATATGACAAACAATTATTTTGGAGATGCCCCCAATCTCTGCTATCTATCTAACCTTAATTCGACGGTCGTCTAGCACCATGTGATGAATTGTTCCTTTGTTATCGGTAGTAGTTGCAATATTTGGTCATTCCGAACGTTCATCGTCAACCAAGCTGGTATAGGGACGTTTAAATTTAGCTGTAAACTTAAAAACTAAAGTATACAATACTATCGCTCTGCAATAAATATTATATTCCAGTGAGACTTGGGTACCCCTGGAAAGACACCACCAACAAATAAATACTATGAAAATAAAATACTTCAGAAGGATAGCCGGGAAAACAAAATACGATAGAATAAGGAATATACAAATAAGACAGATGACAAAACAAGAACCAATTAGAATCAAACTAGAAAATAGACAATTAAATTTGTTTGGCCACATAACAAGAATGGATCAAGATCGACTGGTGCGAAGGGTTATTGAGGTGGATGGGGAGGAGAAAGCAGGGCAGGCCAAGAAAGACATGAATTGAAGAAATACAAGAAATAGGTGCAGGACGCGGAAAAACCCTGAGTGAGATGAAAATATGTGCAAGGGACCGGAAGGGATGGAAAGCATGGATAAGGGAGACGAGTAATATGCAATTCGATCCGATGCTCTAAAAGGCGTAAGGAATACGGAGAAGAAGAGAAATTTAGCTGTCCGAAATTTCACTGTGGCAAATGATGGTGCACAATCCCCGTAAACAGCGTCCATCTCTCTTAGTTTGCGTAGACGTATTGACTTTCAATGCAAGATTTGATGACGGCTCGATATTCGAATTTTTCAATTATTACAGAAACACATCGACGGACACAAACGTTAGTGTTAAACAACAACTGAGTGTTCAACATGACTGAAATTTCCAAAAGAATTTTCCAACGCATGCGTAATTATATTACCAGAATATTTTTGAGGGATAACGTCATCTTTATGTTGAGGCTTTTCAGACTATCGTCGTACTTCTTTAAGGTTGGTAGCTATACTAGAAAATTCTATACTTGCAAGGCTAATAGTCAAAATCCTGAAACTTAAAATTTCTACACTTTTAACCCCAGATAACGAGTGTATTTATGTTTTCGTTACGTGTGGTAACGGCCCAGCGGGGTATATATATATACAAACATCAGGCTTTGACACTGCCACACATTTTCTTTTGAATTTGTATGTCATACATTACTGCAGAAATTGCTGATACATATACCAAATATACGCTTCGGTGTAAATCCATTCGTTACAAAATAAATTATTAATATCAGCAGATAAGTTTAGTTCTCGTTATGACAAAGCAAATCATTGGTGTCAGTTGTCAAGTTAGTGCGAGATATTGAACTAATTTCGCATTACTCTATGTGAAGACAGCCCATTTTAAAAAATTTGTAAGTATAAATAATTAAAACAATATCTCTAAAAAGATATTTCCTAACTAGAGTGTGTGAACAGGATACTCTTCTCGTCATAAAGTAAGGATTAAATCTTTTGAATCAAGGTGGTCTTTGGGACAAACAAAACAACGATAGAAATGTTCAACAAATTTAACATAGGAGTCAATAATTTTGGAATAGTTCAAACTAAGAGAGAAAAAATCGTGCATTACACATAAAATTGCTCCTTGATTACTTCACCCAAGACTTTTGTAAACTAGCGTTTTGACTTGTATATCGTTTTTCGTTCTTACTCCGTCGTCGATGGAAGCTTTTTGCATTTGATCTCGAGCCGCAATGAAAGGTCATGTCGGGCGCGGGACGTCTTCAAGGTTAAATTTACCGGTTCTAAATTTAGAGAACCACTTGCTACAAATCGTGAATTCGGTTTTCAATGTTACTTCCTTAAAAGAACTATATTCCTTTAAATACAAGTTATAGGTAAACGTTCTGTTAATCAAATCGAGTAGAACCTGTCATTTTTTCCTGATTGGAAGGATTAATTAAAATATGAAATGAGTTCTTTTAAATATTCATGATCAACTATCAATAATGCAATCACTCTCTAAATCTCCACTGTTATTGAAACAATTTCTTTTATTCCCGACATAAGTTCAAGATAGAACCAGCAAGCTTTAATTCAATTATAGATAGGATGTCGTTACATAAACAAAGTTATTTTTGGATTTACTTAGATATACAATGCTATATAGCGTATTTGTGAACCGAATCTATGAAATTTCCATATCAATGTCAGGTCAAAAGTCGAGCTGCAATAATAATTAAGGGCAAGCGTGATGCGGATCTTTCGGAGTTAAAAAATTTAAATACAACCATCAAAAAATCTGTACCAAAGTTTTTTTATTACAACAAATATAACAAAAAGCATGCACACAAAAAAGTAATAATAAAGCCTATAAAAAATAATTACATAATCAATATAAACGCCAGCTCATGTTTATATAAATTTATTGCATTTCATGGAGACAAACATTAATAAAACACTAATAACAAATATAAATGGAATCCGTTAATTTTAATTATCATGTTTTCGTTTCTCTGAAACTGACCAATTGATTATGTGGGGGACTACGTAAGTGACCCTAGCAGCTAGCCAACCAAGATAAGAGTATTGATTTTAGGTGATGTAAGACGTTAAAAATAGAATTTTGGTCAGAATTCAGGAAGACGTGCTATATATTACGTTACAGGATACACGAATGTAGGTGAATAAGGTCACGTTTTTAGTGCATTATCTATGTTATGGTTGCTACTACACGAGTATAGCTTAGTTTTGAATAATCGCACGTGTGTTATTCAATAAACATAAGATTTGATGAGTTGCATTTCCAGAAACCGAGAAGTTATTTTCTTGATTAGCGTCACTATTCCTGCATGTTATGTCATACTCCTGAAAGCTCTTTTCTCTATTTGTAAGCTCAAAGTTTATATCGTGATAAAGCTTTTAAAATTTCCTTGAGGGGTAATTAGGGTACACCTTTTTTTTTGAATTTGTGGATTACCATAACACAGTGAAATGTTTCGCAAGAATATGACCGGGTGTCCCGTACTTGAATTTTATTTTTAATTTATTTTTTATCACAAATAAATTTGCTTTTACGAAGAAAGTGATGGTGTCTAACAAACTTAGACTGTCAAACACTCAAAGAAAATAAATGTACCCTAACACATTTCTTCTCAAAAGCAGCTTTATTTTCAATGAATAAAAAAAGTAAATATTTACATTATTTTCGAGGTTAAGTAGTATAACATGTTAGAAAAACATCTCAAATCTATTGCAGTTTGCGAGATATTCAAAAAGGAAGAGAATATACAAACATATAAACTTTGGAGAGGGCTGGAACCTAAAATCAGTCAAAGTTTCATCCAAATCAATTTTCCTTTGTAAGTGTGGAAAGAAATAGTTGGGAATCCATTTGGAGCAATAGTAGAAATTATTTTCTTTGAATTCTCAGTTTGGGATTTTGCATTATAAAATTGCAAAGAGTGAATTCTATGATGTGTGTGATGAAACCTACATGCGACTTCCGGTTACCATGGTGGAGAACCTAGTCGTTTCTGAGCCACTTCTCTGGATGTGGACGGTGAAATGTGCCATAAGAAAATCCCACAAAGTTACAAATGTCTTAGATAGTCTGTCTACGATCATTTACAACTGCATTCCGAACAGGAACGATATGTTCTGGTTGATCGCCGTCCGGAACGTTAATCGTCACCATATTCGGCCATTTTTGAAACATTCATAAGTGTGTATTTTATCCTAAGCGTTGTCCCCAAATGCTTCTTTGAACATTTTGTGTTTCTGCACACAATAAGGCGAATAGCAAATCTTCTTCTTCTTCTCTTCTCCTTATGCCTTTTCAGGCGTCGGAGTGGGATTCCGGTTCTTCTTTTACCCATTTCTTCCATGCTTTCCTATCTCTTGCAAAAATCTTCATTTCATCAAGGGTTTTTCCATTTTCTCTTCCTATTTCCTCTATCTGGTTCATCCATGTTTTCCTAGGTCTACCTCTTCGTGCCTTCTTTGATTTTCCCATTTCCATCACTTTTGTCGCCAGCCTATCCGGGTTCATTCTTATCATGTGTCCATACCAATTCATTTGTTTTTCTCGCATCTCTGTCATTATCGGTTTCTGATCTATCATCTTCCTGGTCTCCTCATTTCTTAGGCTGTCCCATTTGGTCTTTCCAGCTATTCGTCTAACATGCTTCATTTCAATAGCGTTGATTTTTGCCTCCTGTTTTTTGTTTATTACCCAATTCTCGCAAGCATATGTTATTGTTGGTACTGTTATAGCGTTGTGGATCTTCTTTTTTACTATTGTCTCTATTTCTTTGTGTTCTAATATTGTTTTATTCAATGAGTAATAGATTTTCGTTGACCTATTTCCTCTATTTGCTATTTCCGCATCCATCTTTCCATCACTTGTCATCACGCTCCCCATATATTCATAAGTCATTACTTGTTCTAGGACCTCTCCTTTGCATTTAATTTGATTTGTGTCTCGTCCTTCTGTTGGTTTTTTCATTTATTATCATTACCTTTGATTTCTCCGTGTTCACCTCCATCCTCATGTTCTCCATCTCTTCCGTCCATATATTTACTAGGTTTTGCATTTTCTTTCTTGTGTTTGCCAATAGTACCACGTCATCTGCATAAAGAAGATCGCTTGCTTTTACCGGTTCCATGTTCCTATATCCTATAACAGTACTCAGGTTTCCTTCTCGCTCTCTTATTATTTTTACAATTTTATCCATTATAACTATGAATAAGAGAGGGCTTAGGCTGTCACCTTGTTTGATACCTCTGTTCATTTGAAACGCTTCTGACCTGCTGCCTGTTATTTGTACCTTTGCTCTTACGGTTCTGTATGTGGATTTAATAGCTTTTAGTAATTTTCTTTGTATCTGCATTTCTTCCAAACCTTTCCATACCTTATCTCAATAGCAAATCAAGAAGCAGTAACCACCAAGGTTGAGAAAAAGCAACAAAATTGGTATGGTCATATAGTAAGGAACATAGTGGAATGGTTAAAAAGGTGCTTGAAGCAAAAAGTATGGATAAGACAAAGTAAGGAATGCCTAGGAAGAATTGGAATGGAAGAATAGAGTGAATAGGACGAAAGAGTGGGAAGACTGTTGGAAATGAAAGAACTGGCCAGACCGGAAAGTATGGAGGGAATGGATCAACGATTGACAATGTAGTCAACACATCCAGCGCTCGTAATGGGCAATAGGATTTGAGAAAAAAGAAGAAGTTTGTTTCTGCGGTCTTATCGAGTTTAATCCATGAACCCATGAAATTAACCACGAATAAAGAACGTTTCCACTTACAAAGTCGCCGCTTGGCATAATACTCACAAAGGTTGTACACAATTCTACGAAATGGCGTTTGATTGTAACTGCGTTCGTTGATGCGCGTAATTCAAATTTCGGGAACTTTTAGGTATCACCTTGTAAAATCATAGCTACCTCAAGATGGATTACACTATCTATTGAAACTTCTTGATCAAGTCTTTAAGCAAGTATACATATAAAACTTTAAATTATTGTTTTATTGCTGTTAGTTACCTGAATGATGGTTAATCTGTATTTAAATGGAGCACCATTTAATGGTAAAATATAAGAGTGCCCTCTTAAAACAGTTAAGTTTAGGTGTTAATATAGGAGAAGTAGTTTGAACGTATATTATTTTTGTTTTGTTTTCTGTACCATATAAAGTAACCAAATATGATGCTAATATAGCTCATGGTATTAATGGAATTACTCACGGCTAAAGCAATTTGAGGAGAGAAGGGACATGTTTCTGCTTATCCGGCGTCATCAGCTTACTTCTCTACCTCACACCGTTGGTTTCTGCACATGCAAGTGTTTCCGAGAGACTTACCATGACGTATTAAGAACACATAAAAAAAGTGCCTAAGTGTGTACATCATGGTAAACCTGTCGGAATCACTTACATGTGCAGCTACTAGAACACTCTCTGTGATACCATCTCGGGACTCCAGGAGCGGTTCGAGGGTTGGTTTATGAACTGAACCCCGCTTTTATCGCTGCTTTCCAGACGGTAGGCGTGGTCTCTTGACACTAGATGGCGCTAGACGATATATTGTTTGTTGTTTCGAAGGAAAGGAAAGGCAAATAGGGGTGTGAGGTAAAGAAGCACTCGAAGCTGGTGCTTTCTCTCCCCATCACATTTGCCGTGAGCGATTCCATCAACACTATCTGCTATATTGGCATAATCTTTGGTTATGCACTTTTTTATTGTACAAATAAAGTAAATAAAAGCAGCATTGAAAGAGTGTGGGCCCAGCCATCCAGCTTTCAAGTCGAAAAAAGGTTCGAGTATTATACAAGTGCCACAATTGACTTTAACAAGCTTTTCAAACAGGAAATTCAGAGCCGAGTGCATATTAGAGGAAACGGGAGTAAATTATGTTATGGGAAAAGAAATGAAGAGCGAAGTACTGGATAGATTACAAGAAAAGACGAGAAGCAAAATCAGTAATAGTAGAGCGTGTATAAAATATACCTACTTTATATCGAATTTTATTATCGAATTTACACTACCGGCCAAGTCTTTACCCTCCCTGAAAATATTACAAAAACAAGTGACTTACTAATTATAAAATAAAACTTTATTCTGTATTTATAACAATAACTTAAACAGTGCTAAAATCAATGTATTTGTCAACTCGCTGACAAAGATAATCATAAATTAACTTAAATTCGCGATTCGTCAATATGACCACCTTTCGCATTTAAAATAGCCGCACACGATCTCGGCATTCTTTCCAACAGCTTCGCCAGTGTTAATGGCTCTATTTTCCTCCACGCATCCTGCAGTTGCGCCCAAAGTACAGTTGTCGATGTTGGAGCAGATTTTCGAACCTCTCGGTCGAGCTCATCCCACAAAAGCTGGATCGGATTGAGTTATTTCATTACGATAATTTTCTCTCTCTGTTCCAATTGTTCCAAATACTCACGGCATATCTTAGCAGTGTGTTTCGGATCGTTATCGTGCCGGAACACGAAGTTTTCACCGATTATTCGTGTTCCAGATGAAATGGTATTCCTCTCCAAAATCTCCCAACAGCCTTCTTTTCTAAGGATACCATCTATTTTTATCAAATCGCCCGTGAAAGTATCGCCAAAACACCCCCAAACCATGACTGACCCTCCTCCATGTTTTATTGTTGGTACAATACAGGATTCAAGTGCTCGTTCCCCTTTCGATCTACGGACAAATGTTTTTCTGTTTGAACCAAAGGTGAGAAATTTAGACTCGTCGGTCCAGAGCACTTTTTTCCAATCTTCCAACGTCCAGTCTTTGTGCTCTCTTGTCCAAGCTAGCCATTTTGCTTTGTTAGCTTTGCGTAGTAAAGGTTTCCGCATAGCAATTCTTCTGTACAAACCAGCTTGGCGTAAACGTCTCTTTACTGTGGTGACGCCAACTTGGTTTGGACGCGACATATTCATTTCGGCAGCAATTTCTGGCGCCGTTTTTTGTCTATTCCGTTTGCTTGTGATTACCATTGCGCGATCTTCTGCGAGTGTTGTTATTTTTGGTCGTCCTGGTCGCTGTTTATCGGATACACTACCACTTGTTTGAAACTTTTTAATATTATAATCCACGGTTCTACGGTCTAATTTCAGTAACTTAGCAATTTCTAGGTTACTTTTCCCGATGTTGTGGTATATCACTATTTGAGTACGCGTTTCTATCGATAATTCCTTTCTTGTTGACATTACTTTAACGTTACTCGCTGATTTAAAATATTGTAGACTATTCACTGCTTGCAATATGAGAACTGAACGTAAACTAAAGTTTTCCTTATATTGAAATGCTTGTTGTATCGTCTACTATCATATTTTATGACGGTCGTAATAAACATTTTTGAGAAAGCGGTCTTTATCTAATCCGTCTACCTGAACGTGTCTAGGCCGCAAAAAGGTTATTTGTTATTTGCGATATCTTAATTTGAACCATCTCATTACGTACACACAGAACATTACAGAGGAACTATAATCTATCTCGTATTTACAGTTTAATAATACAAACATTTTCATAGCGATAAAATATCGTTTGTTTGAATAATCGCCAATTATGCAGGTGGGTAAAGACTTATGGCCGGTAGTGTACATCGAATATACAAGGTGTGTATAAATTTACGCAAAAACGTCACGCGGCGATATTCTTCGTTCGGTTCTGAATCGAAAATGTTAGTGTAAAAATCTAGTATCATGCTTCGTATGTCTTCAAGAACAACTTGAAAGAAACTCATACATTAAGCAAGACTGTATTCGCATACTACTGTAATAGTAGGTAGAGCATTGCACGGGCTAGGAAAAGCCCGGCCCGCTCGGCCCGCCCAAGCCCGCGGGCGGGCTCGTGCGGGCCTCGTCTCTTTTCATTGCGCGCCGGGCCGGACCTGACGGGCCGAGAATGTTTTATTAACTACATCGAATGGATATAACGTATGCAGTAAATGTTGTTTAGTTTGTACGATATCGTTTTGTATTAACAATTTTAACGTATGCAATGTCATGTTACGTTTTCTTTTGGTTTTATACAATATAGTATACAAGAACAAACAAAATAAATGTTTCATTCTACTCATTATAATGCAGTAATTAAAAAATGATTACAAATAGACGGTGCAGATATAATTACTTAAACAGGCTAAAATAATTTAGACGGGTCAAACGGGCCTAAATTTCCTAACGGGTCGGGCCGGGCGGGCCTTGTGGAGAGGTAATGAACGCAACGGGCGGGCCTACTTCATGCTGTAACGGGCCACGGGCGGGCCGGGCCGTGAAAAATAGGCCCGTGCAGTCCTCTAATAGTAGGTACCGTAATATTCTCTGAATTTCAATATTCGAAAACATTTTACTCGTCCACCAATTACCTATGTACGTAATTGTTCGAATTGTAATTCCTGTTTCTCAGCGTAGTTGAAATTTACAAGGTACCGTCTGTACTACTTCTTCGAGCCTTTCTAATGTAACTTCTAATAATGTCATATTAATTCAGTCTCGTCGTTACATAAGTTTTCTCTTTAATGGAATCCCAAAGAAAGAAGTCTAAAGGGATGAGATCGGATGATCTCGCAGGCCATAAGACAGTACCGCCGCGACCAATCTATCTGCTTGGGAAGTGTTCATCCAACCAGTCTCTTACATTACGAGTAAAGTGAGCAGGAGCTCCATCACGCATGTAAATAATGGCATTGTGTATGTTCAACGGCATCTCATCAATAATGTGTTCCACATTGAGATACCCATTGGCATCATGACAATTTGGTAGATAAATTGGGCCAACGAGCCTGTGATTTATTATTTCCAGTCAGTTAACGAAAAACTTTCTTTGGTGACCATATTTCAGGTGGAAATGATCTCTGGTAAACATAGACCCATCGTTCCAAAGAATACGAGGATCGTTCGGAAACTACGTGGCCTAACAAAGAAAACGTAATTTTTTTTCGACAAAAAACATTTTATTTTTCAATATAGTCTCCTGCTCGCTCGACACACTTATTCCAAACTAGCAATACCTTCCTTGTAGGTCGATGAATCCAAGTCCTCGAAATAGCAATTTACAGTAGCGATTACCTCGGAATTAGACGAATATCTCTTACCGCCGAGCCATTTTTTCAGGTTTGGGAACAGATGATAATCGCTGGGAGCCAAATCTGGGGAATAGGTCGAATGAGGCACTAATTCAAATCCCAATTCATGAATTTTGGCCATTGCAAGACTTATGGGCAGGTGCATTATCCTGATGGAAAAGCACTTTCTTCTTTACCAAATGAGGCCGTTTCTCTTTGATTTTGTCGCTAAGTTGTTGCAACAAAGTGGTATAATACTCGCCATTTATTGTTTTCCCCTTTTCTAAGTAATCGACCAAGATAATTCCATGAGAATCCCAAAAAAACAATTGCCATAACCATTTCTGTTGACAAAACCGTTTTTGCCTTCTTTGGTGGCGGAGAACCTTTGTGTGTCCATTGTTTGGACTGTTCTTTGATTTCGGGAGTATAATGGTGAGCCCAGGTCTCATCGATGGTTATGAAACGGCGTAAAATGTTCTTCGAATTGTGGCGAAAACGTGGCAAAAGAAACGTGCCACGAGAAACACTCAAACGATTCAGTTTTTGCTCCGGTGTGAGCAACCGCGGCATCCAACGCGCCGAGTATTTTTTTATTACCAATTCTTCAGTTAAAATTCTGTGCACACTGTCATTTGAGATACCCACTATGTCTGCTATCTCGCGCACTTTTATTCGACGACATCCAATACGATACGGTGGACTTTTTCAATCATATCCGAGGCAGTTGCAGTTTTAGGAAGTCCACTACGAGATTTATCATTTGTGCTAGTACGACCACGCTTAAATTCGGCAACCCAGTTTTTAACCATTGAAAACGAAGGAACGGATTCTAATAGTGTTGAATCCAGCTCTGCTTTAATTTCGGTTGGTGTTAAGCCTTTCAAATGAAAGTACTTTATCGCTGCTCTCAACTCAGTTTTTTCCATTGTTTACAAAATCACACGAGACGTTCACTTTGGCGTACTGTCAAAAACATACTAATTGACAGATCGCTCTGTGCTGTCATATTTAATCTACTAAAAAATGATTCTACGGAATGGTAATGAAAATTCCTCCTAATTCGCGCCATCTCTGTGTTAGGCCACGTAGTTTCCGAACAATCCTCGTACTTCCGAAAAAGTTGCCCTCTTCTTGAATCCTATAATCTAAGATTGAACTGCAAAAATTTAATCGAAATATGTTATCGTTTTCATAGAGTGACTAAACTTTAGAAACATGTGGATGAAGGAAGTTTTCTTGTAGAACTGACTGAACGGTCTTATTACTAGGGATATTTAAGGTTGAAGCTAATTGTCGGGTACTGACGGAGGGATATTCTTGTACTGCGTCTAGAATTTGCTCTTCTAGTTATATTGTACGCCTTTGTCTGGGTTGACCAGCATTAGCATTTCTTGTGTTACACGAACCAGTTTCACGAAGACGTTGATCTAGCCTTCGAAATAAGTATATTTCTACTAGAATGTCTCCGGTTTGGGAAATGTATGAGATATTCTCGTTTTGCTTTGCTAGCATTTCCATTACAGAAACCTTACACCATGTATACAGGATGTTCAAAGTTATCGGGCCACTATTGCAAACTTTGTTACTATTGTAGCTACGATATTAGTTAAAGCAAAGAGGTAGTGATTTTTCCGCTGATCACAATGGCATTGAGAAAAAAAAACAATTGCACATCGCATTTCAGCGCTAACTTGAATTGTTAATATTTTTTAAATTGAACACCTTGTATATTTTTCAATTATTCGATAGGAAATGAAATTCTGCGTAAAATATCCTTATAGTACTATAGCCCTAAGATAAAAGATTAAAGAGAGACGATGAAATTTATATTGGCCAATTGAAACTGTAATAACTTCATTATTAGGGCAGCTATTGAGATAGTCAAAACATGAAAAATATGTCATTTATTTCGCCCAATAAAATGGTGTACTAGAAAAAAATTGCGCATCGTATTTCAGCGTTTCGTTAAATTTTTACTAAACAACCTGAAAATTTTTTACAAATCGATAGAGTGTGACATTTCAAATAAATTACTCTTACAATGCCAAGGCCACAAAATGAGAGACAAGAGATTTGATGGATTTTAAGATGAAAGATTTAAAATATAAATAAAAGCAAGCGTTGCTTTTCTTGACCCTTTGCAAGAGACTTTATTAATGAGAATAATTGCTTTTTGCTTCCGGCTTTTAATTTATTTTTTTTTACTTTTGTGTTGATTATGTGTTTTGTAGTTGTTATTACTATTACACACTAACACTTATTTGTGAAGACATATGAAACATGGTACAATATTTTGTTGTCAAGGTTTTCGATTCACAACCGAGCGAAGAATGTTACTGCACCGTGTAGCTTTGATATAAACCCACATAAGGTTTGATGCCTTAATTCGAGATCTAAAAAATTGATGACAATGATAAAGTATGACATTTATTACCTACGATGACTGAAAAATACGAACCTATCATAATCTTTATTTTGAAACACACAAAAATACAAAAAAATGGTACAAAGTGTGAAACAAAACAAATTGTCTGTTGGACCATACAATGGCATAAGACAAGTCACAAAGAAAAAAAAAATACATAATGCGTACGAAAGTAACTATGCAATAGTTATATATGTTATACGGCAAAAGATTAACTTAAAAGAGGTTAACTCATTTATTGTAAAAGGTTAACTGCGATACTTTGAGTCGAAACTAAGAAATAAAGTAAATAAAAGCAGCATTGGGAGAGTAACTTATTATGTTCTTGCTCGTTAAAAATGGAAAAGATAGAGCAATCTAATTAAATGATTGCATCTGCATACATATGTATGTAAAACTTAACGATTGGCCCCTACACACCCAAGGAAATATACAGCAAAGAATAGTTATTGCATAGTGTTAGGACATTTTGGATCTCTCATCGTCCGAAGATAATTTGTTTATGTTGACGAGACAGGCTTGCCAAGGCCTGAGACAAAAGGAGAGAAGAGGATATTCTACAATACATATACAGTCTCTGGCCATCGAATTAGGAGCACTTAAAAATATTATGATTTTGGGGTAAAATTAAAAAAAAAACAGTTGGTAATGTTGGCAATATTATTATTTAATTACATATAACATGCAAGTAAGTATAATTTTAACATGTATTTACTAATATGCTTGTTCCTCTTCTGTGTTTTATTATTTCCTCAATCCTTTTTGGGATACTGCCAATAAAGCTTTTTATTACTTTTTTAATTTCGTCGCTATTATGCCATACATCTTCGATATGTTGTTGTAATTCTTCCTTTGTAGTTGAGTTTCGTGTACTCACGATGATTTTTAAGACATTCCACACATTTTCAATTGGGTTTATATCCGGTGATTTGCTTGGCCAAGGTAGTACACGCAGATTTTTAGATTCAAGATATCGCATTGCACTGTTTGCCTTATGACACGGTGCATTGTCTTGCATGAAAGTATATGGTCCTTGAATCGAATCCAATGAACCAATAAGATATTAAATAGTTTTGTAAAACTGTTTTTATATTGTTTTTGTTCCATAGTTCCGTTACCGAAATATAGTGGTCCCGGTCCTTCTGTCGTAATACACAACCAAACCATTAGAGATGGGGGGTGTTTAATAGATTTGATAGTAATGTTTCTTTATAACGCTTTGAAGGACGTCGACGAACAGATTAGCTTCTCTCCTTTAACACTTCTAGCCGTGATTCGTTGCTATAAATAATCTAGAAAAAAGTAAAAAATGTAGAGAACCATTAAGCGAACTATGAGGATGAATTTGACCAAAAGTACAGATGATAAATGAAACTTACCATTCTCCAATCTTCAACTGTACATTTTTTATATTCTTTAACCCATTGAAATCGTGTCACTTTCATTTTAGACGCTAGTCTTGGCTTCTTTGCCGGACGTTTGCATTTCAAGCCTGCTTCATGAAGACGTCTACGGACTGTTTGAGCTAATATTCGTATATCTTCTACACTAAGAATTTTATGAACACCTTTAGTGGATAAAAAATGATGTTCTGTAGTCACTTTTACTGTATGATGATCATCTCTTACAGTTATTTTGCGTTTGCCGGCACAGTATGTTCTGCCACTACTTGTACTAGGAATATTCTCCTTAATTAATTTCGCGATTCTCAGAACAGTTTGATGTAATACACCCTCTTTTTGTGCAACTTCACATTGAGAGAACTCTCCCATCTCTATAAAAGCAGAAATTCGTGTTTTTCTCTGTGGCTACATCCTTCTTCTTTCCCATTATGATAATAATTGACCGCGAAAATAGACGCACACAAATAAAATTAAAACTCTTTGAAAATGTGTGGAATGTCTTAAAAAATATCATAAGTACACGAAACTCAACTACAAAGGAGGAATTACAACAACATATTGAAAATGTATAGGATAATAGCGACGAAATTAAAAAAAACAATAAAAAGCTGCATTGGCAGTATGCCAAAAAGGATGGAGGAAATAATAAACCACAGAGAAGGAATAAGCAAATACTAGTAAATATATGTTCAAATTATACTTACTTGCATGTTATATGTAATTAAATAATAAGATTGCCAACATTACTAACCGTTTTTTTTTAAATTTTACTCCGAAATCATATTTGTAAGTGGTCCTAATTCGATGGCCAGGTGATTTCTATATTATATACATAACACTTGCTAACGGCTCGGTAGTCTAGTGGTAGGTAAAGATCCGCGCCTGACTAGTCAAAGTTAGGCGCTGTGCGTTCGAGTTCCACCCGGTCAGATTTTCCTGGTGGGTTCGGTACAATTCCGAGTTACCCGGTACAGAACTGAGTTAGCATGTGGAAGAACAATTAACTATGCTTCAACCTTTACGGCGAGCCATGGAACACTTTATACGCACCATTTACACTAGAGGCTATTGAGATTATGACAAGTTTTAAACTAAAACACCCCATTGCGCCGTCACCACATGTTAAAAAATATAATATGAATAAGGCATTTATTTCACATATTTTATAATATTCTATTAAAAATAAGCATAAGTCAATAGTGGTTTAAAAGTTGTCCTAAGTAGAACTCTTACTGTAATCCTTCTCTTATACATACGGTATACACATCGTCACTTGTGGATAAGTGGATACTTTCATCACTACTAAACTATTTACAAACAAAATTATTAACACCTCTCAGTTTTTTTTCTTTCTTACCGTCCATCTCTTTCTAATCTATCACACTTCGTCGTAATATTATGATGGGGCCATGCTAGACAAGTGGTTAGTTACCGTTACATCATCGTTTATTTATAGATATCCAGTTTCACCTTGTTTTCATTTTTTTACCATCTATTTCTTTCATTAAACATATATGCCGGCCACAATGTAAGATTTGACCTTCGTCTACCATCATTTGTTTGTGAATACATGTCAAGAGCTGTTGTTTTTTTTTTTAGATTTAAATCGGTAATGTTTTGTATGTAAGTTGTGTTGTAGTTAAAGAATTAACAAATTATTGCTGGCGTATGAAGTAATTGCAGCCGTTAAATGTAGGCTAGCAGACATATGGTGACCCGCTAGGATATGTATGATATACGCAAATCGGTCAGCTGAGATAGGTACGCTTTAGAATTTTTGACGTTACAAGTGATATATAGCAATTTTATGGCTTTCCGTTTGAAGAATTGGTTATTTCCATTTGGATTGGGTGCTTAATCATCGCAGCAACGTCTGTTGGAGGCTGCAATACATAGTTTCTTAACTAATTAAATCTACAAAGTAGGGAAGACATATTACATTGAGACAATCTTCTTTCCTAGAAATTAGGCTTCATATAGTGACTATTAGGCATAGATAGATAGCTTGAGATTACGTCTCGTCATTGATTGAGTTTGATCGTTAACGCAGCATAATCCATTTCAACTCCAAGTCTTCATCTGCTGTCTATCTTTTAACTAGACTCCATTAAAAAATCTTGCATGTCGAAATCTAATCCAATCAAATTTGCTCTAGCTCTAACATTTTGATTTCTCTAGGAATTTGATCAATTTTTTGTAATGTTCTATTTGCAACTTTTTGCATAATCAAAACACATTTTTCAAACGACTATACATGACTCAAGTAACTCAATTCTTCAATTTAGTCCTACTAATCTCTTTTTTATTTGAAAAATATTACAGCATTTCAAACGATTTGTTTTTGTAGAGTTTCCTAAAATCAGCACCAACAATGTCTTGATTATGTTCCTTCTTAATTTTTAATGAAGACTTGTAAATGGATTTTATAAAAAGAATCCAACCACATCCACAACGTTTGGTATTTCCTAACTGTGCTAGATAATAAACCAGAATTATTTCTTAATTGCAAAGATTCTTAATAGATGTCGCGACAGTCTTCTTTTACGACCTATTAACAAGCAATTACAGCAAGGCGATGAGTATTGCTGTATTAATTCTACACGATTTAAGAGTCTCAAGTCATTGATGAAGGTGTCATTAAATATTAATGAAAATTATCGTTTATTGAAATATAACAGCTGTGTCGCTATACCGCGGTGTTGCAGTGCGCCAAAAATTTAAAGACGACACCAACCGCCGTTCACATCACCACCGTTTCACAGCTAAAAGAAAATAGCGCGTATCTTAAAAGGAGTTCAAGCATGCACGATATGTCCTGTCATGTTAAAATCTTGTTTTGGTGAGCAACGGTTATTGATGGTAGTTGTATTAATTGTACAAAGGTGAATAGTTTTCAGATTTTGCGATTTTCACACTATTAACAATATGGGTACAGAATATGATAACGAATATTCAATAAGTATCTACCACCACAGACGACGAAGACTTTTAGCGTTATATTTGCTAAAAAAGTATAATAGGTATTACCATTTTATGTCGATGTAAATGATCTTTTCCTTTCATATTATATATAAGTTGTACTCGAACAATTCACCCCAATTGACCACGTTTTGTCAAAGATATTTCCCGCTCAGTTCTCAATAGAAAAGGATAAACCACAAGTTGGACAAGGACGCACTGCGAAAACCGCGCTGTGCCACCGCTCAAAGTTAAAGTTGAACCAACTTTTAGTGGCGTGAATGTCCTATGGCGCCAGTGTAGCTCTTTTTGAATCAGCCAATAGCTTGCACACCGCGGTACAGCGACACAGCTGTGATGTGAACCTAGCTTTGAAGCTTTGAAGATTATCAATAAATATTTCGGAAAGATATTTTTCCGTTTAGATAGTCGTCCTTAAACATTTTTACAAGGAAACGTTCTTTGCTAAAATAAAGCTCAATTTCAACACCTTATGATACATAAGAAGCCATAGTTGTTTTAATATACCGGGTGTCCCATTTTAATATTAACAGAGGAATATCTCGAGAAATATGAATCATATGAAAAAGTTCATCACGCTATTGTTGCGTCTCATCGGAGGCCACAAAATGACGATTCTAGTTTCAACGTAGATGGGGCTGTAATCGGTTAAAATAGGGTAGCTTTAATTTTTTATTACATATTGCAATTCTACGCTAAAAAGTAGGTAGCTGTATCTGAAACATTATTTTGTTAATTTCGTAGATGGCTCTGTAATTGGTGAAAAAGATTACCTTTGTTTATTTTAATGAACATTTTATCAAATTTCCGTGATACGTTGTTGTTTTCCGATTAGCCAATAAAGACATCGAATCACGGAAATTTTATAAAATGCAAGATGGGGGTCTCCATTAAAATAAATAAAGATAATCTTTTTTACCAATTACAGGGCCATCTACGAAATTAACAAAAGAATGTTTCAGAGAAAAGTTACTTACTTTGTTAGCGTAGAATTGCAACATGTAATAAAAAATAAGGGTTTCCATTTTAAAAAATAAAGATACTCTATTTTAACCGATTACAGCGCCATCTACGTTGAAACTAGAATCGTTATTCTGTGGCTCCCGATAAGACGAACAAACAATGGTATGACAAACTTTCTGGTAGCATTCATATTTCTCGAGATATTTCTATGTTACGACTAAAATGGGACACCCGGTATATTGACTTCCATCGAAGAAATGTGAAATCTGTGATTTCCTTGGTATGTCCGATGTAATTAAATTTTTGAAAAATATCAACCCCGGTAAGGACTTATTTAGCATCTCCCACTCGCCGGACAGGCGTGCTAACGTTTTAAAAAGTAATTCAATCCTAGCTGGACCCTGTGGTGTAATGGTTAGAACCCCTGTTGGGCAAACGGAGTTAAATTCGAGTTCTTACCGGGGTTGATATTTTTCAGAAATTTAATTGTGTTGGAAATATCAAGGAAATCATGGATTTTCATAGTTCGTTTGTTTGTCAGCTAAAAAGGTGGCTAAAGAGTTGGAATTCACAGACTTGGGCTGCTTTGAATAAAATCTGATCCGATCTTTTCCAGAATTTACGGTTATTATTTTATGTTCTATATATTCTTTGGCAATGGCAATACAAGAATCACTATGTTGTCAACGTCAAATAATAGTAAAGTAAACTTCATTATATGATTACTCCTCTTTCGATACTTTATACTTGTCAAATTATATGTATGTCAAATATCATTACATTGCATATCTTTAGAATAAATTATAAAAAGATATTGTATGATATTTTTATCAAAAATAAAAATTCAAAGTACATTAAAATTAAATTCACAAATTATACAATTTAAAATCAAGTATTACCAACCTCGGATAAATCCTAATCCGTCACTTTGCATTTTTTTGTTATAGTACTATCAGCAACAAAGAGTTATTTAATCGGAATGTTAGTTAACAACCTGCATATTGAGATGATTTCTTTGGCTTTCCATTTAAGGACATTTCTTGGAGTAAATTGATATTTATCTCTTCTCAGTGGTCGTAGATACTCATACGCAGTTAGAGATCAAATAACATGCATATACATACATAATTGCTTATGTGTTGAAGTACCTAACGATAATAGTCACTCAACGGTAAAACTTATATATGTAATATTCTTGGAGGTATACGTGTAGAATAATATGGGTAGGTTTGTGCAATGTGCAACCTACACCTTTTTAAATAAAGATAAGTATACTACTTCTGCCGTCTGCAGTGCCATTGACCTCAAACATTCACAAAACCTGTCTGGAGACTTCAGTTCTCTTACATACCTACGGAGACTTAAGTGTATACGCTCTGTATCTGATTATTGCGGTATTTACAGTAGAGAGGAAAAATATTGGTACACATTAATGTGTTAGTTTCTCGAAAGCTTTCTTGCAGGAGGAAATATTGATGCTAAACTGTGCAGACTTGTTACTGGTGGTTGCAATGTTCGTAGAAAAAATTTTTTTAGACACTTATTTTAGAGGGCGAGACTTCGTTTTACACACGTTTTAAGGAGTGCTTATTAAATAAGCAGTGTACTTAGTGTAGAGGCGTGAAAGTGTTGGATTTGATATGATTTAACGGTACTATTACGCCATTATGTTTACAGACATTGAATTTTCGTAATAAGCAAAAGTTTATTTCATGAAGAAACCATTTAATTTGGATTCAAGTCTGCCTCGTACGTTTTTGAAATTGATGAAGCACCTTAGACTGGATAAGAACTGGAATAAGATGGTCATGATTTTTTAAAAGATTGTATTTAATTAAAGCAGATGTTGTTCTTGCTTCTTGCTAAATCTACTAGACTAGAAAATTCTTAAACTTGGAGTTCCAGGTTTTTGGTTTCGAGACGATTTTCATATTTAACATATTAAATACAATGATCTATTACCAAATAATAAAGTAATTGTACTCTTTTTAGTAATCTTAGGTATAGACTTGGATCCATGTTTTTGATCTTAGTTGATGTTAATCTGCATGCTGCTGAAGGATTTGTGAAAATTTTAACTAATGGCAATTAATCACATTGTGTGTCATCTTCTTAGCACGAACAGTAAAGTTGATCTTCACTTCTTTCCAGGCCATATACCTGATATTTTAGAACCTCTATGTCTAATAGTTCTGCCAAAATTTTCAGATTTCATTTGATGAAATGTCGCATTATTTCTGTTATTTGTGAACTTTGAACTTTTCTTGTAGCTCTTTTATAGACCACGACAGAAATCTGGTGCAATATCTTAGCTACTAAAGCAAGGTAAGCACTTCCTTCACTTGACTCGGAAAACTACCTCATCATCAAATATTATCTAGGATTATTTAAACCGGATAGAAGAAATTGATATTCTGATTATAAATCATATTCATTTATAATTTTGGATAGCCGTCTTGAATTTTCAAATACAAACAACCTGATCGTCGTTTGGATATAACATCTTCAAACATTACGACATCCTTAACGTAAAATGCATGTAATACTTCATCCTTTCCTGCGCCAATAGAAATAATATCTTCTGCACAGGTAAACTTTTTAATATCTACTGTATATTCGCTACTTGGCGCAAAGGTGAGACTCACAACTTTGTCTGATTGCAATTCACGTTATGCACGCCTTTCTCAAAGGTACGCAAACTGTTGGGAGGCTGCAGGCGAAATAGGTGTTGCGCCATACTTCCGGTGTACCCGTGCAGACAACGAGACAATGTTGAACGTTGTATGAATCGATCTATAAATAGAAACGGACCACACGGTAGAATAAAACGTGAAAATGCAATCGATTTTGTGATTTATTGCGATAATGAAGTTCGTAATTCGTTGTAATTGATGCAAAAGAAAAAATTTCGTTTTGTTGAAGCGATTTGCAACAGTTACATTAAAGGAAATGGTGAAATTGTTGCTTATAGAGTATAATCAAGTCATCCATAATGGACTTGTTTTGATTTCTAAAAGGTTCTATAAGGTTGGTGAACTGGCTCTTTAGAAGAGTTCGTATTTTTGAGGATTTTTATAAAAATAAATTTGTATTACATCCTTGTTACACATTCTTAAATATCCCTAAGTTTGGAAATTAGGAATTGCGAAATTTCGATAAAATTATAATCAAAATTGAATGTTCCATTTTTTTTACGTCCTCAACTTGGGCATCTCTGATAGTTTTCTAATCTTCTATCCCATCTAGTTTTCAGGCCATGTTTCAAAATATCTAAAGAAGGGGAAGACTTTTTCAACTTGCACTAACATCAGTTTTAAGACATGTTTCTTTTGATTTTAATTAGCTTATTGAATTTTTATTAAATAAAGTGAGTCTAAATCTTCTGCAAGTTGACGTTTATCACAATCTTTTACTTGAGAAATTGGATGATCTTATTTGTCTAAATTCATGTTTCAACTAGTGGCGGTTGGTGGTGACGTAAATGGGAGGCCAATCACAAAACTTCGGTTTTCTCGTGTATTTTTTTGTCAAATACAGTGTACACGATATGCAACGAAAATACACGAGGGAATCGAAGCCTTGTAATTGACTTTCCATTTACGTTAGCACCAACCATGGGTTAGAATCAGCCTAATGTCTTCAAATTTCTTATTTCACAAAGTTAGGCGTTTGTTGGTTGAAACTCAGTAAATGTTTTAGAATACTTACGGTTCTAGATAGTGTTTATCTGGAGGTCAAAGGTTCAGAGCAAATTTTGAAAGACAAATTAATTCAAATTCTCGACCTGCCTCTTTTGTGCCTTTTGGAATTCTTCGAACGGCTTTCATACAATGTATAACTGCTATAGTATGTTATTAAACGAAAACAAATTATTATAATAGATTTCCTAGGAACCCAAATATCGTTTTCTTTTAAGATTAAGTTTTCTAATGTATTCAAAATAAAATATTTAATATTTTAAAATGACTTTTGAACAATTATGTAGGTCTTTTAGTTGCGGACATGTGAGAAATTAAAATTTTTTGAATTAAAAATTGTTAAAAATCAATATCTCAATAATACTATCTTACAGATTTTCTCGTGCTAACTATAAGAATTTACCATATTTGATTAAATTTCTAATAGTTTTCGAGAAAACCTTAAAAGACACGCATTTTATTGCTCTTTGTTTCTGAACATTAATCAATAAAGTTATTCCCATGCCGGGTTTATTTAAATTGAATACCGTTCCATAAATTAGCGAGAGTATGTCACGCAAAGGCCATATTACTCAAAGTTTTTACCGAATAACCTAAAGACAACAAAGAATTATCATATTTATGTCGACCAATCAGCGTTGGCTACCATTGGAGCTGCAGTTTCGTGATTACTACCCCGTTACTCATAAGCTATTGGCTTTCTAACGTCGACGTTTTTATGACCAGTCTATAGATCGCTCTAGCAACGTAAATGTATGTACATGGATAGTTCATACAGATGTATAGCAGAGTTCATAAAAAATGTTAGTATCTTATTTCATACAAAGAAACATTTTCGAAAATCATTTTTTTTTATTCCCAAAAGCAAGTTACTCGCAATACATCCGAAATGTAGGTATTTATATCCATTTATATGTTGTGTGGTATGATTAGTGCGTTGTTCAGCCACATGTATTGAAGTACGTTCAAGCAATGGCGACGCCTTTGATGCCTAGCATAGCGTTGCAGCGGTTCCTTTCTCCATTCCGGAGGTTTTATTCAGTAATATATCTCCACTCAACGGTAATCCCAGGAAACAAGAACATAATTCGGGTCCATAATACATACATACTTTCGGTTCCTAATGTCAAAATTTAAAGTAATTTAGCACACTAAACACATAGAGAATCATTGTACAAGGTTTTAATAACAATTTCCCAAATGAAACAGGGCTATTTTACGAGTCAAGTTCCCTAGGAAACGTACACATTACAAGGTTGCAGATACGCAGCGATGACACTTTGCGGTGACGCTTGGCGGTAAACCCTAGCATATACATACATATTACAGGCTGGAAAGAAATTTGTAGTTTGAAACTAAATGAATTAAGTTACATATCGTTTTATTATAAGAAATGTAAGAATAATAAATATAGTAATAAAAGTCGTTTCGTAAATAGTGAGTAAAATTACTTCAAAATTCCATATTTATCGTTTGAGGGGTATTTGAAAAAACGCAGTGTTTATATATAAATCGCAGACTTAATAGGAGGGCGTATTGAACGTCAAATTATAAGACTAGTTTTTCTCTAATTTATTAATCATTTATAACATTACAGTATGCATTATGAATGGTTCAATTCCATTTCCAGTGTCACTGAAATTAATGCAATTTTCTTATTTTAAATTGAACACCTTTTATGTTTTTACTTTCTTGGAAGGAGAGTGGAAGGTGAAATTCAACGATGACACGTATATATATTTTAACTTAAACGATATCGCGATATGTAGCAGTAAAGGTTTTGGTAATCTATTTTTGCTTTTATATGAAGTTGGCTAGGAAAAATCGCCAAATTATCTCCTGTGAGACCAGGTTCATCCAAAGAGCTTATTGCGAGGCAATGTAGTAGCACAACAATTGTGATCAGTCAAATCTCACTTGGTGTAGATTTATTTCTTTTGCATGAATTTGTAATTTATGCAAAATCATTCTACCGTACGAAATCAAGTTTGATTGGTATACTGCACGCACAACCTATACGTAATACTTCCAACATTTTAAACTTGATTTCTCCTCAAAACAAATAAAATTTCCCCTAATTTTCCATTAGTCCAGTAACCTTATCGCCTGAAAGGGAAGGGATACCTTTATCAAATCTGGTAATTCTGATTTTTTGCTGAGTTATTTATGATGTTGGCCCGATGAATATTCCAAGTTTTCGACCTCGGAAGCCGAACGCAACTTTGTCAAAAATCCAGAAAACAGCAAAATTTTCGATCTTCTTTCAGTTTTTGTCGATTTTGACCTTAAAGGACTACTTTTTCGATAATAATTTTAGAGTATTTTTTTAAAGTAAGGTAAATTTACTGCAATTCGAGATGAAAATGGTCTCTATAGGTCCAGTAGTTTCCCAGTTACAGTGTTCTACAGTTTCCAAAGGGGTCTGCGAGTCGCCTTTATTGTCTCGCTTTAGACAGTTGCGGGTTGAATGACCGGCCAGGATGCATATTGACATACCGAACAGTCGTAAGGAGGTAATTTCCGAAAAAAGTAGGCCTGCATGGTTAAAATTCGCCGAAAACAACACAATATTGCTAAAAATTATAGAATTTGAGAAAATTTGGAAATTCTGAAAGGTTGTACCTTAGAAACTATTGGGCTTGTAGGGATCATTCTGGTTTCAAATTGTGGTGTAGTAAATGTAGTCTGCTTTAAAAAAGTACTGAAAGATTATTACCGAAATACTAGTCATTGGGCCATTATAAACAACTCAACAAAGAATCAGAACTATCAGATTTGATATAAGGTTCGATGTATAAGGTGTACTGGATTATATAGTATAATTTAAAATTCAAGAAAAAAAATTACCAAAATTATTTTATAAACAACGCAAATAAAAATAATAAAAAATAATTTTAACAAAAAAAAACATCACATTCTTCGGAACGCTAATATCACAAAGTAAATATTGCTTTTTATGGAAAAAAATAACAATACAACTTTTCTCCTTTTCTCATACTTATATTTCTGTTAGTAACCAACGCATTATTTGAAATAATCCTTCGTAAAAACAATACTTCCATCTCTAGGTGACACAGACTATAGGGAGTAGACGCAAGCGTTTACAGCAACCACGGAGACAGATATCTCCGCTCTATAACACGGTGAATTATACAGCATAGCGACAGGAAAGGAGGTCAAAAGTTTTAAGATGCCGCTTTATCGATGAATATATTGATATTGTTTCCAGCTAAGCACCACCACTGCTCGCTTACGGCCTTGTTTAAGCGGAATATAAACTTTCCAACGGCCATAACGTTACCGCTACGGATAGGTCCGTAAATATTTATTGTTATTATCGACAGATGTCGAGTAAAGTTAGTTATTTGCACTTCTATTCAGGTTTAGAAACTGCACTAACGCCAATTGAAGCTCTGCAAATACATTAACGATTCTATTGATTGAAATATGTAAGTTAGAAAATAGAAAATAAAGTGAGGTACTTTGTAGCTTCGTATGTATGTACGCAGTCATTCACGGCAATGGCTTACTAGATGTATGTACATACAAGGGTAGGCTGAAAACTTTCCAGACATAGAAATAAGCATATTTTTTGTCAAATTCAGTTTTATTTTAGAAAGAAGGGTTGATAAAAAGGTCCCTTTTCTCGCAAAATTCTTTTTTAATATAACTAAATAACGATCGGTTTCGGGTCAAAGCCCATCCTCAGGTTAAGAATTTTTACTAATAACAGTTCAAAAGTCGTCTAACAATAACGAGAAAAAGGACCTTTTTATCAACCCTTCTTCCTAATATGAACAACTGGCAACGAGTCACCATTGAACATCTCAGTTTTATTTCTCAACATAATCTCCTTGTAAGTCCATATGCTTTTCCAGCGATGCTCCCATCTCTTTAATCCGTCCAAATAGCAGTTGGCATCTTGTTTTGCAAAGTAGGCATCCACGAATGTGATGGCCTCCTCGTTCGATGAAAATTTCTATCCTCCGAGCGAAACTTTGAGCTTAAGAAAGAGAAAAATGTCGCTGGGGGCCAGATATGGTAAGTAGGGTTGGGTCATCTACCAATTGGAACCTCAATTCGTTAATTTTTGCTTTGGCGACCCTTGAAGTCTGAGACGATCCGTTGTCTTGGTGGGACAAAACTCTTTTTCTTCAAATGCGACCGTTTTTACCTAATATCTGCCTTCAGCTTATCAAGTAATGATGCGTGGTATGCCCATATTATCATTTTTCCTTTTTCAAGATAGTCGATTAACACAACTCCACAACTATTTAAAAAAACAATCGTCATCGCTTTCGGAGCCGATTCACCCTTTGCATTCCACTGTTTTTGACTGTGTCTTGGCTTCAGGAGTGTACCTTCTGGTGTATCCAAATTTCCTCTACAGTTATTAATCGACGCCAAAACTTCTTCCGTTTAAACTGCTTCAACAGGTCTTTGGAAATGTTCATTCGAATGCGTTTTTGAGTGAACAAGCGCGGCACCCAACACGTGGTTAGGTTTTTCATGCCCAAATCTTTGGTCAATATATTACAAAAACGTTCTTTTAAGATGCCTTTACTATCTCTTTAACCTTAATTCGACGGTCGTCTAGCACTATTTGATGAACTTTTCCTATGTTACCGGTAGTTGCTGTTTTTGACCGTACTTTCATCGTCAACCAAGCTGCTCAAAACGTTACTGTGGTAAATGATGGTGCAAAATACCTGTTGTTATGTTCAACGTTGTATGTACGACAACACCCTGGGTTGTCACTTCTGAACGACTAAATGTTAGGTTAACCACTCGTTGGTAACTAAATATCCTTCTTGCGGAGAAAAATGGAAATTTCCTCGTTACCATTTCCCCCAGCTAACTGGCCTTGGGGCGTTGATGTAAAATCTTAAATATAAGTCCAGATAACGACGAGTGTGGGGTAGCATGGATAAATCTACTCATCAGTTAATTTTCCTATTCCCGTAATTCGTCCAAATTCATGTAGAAATCGTCTAAAATAAGCAACAGCGTAGATTGAAAGGTACAATAAACGATATTTCATCAATTAAATCTTTATCTGAAAGGCTTAAGTAAATTGTTGGAGAATTTTTACGTTTAAAGCTTGTCAGTAACATTTTGTGCCATAGAATCATCGAAATACAACCTCTGAGTTGAGTCATGGTATTCATTCTCGTATGCTATCTGCAGAAATAATCTGATTTGATCGAAATTCTTCGTAAAAGTTTCTCTTTGGGTTAAATTATCAAAATTGGCTGTGGAATAAAACAATAGCCGGTCTTTCGCGATTTAAAATAAAAGAAAAAGGAGCGACGCCATAATTTTTCATCAATCTTTATTCAGCCATGGTTGAATCAAAGTGTTTCTTAACTCCGATCCCCATTTAAAGTGCTCGATTGTGAAATCAAAGTCTTTATTTGAAGAGAAAAGGGTTAAATTTCCAGAACAGTCAATTTCCTGTAGAGGTTATATAAACAGAGAGTTTATATAACAGTGGCATCGTTCACATTTCAAGGTTAGTTACATGTATAATTTTAAAAATCGTTAATTTCGTTTTCCTTAAAAAATTGCCGAAAGGGTATCCAGGGATACTCCCGAACCCACTAAGAATCGTTAATTTAGTTTAAAGTTAGAAAATTTAATAATTTTCCCAAAATCCTCTGAGAAAAATATTTCAGTATATTGTCTTTCAAATGCAAGAATTTAATGACGGCTCGATATTCGAGCGTCCAACATGACTGAAATTGTCAAAAGTATCTTTCAACGCATGCGCAATTGTATTATCAGCGTATTTTTGACGAGTAACGTCATCTTCGTGTTGAGGCTTGAATCTTTTCAGATTATCCTTGTATCTCTGAAAGTAATTGAAATATCCTTTTGAAGTTTTAGTGAACGATATTATCGATAAGGCTCTATTGTATTGAAATATTTTAATTTCTTTATTCTTAGTTAAATTGGAAGCGAATATCAAATATCTTATTTTAAATGGAACGCTCTGTATATTATGGATTTTTTGCGTAGCCCTCATAAATGCAAATGAAATGATATGTATATCACAAGTGTAAACTTCAATACAAAACATCAATATCACATCTTTGGCATTAGTTACTGTGACAAATTGAGTTTATTTTACTTTTGAATGTAGTGTATATTTATTTTACGCTTGTCTTACGTTTTTGTGTTCTCTTTTTGTAAATGTGCATTAAATAAAATTTCTGAATATTAAATTAATAATAACCAGCCAGAATCGAAACGCTCTTTAGATAGGTCCACTTCAGAAGATAGCAGAATTGGCGTCAAGGAAAAAGAAACAGAAAAAGTAATTAAATTTGAATTAAAATTAAATTTCGGTAGATAAAATTGGTGAATTTGATTCCAATTTAAAAAATGGACAAAGTATATTTGCTACTTCAGAACACAGTGGTTATGCAAATCAGTTTGGAGAATCTTATGAATTAAATAACCAGTTATTTATAGGTATCGATAAATATCAGAAATGTTACAAAGAATGTTTAGGAAATCGAATCCAAACATGGACATATTATAATTAGGAAAAGGTTTTTTTTATAGCAACCCCCATATTGGATTATTTCTATATATTCTAATCTAAAAAAAAATCAAAATATACTTTGCTTTATACACCTAAATACATCCGGTCCAAAATTATTTGAAAAAATCATGAAATCGATCTTTGCTCTAATAAAAAGCAACTGACTGAATAAAGTATTTTGGTTTTATTTTCTTTACGCAAAAAGCTAGTTATGTTATAACTAGAGCCCGGTAATAGGGAGCCGTGCCATAGGCGTACCTGCCTAGTATACAAAAACAATAGTAAGAAAATAGAAAAAAAAAATAACAGAACTAATACATAGTTATAATATGTGAAAAGTAGTTAAACACTCACCCTTTTAAGCAGCCTTGGCTACGGAACAGTAAAACTAGAAGCACCGTTATTAGTATTAACATAATATGGATAAGAGTGGCAAAAAATTGACATCATTAGATGTGTTTCCACAGTTGTCTCGGTGAGCGATGTTCGCCGTGGTGAGAAAATGAGTTTATATTTTGAAAAAGAGCGTGCAACATCTACCGATGTTATACATGCATGATTAAAATACTCTTTGTACTTAGTCAGTGGATTATTCGATACACCATCACAAATTTGTTTTAGTGTGCTAAAATCGGGATCTTTCTGTAGCACACTCTCGAACTTTTCTAAAACGCGATCATATTTTGCGTCATGTATAGTCAATAGCTATGTATGCATTCCGTCCATAATTTGCATAGACTCCAATAATGATAACGATCTATTTTGTAATGTCTATTGCATCAGCTAATCCTTTATAGTAGCTACGAATATTTTTTAAATCTTTTCAACAGAAATATCTTGAAATTTCGACTGGCTTTCCTTAATAGCTGCAGCTTCAGCAAGATTGAATTGTGCGACAACAGCTTTTACTATTTTGAAATGTTTAGCATAATAAAAAGCTGCCTGCAACCATGTTCCCCAACGTGTAAGAATTGGCTCCGGTGGTTGACGAATACCAGGACACTCTGTGTGAAATGATCGTAGGCGTTTGGGATATTTGAAAAATACTGTTTTTGTGCTTGCTATTAATGCATCTACCTCGGGAGAGCATTGTCGAATGATTTCTGCCACAAGATGTAAAGCATGCACTGTACACGTAACATGTAAACACTTGTAACCATGTTCAAGAAGAGAACGGCCTACCGAACGCATTATCGCTGCTCCATCGCTCATAAACATCAGCACTTTATCTTTTCAAATTTGAAATTTTTCCAACGTACTAAGTACAACCTTCGTAATTGCTGCAGCAGTACACTCTTGTAGTCTTCGGCTGGCTAGTAACAGCGGTAATGTAGGTTTACTAGGGTTTACTATGCGTACCATAATATTTACAATTGAATTTTTTTTACAGTCTGTTGTCTCGTCAACACATAACCAAAGAAACTGTTTTTTCAATATGCGTTTCATTTTCTTTTCCACGTCATCGCGTACAAATGCAACATGCTTACATGCCGTTTTCTCCGTTGGCAACCGCAACTCGGGATTGTATTTGTCCCAAAAGTCCTTAAACGGTTGTTTATCGAGTAAGCCTAGTGGCAAATTACAGTTTATCAACATAAGAATTACATAAAAAAATGCACTTCTCGGTGGCATGTCCAATTTTCGTTTTCTATGCTGTGCGGAATTTACGTGTCTTGTACAGTTCCACTTCTTATTTGACATCAAATGTATTTTGCACACTTTACAAACTATCTCACTCCGTTGTAAAACAAATCGGGAAAGTCAGAAATAAACTTATTTACTATGTCTTGAAAGGGTCGTTTTTTAGCCTTCGACATGTTCACTAAAAACTACAATTAATAACTACGTCCGTTTCAATGAAATCAAAACGCACTACACTAAATAATAACTACAATTAATAACTACGTCTATAGCAATAAAATCAACACGCCCTATCCGCTATCCTGCTTAACTGAACGGAGTGATGATGATTTGTCGTGTCGTATCATAATCGACCAGCCCTCCCCGCTCACCTAAACGCAGTCACACCGCCGCTGCGATTGCTCTACAGTTACCGGGCTCAAGTTATAACCCTAATGTGTAAGGGTGCGTTTATAGTGGAACTACAACATTTATTAAGAGCGACGTGTTAAGAAAACGGGCCAATCTGTGAGCGTTGCACCTTTCCCTAACTCACCCGTCTTTACAAAATTATACGTACGAAGGTTGTCTTTTTAGTTGTACATAACTATAATAACAAACAGTAGATCGGCTTAAAGTGCTTTATTGTTTTTCAGAGTATTCTCCACAAAGGTTGATGCACTTTTCATTCTTTCAAACTAATTATTAAAGCAGTTATACCAATCATTGGTTGGAACAGTCAAATGATTTGATAACTCGATGTGTTGGTGCTCTAAAAACCCAATCGTCTCTTGAACTCTGTGTGAACTCGCATTATCGTGGTGTAGCATGATTCGGCGTTGTGGGGTGACTTTTCAGAGTAGGGATAGGACATCGGTGGTAAAACATCGATGTTAATTATCGATGTAAATTTCGAGCACCAATATCGATATTTGGAAATTATCGACTAGAATTATCGATGGTTTTCTAACATCGATATTTTTTGTTACCAAACATTTTTCAAATTTCCCAAAGGCACAAAGAACTTATTTGTAACAATAAATATTACTTCATAAATGAAAATAAGCTCTATTAATAAGGAAATATAAATAAAAACAAAGTTTATCAACAGTAAACTCCAGTAAAACTATTCCTTAAATAATATTGATTCCTAAAAAAGCACTGATAGGGTATTTATAATTCCCAAAATGTTTCGTTTACTCACAAGAAATAAAATTTGGGAGTCTTCTTTCTTTCAACCTATTTCTTTACTGTGTAGTTCTTTTCCATTAGCCGTTGGTGACTTGCCCACAAATTAAATATATTATTATTATATCACCTAGACAGTCTAGACGCATAGTTACGGTCTGTAGTACGATACATACAACACACAATTTTTTCTTTTTATTAAAAGATGGCACTATACATATAATTAAAATATAAAAACGAAAGTGGATGTTTGTCCTTCGACATCGATATTTGTATCGATGTTAATTGATAAAAATATCGATAAACAACCATCGATGTTTTAAAAAAAAATATCGATATTTCAAAAACATCGATATACATCGCCCATCCCTATTTCAGAGCATGGCAATCACCTATGGCAAACAAACGGTTGTAATCGGCATTAACCGTTCTTCGATCTAAAGGAATTGCAACAATATGATCCGAAATTGAGACAAAAATTGTGGTCACTTTCATCAACACACTTTGGAAACGGATAACATTTGTTGGCTTTTCCTCATCTTGAAAGTCCCGCACAGCGGATTGACGTTTGGTTTCGGGTTCATAGGAATAAATTCATTATTCGTCACTATTCACGATACTGTAAACGTTTTTTGGGCTTTCGTTGTTGAACCGGCTCAAAGTTCTTCGACACTAATTAACGTGAGCCTTTTATTCTTCAGTTAAAAGATATGAGATCCAACGGAAAACTAACTTTCTCAAAGCCAATTCATCATGCAGAATTTTTTGAATCGAGGTCTTTGAAATGGTTAAGGATGTTTTAATCTCGCGATATGTCACATGTCCATCTTCCTTGATCAGTTGGCGCACAGCAGCGATGTTTTCTTGAGTGACTGCTGTCTTTGATGGCCCTGGTCCTGGGATTATCGTTGAGATCGGATGTGTCTACGAGAAATTGGCAACTTCATTATGAAAAAACAGAAACCAACTCGACGAAATACTGTTCTTGATATAATCCCCTCCGAAAGTAAAAAATTATTGGGCGAAAATTTTCGCGTCTCAAATCCATTTTTCGAGTGACTTGCCAGTTTTAAAAATTTGCTGGGGTTAAATCACTTGTCGTATCTTGTGAAACTTTGGATTTAAGTTCAATAAATATTGAAATTAATGTTGACAGATGACGTTTCACTGGTGGTGCCCTTTACGCGGCTATTTGCAAAACTAAAAAGACAACGCTCGTCCTAATTAAATCTCACTAAGTTAGTAAATAAGTGTTTATTTAAGAGTAGTTTATAAAGAAAAACAATCTAATATACAAACAGAAATTATTAATAATAAACCTGAATTATTGAAAATGGTACATGGTAGAAGCACCACTTTTCAAAATTAAAAAAATGTTTTCCCGAATTTTGTTTTAGTCATCAATTTTTCGAAATAGGAATATGGTCTACTAAAATCTCCATTTGTTCCACCAACTTCGCTCTGTTTTCACCACGTATTTATAAAAAATTCAAACTGTCTACTACTGAACATCACTATATCAAGCACAGTCTCGATCTCGTTCTCGATCTATCGTTAATATAATAAACCAAAATCTATCTTGTTCGTTCATTTACTTTTTATTGGAAAATGGATTCATTTTATGAATTTCTTTAAATAACTCGGAAACTAATGAATTTAGGCATAGGAAATCAACTGTTTTACTTTCTTTTAAAGTAGAATGCGTAAAAATGACCAGATTACCTATTTAAAAAAATCAGTTTTTCCTAGTTGAACATGTCCATCTTCGTGCTGGATTTTCGGAACACTGTGTGCAACACGTTTGATATTTGTTGACGGTAACTATAATCTCAAAATTAGTTATGCCAAAAAAAGGATTTATGTTTAAATTGAAGCCTTAATCTGTCCAAATTTTTTCCCAATGTTACGTACATCCTAGATCTATGATATGCTATATCATTTAAGTTACATTAATATATTCAATTCTATTTGAAATAAGAAAGTTGATATCTGTTTCCGATGTAATCAAGATGGCCATGAACTCGAAAATATTTTAAAGTACAGATCCATAATATCGCTCACCGAAATTGCAAAAAGATATTTTAATTACTTTCAAATGTACGTCTAATAGGCCATCGTCGTGAATGACTAAGTATATGTAAAAAATATCAATTTAGTTGGTTCATACGATTTAAATTCTTGCAAAATCGAATAAAGATTTTCTTGGTCACAATAGTTACGAGGATTATTTCATAAAAGCATATTTAGACTGCGCATTTATTTATCTTGATTACTTAAAGGTGAGTGACGCGTCTGTCAGACATATTTGGCATTTGCTTCTTGCTGGACGTTATTATTAAGTTGGAAAATGACAAAAATAATCTACGCGCTATTATTATTGGTCGGTGTTATCACTTTTTATAATTCAGAATTTAAGTAAAGAAATACCTTATTTACTTCAATATTTCGTTCAGGCATCCAACTTGTTGAGAATAAAAATATTATACTGGCGCCATTAGAATAATATCAAAGTAAGCGTCTAAGAATAATATAAAGTTCCTAGAAACAATAACAATACACTTCACCGATCGTTTTATTGCCTCTTTGTAATTGCAAATAATGACTTAAGGTTTACAGTGCGTCTATTTTATTGAAGCTATACCTATATGAAAAAAAACTAATTTATTCTTTTTTTCCTGTTCAGATGTATACCTCGTGTATGTGTATCTGAGCTAAAGGAGCTAAACGAAAGTTGTTTACAGTCTAATTTACATTTTTACGAGGATGGCCTTGAAATATTTACATTGAAGCCGCTAACATCACTTCGGAATAGATTATTTTTGAGCGGCTATCGGTTTCTTGCATATATTTCATGCGTTTCAATCGTTCCAAATGGATGTGTATTGTATACAGCAAACAATTATGTGTTAAAATATAGTGTTATCCTTAGGAGAGGTTTTTAGGAAGTATTCAATGGTTTTGCAGAAAGGATTAACGTGGTGCTAACATTTTATAGCATTCGTGGGATGTTAATATCAAGTTAATACATGAAAATAAGCTTCTGAAATTTGATGAAAATTCTTGGTTCCAGATAATTTCGAAAGTAAATCCTATATCAATTTCACCTCTGTTGCCCAGTGTGGAGCAGGTCCTCTTACCACTGGGCCACAGAGTCGTTAATTCTTTTGAATATTCGTGGTTTTTAATAAGTGGTTTGGCAATCTGTATCTGGTTCAGATATTGTTCATTGTTGCATCTCATCTGCCTTATTAACGCCTTAACTACGGGCATTGTCAATAGACGAAATTACAAAATTTGGCTGAAACACAACCGTCGTCAATAAACCACTTACTGATTTGACTTCTTGGATACGTGGAAACGTAAGTTTCGACAACTCAGGGTTGAGATGCAGTTGTAGTTAAGGGGGGGCAAATCGAACAAACATTGTTGAACAATAGTTGATGAACTTTTGACAAACTTGTTACTTTTAATCTATTAACGAACTCATTCCCCCAAATCCCAAACGTTGCTCAATATCTAGTTTGCAATTGGTTCAGTGTTCGCTTAGTGCGCGAAGGCTGATGAGTGTAACTGTTGCTACTTTCTTTTGTTACTGTTTTTGCAGTAATAAAATACTCCAATAAACTTTTGTATTCAAAATATGTGTACCTCGTGGTTCTGTAGCCCTGAGTGAAAGGGAAAGAGAAGAAATGTTTTTGAATATTTCGATAATATACAGTGTGACCCATTTGAAATGGAAGCACCCATGTAAAACCTGTATCTTACATTAAAATGAAACCATTTTTTTTAATACGTAGTAGACGAAAAAGTCTACTTCCACACAAAATTTCATCTAAATTTTCAAGGCACACTATGATTATCTTTCGAGGTGGAAAAATTTTATTAGCGATTTTTTTATTAAAAATCTGACCACATCACTGAATTCAGAAGGTTTTAGAATGGTATCAACCAAAATTTCACTCAAATATATATATTAATAAAAAAGTTATGAGAGAATCATTTTTCAAACTTCACCGCGCACCACGGTAGATCAAAATTTATAAAGAAAAAACTAAAAATTAACCAAACTTAAAAAAAAATGTTTCAATTGTCAATAATAATAGTTATTTTATCAAAAAATGCATGTAATTTAAGTAAAATCCAAAGTAGGCTGACGTCGAAATTAATAATTTATAAATGAAGTCAAATGCAGGCTGAAATTACTGAGAGTTACTGCATAATTGCTCATTACATTACTTCATTGATATTTTAGGGGTTGATAGGTTTGATAATTGTTGAAATAAATCTGAATAAGGAATTGCATTTGTTTACTTTACCTTCGTTTTGCCTTGGTCAGTAGATGTTTTAAGAAGCGGATTGATGAATTAATATAACAAAATGGAAGTTATTTTAATTAAAACAATTTAAAAATCTGACTACATTTTGACCTTAGAGTGTGCGAACGAAGAATGATTTTTATATAAGGATTAATGAGCCTTGAATATATGATAATTTTAAATATCCTCAAATGCAGAAGACCACTATTAGAGAACTAAAGGTCAACCCATCAATGATTTTGTAAAAACAATGGTTCAATCAAATGGTCTTCCAAAATACCTAGCCAAATATTCGAAAAAAGTCCATCAGATTAAAAATAATTCGTATTGAGTAGCTATTTATAGTCACAAGCATCTTACACCAATCGACACGAACCTTTTTTTGTGCTTGGGTCAAGTTATGCGGAATCCATGGGAAACAGGTCTTTGTCACACTTAAATGTTCATGCAAAATCAAATGTACTGTGATCTTCGATATGCCTGAGGATGCCTCTATCTCACAGTGAGTCACATGCCAATGTTTTACTGAACAATCTCTTGAGACTTGTCACTGTTACAAGTAACGTCAAGAATAATAGAAAAGCCGTGTACATCTATCATCTTTCTCAACAATACTCAAAAGGTGTTGGTATTCGTGTACTATAGATGGTTCGATTATTTCCGAATATTTGTTTGAAAATTGAGTGCATTTTTGAATAAGAACTTCTCTGTCAGCGCTAGTGATGATTTTAGGACCCAAAAAACCAAAATAATTGTTAACCACTTTCGTGCCTGTGAATCGCTTTTCAATTTGCCCTGTAACCTCATCGATCACATAGAAGAAAACCTTTACCTTGAATATTTCTTCAGCATTTTCAAACCTATGGTCTCTAGCCATTTCATCATAGTGTTTTTTAACTATTCTTTGACGCTTCACCTTGAAATTCTGGTCGATTTGCCATTTTTTTCCTAACTCTTCTGTTTCAAGTTTCATTTCCTCGAAAGAACCCCTTAACTGTTGAATGTTATTTTGGACTTGGCTCAAAACTGTCATTGATTCGTTATGATCAATGTCCTTTTTCTGCAAAATCTTAGATGCAAAATTAATTTCAGTCAAAACCCTGAACATGAAGACTGTTATAAAGACAAACTCATAATTAGCCATCTGATTTTTTATAGCTAGAGCTTCGTTTCGTTCACTGGTTTTAGTTGTTGATTCCAAACGAATTTTTGTCAGCGATTTTAAGATGTCAAAAAAACGTAGCTTAACTGCTGAAATTGATAAAATCCTTCCGGACCATGGAGTAGGATTTAGTTTCTTCAACGTAGCTTCCGATTCAGATGTGAAAGATGCCAAAATATCCCAGCGTTTGATACTTAATCCAAAAAAAGAGTAAATGCTCTGAAGAGTCTCAAAAAATCTTGTTATTTCGCTACTTCCACGAACGACATCATTCATAACCAAATTGAGATTATGATTAACGCAGTGAACATATTCAGCATTACTTTGAATATTCTTAATTTTTGTTCGCACTCCGTTGTAGGCCCCGCTCATGACACTGGCACCATCACATCCTTGGCCATAACATTTCTGTATTGAAATTCTTGTATTAAGACGGTCTAATACAGCTAAAACTTCATTTGTCATGCCCTCAGCTGATTGGTCTTCTAACTGGTAGAACCCTTGGCTTCGAAATTTATCGGAATCATCTCATCATTACGTGTAACATTGGTAGTTTTAATTGCAATGCTGAGCTGGTCTTTTTTTGTTACATCTTGTGTAGTATCGAGTAACAGAGAAAAAAACGGAGACGAATGTATATGCGCTGTGAGTTCCGATAGTAATTTTTGAGAAAAGCACTGGATGATTTCGTTTTGAATTTTCGGGCTTAAATATCTGACTGATCCCGAAGGCATCTCTACAATTTGTTCATAGCAATCTATCACATCCCTATAAACAATTTTAACTGTTTGTTATTGAACGAATGAACTTTAACTAAACCAAGAAATGAATTTTTAAGACCTGTTATTTTAGTATAACTACATATCGAAAATCTTGGAACTTATATATAAAGAAAATACCGCCGCGCGGTCCCTAAGACCGCGGGGCTCCGGGGCCTTGCCCCGAACTGCCCGGTCATAGTAACGCCACTGAGAATACCCCCGCCCAAGTGTTGGACCAGTATTGGTACTACGTCGGTAATATATTGATTGTTTATTGTAATGAGTTTTTAGTCAACGGACACGCAGAGAAATGATTTCTTATATCAAGAAAATAGATTTTTTTGCAAAAATCAGTCTTTATTCAAGAAAATATTTTTGTTTCAAGAATATAAAAATGCATAATATAAAAAAATAATTTTTCTTGACATTTTATTTGTATTAGATAGATGACGTATGTGTACTAATTTCCATTATTTGTCTTTGAGCTTATTTTACTTTAATATTGCAACTAAATTCTGCACGATATTGTTTATTGTCACACAACAATAAGGGCAATAGAGTCTAATATATGTAATACTGTCAACATTACATATATGTATGTTCTGCTTGGAAGCTTCTTCTTCAGAAAAGGTTTGAAAGAATAAGTATATTTTTGATAATACTCATATTAGTAAGATACCATGATGCCATGAGTTTTATCTCAAAAGATAAGCGTATTAATGTTAGAGTTATAGTACAACTACATATAATTGATATTACAAACAATAAAAATATGATAATACTAACTCTAACTGCAGAAAATACATTTATACATTTTTATGAGTTTTCACTCACATTATGTCTTCAAGGTTTGGATAAAACTTCACTGATTACCGTTTAATACGTTTTATATGTCATGTGAATGTTGGAATGTAACGTCGACCTACTCTGAACAAAAAAAGATTTGAAAGTATGGTAAATGTAGGGTATAGGCAGTATTAATGTTGAATTTGAATGGATCCAGAAGCTTTCAAGTTATCTTTAAACAGTCAGAAGTAAAAGATCTCACTCGATCCCATCAAGGAGAAATTACCATTTGTATATTTTCAAGTCAGAAGGCGATTGTAAATCGTAACTGGAAGCAGACCATCAATGACGTCTTTTTAATGTTGGTTTTCTTTCATAATCTAGGAATCTATGCTAGGCAGTATGTTTATAGGACATAAAGCCGTTCTATTCACAATTGACAATCGCCGGTTTCTAGATATCCACTCCGGCTAGCCTTATTTAAACGGTAAAATTCTACTTTTCTCCTCAAAAGGCTCAATGTAGGCGCAAGCAATTTCCAAGTGTAAGTAATGTTAATATATGCAAAGTTGATTTGCTTCATGGAAGATATGTATGTGTATATGTAGATTGGATTGTTGCAGCTCTGACATCGCCGTAAAAGGAATATCGGAATCGACGGGGAAATAAAATGTAATTGAGCTTGTTTAAAATTAAAACGGGTTAACTGAGAAATGCAATAACCCCAAGCGTGTAGTATTTGTAGGTCACTAGATCGGTGATTGTGGATTTATCGAGAGAAGTATTGTAATACCTCTAAGGGAATTCCAGTTAAATTTTTGAAGACGTGACTAGTTGATATGGATGTTAAGAGGTTAAAATTCTGCTCATAGTTATTTGTTTATTTGATTGTGTATATATAAATGCCAAAACTTAAGTTGGTTTAAAGAAAGTTGTTGCTAATTAGAAGTAAAGCGATGGAATTGAGAAACTTTTTTGAAGGATGTGGATCTTTGTTTGTAAATAGATAGGTAATTTATTTCAAACAGTCGGGCGGGTTGAAAGAAATCAAGGACTGCAGTATACAGTATATCACAAATTGAGTAGATGTTTGACTTGTTATGAAGTATAGAGATTTGTTTAAGTTGGCATAGTTGTGCAGTTTTAAGTGCGGAGATTCCATTGAGAAAAAATTAAGAAGAAAGAGTTCAGGAATTATTGTGGAAAAACTGAAAATCGCTATTTTCTTTAAAGTAAAATACCTTCGTAATTATAAAAGATATGAAAAAGCACTCCAGGTAGAAGTTGTTCGGTTTAATTAGCTACCTGTACAGCTGGTAGCAAAATGAAATGCAAGATTGCGGTTTCCAAGATATATACGAGGATGGTATGATAAATACCTGTTTTAAGGAAGGCAACACAATTGTTTTGCATTTAGTGCATTTATTTCTTGAGATAATTTCCTTGCATCTCTATACACTTAGTCCAACGATGTTCGAACTTTTTCAAGCCATCCGAATAATAGGATTTGTAGAACTCTGCAAAATAGGCTTTTGTTTCGGTAATGATCTCTTCATTTGACGTGAACCGCTTTCCGCCAAGTCGTTTATTCATGTTTGGAAAAAGAAGGATGTCTCCGGTGGCCAAAACCGGCGAATTTGGTGGATGAAGCACCAATTCGTATCATAATTGGACTAGCTTTGCTTTCGCAATTGCGGATGAGTGGGTCAGGGCGTTATCATGATGGTAAAGAATTTTTTTGTCCGCTAGATGGGGACGAATTCGTCCGATAAATCAGCATAGTACTGTGCTGTGATTGTCCTTCCCTTCTCCAAATAATCGATTAATATTATACTTTGCGAATTCCAAAAAATCGTCGCTATAACTTTTCCGGCTGATGGAATCGTCTTCGCCTTCTTTGGTGCACGTTCGCCGGGAAAAATCCCATTTTGCAGACTGACGTTTGGTATCGCCTACAGTCACATAACGTCGCAGAAACTCACTCGTACTGCGCTTAAACATGCCCAAACATTGCTTTGAAATTATCACGCGATTTCGTCTTTGATCAATCGTCAGAAGACGCGGCACATATTTCGCCGATAGCTTCCTCATACTCAATTTTTCGTGAAGGATGTTTTGCACACATTCAGTTGAGATGTTTACCATATTAGCAATCTCTCTAATCTTCACCCGGTGGTTTGCTAACACGATATCGTGAATTTTATTGATCGTATCGTCCGTGGTCACTTCAATGGGACGACCTGTCCGCTACTCATCAAACACAGATGTTCAGCCACGCTTAAATTCATTAAACCAGTAGTCATCGAATATGCTTGGTTCTTACAAACTGCATCCGACTTCCCTTTGATTTCTGCACACGTTTTCCCATCCAAAAAGAGAAATCGAATCACTGGCCGTTATGGAAGAAGAACAACTTCCATAAATTCATAAACTTGCTCATTTTCAACAGCTTTCAAAACAACACTGCTCGATGAATCTCTCCGAAATTTTGACAGACGTCGACTAAAGAATAGTCACTAAATTAAACGAAATAACTGGAACGACTGCCCAATGTTAAAAAAGTCGATCCGAGGTGTTAGAATGGATAAGCTGCAAAGGATGGTTACCCATCATTGTTGCACCCATTGCTTTTAATGAGAAAATCGCGCATTAGTAATCTAAAAATGATTTTATTATTTGTTTGAAATGTTTATGTTTACTTAAAAATATATTTGAAGATAGATAAATGTTGCATAATTTTATGATTATTATGATTTTTCGAAAATATTTCCGATAAATTATATCTTCGATGTTCCAAAATGTTTAATAGCATACTTTAATAAAGAAATAAGTACGACGTCTTAAAATAACCGTTTTTTTTCCTGCAAAATCTTAAACATTGGAATGCATACTGTTTACTTTTTAAGGAAAAGTGTACCCGCCGCTATGTTTCTAGGCGCAGATTTGCGTGAGGCAAAGTGACAGTTTGAAAACAAGAGCCTCAGGAAAAAACAATAGTGTTTTTAAATAGAAATTTCTGAAATAAACTAAAACAAATTAGCGTAGCTATTAAAAAGAATAGTTTTATTTTACTTACATGGATTCTTGTAATAAGTATGTATGTACTGTCTAGAAACTGCAATAAAACTGCAAAAAAAATAAAATCATTGCAATTTCCTAAGTAAACTTTGAGAATTAATAGTAATTGAACAGGCTTTCATGAAGATGAGTAAAATAAAGAACATACACATAATTATTATTTATTACAAACTAAAAAATAACGTGAGGTTATGCATTGCATGGTAGAAGCTTTGGACGTTTTAAGTAATTTCTAGAAAAAAACTTTTTTAGACTTTCTTATGATATTGGATGCCTTGATTTAGACTCCACACATTTCTGCAATTGTATGCACAACTTACCTTTTTTTTTACGAAAAACGCAAGTAAAATTGTTTAAATAACCTGAATACGTTAATCACTCATAAGATCGAACGTGCTAAATAAAGAAGGTCGTCTGCAACCGCACTACTCTAACAATTAAGCTCGTTATTTTGTCACAGTTTGCGTTAACGCTAACCTGGGCAAATATGCGGTAACAGCCAGAGGCGTGGCGAGCGCATAAAAGCTTACACATAAAATAGAAGGTAAGAAATAAATTATAAAACGTGCTGAAACACTTACCGTTTTAAAAGTCTTCCGTGAAATCACAAACTGAGTAACATCTGTTAAAATATTTGAGTCATTAGATATGTTTCCACAGCTGTTTCGGTGAAGTGAGTACGACGTGCGGAATAAATGTTTTTTAATGCCGAAAACGACCGTTCGACATCTAGCGATGTTATATTTGCATATTTAAAATAATCTTTGAAACAACTTAATGCATCTTCACACGCACCTTCACAAATTTGTCTTAATATAAGAAAATCGGAGTCTTTCTCTAAAACACTTTCAAATTTTCGTATTACGCACCAATTTGTTTCGCCTTCTACAGCGCATAACTGTGCGTGAACATCATTCACAATTTGAACAGAATCCACTAGCGACATCGAAACATTTTGTAATTTTTCTTTTCCCTCCGCTAGTCCGAAGTAATTGTTGTGAATAGTTTGTAAATCTCTTTTAACCTGACTATCTTGAAATATGTCCTGGCATTTCTTGATTGCTACAGCTTCTGTCGGATTGAATTTTGAAACTACCTTCTTTACTTGATCAAAATATTTGTTGCTGTAAAACGCAGCCTGCAACCATGTTCCCCAACATGTAACAATCGGCTGTGGTGATTCAGGTAAATTAGGACACAGTTTGTGAAATAGTCGGGTACGTTTCGGGGACTTTAGAAACACTGCCTTTGTACTAGCAATCAATGCATTTACTAGTGGAAAACATGTAGGAATCGTTTGTGCCGCAAGATTTAGAGTATGGATTTTACACGTTACATGTAAGAAGTTACCACTGTGTTCTTTAAGAGATCGGCCCAAAGAACGCATGATTGCGGCACCATCACTCATAAACATTAAAAGTTGCTTAGTTGAAACTTCAAATTTATTCAATGAGTTCAACACCACCTTTAAAATCTTATCGGCACCAAGTAAGAAGAAGGATGATGGTCGATGTGGTTCTATTGTACGTACCATTACATTAACCACAGAATGTTTTTGACGACCTGTTGTTTCGTCCACACACAACCACAGTTTTTTAACTTTCACGAGCAAATGGCACTACATTTCGTATCGATGTCCGACTAGGTAATTTACAGTCCGCATATTTATTCCAGAAGGAGACAAATGCTTCTTTGTCTAGTAAACGAAACGATAGATTACATAAAATAAGAGTAACGCATAAATCAAATGTAAATTTTTCTTGGTCTCGTATGCCACTTTTTGTAGAAGAATGCTGTTTGCTTTCGATGTGACGTTGACAATGGCTTCTGGACCAACACATTAAAGGGATTTTACAAACTAGACATTTAATTTTAGCGCCATCAAAAATTAAGTCTGGCATGTCCACTATAAAGTTTTTAACTGTGTCTGCCATCGGTCGTTTTCGCGACAGACCTAACTGCGACGTTTTTAAAGCAAACATAAGCGTACAATTACGAAATAAGTTACGACAGCCTACATATACACAGAACTACTCGCATACAGCATCGATTTAGTACTGACGTTGTGAACGCGTCAAATAAATAATCGCCGACTCCGCACCACATATCTACTACACTGACTGTTGCCGCTGTTTGCCCAGACTAGTTAACGCGATCGTTCCAGTTGTCCTTTAATTCAGTGAGAAGAGTATTCACAGTCGGTAATGCAGATTTTGACTCAAAGCGCTATCTGTCTCCAAACGCGAGTAGTGCTCATACCACTTTCGTAAACAAACATGGTTTGCCAAAGTTATTTTTGTAAAGGTATTACATGGAATGTTGTTGATAACGAAGAAATCCATTATATATATATCATTGCGTTGTTCTAATTTACAGACACGATTGAATACAGATTTGAAACATATTTTGGAGAAACAAATGAAATCGTATAAGACCAGTTAGATTCCGTTCAGAAAAGATTAAAATTCCGAACAGAACAGAAATTGCTGGGAAAAAACTGAAAATCGCTATTTTCACTTACAGCAGATAAAATTCAATTGAAAAAAAATTCAAACCTAAGAAACAATTTTTCAAAAAATATCTGATATGGCGGGCGATAGGTGAACATGGGAATATTTCAAAACCGTATATTTTCACTGGCACCATGAATTGGAAAATTTACCTAAATGAGTATTTACGCAAGAGGCTTATTCCCTTTATCAAAAATAGAAATTTTCTGTTTTGGCCTGATATGGCAACATGTCATTACGTTGCCAAATGAATAGAATTTCTTCAAGAAAATAACATAGATTTTGTATCAAAAGCAAATAACGCTCCAAATACACCTCAGGTCCGACCAACTGAAAAGTATTGGGAATTATTGAAGAGAGGATATTCTAAAAGGAAAACCCCTGCGAAAAGCTTCAATTCCTTCAGACGTATAGTGACGGTTTTAGCCCAAAAAGTTTCAAAAACTAGTGCTGCATCTTTAATGAGCAATGTAAGAAGAAAGCCACGTCAAGTAGGTAGACTAGGAGTGTACGAACCTTACCATAAGTAAAAGTTTATATAAATATCTTGCTTATCATTTCAAATAAAGTTAATTATTGCTGAAATATTGCGTTTAGTTTATAGGTATTTTTTAATTTTGTGTCAAGAGTTACCGAGCATACTCTAATTCATTGGATGGAGGATAGTAACAAGAAGAAAATCGGTATTATTAAAGAGTGAACATTTGGTGGCTATAATAAGGGATGATTGGTTTCGAAAGCATCATAATTTACATAACTTCTTTTTAATCAATTTACCAGTGAATTTGCACGTGCAGATAATGAAGCTGCCCTACGATTTCCTCAAGAATTATTATCAATAATTTAAAATGGTGGATACTTAGCTAAATAGGTTTCTAACGCCGATGAAACACTGGGTTATACTAAAAGCGTATATTAAAGCGCATACACATACCTAAGAAAGAAAAAAGGGTGCATGGCTTTAAAAGCCGCAAAGGAAAGGTTGACACTGCTACTTTGCGGAAATGCTGCTGAAGATTTTAAGTGCACACCACTATTAATCTATCAATCAAAAAATCCTCGTGTCCTTAAAAACGTAGAAAAAGGGAAACTACTGGTGGTAATAAAAAAGCATTGATGACAAGTTCAACTTTTAATGATCGGCTAATTAAACGCTTTTCTGCGGTAGTTGAAGCGTATTGCATATTTTGAAGGTCTATCAGTAATGGATAATGCTATCTGTCATTCGATGAACTCAGAAAGAATGAAAATAGACGTTTGAAATTCTTCTTTTAAATCCTGTTTTCTTTCTTTTAAGTTAGTGCTCCAAACCATTTTGTAATAAATCCTCTCCGGTCGTTTTTCTAAGGTTCTTTAGTTTATTTTTCTTGGTTATTTTCTTCAAGGTGTTTTATAGTTACTTTTAACGGTCTCTAATACTTTTAATATTGTTTTAAATTGAATTTCTAGATGAGTATTTCCGAAAAGCGTCTGTTGTCAGAAAAATATTTTCTGTCTATCCACTTGTTTACTCGTTGTCGCAGGAATGCCAATCCAATGACTTGATACTTTTGTGGTTGGCCTAACGATGATCATTTTCAATATTATAGATGATGTAATTTGTGTTGTGCATGGATGTTGTGTGTTTTTTACAAAAAATATTTTCAAGATGTACACTGCTGGCTCAAAGAAAAAAGAAATTGTAGTTCTGCATTTAATAAAAACTCTTAACACAAGGAAATTGATAGTCTTTATTCAATTATAAAATTTATTTGACACAAAAAAATTAAATCTTCGTTTTGTCGAAATGTCCACCTCGACTATTAATAATTGCGACACACACTTGCGGCGTTCTTTCTATCAATTTCGTCAGAGTAGCGGGTTCCATTTTAAGCCAGATTTCTTCTAGTTGTTTCCATAACGATTCCTTGGAAGTTGGAGGATTTATTTTCACCTGCCTATCGAGTTCCTCCCACAAAAGCTCTATGGGATTAGCATCTGGGCTTTGAGGAGGCTATTTCATTATTTTGATATTGCTTTCGCGTTCCACCGATGGTAAATATTTTTCGGCACAGTTTAGAAGTGTGTTTCGGATCATTATCATGTTGAAATATAAACTAGTAGCGCTCTTTTCTTCAAATTCCATCTATTTTAACCAAGTCTACTACGGATGCGGCGCAAAAACAATCCCGAACCACTACCGATCCGCCCCCATGCTTGACTGTAGGTACCACACGTGATTCTGCTGCTCGTTGTCCTTTCAATCTTCGAACGAACGTTCTTCTCTTGGAACTGAAGAGCTCAAATTTGGACTCATCGATCTATAAAACATTTTTCCACTGGAGCCGTTTTATTTTATTTTGTTTGCGTAAGAGTGGTTTACGCAACGCTACTCGACCAAATAAACCACCCTTTCTTGACCTTCTTTTCACGGTTAAATTAACTCGTTTTTCGGGCTCAATACTTATTTTAGCCGTTATTTCAGGTGCAGTTTTTCATATATTCCGTTTACTCATCATAATTATTCGACGATCTTCCGCTGGTGTTGTCACTTTTCGTAGTCCTGTTCGTTTTCTATTTAATAGTGTGCCAGCTTCTTGATATTTTTTGAAATTATAGTCAACAGTTACAGGCGACGTAATTTCAATTTTCTTGCGATATCTCTGTTACTTCGGTCAGGATGAAAAGCAACAATCATTGTACGGATTTTTAAAAGCAACTCTCTGGTTCTCGGCATTTTAATACTAATTTTAGATAATTTTATTAAGGATATTCACTGTTTAAAAGATCAATAACCATGAAATCTAAATTCATAATTTTAGTTCGGGTAAATAGGAAATTGTCATCTTTGTTTGCACTACATTAAATATTTATTGGTGAAGTATCAGAGGAGTCTTTTGCGGAATTTTTTAATGTGATATCTTTCTTTTATTTGTAGGTAAATAATTATATCCCCTAAATAATTTTCTAAAATCCAAGCAAAAATGTAGGTGGGCAAATAATTATGGCCGGTAATGTATATTATTAAAAATAACTGGTAACTTTGATTATCTCCCCATAAAGTAATATTATTGGAGTCTTTTTTTAACAGAAATAACTAAAAATAATTCGAATTCTGCAAATATTAAATTAAATTTTAACATTTAACGAATATTAAAATTAAAATAATAAAAATTAATAAAACAAGGTATAAGTGCCCCCTATTTTCCACTATAAAACACATCGTGTACATCTAGCAAAATGTTGTTTTTGAAGTTATTTTAAATACGACTACTAACGCATCAGTTTTGACAGTGTCACCGTTCTTTGCATTTCAAATACTCTCGTTCATGCAGTCTTCCATTTTAGGCTCTTTGTATTCAATCCTACTTTTTGCACAAGAATAGCTTACATTTTTGCGTACTCTACTCCATCTGTAGTACACCTTAAATTTACGAATTTTCATCATAGGTATTGTTCTTGAAGAGTTAAGTTATAGAAAGCATCGATAAAAGTAAAATTAAAATATGTGCGAGGCTTTCATGTCCACGCTCTAACGTTTAATTTTGATTCATTATTTTGAAAACAGGACACATCTTATGTGCGACCTAAAACCTAAATTCAAATAATGAAAGCGAAAATTTGACTTTGCATTAAGAATAATGACACTTTTGCTTACAAACGTAGCGTATACAGTCATACAAAGCTGCGTACACATTTGAAATAGGATTCTAGTATTTCAGTCCATAATATGTGCAGACATTAAAACTAAATGATGTCATAGAGACTTTATATTGCATGTAAATTTGCTGTAAATTAAGGTTTTATCCAAATATGTAAAGGTTATTCGTTATAGTTATAAAATGATACGTGATTTCAAGTGTGTACGTAGCTTTGTATTACATATACCGCCATATATTTATTATGCACAGTCTCAGAACAAACAACACGAAGTGAATATTTATTAGTGGACTTGGCTAACATCAAAACACGTCACTGTGCAAGTATGAATAACTTGGGCAAATGAATTATTGTAGTATTCTAAAAATAGACGTTACGGAATGGCTAATTTTTAATGAAACGTATTTCTGCGAATCTCCTTGCAGGAATAATGCAAACGATGTTAATTTTTCCCATATTTTGTTACAGATGAACAAGAACGTGTACAGAAGAAAACCTTCGTCAACTGGATCAACTCCTATCTATCTAAGGTAGGTTGAAGGAAAGAGTAAGATGCTTTTATCAAGATGGAAATTTGATTCTTGACCATATTGTAGATCGTAGATTGAAAATTTTTTGGATTTAAATTTAGAAATAAGTCGCCTGGCAAGTACACAAGATCTCATGTTGTGTGGGTATTAATATCGGAATAAATCTAAAAATATTTGGAATGGGAGAATCAAGCTTATCGTTTAAAATTAATTCCCAGAGTATTACACTGGAATGTTACGAAATGATAACTTTTATGAAATGAAATTCTGTCTCAAGAATTTTTTAATTTTCTGTTTAACAATAAACCAGAAATAGTAAATATTAATTTTTAAGACGTCAAATATTCTGCATAATGATCATGTAACAAGTATTAATAGCAACATAATGGGAATCTCATTCGACTGATAGCTTGTTGATTGAATTTATTCTTCATTTAACTAGAATTATTTTTTCTTAAAAAAAAAATACATTTTTAATGATCAGCTTTCTATATTTTGAAATTTGAATGATTACGCTACCCAAAAATTTGAAGTGTTATATCTTGAAAGTAATTATGACTGAGGATTCACTTCAAAATAACTTTTTACATATCAAACATTCATAAAGTAGCCGACTTTATTGGCCGTAGAAATAATGTAATGATTACACATAGCCTATTAACTTTATAGAGCGATTAAAAATTTCATTACAGCAGAGTTAATTGATACACAAATTATACAGATTTTGGTTTATACTAAAAGCCTTCTCAAGAAGTCAGTTATCTGACTACGTTATCATAAAATAAAGATATTCTTCATTTGAATATCTTTATTATTATATCCCTGGACTCGAAAGAATGTGCCTTTCTGAATCGCTCGTTTTCGAAACGCGTTTCTTCTAGTTATAAGGTCTAACTGCTGAAAGTCGTGTGTTTGTTTTTATTAACGCATGCTATATACCCTCAAAAAATAGGTAATATATTCCAGGTATGAGAAATATAGTACCTTTTAATATAATTTATTACACCTTTCATTATCTAGGAACAGACAGATTTTTTTAATAAAACAATTGATATTAAAAAACACGTACCAAATATTAAACGGTAGCATAATAGTATTAAAATTATAACAAAGATTTTTAACATGGTAATAAGGCTTGTTATACTCACTTTTATTTGTATTATCTATTTTTTGAGTGTACTATCGTATTTCTGAAATCCCCGTTAAGTTCTGACACAAAAGGTGCAACCCTAATTTTAGGACACTAGCAGGTACCTGCTAGTGTCCTAAAATTAGGGTTTTTTTGAAAAAATCGGCATTTACAGAAATCGTTTTCCGGTAGTGCACATTAGACCGCTATGATTATCGATACCTAGCATAGGCAAAAAAGGACCAAAGTTGCTAACGAGATACGTAATATTTTGTTAAGTTGGTATGATATGCTTTTGTTAAAATGTTATTTTTTAACGGCATACCCTATATACTATTTTAGTTTCAATTTTTGGCAAAAATTCTAGACATGAAAAGTAGTCTAAAATCAACCATTTCTTTGTTGTGGCGATTTTTGAAACTGAACTACAGTTAATTCTGCCAGTTTGTCATGATAGTATTTTGCATGAGGATCTTCGGTTACCGCCATAAGAACCAACACCTGATTCTCTTCGTTTAGGATAGGTTTTTCTTTAATCGGTTTCCGGTAATGAACATTAACTGCTCAGAAGAAATCCCGTGAAGATAGTTGCAAGGAACGATTTTGTATTGAAAATTTACGTAACTGTAGATAATTGCGCCATCGTTAAAGACTAATTTTCATTAAAATATTGGAGTGATTTTATTGTATGTAGTATTTAAAATATGCTTTAAAACTAACGAAAATTCACAAAAGGTAGCCTAGTTCCTAACACTTGAGTAGCCCCGAGCCCACAAATCTCTCAGAGTAAGGTTTTTCCGTAGTTAATCTTACTTCTCCAAATTTGCCAAATGCTTGTATGGGTGGTGAACACACACCCATGAGCTCAGATGTGTGATATCCTTTATGGCCGGTCAATGCTTCCCTGTAAACAGGAAAAGCTTTTCTGTGCGTAACTGTAAAGATTTCCAGCAGTCACTTAATGGCTGTTGGCTTAAGGCTTCTTCCCAGATAGCGGTAAACTCTATTGATATCAGTTCTTCCTTCGATAACTTCATTACTTACTTTTGACTTAAAGGAGCTCCGTAGTTAAAGATAGTACGTAGTTCTGTTGTGGATACAATTGCTGTTATATGTCAACATACGTAATAATTGTTCCAATGATTTATTTGCCTCAACGATAGCAAACCATACCCCCAACTGGACCTCATAACAAGAAAGATATTGTCATGAAAAATTTCCAGTGGTTTTTATTACTTACAACTGAGTAATCTTAAAAGAAGTCACATAATCCTTTCTTTTTCCTTCTTAATTTCAGCGAGTTCCACCGCTTAGAATAGAGGATCTGATTGATGACTTAAGGGATGGCACAAGACTTCTTGCATTACTAGAAGTATTATCTGGAGAGAAATTGGTAAATGCATTTGTCGATTAAGATATTCGGACTAATTATAATAAAATATCTCTTATTATTTAGCCTGTTGAAAGAGGACGAGTTTTACGTAGACCACATTTCCTCAGCAATCACAACACAGCCTTACAGTTCTTATTGAACAAACGAATCAAATTGGTTAACATCAACGCCAGCGATCTAGTTGATGGACGACCACCAATCGTACTTGGACTTATATGGACTATCATATTATACTTTCAGGTTAGAATTTTTTTTATTTGCTTCTTTTAGTCAATGTACTTAGACATGTATACTTGTAAAGTAACTTAGTCAGATGAATCTTGTTTTGAAGTAGTTTTTATTGCTTTTGAAGTGTACTAATACGGTAACACTTTAATGATACATATGTGTTAGAAATTTGATGTAGAACTTACATTTCACCAGAAAAACATTTTTATTGTTTTAACGCAAGGGTAGATTACTGTAAAATGTTCCGAATATGGCCACAGGAGGTGTTCATGATCCCCTGCGATCTTGTTTAACTCAAATTTGGCTCCATTCTACTTAATTCCTAAGATTTTAAAATTTGATCAAATTTGATGTAGAATACTTTTTTATCTTCCATGAGTTTCAGCTTTAGAAGAGGAAATATTATACTATGTATCTATCGTAGAGAAAAAACATTTTTCGCTGTCATTCTATGACTATTAGTCAAATTGAAAGCTATTTATCTTTATGAATAGGCCTGGCATAATCGATCTTCGCGACAGAATCGGATTAGTCGCATGGCCCGCTTATTATAAGTAAAGAGTGTATGTGTGACTCACACCTGACAGAAGTGGAATTTAGAAATCAATACCCTACGGTAAAAAATAAAAACTGACGCAATAAAAATGTTTGGTAAATATAGCGAATATGCCTATGCACGCGTTGAAGTGTTTCTATGGCAATTTTTTTTGTGAAAACGACATTTGTTATGTATGCAATGTAATAGCCGTAAAAAAGTAAACAAAGTAAATTGTAGTTAAATACTTGAAAAAACCTCGTCTCGGTAAGGAATCGAACCTGACACCTCCCACTTGCCGGACGGGCGTGCTAACCACTATACCACAAGGACCTTGATGCCAGGAACTTTTACTTTTTAATATCTCGTTATTATTTTTATCTGCTAATATATCATAATATTTTGACAGACAATTCTTCATTCTTTTTATTCTTACACGCCAAGTACACTAATTAATTAATATATTTTGGCTGCCGTCGGTGAATTATGAAAATCTGTAATTTCTTTGGAATGTCCGACGTAATTAATTACTTGAAAAAATCTCGTCCCGGTAAATTCCAAGGAAATTACAGATTTTCATATTTCACCCACAGATACAGATTTTCATAATGTACCGACGGAACCAAAATATATTAATTAATTAGTGTACTTGGCGTGTAAGAATTAAGAATTGTCTGTCAAAATATTATGATATATTTGCAGATAAAAATAATAACCAGGTATTAAAAAGTGAACTTTCCTGGCATCGAAGTCCCTGTGGTCGTTAGTGCGCCCGTCCGGCAACCGGGAGGTGCAGGTTCGATTTCTTACTTGCACGAAATTTTTTCAAGTACTTAGTTAGGTCGGAAATTCCAAGGAAAATTACAAATTTTCATAATTCACCGACGGAAACTAAAATATATTAAGTAACAAAATAGTTTCTTCAAAAATCTGCTGTACTTAATACCCTAAATGTATGAGTAACTATAAATATGTAGTAAAAAGCACTTTTGTTTTTTAGAAATAACGAATATATGTATTTATATTAATTGCTTTTTAAAATTAAGGTTATGTTAATTTTAACACGTCACATAATAAGTTTGACTTCAATAAATAATATAATAAATAAACGTAACTTCTTAACAGCGTGGACAAGATTGGTGAAAAATTTGTACCGTTTCCACATTTGTCTCGGTGAAGGATGTTCGCTGTGTGAACTTTACACAATACTTTGGCATCATTATAATTCAAATCCGGAAATTCACTGATAAATTTAGTGACTTTATCAGCCAACGGTCGTTTATTTTCCTTGCGTACGTTAGACATACCTACGTACATATATATCTTTATACTTATGTGTAACGCTGCGAAAGGTTGAGGAGAAACTGTTGCAATAAATCAATAATTTCATTCGCTGGGGTAGTTCATGCCGATTCGTCTGTACACATACGTCGCGTCGTGGATCGCGCAACCTCACTCCTAACCTGGCGCGAAGCGCTCTGTGCCAGGCCTATTTATGAATTTTTAATATTACTTGCAACGCCGTCCGTTGACAGTTATAGCAACTAATCGATCTACCCTAGCAATGCATATTAAATCATCAAATTCACCTTTACCAGAAGTAATTAGCGCGGTTTATTATTTGTAGATAAAACTTATCTAATTCATAGCCAATGTGTTTTAACAAATTCTACAAATAAAAACATCTTATAAATCTTAAGGCTATTTAACATGATTGCCAATGCAACGTAGTAAACAGCACTTGTTACACAATATACGTAATTTTTTCCCTGAATAAACTCTATAACTTGATTATTAGAGCCAATCGAGTTGAATCGATCGCCGTCCTGGAAATGAGAACATTAAAGTAACCACCAATTTCGGGTAGTAGTTAGGTATTAAATGGATCGTATTAGGGTGCCCCAATTAGTTGTAATTTTCGATTAAGTTTGATTTCGTGACGATTTTCTGATCAGTTTGAGATATATATTGCATCTTGTTACTTTAACCTACAGGTAAAATTGACAGCCCAACAATTCGAATTAGTTTTGTGTTAATAGTTGAATAATTGACAATATCTAAGCAGGATGTTGCTGTATTTAACTACATATCTGTTAGTTCTCCCATGCAGCTAACTTGCTAGCTTTCTGAACGATTCAAAAAATGTCAACAACTTTCTTCAATCTTAAACTTAGTTTAGATGTAAGTGACAGAGAATTTCGCTTTATTTTGGAATGAAAATTATCTTGACGAATGCTTACAGATGGTTCTTTGTACAGTCTCCATCCATTACTCATTGTTGAAATATGAGAAAGTCAAAGAAAATAATTTTTTACAATTTTTTACGGACTGTTATATTTTGTATCAGGTGGCCCATTTATGGTGTCACGCGCAAATTACTCAAAATTATCTTGGTTTCAGACCTAAGTTATGATGTACGAGGAGAGTTTTTATGTTATCTACCTAGCTATGAAAACAACATGCTATCGCAACAATATTCTTATATCAAGTTTCTGCAATAATAGTTTGGTTCCAATCGCTTAAAATTTGTCATTTGTATATCAATTTAAAGAAGCGAAGATAAGTGATTTGAATATTGAATCCAGAAGCGTCATGAAATTTCTATCGAAACAAGGCAGTAGCCCGAAGAATATCCATGAGGGAATGGTGGCAGTGTATGGAAAAAATATCGGTGCAAACAGTTGAAATGGGGCAAGGAATCCATTTATGATGACCCAAAGTATAGAAGACGTCTGGAAGCACGGACTGAAGAAATCGTCAACAAAGTTGAAGATTTGGTGCTGACTGACCGCCAAGTAAAAGTTTCAGTTATTGCTAGAGAAATAGGAATATCAGAAACGAGTGCTTTTAAAATTCTACACGAAGATTTAGGAATGAGCAAAGCGTTGCCACGATGGATTCCCAGGTTGCTCAGTCCCGAACAAAAACTGTGACAACAAATTTGCGAGGAGAATTTGAAGACTGCTTCTATAGAATTATAATCGGGGATGAGACCTGGGTACACCACTGGGACGCTTAAAACATCCATCTTACTGTCCCGAACTCGTCCCCTGTGACTATTGTCTTTTTCAAAACTCAAAAAACACCTGAGAGGGCGTCACTTTTTATCGAGAGATGAATTGAAATTAGTAAAAATTTTTTTTTTCGAAGGCATAGCGTTATTAGAAAAACGTTGGAATAAGTGTGTTAATGTTAATGGTTCTTACGTTGAAAAATAAAATTCTATTTATCGTTTAACTTGTTGTTTTCATAGCTAGGTAGATAACTCCCCTCGAATATAATGATGGGCAAAAGTCCAGAAACATCTAAATATCTCCAATAATGCTGCAGGTATTGCTATGAAATTCAGTACTTTTAGGTAATTGATTATGAGGACCAAAATGAAAATATCGGCATTTTAATCTGACTTCCGATTTAACCGGAAGTCACCTTCAACTTTGAAACTTTAAATGAAACATCTTGTATATGTTTATATTCTGTCGGAGCACAATATTGCAATTTGAAAAATATATAGTTTTCTACATTTCATTTAATAGTATACCAAGATATCATTTTTAATTACAGTACATCAACATAGCGGAAACAAGAAATGAAAGAGCGGTCTTATGTATACGTTACAACAAAATGTGTGAAAGTCAAGTTAAAATGCCATATTTCATTTTAGTCCTCACAATCAGTTACTTACAAGTACTGAATTTGATAGCAATACCTGCAATATTATTGGAGATATTTAGGTGTTTCCGAACCTTTGACAATCACTGTACATAGATAACTAGTGGCCAATCTCACCGACATGTCTTAAATTATAAGGACTAAATATCATTTAAACTGATAAATCTTACCTATGGCGCATATTTAAGGCACGCTTACACGCAATCATTTGAATGATGTCATCCTTAGATTAAGCAATACTTTTCAAAACACCATGCACATGGTTGGAAAATCAATTTTTTTCTGTAAATTATGTTACATAGTTAAGTTAAAAATTAAGTGATCTCGATGAGATTGGCAATTAAATGAATTAATTTCTTTTTTTTTCAAATGTGGCATTTTTTTAAGACAATCTTAACAGTAATCAATTTTGAATAAAAGAAAGTAGATACTAAAACTGTGTGTTAGCTCGCGGAAATATGACCAGGGTAGTTCCTTATTCGTTTTGCCAATGACAGAACTTAACCACTAGTTTTAATTCTCAAATATTTAGGATTAATAATATTTTGATGATGTAAATGCCAAAATTGCTACTTGCTTTATTGTTTCTTTTGTTGAAAATGTTTCATCCCATGTTAATTTTAAGTTGTGTGAATAAAGTTTTACTCAGAATTGGTTACTTTTCAAGATCTTATTTACGAAAATAATATATAACCAATGTAAGTTAAATGGATCCCCAGTATACGCTGAACACAAAACAAAAAAAAACAAAAAATAAATAATTTTTCAATCAATTCACCAAATTGTTTTATGCACTTGTTCCGTTTAAGCAAAACCCCTCGCATTTATTTTTTAAACAGCGTTACCTTAATTAAGATTCGAACTGTTCATTAAACTAGACGACTAAATCGCAATTTTTGTTCTTATCTCAACGCCATCTATCCTTGCGATGCAATATCAAAAGAAAGTATCAGAAAACTCATCCGTTTAACATTTAATTGAGCATAAATCATTATAAATCCTGCAATTTCCATCCCACTAATGATAGCTAGTCTGTTTTATGTTCATCTAGCAAAAAATCACAGCAAGATATCTCTTTCTCGAGCAGTGTACATTAGCTGGTTAGATTGTTACAGATGGATAGTATCTGATCTCATCTGACCACCGTATTAATTATATATCGCTGGCTGAGTTTAATTGACTGTTGTCGAAGGAAATTGCCAACGTATTTTGTTTATTAATCAGTCTATTAATCTATTGAATCGGTTGGCTTGTTAAGGAAATGGCACGAGGTGGATAGTTTCGATTATTAATTGGAAAAAAAGGGAAAATAAACATCGTCTGCAAGATACGAGGAACATGTGACACAAATTGTAAATTTTAGTCTCATTAAACGCCTGCAATCTGGTATTTCTTCATGGGTCTTAATTAAGATATACATACTTTTACAATAAAAGCGATGAAAGTAAAACGAGTTAAAATAAAACATTTGCTATGGATTACGGTTATGAGTTGTTCGGAATTAATCCAGATCTCCAATTTACATTTTTAAGGCAATATTCGGATTTTGCATAAATTTTGCTAAGCAAGACCAAAATTATTGACATCTAAATATTTCTGTCAAAGAGGAACACATTTAGTAACGTAGATGCTCGATGACAGAGACCACAAGTTCCTTGACGTGGATTGTTCTCTTCAGGAAGTGTTTTACGTTTAATTTTTGTTCAATAACTGATAACTGATAAGCAAAACTTCATACTGAAAATTAATTTTCTGATTTTCATTTGCTGTATTCCTTTTACCAATTTGAATGGAGATTAAATGAGACACTTGCTACAGCTAAGCAGTTTATAACTAACAATAAGTTCAAAGTAATTTGAACTGAAATTAAATGAATGAGTGGTGTGGGGGAAATTCCTGTTTTGCGAGAATTATTGATTACTTTAAAAGAGAATTTTTTAAGTTAATATCGTACGTAGTATACAGGTGTCCCAACCTTAAATAATAAGAACCAAAAATTTTCTGATGACATAATCAGAGACTTATTTTGTTGTTTTAAATGGAATACCTGTATATTATTACGTATTTGCTTTCTCATTCTAGAAATAAACCAAAATAATATAGATTTAATGTGACTCTTTCTAACAGATTTTGAGATATGTATTTATAAAATGTCCCCGGAAAACTTAAATACATCTATTTCTTAAAAAAAACCGTGCAAATACATTTTAGTGTAAATTTGTACTAGATTAAATCGCACACTTCAGACATTGTATTAGAACGCCTTCGAAATATACAGGCGGTTCAGTATTGAATACCAAACATTGCCAAATTCAAACGCCAGAAGCGTAATTTTTTTTAATGGCACCATATATATTTTCTATATCCACCATATAGGAAACTTATATTTAACATTTTTATATAATAATGCATATGTCTAATATTGAAAGTAAAACAGATATTTACACTCCTGATTTGGACATTGCATCCAAGTAGTTTCTGGTGTTAGTATTGTTATTATTATTTTGGTTTATTTCTAGACAGAGAAACCAAGAACCTAATAATATACAAGACGTTCCATTTAAAAGAACAAAGTAGGGGCCGGGTTCGCAATTTATCGAACATCCTGTATACATGGAAATATTTTTGAAAGATACTCTATTAATTTTTCGACAAGTGGAAAAATTCCTTGCCACCAAATGGATTTTTAAATGCCTTTATGTTATTCTCACTACATCTAAGCAGGTTACTTACAATGATTGTTCTTTTTACCACTTATAACTTACAATACAAATAAGGGATAAAAGTGGAAAGATAATATCTGATGAAGAAAGGATTATGGAACGATGGAGACAATACTTTGAAGAATTAACATAGCTAAAAACAAATGAAGAAGAAAAAGAGGAAGAAAAAAGAGACATACCTGAAACAGAAGCGATAAAAGAAGAATTAGTAGTAGCAATAAACAAGATAAAATTGGGTAAAGCATCAGGGAGAGGCAATATATCGTCTGAAATGATAAAATATATGGGAGAAGAAGGAATAAAAGATTTAACAGCATTAATAAATGATATAATAGAAAACATACAAATACAAAAAAAAATGGAATTCAGGTGCTACCAATATACAAGAAAGGGGATAAAAGAGAGTGCAGTAATTATAGGGGAATAACGCTAGGAAGTGTCCCAGAAAAGTTGTTTGCAAGAATTATAGAAAAAAAGAATCACAAATAAAGTGGAGGTTACAGTAGAAGACACACAGTGCGGTTTTAGAAGTGGGAGAAGCACGCAAGACCTAATATTCATCATAAGGCAGGCAAGCGAAAAACTAATACATAAGAACAGAGATATACACATCTGCTTCATAGACCTCGAGAAAGCTTTTGACAGAATTCGTAGGGAGGACATATGGAAAGTATTGGCAAAGAGACAAGTAGAACAATAGAAATTATTAAAGCAATGTACCGGGTGGCCAAGTAAGAATGGCAGCCGGCTATATCTCAGAAACTAGTAATCACAGAGCTTTCGGATAAAATCTTTTTTAATAAACGTAGTCAAAAGAAAACACTGGAAATGATTTTGAAGTTTGTAAGATGGCCAGAAGATGGCGTAACGGTCACGACTATGTATAGAATTAATTCATCGTGTTTTGCCTAATATTTGCGTTTTATTCCCAATGTAATTCTCTTTCTTTTGCATTAAATACATTTTGTCGTATATTCTAAAGTAAAGTGGTGGGTAGGCTTAACCGACTTTAACCATCTTGGCCTCGTTTAAAAGAGCTTTATTTGATCTATCAAATGCAGTTTTGATCTACTTCTTATGAATTGTTTCCCCGCCACTAGAGGGCGTTATCCGACTTTATAACAAATAAAGCGGCTTTCGCAAAAATTTTAAATAGGAAAAGTAGGGAATTAAAAACACAAGACGTCGATGAAAACCGCATCTCGATATCTTTTCTCTAACCGGAGATATTAACGAAAAAATATAAATATTTGTTGCACCTGGACGACCCGGTTTTGCCAACCGTTTACTGTTTTTTTTAAATTTCTAAATATAACCATATTAGTAAAAATAGAAAAATATACGCTATTTCAAAGATAATTATTTATTTTAATGCCTCATCAATAAACTCGATCCCATTCTTCTAACGATTTCAACTTGAAATATACAATAAAAATTTGATTAGCCTACTGTGCGAATTTCGAAAAGCAATATTATTATTTATTTAACACTGTGATGCCCCTTTGTAGAATATAACATAAATGAATCAGTAGCTTCTAAGATGTTCTATCTTCCATCATTTTCATGCATGATTCTATTTTCTGTCAAAACAGCTGTCTCGACTTCTGCCTGTGAAATGCTTCGAATTGCATTTCTTATTTGAAGAATCATGTCTTCTCTTGTAATGGGCCTGGTAGTAAAGCTGCTTTATTTGCGATAAAGTCGGATAACGCCCTCTAGTGCCGCCCTTTTGTTAAAATCGGTTAAGCCTAACAGGAGTAACCGACATTTATTTAAAAAAGCATATGACGTCTCTCCACCACCTTACTTTAGAAAATATGGCAAAATGTGTTCAACGTAAAAGAAAGGGAATTGTATTGGGAATAAAATGCACATATTTTCGATAACCCTTAATTAGACAAAACACGATGAAAACGTTAATTCTATACTTAGTCGTGACCGTTACGCCATCTTCTGGTCATCTTACAAACTTCAAAACCATTTCCGGTGTTTTCTTTTGGCCACGTTTATTAAAAAAGATTTTACCCGAAAGCTCTGTGTTTTTGAGATATATCTGGCTGCCATTTTTATTTGGTCACCCGGTACAATGGAAATACAAATGATTGTAAGAACAAAGAACGAGGAATCGAAGGAATTTTTAACCAAAACCAAAGTCAAACAAGGACGTGTATCGAGTTCACTAGTACTTAATATAGTATTAGACATAAAAAAAGACGAAGAATAGGATGAAAACATTGAAACTAGGATATTGGAAAATAAAATAGACACAACTATCCGAACTAATGTTCGTTGACGACATGGCTCTGCTAGCAGAAACTGAAGAAGACCTGCAATCCAATATAGAAGAGCTGAACAAAGAGTTAATGAAAATAAACATAAAGATAAATATAGCTAAAACAAAAAGTATGGTTAGTAGTGAATAGTATTTCAACCACAGGTAAAGTTCACAACATACAGATAATGAGAAAACACATTGAACAAGTCGAAAGTTACAAGTATTAAGGCTCAATTGTAAATGACAGCAGGAAGATAGATATAGAAATAAACGAGAGATTAGGAAAAACATGAAAAATATTTAATATGATGAAAACAACCTTTTTAGGAAAGAAAGAGATACCCAAAAAAGTTAAAACAGACGTGGCGAAAAAATGATTATACCTACACTAATGTATAGTAGTGAATCATGGACTTTAACGGAAAAACATAAAGGACGAATAAATGCGTTGAAGATGAGGTATTTGAAAGAAATTCAGAGAAAGAGTGGAAGAGAATTAAGAACGAGACATATAGACGAAACCTACAAATTGAACCGGCAAATGAAAAATAACGGAGGGGCAGCTAAGGTGGTTCCGTCATGTATGAATGATGATATATTTAAAAAAAAGGTGTTTGAAACGCGAGTGATAGGAAAGAGTAGAAAAGGAAGGCCACGTAGAAGATGGGAAGACGTTATTAAAGAAGACACAGAGGAAAAAAGGATTAAAGTGGGAAGAAATTAAGCAGGTTACACGGGACAGAAAGAGATGAAGAGAGATTTGCAAGTCAGGAGGATGGACTCAACTTCCATACCGGCCTTACACCTAACCGTAAAAAGGCATAGGATTAAGTAAAGTAAAGTAAACTTACAATAAATTCAAAGTGGGCTGTAGCAAGGTCATATGTATTTACTGCAAACTGAGCTTACTATCTATTAAGCTCAAATCATCTCGGTTAATGTATAGTTTATATTTGTGGTTAGGGTAATGGTTTGTGAAGTTTTTTTAACTGAGTACTGTGTCTCAGTTCAGTTAAATACTTTGCGTTTCCTTTAATTATAGATGTAAATAGAAAGAATGCAAATTCTTAGTTACGTCGTACTTCATCATACTCCAAGTTTGTCTTACTTCAAACTTACTTGTAAGACGTTCTTCTTGTAAAAAGAATACAGTATTTGAGTTCGTGCAATATCTAGTTCAGTCAAGTTTTGTTCAATCTCCCAATTACGTTCTAAAACTATCTATAAAATGAAGTTCATGCCGATGGAATTTTTGAAACCATTTCTGTTGCAGCACAGGCCAGTTCAAGATTGTAGGAATAAATTTGGTGCAATTCTTTGCAAAATTTAAAAATAAAAAATGTGGTAAAAAATATATATAGTATATGCCATTACTATGGTAACAACCTGTATAAACTTCTGAACAACTCTAATACTTACACATCATCCTTATTATTGTAATTGCCATGACTGATAATTATTTTTAGTTTAAAACTTTTGAATTTATCCTTATTTAGTATTTATTATTAACAACGTTATACTTGCTTCTGCACTTATCTTTTAATTTTGTACGTCTTAGCTTCGTAAGAAGGATTTTGGACTGAGGCTGGTAAGTCAAAAAAAAAGTAAAAAGAACCAAAAAACCAAAGAAAGTAGTACCTATACACGAAAATCACAGAAAAACCAAACACTTACTAGCGTCTTATTTCTTATAATTTGCACACTTACAATTATTTTTGGCTACATCAACTTTTGATTTGTTTTTGAAACAATTCTTCTTTTCCCAATATTTTCTCTATACCTGATATGAATCCCAAATTTGAGATTATGAACTAATTTGATTAATTTTTTATCGTTTCATGTTTAGATTGAAGAGAATAGCAGAGCATTAGAATATCTGACTCACTGGGAAAGCACTAGTAGTCTAGAAAGTGCTGGAACGACTTCTTCGACCACCAAGGATCGATGGAAGCAAGGAGCGAGGAAGACTTTGCTGCAATGGGTGTCGAATGCTCTGCCAAGGTAAGAGAAGAATTAAGATTTTATTGCATTGTTTTAGGAACTTATTTCATAGCCTGAATCTATCGTTCAATAACAATAACTTTCTTGATAACTTACTCTTTATAACAGAAAATGGTCATGTAAACGTTTCTTTGAGGAAGATAGGATAATTATGGTTACAATTAAAACTTTGTTTAACACTTTTCAAGATTCCAAGAGTTGTATTTTGACGTTCTTGAGACTTTTTTAATCTTTAGTGCATCCTAATAAGCACCAGTGCCTTCCCTAAATTCGAAAATTTGAAATTTTATATTTTGTTTGTAGAAGTACCGACATTTTAGTTGTATGTATTGGTATAAGAACCCAAAGCTTTGAATAGTCTAATGTCACAGTTTAATAGGGCCAATTTGTACATTTCTTCAACTAACCAACTAAAAAACTAACCTCAAAAGGATGTGTTCTTTGTTTACTCAATCAAAACATCGTCTATTAAAAAAAAAAACACCTTATTGTTCCTTGAATGAAAATAATTACCTAGTATAATCTATCTCCACTGTAATTTCTCAATTTATTTCTTGTCGCCATTTCCATTCTTGATTAATATATCTATCATCTCATTTGAAATCACCTGCCAGTAGCCATCATATTCAAAATGACACAATATTAATTATCATAATCATATCACCGACACTGTATTATCTTCATATAGGGACGATATCGATTGTGAACCCAAGTACACACTTGTTAAAGTAGACGTATGGTTGACAGATATTAATTACTTTATAATCATTCTAACTATAAAGGTGATATTAATTGATGTTTGATGTTCAGCGTTCTAATAGACATAGTTACTTTGATGTCTATATTTTTATCATTCAATAATAGTTGAATTAACATGTGATATTTCCCTAAGGTGTTATTATAACTACTAGTTGTTTGATTGGACTATAGATGTAGAGAGGAGCATAATCCTGACGCATGAAGATTATGCTATGAATATCATGATAATAAAACTCTTCAGCACATCAAAATAAAAGACTGTAGACTGCATTTTTATCTTTTACAGCGATTCAGGTATAGAAGTAAAAGATTTCGGTGCCAGTTGGCGAGATGGCGTAGCTTTCCTAGCCTTAATAGACGCCATAAAGGCTAACCTAATTAATCTAGCAGAACTGAAGAAAGCCACAAACCGTGCGAGATTAGAGACAGCCTTCGATGTAGCCGAAAACGAACTCGGAATTACCAGACTTCTTGATCCCGAAGATGTTGACGTGCCTAAACCAGACGAAAGGTCTATTATGACTTACGTAGCTCAGTTCCTCCACAAATACCCGGAACCCAAGAGCTCTAGCAGTGATGCATTCACCACTCTACAAGAGAAATATAACGAGTTACTATCGTGGCTATTGAAAAAGACTCAGTATCTGGAACATCTCCAGCATACCAATTCCCTTCCCTTAGATTATGACGCTTATGTTTCATTTAAAAATGAAGTCGATGAGAAAGGGGTTACTTACAATAAATTAAAAGGAATTATAGAATCGCAAAGTATCATATCGATCACCAAGGAATCCTGGGCGGAAATTGAGCGCCTGTGGAACTTACTTCAGCTCCAGTTACTTCACTGGCTTTGGCTTTTGGACTCCCGTCTGCCCGGTGACTTCAAGTTCGTGGGAGAATGGCTGGCCAAAGCGGAACAACTCTTAAATGATAATGATATTCCTAATGTAATGAATGAAGAAACAGCTGCTATAATTAGCAGAAAACTCGAAGAACACAAGAAATTTTTCATTGACTTACCTACAGTGCAATCTAGATTTTTACAAGCCTATAACAGCCCATTAGCTCATGATGTGCCTTCAGCCCAACTAAGTAATATGCATAAGAGACTAAACGAAATTGGATCTAAGGCGGCTCAAAGAAGAGTTAGACTGAAATTCTTGGAACATAAGGTAAGAGGTTGATGAAGGGCTTTTTGGAGCTTTATGATTACATACTTTTTAATGTTTATTAATTCAGGGGTTTTATGTGTTCCTAATGTAAATTTCTGGGCAATACACAGTGTAATCTTGCTTTTATTGTAAAAATTCACATGATGCTCATAATCTCCTGCTCAGCAAAGAAATAGTCACAAGCAACAAAACAAGGAACAACATATTTTCTAAATCTAAATCTTTTAAAGCATTCTAAATTGCTTCCAAAGCTTGACATTTCTGTTTCTCTTCTTGAATTTTATTAATACATTTTTTTTCTTTTACAGTGTTGTCTTATAGCTTTCCTACAATTAACCGAAACTAAACTGAAGACTTGGACTTCGAAATACGAAAGTTTGGACAAAGTGATTCATCATTTAGAACAGTATAGGAACTTCGTTTCCAAAAATCATATCTTCCAAGAATTCAACAAGGCTTTCGTCGATATGCAAGCCGTTATTGAAGAATATAAAAGAGATGGAAATATAGGTAAGATTTTTATTTAGCTTTTTTTGGAATTAAATTGGTTGTTTTACAATACTATCGATATTGAAGCAGAGCAATATTTGAAAAATATGTTTTTCGTAACAGTTCATTTACAGTCCAAACCGTACATTGGTATTTTATTGCGTAACGCAATCGCAAAATCATATAGAACAAGTACAAGCTATAAAAGAAAATTACCACCAAGTTAGATTACAATTTCGTCCTCGGTTTTTAGAATAATGCAATGACCCTAATTCTCTATATTGGTTTCTACAGTATTCGGCAACATCAATAAACAGCAGATAATCTACTATACATGCAATTAAGTCGTCAACATTAATCAGGATTCTCTGAATGTTTGGACAGAAATAGTTAAAGACTTGATTTGAAATTTACTCACGCTTTTTAAAGGTTATCACTTTAACATTTGTATCAAGTGACATAAGCTTTAATATTTCAAAGGCTCATAAGTTTTTCAAATACTACATAAAACACATTTGTACGTAAACTTTCTTTGTATGTAGCTGGTATTAGTAGAACATGTCCATACAGTTTTGTTGTCACAGTACTTTGATAACACTTTGAATGATATGCATTTCACATTCTTGAACATTTGAAAATTGGTTTGAATTTAGTAAAAATTAATCAAAGTACAAGCTGGGATAAATTATTTGAGCGAATTGATGATATTCTAAAATCTGCATTTGTTTTCGAAAAAATCTCAGATAAACGGGAAAAAGCTGAGATTGACCGTTTTATGTCCGACATCGGCGAAAAATGGAAAAGTGTGTCCATGGAACTACGCTGCGTCCAAAGCATGCTAGAGGAAGTCGTAGCATACTGGAGAAGGTGGAACACCCTTTCTGTTGAGTTCGAAAATTGGCTGAACAACGCTGAGAAGGCCGTTAATCTGCCTGAAGAGCAGTGCATGGAATTCTTCCAAGATATCACCGTTTGGAAGGACAATTACCAACTTTTAGGTGACACAGTGAGCTTCCTCATCGCTACGTGCGAAAATAAAGTAGCTATGGATATGCGGGATCAATACTCAAAGATGACTGAAAGATGGGATAAGTTATACCCAATTGTGAGTAGATATAGCCATGCTGGTGATATCCTGAGGAATCGTAAAGATTTTCGGGCTGGGGTCGATGTTTTAACAAATTGGTTGAATAAGGCTGAGTCGATATTGAGCTCGCAAGAGTTGGAATCCACTGAAAAGATTAAACAACACTTGGAAAGATTGCAAAATTTACAGGGCGAAGTGGAAGGCACAGAAAACCTCTTCAAAAACATCAGCAAAACCTTCCAGACATTAATACAGGATTTATCAAGAGATGAGGTTGATAGAATGATGGCTACCCTAAAAAATCAAAAAGAAGCGCTCGTGAAAATCAGAGCCTTAATCCCGATGCAAATTCACTTATTCAACCAATTGCTAGTCCAGCAACAATCCTTAGAAGCTGGACAGAAGGAAATCAGCCAATGGTTAGATGACGCAGAAGCATTACTAAGTAGTTTAATTCTAACCCCAAACAAAGACGAATTAGACATACAACTTGATAAACACAAAAAATTCTTTACAAGGACTTTGTACTACAAATCAATGTTGGAGAGCAAGAACAAAATCTTGAGGAACATCGTCAAGGCTGTTGATCAAAGTGCTAACGTTGACGTTGAGAAAATCAACGATAAAATGGAGCAATTAAACGATAGATTCGCTTATGTCACCCAAAACGCGCAAATCTGGGAGCAGAAGCTTCAAGACACCATAAGAAGTCTATACAATTTCCAGGAAAGCGAAAAGGTTATTGCTGATTGGTTAAATAAAGCCGAACAGTTAATTCAAGAGAAAAGAATTGAAACCAAGCAAGCTGTGGAGATGCACAAGTCATTTTTCGAAAGGGTCAACGAGAAATGGATCCACGACCTTGTCCAGAATGCGCAGGACTTATGTAAAAGCTTACCAGCCGAGGAACACCGTCCAATCATTTTATCTGTTGAAAGTCTCCAGCGGAAATGGAAAGAAATCCTGTCTTTTGCTCCTTTACACTTGATGAGATTGGAATTCCGTTTAGATGAAACTACTTTCAACTATTACATCAAAAAGATTGAGAATGAGATAACTTCAGAACAATCTGCTTTGAGTAAAAACGAAAATGTTGAGTCCATCATGGCTAATAACAAAGAATTCTTCTCGTCTAGCGGAACTATGTTGGAAGCCAGAAGGTGTCTTGAGAGTCTCAAGATACTTGCCAAAAATTATTCGCAACACCAACCTAACGATAAAATCCTTCAGGAAGCTTGCGAAAAAGCTGAAGAGCAATGGAAGACTGTTAATGTCAAGATTAAAAATCTAAACGACCAATTGGAGCGTATTCCGGAGAAATGGAACGATTACCATGAGAGATTCACGAAGATGACCGAATGGATGGAGAAGGTCATGAATACCACCAAAGAGTTTGGAACTTTCACACAGATTACGTCTTTAGAGGAGTTTGAACAGAAGAAATCTGTTATGCAGGTAAGTTGGTTGGTTTGTTTAATGTCGTCTTTTTCTAAAAAAGGTGTTATTCTTTGATTCGTATAGAAAATTTGCCAGGAAGTTGATAACAAACGCGAAGACATCAAATGGCTGGTCCAAACATTGGATTTCTTAACATCCCACTGTCCAGAAACACAAGCTATATCCGAACAAAATAAATTAGAACACATGATCTTGCAATACAAGAATCTTTTGCCTCATGTCGAAGTCACCATGATAAAGACAGAAACTCTTAACAAATCCTACATTTATCGTAGAGAAGTTCAAGAAGTCTGCACTTTATTGACTAAAGTAAAAGAACAAACTAAGTTAGAACCAATTCCCGAAAATCTTGATACTATAAAACAACTAATTCACCAACAAGAAGTTGCTGTTTCTCAATTAGACCTTCAGAGACCCAACATCATGTCTATGTTACAAAAAGGCAAAGATCTATCTAAAGAGAAGCATGCACCCAAATTCGTGCAAGAGAATGTTTCAATTTTGGAAGATGAGTGGAACAATACGTTTGACGAATCAGTAGATAGATTGAGAAGACTTAAGAATACTCAAACATTATGGTCGAATTACGCCGAACAAAAACAGGAGATTATAAATCTACTAGCTCAAGCCGATCAAGAGCTGAGGAAGTTATCCAGCAGACATTACAATTACAGCAATTTACCTGCGGAATTGCAAGCAAAACAGAACATGAGCATTCATCTTAGAGAAGCCACCGAGGAAATGTTAAGGAGACTTAGAGATCTTTGTACTAATCTAGTGAAGATTGCGCCTCCTGAAAAGAAACCAGCTTTAGAAAAGGAGATCCGTGAGATAGAAGAAAGATTACAAACTACTTTGGTTAATGTAGATGAACATGTAATTTACTTGGAAAAAGTGAACACGCAATGGAACCAATTCCAAACGAAAATCCACGACCTCCAAACCTGGACAGTTCAAAATACTCCAAAATTACTAACTATAACTCAAGAATTTGAAGCGCCGCCTGAAGAAAGGGCCGTAAAAGCGACTTTGCTTCAATCCCAATTAGCAGAGAAATTAAATTTGCTTCAGACCGTCGAAAACGAAGCCAAACAATTGATACCAGACGAAACTGACAGTCCCGAAACTCAAAAAATAAAGGCTGAAATCGCTACACTCCAAAACAGTGTCTTGGCATTAAATGCGAGCATAGAAAACCAAGTTGTAGTTGTTAATAGAGATTTACAACATTACAAAGTCTGTCAGAATATTATTGAAGAGATAGTTCCGTGGGTGGAAGAAGCTGAAATCAAAATGTCATCGGGATTAGGTAAACCAGCTACAATAGAGGAAGCTATGCTCATGCAGAAAGAGCAGCAACAATTCAAACAGGAATACGATCAAAATCTGCAAAAATTAAAGGGTGTGATCGATATCAGTCACCAGATAGAGTCCAAGACATCGGCTCCGGAAGAAATTAACGCTATGAGATCTCGTCTGAATATAATCGAAGCTGCTAAAACCCAAAATGCTAAAAAATTAGAGAAATTGATAGCTAACTGGAAAGATTTCGAAAGCAATGCTGGAAATTTAAAGACATGGGTTGCTGAAAAGGAGAGATTGGTAGCTGAAAGTCAGATTAACCTTGATACACCGGCAACAGAAAAGTTAGAGAAGGAATTGGCCAAATTAAAAAATTTAAATAATGAGATTTCAGAACAGCATGCTAAGCTGATTACTTTGACCCAGACTTCAGATGCAATTAGCCATAATTTGTCACCAGAGGGAGCTAAAGACGTTAAAATTACTGTGCAAGAATTGAAAGATAAGATTTTAAGATTGGCCGAAGATATACGTCAGAGGATTAATAATGTTTCAGATGCCATATTGGCTAGACATGAATTCCAAACCACATTATCCAATTATACAATATGGGTTAACCAAATGAACACTAATATCACACAAATAGATGAAATCAGAAGCGATAAGATTCAACCAGCTCTAAATACAATTCACGATATGACTCAGGAGCACTCAGAACAACAACCAGCATTCACCCAGATCTACAATGAGGTTAAAAGGTTGAATTTGATGAATACATCCCAAGAAAACGAGCCACTTAACGCGGAGTACAGCTACATGGTCGAACAGCATCAAAATATCCCAACAAAGTTACAGCACAAGAAGCAGACCTTGGAAAAATGGGTGCAACTGTTGAACTGGCATGGCGATACTGAACAACAGCTTTCTCACATCTCCTATCAGTTGGAAAGTCAAAAACCTAAACCTGAGGAATTAAAACAACATTTGATTGAAATTGACACCATTATTAGTAAACTAATTCCATGGAAAGAAGCTGCCATGCAAGTAGATCAATCAAAAGAAATCACTATCTTGGATAAGATATCGGAGAAACCGATAACAGCTGACCAGTTGGTTAGAGAAGTTGAGGTTAAGTCTATTAACTTGAAGTCTCAACTATCCAACAGATTAGCAGATTTAGAAAAGATTGGTGAGCACTGGACTCAGTTTAAAGAATCCCAAAAACTCATCAATAAGAACCTTGATGATGTACAAAATAATTTAGCACATATATACGATAATGTCTCTAAGCCCAGTGATTTGGAAGACGTAGTAACTAAACTAAACATTATTCTTGAAGAACAATCAAAGAAAATCACGTTGAAAGATCAAATCCAAAAAGAAGGTCAAAGACTTATCAAAGAAGATGTTCAAAACGTTAGCCTTATCCAAAATACCCTCTCAACCATTGATAGCAATTGGAATAGGGTGCAAGACAGCATAAAAGAACAGAAATTAATCTGTAGTGAGATTATCAACGGTCTCAACGAGTTTCAAGAGAACAGAGACAAGATCCATAAAGATATCATTAAAATAATGCAAACCTATGAGAGTATTGAATCTCCAAGTGATTCTGTACAAGCTAATATTAACAATGATAAAGCCAAGAAGGCTTTAGATGCGCTAAAGAAGGTTAAAACTAATTTGGATAAGATCGAGGTGAAAGGTGAGTCCTTGATTAGGAAATGCGAATTTGTTCCTAAAATTGGCGCTGAAATCAAAAACGATTTGCGAGAAACCCATAACGAATGGTCTGATGCCTATGAGAAGATTATGAAGCTCGTACAAATTACCGAATCTCAAACGGTGATTTGGAAGAATTTAGACGAGACCAAGAACAAAATATTGCAGTGGGTTAGCACCCAAAACAATATTATTTTGTCTGCTTTGGAGAAGCCAAACGAAATTGAGGTAGCTCAACACGTTTTAGCCAAATATAAAGAGGAACTGCCGGCACATTTAAGTTTGAAACAAAGCATCCCTAACAAATGCAAGCAACTACTGACACTTAGCGAAAATGAGGAAGAACCAGTGCTCAACTCTCTGATCAAATTAATGGATGACCAGTTTACGGAATTGCAAAACAATGCTGAAAGATTAGAGAAGGCCATATTAGCCTTTGGTGAACAAGAAAAAGGTGTCAGAACTAAGATTAAAACCATTGGAAACAAAATATCCAATCTACGTGAGGAGATGATAAAATGCGAGGACCTTACAGGAGAAAACACGAAAATTCTTGAAAGATTACAAACCTGTCAGAAGCTGAAACAAACACTTTTGAGTTGCGAACCAGAAATTGAAGCGGTTGAAAATGATATACAACAATTGAAGGTGTCATATCCTTCACTGGCAGAGAGTAATTTGCCAAAAGAACAGCAAAATCTTAAAAAGAGATATGATAACGTTTTAACACATGCCAACAAAATTGAAGCATCTTTATTGAATTTCCTGAAGAAGTTCCACAGCGAAAAGTTTGGCGCTTTACAGAGAATAATCAATACACAAAAAGAAAAGGTACAATGGTGCCTGCCAGAGGCTACCAGTGATAAATATAACTTGGAAGTAAAATTAAACTCTTTGGCACCTATCCAAGCAGCTATTGATGATTGTGATATCCGCAAAACAGAGCTTGAGGAATCCTTAGCTGTGTTAGAAGGAATCGAATCACCTGAAGTTATCAAATTGTTAACGGTAGAAAAGGATCACTTAGCCCTAGACCTAGATAGCTTAAAACAAAGCTACACCAGTACAGAGAATTTGCTGAAACAAAATATAAAACTATTTGAGAAATATGACAACCTATCACAGAATATTACCACTTGGTTGAAAGAGATTGAAAATCGCGTTAGAGTTGAGAATACAACGCAAGTTGATCTGAATCATATCGACGAAAAAATTCAAGAAATCAAACAGTTACAGAAAGAAGTGTTAGACCACAAGGAACAGTTTGGTGAACTTAACCGAGTTAGTGATGAAATCGTAGCATCAATGCCTGAATCTAGGGTACCACAATTGGTTCAGCACTTGAACACAAGACACCAAGCTGTAATTAAATTCCTATCTAACTATTTAGAGAAGTTAGACGAACTCAACAACTACAAAAAGTTGTATTCCGATAGCGTTCAGGATGTTGAAAATTGGCTGGTGCAAGCCCAAAATAAAGTGAAGTCCTTTAAAGAATACACAGCCAAATCTTCAAGGCCAAATCAAGCCACTCTAGAGGAATTGAGAAATTTCGCAGCCGAACGTGAAAAGGGTCAACAATTGCTGAACAAAGCAGTGGAAAATGGTGAAGCTCTCTTCTCTGGAATCACTTCAGAAAATCGTGAAGCAATCAGAGCTGAATTACGGGCGCTTAGAGATCGATCAGAGCTCCTAATCGATGATGTGAATTCTATATATAAACAAGTCGAAAATATCCTAATGAAACGGCATTCCTTTGACGATAGCTTAGCTCAAGTAAGGACTTGGTTAACTGATGCAGAACATAAAATTGGTGAAGCTAAGTTGGACGCAAATCTAGCTCAGAAAAAGCAAACCTTACATGATTACACAACATTAGGTCAAGATATTAATCTGCACAAAACAATCCTGCAACATTTACAATCAAAAACCGAACAACTGCATGACAGTGATGCCGATGCTAAACTCAATGAGATTTACGAAAGATACAACGATCTTTCTAAGCAAATTAATGAAAGAATTGAATTAGCCGAAGACTATGTAAACAATCACGAGATCTTCATCCAAGTTTTAGAAAAATGCAGAGATTGGTTGACCGCTTTGTCTGGTGAAGCTGCTCTATTAGTGGATGAACTCTCAATTCAAACTTCAGATGCTAAAATGACTGTAATTGAAAATTTGCTTAGTCAAAAAGAAGAAGGTGACAAGATCATTGGATCATGTAAAAAACAACTTGATGTGGTCCTAAAACAAACAGCCAAAGAAGGTCATTCACCTCTAATTAGAGCATACGAAGAGCAAGTTAACGCATGGAATAAATTCCTGGCCATGTGCTCAGAAGCTCAAGATAAATTAAGTCAACTTTTCGGACAATATTCAGAATTCAAGACGACTCTAGATGAATTGGAAAATTGGCTTAAACAAAAAGAAAACCAAGTAAAAGACCAGAGCTTAAAGAGTACTTTAGTAGCTAAAGAAGCTCATCTGGCCAAGTTGACCAATCTAGAAAAGAATATCCTAGCTAAATCTGAGGAAATTAAAACGGCTTCAGACATAGTTAACAGCATAGATGATGCCGATCTTGCTGATAGGGTCTCCAACTTAGTTACACGCTATGAAACTTTGAAGAACCTAGCGAAAGAAAATATCAACAGATATGAAGGTTTCGTCAAAGAACATAAGACTTTCAACGAACGATACAATAACTTCATCCAGTGGCTAACAGACAAGAAGGACGAGTTACAAAATATGAGCCATATTGTAGGAGACATGCAGGTTCTTCAAGAGAGACAAGAGAAAATTAAAGAGATGATAAACACGAGGAATCAAAGGAGTGAAGAATTTGAAAATCTAATAGAGCAGGGTGAAAAACTATATGGCCACACTTCTCCTGATGGACGTGAAATTATCAGACAACAGTTAAGGAACATCAGAACAATTTGGGACAGCTTCAGTGACGATCTGCAAAGTATCAGAAACAAACTAGACCAATGTTTGTCGCAATTCGGCGATTTCAGCTCTGCTCAAGAAGAGCTAACCAAATGGTTAAGAGATGTTGAAAAAGCGATGCTTCAACATAACAAACTAAATAATACTCTTCAGGAGAAGAGAGCTCAACTCCAGAATCACAAGATTATGAATCAAGAAATTATGTCACATCAAGCTTTAGTTGAAGCAGTTTGTCAAAAAGCCCAACAATTAGTTGATCAGACACAGGATAAGTCACTGAACGTTTACCTCCAATCTATTAAACAACTATTCCAGAATATTGTCGAAAAATCACAAGATCTCTTGAACAGTCTCGAAGATTGCGTTGAGAAACATAATGAATTCAATGCGAAAGTAAATAACTTCAAAGACTGGTTAGCTAGTGAAGGCGAGAAGCTACATGACTTGAACGATATCACTGGTGAAAAATTAGACATCTCCAAACGATTATCCACTTTAAAAGTGTTGAAAAATGACGAAAGTGAAGGCAACAAGATATTAGAAGCATTAAAAGAACAGCTGAATATTGTCGCCAAGAGTACAGCTCCAAAAGGTGTAGAACAACTGAAAGAGGAAGTTGAAGACTTGATTGAGCAAAAGAAGCAGCATTTTGATGAAATAGGTAAGTTCATATGCTTAAGTATAAAGCCTTTTTAACGTTTTAATCACTTTCAGCTGCAGCTACAGAAAAACTAGAAAGCATGTCTAAGCAATGGCAAGATTTCGACGATCAGAATAAGATTTTGAACGACTGGTTGAAATCCATGGAAGTTAAATTGCGTTCGCAACCTCTTCAGTCCACTTTGGAAGAGAAGCAAGTTCAACTCGACAAAATTAACGCCGACAAGAACGAGATTACGGCCAAAGAGAAGGAAATTGATGCTTTCGTTGATAAATCCCACGCTCTAGTTCAAAAATCTGGTGTACAGAGGATCAAACCCTTGATATCCCAAATAACAACACGATATCATAATTTGTTAGCATCATGCAGGGATATTATCAACAGGTGGCAAGAGATTGTCGACAACCACAAGAAATATGAAGAAAAACTTGAAGAAACCTCATCTTGGTTGGCGCCGTTAGAAGAACACCTGTCTGCCTTGCAAAGCGGAGAATTGGCAAACGATATTCAAGCTATCAACAACAAACTACAGATTCTGTTAACTGAGAAGGAACAAGGTGAACACAAGATCAACACCTTGACATTATTGGGTGAACAATTATTCCCACATACCGAAGCAAAGGGTAGGGAAACCATTAGGAATACTCTAAGAAACATTAGGGAAAGATGGGAGACCTTAGAAGAAGGTAATGCACTCATTCAAAATCATCATGAACTTTATTTTACATTTTTAACACTTCTAGGAATCAAAGAACAGCAAAAACTTCAAGATGCCCAATCTTCAAATCTTTCAAGTTATCAAGACATGCTACAGCAAGTTCTTGCGTGGTTAGATTCAATGGAAAAAATTGTACAAGCGGAACCATCAACATGGTCAACCATACAAGAAATCCGTGTGAAGTTACTGAAGCATAAGACTACTTATCAAGAAATTGTTTCGCATAAGAAAATAATTGATGGTAATAATTTCTTTGAAGACCTTTATTCAAAATAACACTTTTTTTGCTTTTAGGAATTACTGAAAAGGGAAATGCTGTTATGCAATTGACAAGTAATAAATCGCAAGCTGGTGAGGTCGAGGTCAATATCAAAGCAATAAATCAACGTTACCGAAACTTACTAAAGAAATCCGAAGACATTATCAAACAAATTGAGAACTGCACAGATATCTATCAACAGTTCTATGACATGCAAAAGGAACATCAGGAATATCAAAAACAATTATGGGAGAAACTTACAGCATACTCTGATTACAGCGGTAATAAACAGGCGCTGTTGAACAATTTAGCCAAAGTGAACGAGATTAAGGATAATCTATCAAATGACAATAAATTAAAGGAACTAGAAGAGCACGTCAAGACTAAAGCTACTGTTTTACCAGCTAGAATCCAGGAAGCCATGCAGAGGGACATTTCTAACCTGAAATATGACTTTGAGAAATTCGTAGCCACTCTTAACAATGTAAAATATGAATTAGAACAGAGGTTGAAACAATGGAGCGATTACGAGAATGCTATGGACAAACTGATTACATGGCTGAGCGAAGCTGAGATGTCACTGAAGAATTTTGGACTACAAAATACTTTGGAGGAGAAACAAGAACAGCTAGATAAATATCAGGTAAGCAGATAAATTTATTTGGTTGAATTGAGGTGATAGTGTGAGTTCATACAAGATACTGTTTAGATCTGCATAGTTTGGCTTATTTTAATACAAATCGAAGATTGGTATCTGCTGTAGGTTATTTTTAGTTAGTTACTAGTTATTTTACTTAATTAATGTCGTTGTAGTTATCTTTCTAAACCTAGCTTCATTTATTTAGTTACTCAACTCAACTAATCATAACTTTTTTCTTAATTAAGTTTACTTAAGTTAGTTTGTAAGACTTTTTTCTTTTTTTTTAACATTTAACACAATTTTTGATTGTATGAGTTCACTTTTCTACCACGATTTTTTGCACTATTTTTTTTTTGTTTTTGACTTTTTTTGATAATCTTGAAACTTCCTATAGGTACTGGCTAAGGTAATAAACTCACGTAAGCGCGATCTCAAGGAATTTGTAAACCTATCAGACCACTTAGAGCAAGTAAGATTTGTATTCTCTCTATTGTACATTTCATACACACTACACTGTATATTCTGTACATTTTCTGTACCTATGCTATCTTTTCGACGCATTCTACTTCATTGTCGATCGCTTTCTAGGTGGGGATAACAATTTTCACAGTTCTACTACTAAAATTACAATTGTAAAAGCCACATTCTCCGTTTAAATTGGCAAATTTCTTATAGGTTTTGATCATTAATTTGCGACAAAATGAGACTGAATTGGATAAGTTGTCAGACGACTCTACAGAATTAGTTCAGAGTAGTGGTGACACTCATATCTCGGTGAATATGCAGCAGATCACCTCACGATTCCAATCTGTCCAAGCCACCACTAAGGAAATCGTAAAGAAGTGCGAGCAAGCTGTGGCTGACCACAAGCAATATAACGAAAAATACAGACAATGTTCGGATTGGATAGCAACAACTCAAGCGAGGTAAAATTTGTTATTCCCATAATGTCACTAAAGTTATTAGTTATTAATTCTTCTTTGTACTACTTAGATTCAATACGTGCAAGGAGAATATAAAAACAGGTGCTCAGAGTGTTCTAAGTGAACAGTTAAAGGTTATCGAGGAGTTATTGTCCCAGCAAACGAGCGCTAACCTACTTTTGAACAATACCATCGAGTTAGGTGAGAAGTTATATCCAACCACGGCCATACAAGGTCGTCAGATCATCAGCAAGCAACTGCAAGACCTCCAGCAGGCTATCGAGAGTATCTATGATGGAATTAACAGCATGAATCGCGAATTAAAATCAAAACTGAGCAGGTAAGCTCCTGTAACAAAATGTTATTTAGTTACGAAAAACAGATACTTCCCTATCGAGCTATTACTCAGTTGAACTATTACTAAATAATGTCAAGTAAAGATTTCAACATTTTTTCAAAGTATTCAACTTGGGTAAACTGCCATTTAGTAGCATCGTATGAACTCTAAAGGTAACTGTAAAGCTTCAGTCAGATTTTCATTTATTTAGATTCAAGGGTTACTCGGTTAACTGAAATGAATTGTTTGGAAAATTTCCACTCAAATTCTCTTAGCAAACCATTAAATTAAGTTGTGTAATCTTTATTATTAAGTTACCAGGCCAAATTTATCGGCTACACATCTTTTATTCAGCTACGTTTCGTTAAACGTTTTTGAGGTAATGATACTGTTACAGATGGGTTGGCTTCGATGAATCCGTTGAGAGTATCAAAAACTGGTTGAAAGACATCGAACATCAGTTACCCCAAGATATCATCCTTCACGAGACCTTAGAAGAGAAACAGAATCAACTACAGGTTTACCGTAACCTTCTCTACGATGCTGTCTCTCACCAGCAAGACATAGTTGATCTAAGGGATAAAGTCGACAGTTTACCCGAAAGAAACACCAATATTGATCAGCAATTAGTTAATATAAGTGATCAGCATTCTAAGATCTTAAAGAGAGCGCAGCAATTTGTTGAAAGATACGAAACAATCGTTAGTGACCACCAACAGTTCAACAAAGCAATTGGTGAGACTACAGAGTGGGTAAATGAGTTACACAGCAACGTTTACTTGTGGGGTGACGCTGATGTTGAAAGAATAACTTTATGTTCTAATCTTGAGAGATTAAAGGTAATTTTTCAGGTACTTCTTTGGATAAAATTACTCAAAACTTTTTTCTTCTAGAATTTACAGTCTAGCTTACCAGAAGAAGCCATTCGAGTTGTTTCAATAAATTCTCTATCAGATAAAGTCATATCTGGTACAAAAGAAAGTGGTCAGTCAGCTATTCGTTCGCAATCTGACAATCTTCAACAGGATTGGGCTAAACTGCTTTCATTATTGGAGAAGACCATCAAAGCCATTGAAAACAAGCTTGAAAATTGGTCTGATTACGAAAATCTTAAAGAAAAATGCCTGCAGTGGATCCGAGATACGGACACGAAATTGCATCAGGTTGATCTTAAACCGACATTTGCTGAGAAACAACAGCAATTACAAGCCTTAAAAGAGCTCCAAGGTGAGATTAGGGCCAAAGAATTGGAAATTGATAGGGTAACCGAACGTGGACAACAACTGAAAAGGATTGGATCTCAGGTTTCTGACTTGGGAATAAAATATCAGCAAATCTGTCATAAAGTTAAGGATTTAACCTCGCGTTGGCAACAATACGTCAATAATCATCAAGATTTTAACACTAAGGTGGAGCAATGCCAGCAATGGTTGGATGATATTAAAACAAAGCTGTCTTACTGCTCTGATTTAAGCTCATTCAGCCAGAAGGACCTTGAAACTAAGCAAGCTCTGCTACAAGACCTCATCCTATTCAAAGAGGAAGGTTTCAGCAAAATTCAAAATTTAGTGGAACTCCTACAGATTGTACTAGCTAATACAGCACCAAGTGGACATGAAGCAATCAACAAGACTTTGGCTAGCTTGCAAGAGCAATGGTCCAATTTAGCTTCGAAAATGATAGAAACCAAAGCAATGTTGGATGACTCCATTTTGAAATGGGCAAGATTATTGGAGCAAACGCAAGGCTTGAACAAGACTATCGAATGGTTAGAAGCCCAGTTAGAAGAATTGTCTCAATTCCAAAGTAATATTCCCGAAAAGAAAGCTCAGCTCAGTAGAATTAAGAACGTCGATGAGAAGATTCGATGTGAAAAAATTGAGGTTGACAATTTGAAAGCAAAAGCAGCCGATATGCTTGCTAGTGGTCAACATGGACAGGCGGCTCTTCAGGCTAAAGCTATCTTGGATAAATTCGATGATTTATTTGGAAAAGTGCAGGTAATTCCTATCTTTTTTGTGTTTAAATCACATTCTCTCTTCATTTTGATTTATTTTCATCTAGAAATTACTATACGAAAGAGAAAACCAATACAGGGATCACAAGAATTATAAAGAGGCTTACGAAGAATTCCAACGCTGGTTAACACGGGCCCAAGAGAAGTTACCACAACTAAAACAACGTCCCATGAGCGATAAATTGGCTGTAGAAAACTTTGCAGCACCTTTAGACGCCTTATTGAACAAGCAAGCACAAGGGGAAGTGCTTTTGGATAATCTAGAACAAACTGCCGAAGTGGTTTTACCTAGCACTAGCGAACAAGGTCAAGAAATCATCAGGAATGATAATAGGGCTTTAAGGGAGAGTTTTGAGAGGTTATTTAAAGGTAAGTACTTTTTATTAACACTTATATAATTTTCTTTCAAACATGGCTACCCTTCCTTTTCCTCAAATTACAGATTTACGGGAACAACGTGACCAACTAGAGAAAGTTTTAGTTCATTGGCGTGACTACAAAGACGAATATGAACGTCTTTCTGATTGGCTACAGCAGATCGCGATCTTGACCAAAAACCAGAAAATCGCGTTGTCCGCAAACTTACCAGAAAAGGCGAAACAAGTCCAAGACGTAAAAGATATCTTGGAGAAATTCAAAACCGGCAAAGAACAGATTGACAAATTTAACGAATCAGCTAAAGTCTTACTGAAATCACCTCTAGACACTTATGTTAATAATCAGCTTCAGCATCTTAACTCCAGATACCAAGTCGAGTTGAATTTTGCTAACGACGTCCTTAAAAAGGTTGAAACCAACTTGGAACAGCATCAGGAATACGTTGATAACCTCGAGAAGAGTAAAGAATGGATTGCAGATGCTAGAGAGTTGATTAGAACATGTTCTGAAGGATCTTCTAGCAGCACCAAAGAAGTTTTGCAATCTCGTTTGGATAAAATACAAGAACTGCTTCAAAGAAGAGAAGAAGGTCAAAATCTTGTTCATGCAACGATTAACAATGGTGAGAAGGTCTTAAGAAACACAAGGTCTGATGGTCGAGAAGCTATCAATAATGAAATCAAAGAGTTACAAGCTGAGTGGGATCGATTGGTCAAGAAGATGTCCATGGCTAAGGTTAATTTGGAAACAGCTTTACTGCAATGGGCTGATTATGACAGTTCTTATAATCAATTGAGACAATGGATCACAGATAGGGAAGCTAAACTACAACAAGTTTGCGAGCAAAAAGTTGTAGCCAAAAAAGGCCAAAGTGGCTTGAGTTCTCTGCCAATTGGTGAGCGTAAAGCTACGCTCAGGGAAACTAATAACATCGTCCAAGATATTGAATCATTTGAGCCAATGATACAATCAGTTACTTCTAAAGCCGAGGACTTGATGCAAGGTGCCCCAGCTTCAGAAATCTCAACTAAATATGAAACATTATCCAAACAAGCAAAAGAATTGTACGCCAAACAAAAAGAAACTGTGGAACAACATCAAGCCTTCGTAGATGCTGGTAAGTGTTTAACGATTGGCAATTTAAATTCCCAAAGCTTGAGCGTGTTATTTCTTTACAGTTAACGACTTCATGCAATGGATCCGCATCGAGAAAGAAAAACTGAGCAAATGCTCAGAACCCACTGGAGATAAGGAAAGTCTTAGCAGTAAATTATCTCAACTCAAAGTCTTATTGAATGAACAACCTATCGGCCAAGCCAAATTAGAACACGCATTGGAGCAAGGCGATATGGCATGTCAATGCGCAGATGAAGAAGACAGAGAAATTATCGAAGAAGAACTTGGATTACTCCAGGAGGACTTCGACAGCTACATAGAATCTTTGGGCAACAGTAAGAGTCTTCTGGAAGTTGGCATAGTCAAATGGACGGAGTATGAAGAGCAATATCAAGAAGCTCTCGAATGGTTAGCCCAACGTGAGGAACTAATTCAATCCTACAATAAGCTACAGGATGGTTTAGAAGAGAAACGTATGGTTTTAGAGCAATTCCAATTACATCTTCAAACACTATTCGATTGGCAAAGGGAGTTAGACAGGATTAATATGCGTGCACAAGCTTTACTTGAGACATGCGCAGATACAAGGATTAGTAACGCGGTAACACAAATGTCGACAAAATATAACGCTATCTTGTCCCTTGCGAAAGAAATAATGAGGAGACTAGAATTACATTATCAAGAACACCAACAACATAATGCCTTGTACCAGGAGTGTCAAGATTGGGTTTATCGCACTAGAGAAAAGCTAAATCAATGTACAGATCTCCCAAATACATTGACTGAAGTCAACAACAAACTTCAGACCGTTAATGGAATTAGGGCATCATTAGAACAAGGTCAAAATAAAGTCAGATACATCTTAGAATTAAAAGAACGCGTTATCATGAACACTGAACAAGCTGGTGCTGCTAAGATTCAAGAAGATACTGAAACTCTACAGCAAGACATGGAAAAATTATTGGAAGACGTTAATGACATCAAAAGCAGGCTTGCCAATCGTGCAACTCAACTGGAATCCATCACCAAGATGCATAAGATCCTGGTTGAGTGGTTGCAAGATATTCAACACCAAATACAGTCCGATGAAGGTTTTCTCAATGAACTAAGTGAGAAAAAGGCTCAATTAGAGAAATACAAGAACCTACAACGAGACATTGGAAGCCACAGCGACTTATTTAATAAACTAAAAGCTGCTTTGGACGATGATGATAGTCTTAAGACTGAGGAGTATGACCAAACCTTTGGGAAATATGAAAACGTAAAAAAGATGGTGTCTAATAACATAAATGTAAGTTAATCTTTTCTTAAATATACCAAAATCCTAATATTACATGCTTTCAATTCTATATTTTCAGTACCTTGAAGAGCAAGTAAAAGAACACGAAAAATACCGTCAATATTATCAAGATACTTCTGACTGGATCAGAAAAGCTCATCTTCAGATACAACAATGCTCCAATCTTCACGATAATCTCGAAAAAACGAAAGAAAAATACCATAAAATTTCGGAGACGGCGCAATCTTTACTAGCAGGTGATGATCTTGTCCATAAAACGATTGAATTGAGCATAGCTGTAATGAAGACAACAGGACCCGAAGGTCAACACATAATCAAACAAGAAATTGAACAGTTGAAAAACGATTGGGAGGGATTGCAATACCTCTGCAAAGACACGCAAAAATCCTTGGAGAAATGTATAGAAGCTTGGGAAGAATATTCCAACAAATACAACAAATTGAAGACGTGGATTGATGACTCACAAGGTAGAGTGGATAAGGAGAAAATTGAGGAGAAGAAGATTACACCTGAAGACTTGAAGATGTGCAAAGAATTGTTACAGGAGATCACATCAAAGAAACCTGATATGGAACAACTCAACGATAGTTGTGAATCTTTAATGGAGCAAAGTGCTTGCAGCTGGATCAGAGACCAAACAGTCCAGTTACAAGGAGCATACACTAATTTGCTAACAAGTGCTCAAGGTCTGCTTTCGAAGATTGAAAAGAACCTTTTGGATCATACAGAATTTCTAGAAGCCAAAAAGAAACTCGAAAATTGGTTACACAGCACGCATGCTACCGTTCAAAATTGCTTGGGCGAAGGAGACGAAGCTGATTTAAAAGAAAAGATGGAGAAAATCGTTATGGTCTCCGCTCAAATGCCTGAAGGTCAAAATCTGCTATCCGCCCTACAAGACGCTTTCACCAAAGCCATAGACACAGTTGCCACAGACAAACAAGAAAAGATGCGAGATGATGTTACGGAACTAAGGAACAGTTGGGAACAATTAACTATCAATATAACTTCAATTCAAGCCCAAATTAAGGCTGCTCTCGCTAGATGGGATGATTACAACGAATCTAAGAAACGACTTGAAAGCTGGTTGAGCGATAAAGAAGAAGCACTGAAACAAACACCAAATACTAAAGGTGAATTAAGCGAAATCAAAACATGCTTGGAGTTCTACAAGAATATGCAGGCTGAAATCAGTAACAAACAAATCGAATTAAGTCATCTACAATCGGAAGCTGATGTTCTAAGCTCATGGGCCAAGCAATCCGTAGTTAGCGAAGGTATTAAACATCTGCAAGCTAGGTACGACAAGATCGTAAGCCTCTGTAACAAGAGGAAGGAACAGCTAGAGGTTGAAATGAACGAATACAATGCTTATCATCAGAGCTTACAAGATACCGAGAAATGGTTACTTCAAATCTCCTTCCATTTAATGGCCCATAATTCCCTATATATTACAAACCGCGAGCAAACTGAAGAACAGATCGCTCAGCATGAAATCTTACTGGAAGATATCCAAAAATATCAAAGCACGTTGGATGAATTGAAAGCTAAGGGTCATGGTCAGATTGAAAGGTATTCTGCGACACCTAACGTCAAAGATGCCATCGAGAAACAATTGCAGAACGTTCAAGATAGCTATAATTCCTTGTTACATACAGCTGTTCAAATTAAGAATAGATTGTTGGATTCGTTGGCTAAATTTAAGGAGTATGAAGCTACCATCGATAGTATCAGTCAGAATTTGGATACTTACGAACCAATAATCGATGAGGAGGTTGAAAAACCTGTGAATAATTTGAGAGATGCTAAGGAGCTACTAGAAACAGCAAGGGTAAGTTTTTAATTCATTTAGAAATTTCAAGTGAATAACAAATTTGTCCTTGCAGAATCTTCACAATACCTTACAAAACGAGAAATCACGTCTAGCAATTGCTGTTCAAGCATGCGAAGCAGCCACAGCTTCTATAAGTAGACCTAGTAGTCCTAGGGATACTTTACCACCTCCGGTACCGATTAAGGAATTGGAGGTCAGAGCTAGATTGGAAGATTTAATCGATCAGGTAAGTACAATCAACTTTCCTAGTTAAATAAATCATCTTCAATAATCTTTAAAAAATAGGTTCAAACTCATCTGAGCAACTTGACGACATCAGTCACTGAATTTGAATCCAAGCAAAAGCAACGTGGCGAACTTAAAGATTGGATTTTATCACAAAAAGCGACAATAACAGATTGGTCACTAAGGCCATCTAAACTACGATCAGATGCTGCTAAACAAGATATAAATAACATGAATGATTTGCTAAACTTAATTTCCCAAAAACGACAACAATTAACAGTTGAATTAACGGGTCCTGACGATGATAATTCCGAACTAGAGATCTTGTTTGATGAGCTGGAGTCGAAGATATCAAACGCGTTAATTGAGAAGCAGGCTAATCAGCAACTAATCGAAGATTATCTTCAGAATATCCAAGCCACCAATAACTGGTTCGATAATCTCTTGAAGAAAGTAGAAGCTATCGATAAAGGCTCAGGCATGAGTTGTGCTCAGAAGCAATCAGTAGCTTTAGAGTTACAATCTGAATTTGATGATCAAGCCCCAAAAAGGTTAGAAGAACTAAACAACCTAGCCAGCAAAGTAACAGATGTCGTCAACAATTTAGATGCCCAACAAGTGGAAGAACAACTAAAAGCTGTCGAAAGAAAGAAGAATGACATAGGAAAGAGATTGCAAAGAAAACTTCAAGTGCTCGAATCCACTAAAAAGAGAATTGATGACACCAGAGATGAAATCGAAAAGGCCAGAGAATGGGTTAAAGAAAAATCTGACGAATTGCGAGGTCCACCGCTAGGCTTTGAAAGCAGAAAAGCTGAAGACAAATTAAACTCTTTAAAAGCACTTTTAAAAGAAGCAGAAAGCAAAGTTGTACACAAAGATAATCTTGCTAAGTTAGTCAATAACATGGTCAACGAGTTAGAACCAGTCGAACAGAATGCTTTAGAATCTGCTTTAACTAAACTCGGTACTGAACAGGATAATCTCATTGAAAAGATCAAATTAGAAATCGACAAAGTGACAGCTTCAGTTAACACGCGTAAGAACCTCGAAGATAACTTAGAAAAAGCTAAACGTTGGCTCAAAATGAAGAATGCAGAGATCCATAAACTTAGTGGTTATCTTCCATTGAAGTCATCTGTTGTTGAAAAAGAAATATCGCAGCATAAGATCTACGAAAACGAAATCAAAGAATTTAGCGAAGGCGATTTGAACGACCTCTTAAAATTAGGTAGCAATTTGCTTAAAGAATGTGACGATAGTGATAAGGAAAAACTAAAACAATTGCTAAAGGAAGTAGAAGATGAATACGAAACCCTAAAACAGGATTCTAAGCAACGGGTACAGGCACTCAACGATTTGCTCCAAGGACGTAAGCAGTTCGAGAATGACATTAACAAATGTGTGGATTGGCTCAAAGAAGCCGAAGTAGCAACTGCTGATGATGTTAGAACTTCCAGTATTGAAATTTTAGAAGAACAACTCGAAAAATACAGCAACCTCAATGGAGATGCTAAGAAAATGAAGAACAACATTGACAAAATTACCGAACAAGCAAAAGCTATATTACCAACCATCAGCGAAAGCGACAAGATAGCTCTAACTGAGCTATTGAAGAACATCAAAGACAGATACGGCCAAATCGTAGACGTCATTCAAGATCGCCTTAACACTATCAAATACCACTTGCAACAGCAAAGAGATGCTGCGGCTAGAATCGCAGAAAGCTTACAATTCTTGCAAGACATCCAGAATGAACTCAAGGAGCTTAATAAGCCCATTGGAAGTAAAGTAGAGGACGTAAAAAATGTTTTACAAAGCTATGAGAGGATTCTTGGCGGCTTGAAGACCAACAGAGCTAAATTAGCTGAAGTTCCAAGTACAACAAAGGACCTCCAAGCAGTTCTAAGTCAACAGGACGACCTCATGAAGTCTATCGAGGATCAAATAGCTCGTTTGAAGCAATTGCTTCTTCTAAGAGAACAATATTTAGCTCTAATCACCGAAATTATGACGTTCATTACAAAATACACTGAAATTGTACGCGATATCGAAAAATCTGGAAAAACAGTTGAAGAGAAGATCGAAAGTTACGCGCATGCCATTGACAAGATCCAAGAATGTGAGGCACTGTGGGCAACAGCCTATGACAAAGGCCAACAGATAATAGCAGATGGTTCAGCTCAAGATAGAAATAATGTGACTGAACAACTTCAATCATTGAAACAATCTTTGCAAAATTTGAGAAGAGAAGTTGAGAAACAGAAGGAGAAATTGGAAACCATGGCTTTGGAGTATAGAAAATTAGCAGCCGAATTGGAAGAAATCTTAGATTGGCTTCATTCTAACGAAGCAACAGTTCATTCAAGGCCCTTGCTAAATCGTGACGTTAAAAATGTCGAAAAAGAATTAGAAAACCACAGAAAGTTAGCTGAAAATGTTAATAGATATCTGGATCGAATTAGACAAGTTCAAGAGAGCACCAAATACGATGAAGGAATGCCCAGCTCTTTATTAGAGAAACTATCAGAAGCCAATTCACTTTTGCAATCTCTGCCACGAGAATTGGAGGAACGCGAAAGGTATCTAGAGAACAATAAAGGTTTGCGTGAAAACTACGAAGCTCTCAAGCAGAAACTTCGCGATTGGGTCCACGAAGCTGAAGTACGCCTCCAAAGCAATAAAGATGGAGTTGATTTCGTTAATATCCTCTCTGATCTTGAAGAGCATAAGATATTCTTCAGTACCGAAGCTTCGATGAAAGAATTGGTGTCTATCTCAATCCAGCAAGCTGCAGATAAGATTTGGCCAAGTTTAACACCTAACGAACAAGAAGAATTGAGCAGGGAACAGCAGCAGCACACCCAGATGCTGAAGAATACATTAAATTCCGCGAAGTCCGAAAGGGCTCAACTGGAACAGGACGCTGAGGTTTGGAAGGATTATTGCCAGATGTTGGATAAAGTGAAATCGGTGATTGCGAGGACCAAATTCGTGGATGAACCTGTTTGTACGTTGGCTGGGCTTCATTTCAACACGCAGAAGATTAGCCATGCTCTAAATGATATTCAGGTAAGTCTGTTTTAATTATTTTCGACTCTATAATATAGTTACAAGGATCCATACAAATTTTTACATTTGAGTATATTACAATTCTGTATGAATAAAACCAGACTGGAAGCAACAAACTTTCCAAAGCGAATATCTCGAAATCTATTAGAAGTATCGCAAGAACTTGTTTTCTAGTATCAGCCGGGCTAATTTAATTTGAAGAAAAGTCTCTATCTGTACAGTTTCCAATTTAGAGAACCAAGATCAACAAATCTTGCATAGTATTTTTTAGCTGCTTGAGCTCTAAATCAAAAAGTAAAGGAGATAGCAACATGGAATCTGTGGAAATTTATTCTACGAGCCTATTTCCAAAACAATACAACTTTAGGTTTTGTAAACCGTAGAAAGATCAGTAGAGAATCTTAAAATCATACATATCTACCAGATTTTTTTGCTAAAATCAACTCACAATTTATTCAAAGAATGTTTGTTATAAAAAGGACGTAAATTTTAGATCCTTTAAGAATTTCGATGAATCATTCATTATTTTCTCTTGATTTATCACTAACCTGGGCAAATATGCGGTAACAGCCAGAGGCGTGGCGAGCGTATAAAAGTTTACACAAAAAATAGAAGATAAGAAATAAATTATAAAACGTGCTGAAACAATTACCGTTTTAAAAGTCATCCATGAAATCACAAACTGGGTAACATCTGTTAAATATTTGAATCATTAGATATGTTTCCACAGCTGTTGCAGTCAAGTGAGTACGACGTGCGGAATAAATGTTTTTTAATGCCCGAAACGATCGTTCGACATCTAGCGATGTTATATTTGCATATTTAAAATAATCTTTGAAACAACTTAATGCATCTTCACACGCACCTTCACAAATTTGTAAGAAAATCGGTGTCTTTCTCTAAAACACTTTCAAATTTTCGTATGACACACCAATTTATTTCGCCTTCCACTAGCGACATTGAAACATTTTGTAATTTTTCTATTCCCTCCGCTAGTCCGAAGTAATTGATGTGAATAGTTTGTAAATCTCTTTTAACCTGACTATCTTGAAATATTTCCTGGCTTTTCTTGATTGCTGCAGCTTCTGTCCGATTGGATTTTAAAACTACCTTCTTTACTTGATCAAAATATTTATTGTAGTAAAACGCAGCCTGCAACCATGTTCCCCAACGTGTAACAATCGGCTGCGGTGATTCAGGTAAATCAGGACACAGTTTGTGAAATAGTCGGGTACGTTTCGGGGACTTTAGAAATACTGCCTTTGTACTAGCAATCAATGCATTTATTAGTGGAAAACATGTAGGAATCATTTGTGCCGCAAGATTTAGAGTATGGATTTTACACGTTACATGTAAGAAGTTACCACTGTGTTCTTTAAGAGATCGGCCCAAAGAACGCATGTTTGCGGCACCATCACTCATAAACATTAAAAGTTGCTTAGTTGAAACTTCAAATTTGTTCAATGGGTTGTTTAAAATCTCATCGGCAGTACAAGTTATAACTATTTTGGAAGCAAGTAAGGAGGATGACGGTCGATGTGGTTCCATTGCACGTACCATTACATTAATCACAGAATGTTTTTGACGATCTGTTGTTTCGTCCACACACAACCAGTTTTTTATCTTTCAATTCCGTTTTCATTTTTTTTTCTATATGTTCACGAGCAAATGGCACTACATTTCGTATCGATGTCCGACTAGGTAATTTACAGTCCGCATATTTATTCCAGAAGGAGACAAATGCTTCTTTGTCTAGTAAACGAAACGATAGATTACCTAAAATAAGAGTAACACATAAATCAAATGTAAATTTTTCTTGATCTCGTATGCCACTTTTTACAGAAGAATGCTATTTGCTTTCGATGTGACGTTGACAATGGCTTCTGGACCAACACATTAAAGGGATTTTACAAACTAGACATTGAATTTTAGCGCCATCAAAAATTAAGTCCGGCATGTCCACTATTACGTTTTTATTGGTGTCTGCCATTGGTCGTTTTCGCGGCGTACCTAACTGCGATATTTTTAAAGCAAACATAAGCATACAATTACGACATAAGTTACGACAGCCTACATATACACAGAACTACTCGCATACAGCAGCGATTTAGTACTGACGCTGTGAACGCGTGAAATAAATAATCGTTGACTCCGCACCACATATCTTCTACTCTGACTGTTACCGCTGTTTGCCCAGACTATTTATGACATTATCACATGAATTATAAAAAGGAACCAGTTGTCAATTTATCGATCACTATTTTTCTTTACTTATGTCTATAAATAACAAAATATATGTATGTAATACACAAGCAATGTGAATTTTTTAAGAAATAATTTAATGGAATTGTTCAAGTTTATTTGTTTAGTAAATGTGTACAAATTTCTAAACTAAATTTCTTCTCCAAAATCTAGTTCATAAAAGTAATCTAAAATAGGATAGTTCTGCACTAGTTCCAAATTATATTCTCATCTCCTCCAAGTTTCCATATGTCAGTAGAATTAGCTAATTATCTAGTTAATCTCATTTAGCAACCTGTATTTAAAAAAAGTTAATCGTCAAAGTTAAACAATGTCAAGTTTGAAGCGCGATTGTCTTAAATAATTCAGTTAAACCACGATCAAACGGTCTGATAAATCTATATAAATCAAGATAATAGTCAAGATAAGGAGGTGTATTGCGCCTTACGTAAAAAAATGCATTGTTTTCTGATGATAAAATCTTATAGCGCCACATTCTGGGAAAAAATTCATAAATTATTTGACATGGATTAATATGTTTTTGTTTCAAGCGAAACTGAGATTAAAATAGGCGTCATTTTATTGGGTTTAAAGAGAAAAAAATTATTATCGGCATGTAGAAATTTTGTTATGAAAAAGAAATAAAAATTTTTTAGATGGAGTAATGGAGACTGGGACTAAGTCTACCCACGAATTAGCGATATTCTGTATTAATTACGGAATAAGTTACTTATATTTTTGTCGAAAAAAAAACGCTTATAGTAGAATTACAATTAATTATACTACGCTAAATTAGTCTACAATATGCATTTATTACAATTAGGGATAAATCTACATAATTTAGTAATACAAAATAAGCAAATCAGCATTGTGAGACTGTAACAAATTAATCCCTTCACAGTTGTGTTACGGCGTAGAAAGTCACGTGAAGCTAGTAGAGGGGGAATTGGTGCATCTATTCACTGCATGTGCAGGGTTGAGACTACGAGCCCTAACAACTGTATATTGGGACAAAATAAAATACATATATAATTGAGGTATTTGACAGTTTTTTTCTATTTTTTTAATTTAATACTATGTAATTGGTTAATTAACAACAATTGGGGCCAATCAGCAACACAAAATACAAAAATACTTATTATATCATCTCTAATTAACAATAAAAACGTTCATTTTGTGTGGCAAATAAATATTGGGACATGGCACGAATTTTTAATTTTTTAAATGGAGTAAAATCGCCCTTATATTTTATGCCCGCTCGAATTCGGTTGGGCATTGAATTAACTAAGGATCTACAATTTTCAGGAGCAAATCCATTCCATATTCGCTCTATTTTGGCTCTAAGTTCTGGTAATGTCCGTTGTGGGTTGTTCCTCAATGTTTGTTTCATTTTATACCACACTGTTTCAATGATATAAAGGTCAGGACTGTAGGAAGGCCAAGAAAGAACAATTACGTTGTGGTCGCCAAACCACTTTTGTGGTTTTGACCGTATGACAGGCTGCTATATCCTACTGAAAAATGTAATTTTCGCCAACATTTAACTTCACGATATCTGGTAGCAGGCAGTTTTGCAGTATTTGTTGATATTTCGCAGCATTCACGGTACTATTCAATAAATCAATAAATTCAAAGCATCCTAATCCCGAAGCTGTCATGCAGCTCCAAATCATTACTCCTTTAGAAAATTTTACACTACGTTTTAAGCAATCCTTATGGAAAGTCTTATGTTTAGTGCGAAACGTTTGCGGTAACCACCAACACATACGTCGAATTTAGATTCGTCGCTAAAAATTACTCTCGACCAATCTTCTACAGACCAAGATAGTTTACACTTTGCCCATGTGAGCCTCGCTTTCTTTTGTTTTTCCGTCAACAGTAGCCTTTCCTTTGCCTATTAGAAAACATTTTTTTAAATACTCTTTTAAATTGTTACTTGTAATAAAACCTTATAAAACTTTAATCTACATTTATGAATCAACTGCCGACAGCATTTCCTTGACAGATTTAGTTTAGTTCCGTGATTCCATTCAGCCGTAATTTCTTCAGCCTTTTTATATAGTTTTACTAATATTCTTTTATCCCCATCAGAAACTTATTTTGGACGACCCGGACTTTTGCCTTCTTTATCGAAGATATTTGCAGTTTCCCCATAATGATTAATTATATTCTACATTGTAGTTTTAGGAATATTAGGTTCATCCGCCACTTCACGTATTATTTTATTGTGGCAATAATTTTTAAGCAGTAACTCACGAATTTTTGAATTTGTAGATATACCACGCACCATTTTGTTCAATATACGTGGCAATTCACTCAATACAATAAGAAAGCAACCGTCGATTAATCTGACGGTTCGTTCTGCGCAGCTTACTTGTCTTATTTTGTTTAATTTTTGACAGTTATTTGATACTATCGTAATATTTAGTTGTCACGCATTTTCGTTACTTGTACATGTTATAAAGTTTGTTATTCGGAAACAATAAGTATGTTTTGTTATTAATTGACATTTAAACCATTGCTTATTCACCATTATTATAATTAATAAAAAATAATTTAAAAAAATAAACTTTCAAATACCCGAACTACACATGTACGTATTTTATTTTGTCCCAATATATACACATCGAGAAAATTTGAAATTAGCTATATCTATATTCATATGTACGACGAGAGAGCGAGGAGGGGATTGAGTGGAATCCGATCGAATTGATGCGGGTCGCGTGTTAGTACGCTTCTAACAACTTTGGGATGTAAACCTACTGTGTGCAAGAACGCACGTAACAATTTGAAGTCATGGTCGCCTGAAAATGAGAGTTTCGCATATTTATTTTGTTGTTGCTACGAAGCTTAGACGAAACTAATAAGACATTCTAAAGACAAAAATAAAAACAGATTCTGATGAAATGAAAGAAAAGAAAAATAAATACTCTAGAAAAATATATACAAAATAAATAAAAATAAGGTGCAATATCAAGATGTTGATATGAAAGGCCCGAAAATGCCCCCTCCTTGGCTAAACAATAACCAAGTCGGTCGTAAAACTCCCATCCCACTCGCTCGAAAATTTCAGGGGTTACTGTCTCGGAAATGACCACCATATTTTCCTGCAAATCGTGCAGGTTAGCTGCCGTCTCAAATCAGTACAGTATTTTCTTTGATATAATCCCATAGAAAGAAATCACAGGGAGTGAGATCGGGTGATCTCGGTGGCCATTCTTATCGTACCCTTCCTGGCAACAACACGACTTGGAAAGGTGTTTTGTAAAAACGCCATTACTGCTCTTGCGTTATGCGCAGGACAACCGTCTTGTTAGAACCAAATTCCATCCAAATCGGCGTTAGTAGCATGGACTGCAGGAATAACTCGTGTTCTCAGCAAATCCAAATATCTCTCTCCATTCAAGTTGCCGTCAATAACAAATGACCCTATAGTACGTATCACCCAAGTTTTTCGGGGTACTGAGTTCTAACATTACGGGTCAAATGATTTTCTCGAGGCCAATAACGCACCACTGAAGGATTATGATGGCAATGACGTGGAAAACAGGACTCGTCCGGAAACAGAACATTTTTAATAAAATGTTCGTCTCGGTTAGCCCTCTCAACACGGGTTCACAAAACTCCAGTCTGGCAAAATTGTGCTCGGGAAAAATCTCCTGGCAAGTTTGAACTTTGAAACATTTGTATTTATTGCGTTTCAAAATATTTCTGACAGTCTTTTTTTCAACACCGGTTTCGTCTGATATTTGGCAACTAGAGCAAGGTTCATTTATTTCAACTTTCGAACAAACCCTCACTTTTCTTTCCTCCCGCTCGGGATTAATTCGAGGGATTTGAGGCTGTTCGTCCATTTGGTGGCATTTCCTGCAATACCCGACAACACAGCCAAATTTTCTAAACGTATCGACGATATTTGAAATCGTCTGTGCGCTTGGAATAGGCCGATCTACGTGCTCTACTGAGAAGGGATCGATGGTCTGCTGTCGGTTAGGTCCAGAGAAATACCACTAAATAATTTGAACTTTCTCTGCAGTTGTATAAATGGACATCGTTAATCACTAAGATCGTTCGCACATAATGCAGTCTACCTCGTCTACATCGGTAACCGTCGTGAGCCGTCGACTGCCGCTAACCCTCCGCTTGTGATGAATCACCCATTCGCATTTACCGTTGTCGCATGTACGCTTTCTCGTATAGCTAGACATTTTCTTTCCTTATGTGTAGAGTAACCTAAACTTGCGGACTCGCATAGGCGTCGGTATTACGGGTTAATATAAGAATATGAAAAATTCATAAATAAACTAAACCGGTAGAGAAGCAGGCATGTAGTGTCGACCTTGAATATAAATCATGTTAAACCGCGCTGAGAGAGATTTTGTTTTAGTACCGGTTGAGCTGTTGCAGAGATTAGTGGAACGGTCAAGGTTATGTACTTACGTGTCGCTTTTGAAAATATAGCTGGTGTTTTTTGTGTGTTGTAGTATTATACCAAGTACATAATTAGTGTATCGTTTCATATAGAACTAATATTTACATACCTAAGAAAACAATGCCTCGTAATAGATTTGCTACTAATGTACATAAGTATGTGTCACTTTTTCCCCATTTAAAATATGACGGTAGTGCAGTTTTTTGCTTAATATGCAATGTTCGTTTGGCTGCATTGGACAGAACTGATTGCCAGAGGCATGTCAATGGTATTAAGCATATGAGAAATGCAAGAACTGAAATATCTTATACACTATTCCTCATACATTTATTAATTATGTTTACCTCTTGTAATCTTCCGTTGTCGTTGGTGAGAAAAGCAGCTTTTAAAACGTTTTGGCGACAATACGTTCCAAAGTACCCATTACCCTCACAAACACAATTACATAATCATTTGCCGCGAATGAAAGAGATGCCAGAAAATGTGTGTAAACGTGATTTGTGTTCCAAAACAATATGGATTACCGTGGATGAGACGACTGATATAAAGAAAAACAGTATTGTGAATGTAATAGCTCGCGTTTTATCTAGCGAGAACACAGCATCTCGATATTTGTTAGCTTGCAAACGTGTTCAACAATGTACCGCGGAAAATATTCAGAAGGTGATAATGAACACTTTGAAAAAATTTAAAATTGCCCAAGATCAAGTTGTGATGATTGCGACAGATAGTGCAGGAACGATGTTAAGTGTTGGGCAATCCTTAAAACATATATTTCCTAACTTAATACATATAACCTGCGTGCTGCATGCTTTGCATTTAGTTGGTGAAGTTGTTCGACAACATTACGGAAACGTTGATCGGATGATTGGAAGTACTAAAGCAGTGTTTCGTAAATCTCCTAAACGTTTAAAAGAATTTCGTAAATTTTGTCCAGGTATTCCAGAACCAATTTTAACGCGATGGGGTACTTGGCTAACAGCAGCTTCTTACTATTTGATCCATTTACAACAAATTCAATCAGTTATAATGCGATTTAATCGGAATGAATCCAAAGCAATTAGAGAAAGTCAAAGAGAATTTCAAATTCCTCAACTTTTAGAAGATTTAACAACAATATGTACCAATTATACAGTATTACTAGATGCCATCAGAAAACTACAATGTACTGAATTGTCATTGCAGGAATCATTAGACATAGAGGAGAGTGTAAAAAATAAATTACACACATTAAATGATACGCCAGGATTATGCACTAGTCAAAAGTTGGCAGATGTTTTAAGGAAAAATCCCGATTTTAATACTTTAGAGGCCGTTTATAATAAGTGTAAGAATAGTGAACTTTTAAGTGATTTTGAAAAACAGTTTCTACATGCAAATGTAACTTCCTTAGATGTGGAGAGATCGTTTTCTATGTATGAGAATATTTTTTCTTGTCGACGCACAAGGTTTAAAGAAGTAACTGTGGAAACATATGCAATGATGCAAGTTTACAGTAGTTCACATCCTGATGCCTCTAATTTGTTGAATAATTAGCAAGTAAGTTTATTTATGAATTTTTCGTATTCTTGTATTAACCCGTAATACCGACGCCTATGCGAGTCCGCAAGTTTTGGTTACTCTACTTATGTATATAGTTGTTAGAGCTCGTAGTTTCATCCGCAGAGCGCAAGCGCATACATTCCAATACTTTCCTTGCGTTAAGGAAATGCCCGGCAAATCCAAATTTAAAATGATCTACTAAGTAATTTATACGCATACACAATATATCTTACGCACATTGGTTACAATTTGTCTTAAAATCAAATAAAGCGACATCTGTGGCATGGCCTAAATCAAAATAGGTCACAGCTTGCTGACGTCAGAGCTGTTAAGCCTTGTATTAACACCCTTGCAAACAGCCTTTATTGAATATATCCCTTATCACCTAGGATGGTACCGGCCTAGTTTCCATAGACTCAGCTGTACACATTTTTGATTTCACATATTGTACAAACTGAAAAATGTTGCTCTTTAATTTTTAATAATTTATTCAAAACTTACTATTCACATTTAACTGGCACATTCGGGATCACGGTTGTTCGTCAGTCGGCTATACTGTTGTAAATAGAAAACAGCCAACTGTTTATGCATTGTTGCCGTATGCATTAGAAAAACGTTAGTACATTGTACAACAAGTAATAGGAAAAAACGAACGCTGCAACAACGTAATTTGTGTTTACAACATACAAAATAGGTTATACTGTCACTCTTATGAAGTTCTTACAGTGCGCGCACTCTGCTCCACAACTCATAGGTGCCACTAGTGTCGCATACTTTATGTTTATTTTAATTTCTCCTTAACACTTCCCCTAAATTGAAATAAACATTTAAGTTGAGAAACATCTCATTCCAATTTCACTTGTAGTCTTGCATTTAACTTGTAGTCTTGCAGCCTTTGTTAGAGCTTTTGTAAATATGTCTGCTAGTTGTTGATCAGATGATACATGTTCAACAGCTATCTCCTGTTTTTCAAACATTTCACGTATAAACTTCAGCTTAACATCAATGTGCTTCGTACGACTATGGAATTCAGGGTTCCATATAATCATTTAGTTCTTGAGTAATCGAATTAGCCATACAGCTTCAGTAGCAGCTCTATTAGCAGCAATAAATTCTGCTTCTGTTGTAGACAAAGCAACACTTCTTTGACGTTTGCTTGACCATGTAATAGCTCCACCGCAATATTTGAATAGAGTCCCAGAAGTTGATCGTCTTGTTTGATGATCACCAGCATCACTGTAGGCTTCTAAAGTCTTTGTATCATAACCTTGTTCATAAAATATTCCCCACTTTAATGTACCACAAATGTATTTGAAAATTCTCTTCAGCAATGCATGGCTTTTGGTTGATCCAGTACTTGAGATAACAAACTTACTGTATATGTTAAATCAGGTCTGGAAACTATAGCGAGGTACATTAAGCTTCCCACTGCTTCTCTATATGGAAAACATCCTCTATTCTCGTCTTCACATTTTTCATTAACGAGGCCGCTCTCAAGGAGTTGAAACTGGATTAGCGTCCATCATATTGAATCGTTCTAGAATGTTTGTGGCATATGCTTTCACTGTCTTCTTGAATTTCTAAATTTGAATGTTGAAGATGAATCATTGAAACTTTTTCATTTTTAAACACTACACCTCTAGATAGAACATCATTTTCTTCAGGTAACCATATTCGATAGCCATCCTTATTTCCAGAATATCCTACCAGATATCCTCTTTTAGCCTTTTTATCAAATTCCTTTCGTCTTTTTTTTGGTACATGAACATAACACTCTGTTCCAAAGATGCTTTATGTAAGGTGACTTTCCAAACCATAGCTCATAAGGACTTTTGGATTGTGTCGATGAGGGCCCTGTACGATTTATGACATAGGCTGCTGTCATAATTGCTTCTGCCCAAAGATTTTCTAGCATATTTTGAGCATGCAACATTGTTCTTGCACATTCTACTAATGTACGATTGTCTTGCTCTGCAGCTCCGTTTTGTTCTGGTGTGTATGGCATGGTTTTTCTATGATAAAGTCCTACTTCTTCTGCTATTTTCGTACATCCTTTGCCTTCATCAGTCAATAGTTCCTTTACTGTATGTCCAACAGTTTTGGTTTCAGCAAGGAATTGTTTCAACTTGTCCTTAACTTCTGTTTTTTTGTTTAAGTAGGTAAGCTGAACGATATTTTGTAAAATCATCTTTGAAATCTACATAATATCGGTTTCCACCAAGTGAGTTCTCTGGCATAGGACGCATACATCAGCATTGATAAGATCACCCGGTTTTGTTGGACGATCTTTACGTGTGCCAAAACTCAAACGATGAATTTTACCATATACGCAGGCATCTCAGCGCTTATTGTCCATCTTGACATCGATATCACATCCTTTCAGATGTTTCTGCAGATGCCGTTTATTCCGTCCCAATCTTTCATGCCATATTTGAAGAGTTTCTGTTGCTGCTAACTGTACTTCGGCGCTAACATTAGACACCAACACTCGCACTTGCATTAAATACAACCCATCTTTACGTGCTTTAAGTGCTACAGCTAGTGTTTTATTATTTTTCATCAATTTACAGCATTTTTGATTTGTACTAGAGATCATACCTTTGTCTACTGCTGATTCGATTGAAAAAAAGTTTCTTTTTACATCAGGTGTATACCAGACATCCTGTAGGTAATTTTGAATCCACTTTCCATTTACCAACATTTCCATATTGATTATTCCTTGTCCAATTGCTTTCATAGAATGCCCATTACCAACAACTACCGAACGAGGTCGAGAAAACATTTCAAATGAGGTGAACCAATCTTTCTGGTGTGTCATATGATGTATAGCTCCAGAATCCGCTACCCATATGTCTGTAGCATATTCTTCATTTGCACTAGTACCAACAAATGCAGATCCACGAGGTAACACATTAGTCACTTCTTTAGTTTTATTTTTGAAACAGTCTTTCTTAAAATGACCTTGTTTGCCACATGCAAAACATTTAAAACATCTTTTACTTGACTTGTTACCTAACTGACCATTACTAACTTTATTTACCTTACCTACTGTACACAGTCTTTCTCTCAAAAGCGTTAACGTGCGTTGTTTCTTAGGTACAGACTCCCATGCATTAACAAACTCAAAATATTCCGAATGCATAGTATTCAAAACTCGATTTAAGAATAAAGATTCAGGCAGCTTACCTTATCTTCTTTTCAGGTTTCAACTTTCAATTCGACCCAAATTTTCTCTAACTTAGCAGTATGTTTTGCCACTGTATCTGTTACATCTTTTTCCTTTATTGCAAAAAAACTCATTAAATAGCCTGTCTTGTCGCTGTTCTGTTCTCTGCTTAAAAACATTCAACAGTTTCTTCCACATGTCTTCAGATGTAGAGCACATATTAACCGTCTAACTTGAGAACTTAATCAAATGTTGAGCCAAATATTCTGGTTTAGTGTACATGTCCATCGATTTTCTATATTCACTAACCTCTTTTTCTGTTGCATCTACTGATATATTCTGTAATCGTTCTAATTTCCCTTCATCTGCTTTCATTGTACCATTTACTTGCAACTGTATTATAAGTTGGAACTTCCAATCAACCCAGTTTGATTGTCCTTCCAATTTGTCAATCATGCACTTTGACATCTCCATAATACACAGTAAACTGAACTTTGTAAGTAACAGAAAACCAAGAATATTTACACAAACGCGTAATTTTTCCTTTCTTTCTTTTCACTAGAACACAGTATTTTCCATGTTATCTGGACTCATAACCTATTGAGGTTATGAAATTAGCAGACACTGTGCAAATGTTTATTATAAAGTTAATGAACATATTATGAAAATATTACCCGTGCACAATAGTAAAGTGAATACAAAGAGAAAACGTAATTACAACGTTAGTACATTGTACAACAAGTAATAGGAGAAAACGAACGCGGTATCGTCATTTGTGTTTATAACAGATAAAGCCGGTTATACTGTCACTCTTATGAAGTTCTTACAATGCGCGCACTCTGCTTCACATGAGTCATGAGTATCACCATTGTCGCATACTTTATGTTTATTTTAGTTTCTCCTTAACAAATATTAATCTCGAAATGGAACGATATTGTTCTGGCTTCCTATCATCATCACGATTAGTCGATTGCCAGCTATAGTTACAACAAATAGAAATTTCTTTAAATTTATAAATTTTCCTTGAAAATTGTTTTAATCTAGTTCATGTAGGTATTTCATTTATTAAAAATTGTATTTATGTCATCTAAAAAGTTCGGAAACGATTTCAAATCCCTTCACACATCAAACGGAATGATACCAACGTAAGCCCTTGTATGCAGACATGGCCTACTCCGAACCTACTACTACCAGTCTAGCACGCGCGTCCAATAAATGCAGTTTACCGGCTCAAAAAGCCGGCAAATGCCAACCAGATACAACATGCGTCTCACTTTAACTTCAACCTGTTCCTCGTTGTCAGCTTTCCAGTCGTGTTCAAGTCACGTCGAAGTGGAGAGAAAACATAAGAGCAAAGACGCCCAAATTGCCTTCTGTTGTGCATAAGCACAAGTAGCCTACCGATGATATCATTTTCTTTATATAAATCGCATGATGTCAGAGCTTTGAGTGACATCATCCAGCGATAGCACGTGTCGTAATACGTGCAAAAACGGAGATCTCTTGAAATTAGTGAAAAAACAAGACAGATTCCGATATCGACGATATTAACGGCGTCGGACATTTAACTAATCAGATAATCAGAGTTTAGAGGCGCTCTAGTTAGAAAACTACCGGTGAAGCGCGAACATTACTGTGATATAAAGTGCAAGTATCTAGAATTATTTTACGTGACTTTGACGCAAGTAAACTACGAATACCGGCGAAAACAGTGTCGTGGTGCAGTGTTTATTTAATTAATCGTAAATAATTTCGTAAGTATTTCGACATAAAATGCAATCTTTATAAAAACACAAAAAAAAGTTAATTTTTAAAACACGATTCTAAAAGAATTATTTTAGACTCATTTAACACGCCCTATTCGCTACAATAAATCAATTTCGACAAGATTATCTTGTTTATTTAATTGTTTCCCCCAGATTTGCGGCGGCAGTCAAAAAAATTATGACGCCAGCTTTTTTCCATAGAAAACTAAACGGGCTGCAATCGATTCGTTACGGTAATTGTGGTGAAAGTAAAACCCGATACGTTACGGTAGATTAAGAACTTGTTATAACCTATATTCCGATCTGTGCAGAGCCTTTTAGATTGATCGTAATACCCATTGTAGAGGAATAAGTTATGTACATTTATTTTATAGTTGCTCATAGAATGCTTTCAAAAAATGTTTCCTAGAAAAAAAGCAGCGATTGTATGTAGGTGGGATCAATGTGAGGTTATGTTTATTTCCGAATGCATTTTGACATACACTTGTGCTCAAAAGTTTAGTAACATTTATATAAACAGTTCTATACTACCAATTTTTAAGGAAAATTGTTAGGAATGTAACCTTCTATATCTTGTGACTTCTATAAGCTTTTAACGTTGATGGATTAAATTTATTATTTTTGGTAATCCATAGTGATTGATAGCGAAGAAAATCAATATAATTTGAAAGATTATTTAAATATCTATAAATTGTGTTCAGCAAATGTTATTGATGAATTCATCCAAATATTGGATTTTTTTTATCTATAAATCTTGGTAATTGTAATCCCCTCAGTTCGTAGGTGGAAGGTAATTCCTTCTCTGAGCATCTTAGAGAAACAAAATCAAATAATTATTCGGAGAGTAGTTCCGTATTATATAAAATTATATTCAAGTATACAGGGTGTTCAGTTTCCATAGCGCACGATCCAAGTTTGGTTTTTTAAATGGAACATTCTATATATTATTATGTTTTTGTATGCCCGTCTTCAATTCATGTCAACTCTCTTCAATATTCCCTATATCCATCTATTTTAGTTTTCGAAATAATTTAAGATTTTTACGAAATTTCCTTGTTTTTTTAACGCTCGATATCTTAAACGTCTTTCCTGCTAGAGTGGTGATTCAAATTTTATTCGATTGGGTATTTATTAGACATTCTGGCAGTGGGTCGAAAACTTTTTATACGAACTAGATTCTACAAGAGGGTCATCGGAATCATTACTAAGTTTGATTCATGTTACTTCGTTTTTTTAAGAGAACGCTATGTATATTTTTCCAGAATCTGATAAAGGAGTTCTTTTAGAAATTTTTTTATAAACATTCCTATACTTAAAATGTGTCTTTCTTCAGAAAATTAAATATGAAGCAATTTTTTCGTTTAAATGAATAGATTGTTGTGACGAAATATTATAAACTTGTTTCACTAAAGACATTGATTCAAAATAATGTGCCAAAAAAATCTACTCGAAGTAATCATCATTTTCCAGTATATACATTGTAGCAACAAAGCCATGGTACACACGCAGTTTATATATTCAAGGCTCTTGCGGTTATCTCATACTGTATAAACTCCGTTGGGACGCCCACCACACGTGAAAAATACGTCGTCCTTGGTAGTATCTTTACTGCTATCTTCTTAATGGGACGAGGATTTATGGATACTCACATTAAATCAATTTATATTTTATTACTAACCAAAAGCTTACCCAGAGAAAAGCATCCTGGACAAGTAATTGTAAGAATCTTTTGCATCTTTTGATGGTTTAACATCATAGGATGCTTTTAAAGTTTTTACCTTCAAAATTATGAAACGCATTTGTTTTAACCTTGTTCGATTTACCACGTTCCACTTTTCTTACTTCGGAAAAAATCAACGTGCTTAGATAAATTATTCTTGTGGCCTTAAAATTATAAATAAAGATAATATACAGGAATTCTTGCAAATTACATTATGCAAATCCGTATGATATCATAACTGCATGACTAGCTGTATAGAAATGTCAACTTGATTTAATGATGAGGATTATTGGCAAAATTTTATATGATTCTGCAATCAAAAATAAAAAGGAAAGAATAGAAATGTAGAAACTAGGAAATATTTCCAGTTTAAAACATGGCAAACAAAATGAATTTTATATTTGACCTTTCGATACGTGTTCGCTATCTTGCAACTTATCTCTATTCCAAGCACAAACAATAAGCTGTGTTACCTTTTACATTTATTGTTGTGGTATTACCGCTTATCAATTATTGCTCATTATCTGGATTACACAAGGTATCACATAAATGTCACGCCTTTGACGAGATGTTTTATAATCAACAGTATAATCTGTTTGATAAACTTGTGTACAAAATATCAAATCAGGATTTTTAAAATCTTTTGACCGGCTGTTTAATATGCACGTAAACATATTACACAACTAGAAGTAAGGAAACTGTACAAACATTTTAATTGGTTTACTTTTATTAACTTTCATTTCTAATTTTACCCAAATAAAATGATGTTTCCTAAGAACTTTGTAGGTAAATTTATTAAGTGAATGTTGTTGAAAACTATCAAAAACTATGAAGATATTTTAGATGGATAAAACAACTACTACAACGTTAGTTTCTAATGCCTAACAATACCCGATACATAAAAACACATCTGTATTGTATCCTGGTATGTACATATGTATGTATGTACATATATATATATATCAAGCCAGAACGTTTTAATATCACCACTACTATGTCCCCCTTTCTACTTCGTTCAAATAAAACTTCCGGCGCATTATCTTGTCTACCATATCGTATATTGCTCCAATGAACTCTTAAACTGTTTGATAACTTCGCTTCGATTACATTCTAAATTAAATAAAGATTATTTTATAACGATATATGTACATAGTTGTGGCACTTACTTTGTATTACCAATGCAAAATCATCTACCGACGTTCTAAACTTTAAGTAAATATGAGTCATGTCAAAATTTAGTATTACCAAAGAGTATATATACAGAGAGAGAGCACGTAATGTTAAAAATTCGCAATAGATTTTTGACAAGAGTAGCGGAGTGGTCTCGTCAAGAAGCTCAAGCGCTAGTATCGTTAGGTTTCTTCCTCGTCAATCTAGATGTCTCTGAATTAATTTATTTATTTTTATATTTATGTATTTCTATTTTTTTTTTATAATAAAAATGGTTTCAACGTTTCAAGCAGCAAGCTAAAATAGGAAATATTAATTTAAACAACGTAGCGCTATTTTTAAGCGCGTATTAAGTATTTTAGCAACTGATTCATCATCGGATTTTAAGCGAAAACAAACCAGAATAAGCGGTCTATTCCATAACATTTCCGTTAAGTTTACTCTTTACCTGCCTCATTGTAAAGCCCTTGTTACGCCCTTTTTCGTATTTCATTCTGTTTTTCTGGTTGAAGATAAGAATTTTTGTATTCAAAAATGCAGTAGATCACAGAAGATCATGATAAAAAATAACACAATACTTACTTGGACAAATATGTATCTAAATTATTAAAGAATATTTTTTAAATATGAACTTACAATACAATTAAGTTATTTTATCTTTTACACATATAAAGAGATGACAATGTTCTTTTTGATTGATAAATTAAATATAAACAAGATGTAAACATTTTTATTAATATATTTTAGTTTTCAAAAACAAACATATTTATATAGTAAATTTCTTTATGTAAACGCATATCTGAATAATTAAAAAAAAATGAAATTTTAAAAGAATGTGCCCAACCAATAGCTTTGGACCTAGTGTCATCTTCGAGATTTTATTAATCCATTTAGTTTTTTTAATAATTTTACGAGCTCTTATGAATTTTAAAACCCTTGTTATACTCACATAGCCCGTAATGGTGGCAATTCAATTTATTAATTTTACAACTATCAAGGATTTATAAATCACGTCCAGGGATTTGGTAAAACCCGAATTACGATAACAATAAATGCTCGACCAATAGCATTGCACGTAGATAAATGATCGTCAGCTTGTCTTATAAATTATTTGTGTGCTTACAAGTTAATGTAACCTTTTTTAAAATATAAATTGTAAAAATCTACCTTTCTTTTATTCACTGTCTTATTTACATAACTATTGTTTATCAGCAGAATGAAAATGTTGCAAAAGTACATACGTGCACGTTGACGAAACAACTATTGAAAAGATATTGGACAAAGAATATATTCTACGCAGATACATATTTGAAATCTTATTACTAAAGAGGGAAAAAGAAAAAGATAATGCAAAATGAGAAACAATTAAAAAATGCCATGCCTTTTACAATATCTATACCATCTATACGAACGAATCGAATGAAAATATTCGGAAAACTAAAAGAATAGATCGTTTACATTTTTATTATTTCACCCAAAAATATCCTCATAATAACTGATAATCGTTTTTTGGAACTTGGGAGCCGTTACGTGAACAAACAAATGTAATTCTCCTACTCAATTTTTTATTCGTTTCGTCTTACCTACGTCCAGGGAATGACTGGTTCTTTGCGTTCGTAACTTGTTTTCTTAATACTAGATGTCACATCGTACGAAATCGTAATTTACTACCTAGTTTTGCCTGCAGTCGCTAGATCGCAGCATTTTACGGCCAACTTTATCCGTAAAATATTACATATTGACACTTTTCCCTATCTCGTGGGCTGTCTATATATGTATACTCTTTGGTATTACTTTACTTCCTACGTGTACTGTAGTCGCTTTAGGGGAAGTCTTTGTGTTGTAAGTTTCGGAAATGTTAAAATAGAAATACAGAACTCGTCTTTACTCCTTACAAAAGTTTATTTAAAAATATCCTTGACAAATCCTTTTCAAACAAACCTTAAAGGTTTTATTAACAAACAAACCATGTTCCAGTGAAAACCCCTATGTTATGAATCGTAAGTTATGATTCATAACATAGGGGTTAACCTGAGCGAATATGCGGTAACAGCCAGAGGCGTGGCTAGCGCATAAAAGTTTACACATAAAATAGAAGGTAAGAAATAAATTATAAAACGTGCTGAAACACTTACCGTTTTAAAAGTCTTCCGTGAAATCACAAACTGGGTAACATCTGTTAAATATTTGAATCATTAGATATGTTTCCAGAGCTGTTTCAGTCAAGTGAGTACGACGTGCGGAATAAATGATTTTTAATGTCGAAAACGACCGTTTGACATCTAGCGATGTTACATTTGCATATTTAAAATAATCTTTGAAACAACTTTCTTCACACGCACCTACACAAATTTGTTTTGATATAAGAAAATCGGAATCTTTCTCTAAAACATTTTCAAATTTTCGTATTACACACCAATTTGTTTCGCCTTCTACAGCGCATAACTGTGCGTTCACAATTTGAACAGAATCCACTAGCGACATCGAAACATTTTGTAATTTTTCTATTCCCTCCGCTAGTCCGAAGTAATTATTGTGAATAGTTTGTAAATCTCTTTTAACCTGACTATCTTGAAATATTTCCTGGCTTTTCTTAATTGCTGCAGCTTCTGTTGGATTGAATTTTAAAACTACCTTCTTTACTTGATCAAAATATTTGTTGTAGTAAAACGCAGCCTGCAACCATATTCTCCAACGTGTAACAATCGGCTGTGGTGGTTCAGGTAAATCAGGACACAGTTTGTGAAATAGTCGGATACGTTTCGGGGACTTTAGAAACACTGCCTTTGTACTAGCAATCAATGCATTTACTAGTGGAAAACATGTAGGAATCGTTTGTGCCGCAAGATTTTGAGTATGGATTTTACACGCTACATGTAAGAAGTTACCACTGTGTTCTCTAAGAGATCGGCCCAAAGAACGCATGTTTGCGGCGCCATCAGTCATAAACATTAAAAGTTGCTTAGTTGAAACTTCAAATTTTTTCAATGAGTTCAACACCACCTTTAAAATCTCATCGGCAGTACAATTTATAACTCTTTTGGAAGCAAGTAAGAGGGAGGATGACGGTCGATGTGATTCCATTGTACGTACCATTACGTTAACCATAGAATGTTTTTGACGATTTGTTGTTTCGTCCACACACAACTACAGCTTTTTTATCTTTCAATTCCGTTTTCATTCTTTTTTCTATATGTTCACGAGCAGATGGCACTACATTTCGTATCGATGTCCGACTAGGTAATTTACAGTCCGCATATTTATTCCAGAAGGAGACAAATGCTTCTTAGTCTAATAAACGAAATGATAGATTACATAAAATAAGAGTAACACATAAATCAAATGTAAATTTTTCTTGGTCTCGTATGCCACTTTTTGCAGAAGAATGCTATTTGCTTTCTATGTGACGTTGACAATGGCTTCTGGACCAACACATTAAAGGGATTTTACAAACTAGACATTGAATTTTAGCGCCATCAAAAATTAAGTCCGGCATGTCCACTATAAAGTTTTTAACTGTGACTGCCATTGGTCGTTTTCGCGACGTACCTAACTGCGACATTTTTAAAGCAAACATAAGCGTACAATTACGAAATAAGTTACGACAGCCTATATATATACACAGAACTACTCGCATACAGCATCGTAGTACTGACGTTGTGAACGCGGGAAATAAATAATCGCCGACTCCGCACCACATATCTACTACACTGACTGTTACCGCTGTTTGCCCAGACTAGTTATGATACAGAAATCATCGCATTCTGAAAAGCTTGGTGTTTGAATAGCAGCTTCACGGAGAAGAATGGTCCATTATTTTTTCATGAAACCGTAAACGTAGAGAGATATCGTAATAACTTGCAATCTTTTTTAAATCAGTTGCCTAACAAACTAAGAGATGGATACTTCCAACAAGGCAATACTACAGCTTATAAAGCACTACAAACAATGAACCTCTTACACGAATATTTTGATAACCGTGTAGTGGATTTTCCTCGCGTTCCTTTGATCTAACTATTTTATATTATTTTATTTTCCCACGCCAAAAATTCAAAAATATAGTTTTTAAAAATACACCACACCCATTACAAAAATTTATCGCCGCAATTCGGCACGATAACGCCTCAACACCTTGTCAACGCATTTAACAACATGATACTACAAGTAAGGATTTATAGTAAAACCGAAGGTCATCACACTCATCACTTTGAACATTTACTATAATTGTTTGCTAAATTTTTCCTTTACTCATACCAGGAAATGATTTTTTTATTCTGCTAGCTTTATTATTATTGACTTACATGACCACATTAGTCATTTACGCTTTAAGCAGAAATGTATTTCATTATTTGCATCATTACCGTCAAATAACGACGGTGTCAAACCAATACCTCGTATCTCGTTAGGTGAGCCTAAGGAGATATGTTAAATGTAATTTGAAGTTTCAATTTTGATATGATTGAACTGTCAGATGTTGTAACCAACATAAAAAATACAGTCCCTGGCCATATTACTTGAAACATGTCATGAATCAACCCTTTTACCTGGTCATTCCAATCCTATTATAGTGATATTCTTTTGCTTTGAATCCGATCGTTTCTAGGACTATTGTATCAATAAATAAAAATACCAGAGAAATGATATTTAGAAGAGTAAAGTACGTATATATAAATATTTCACAGTTTAGAGAATGCATCGACATTTTTAAAAATATTTCGTCATAACCGTATAGAAGCTAAGTTGTGGAGTATCGTTAAGTGTTTTGTGTTGATATATCGTTATTGCAAAGGTAAAAGTGTTATTCTATCTCTCTCTTAATAATTAATTATTTGGAATTTGAAAAAAATTGAAATGTTTGGAGTTTTTTTTTTTTTGTAGAAGATGCCCGGGAAAGATTTAACAAGTGAACAAAAAGCCGCTATACAAGCTCTTCTACAATCAAACAAACATTCACAACGAGAAATTGCAAAATTACAGAAAGTATCTCCTTCTGTATCGCGTTTAGCTAGAAACTTAAACGAAGGAACTAGCACATCGACAAAAAGACGGGCAAAGTGCGGTTGGAAAAGAAAAACTTCGAAGAGATCTGACCGTGAAATTGTGCATCAGGCTTTGTGCAATCGATTTGCTACAATTAAAATGATTCAAACAAATTTACAAGAGAGAAGAATAGAGATTTCGAGCAGAACTATCAGGCGCCGATTGCCCGAAAATCGCCTAATGGGCCGAAGACCTGTAAAAAAGCCGCGTTTAATATCGACATTTCACAGACGAGAATTGGAAAAAGGTGAATAACTTAACAACATGATTTTGACTGAATTAATGTTTGCATTATTTAATAGGTTTTCTTTAGTGACGAGTGCTCGCTCTGTGTGTTAGTGCAGCGAACACAATTTGTTCGTAGAAGACCTGGCGAACGTCTCACAGAGTCCACGGTTCTTCGAACTGTGAAACACCCTCCGCAGGTAATGATTTGGGGAGTGATTAGTGGAGACGGACCCGGCCCTTTGTATTTTGTAGAAAGTACAATGCGTCAAGAGCAGTACATAAATGTGTAAAAAAAAAAACGTTATTACCGTATTTTAAGCCAAGACGTCGCACACCGACAGGGCGTACATTTATGCAAGATAATGCTCCTTGCCATGTGGCAAAAAAGGTTAAGAAATCCTTTGAAGACAATCACATACCTCTTTTACGTTGGTCCGGAAATTCACCGGACCTCAATCCCATCGAGAACGTATGGAGTGGACTAAAAAGTAAGGTATATCAAAGAGAAACCCCTACAAAGGAAATATTAATGAAGAATGTAAAGGATGTATGGGAGAACGATGAAGATATAAAAGAGACAATCATATCTTGCATTGAAAGTATGCCCCGAAGAATTAAGGGTGTTATTAAAAATCATGGGTTATGGACTAAATATTAATTACTTATTTAATATTTACGTATGTTACATATTTTTACAATATATTTTATAAATAAAAAATATAATATATGTATAGTTTATATTTTATTATGAAGAAACTACAAAATATTGAGTGTTTCAAGTAATTTAGCCAGGGACTGTAGTATGGTCCTCTCGATTACGTTTTTTTTTTATGATCATATTGTACGAAAATGAATATGTAAAGGTATCGAGTGTAAATATATTGTATAGTAAAAGTAATTTCACAATAAAAAATAAAATCACTATATTTTTTATTAGGTTGTCGTGTATGGAGTATATTTATGAAATTGTTTTCATTTAATTTCGTAAATATACAGGATGTTTTAAGAGAAATGAAAATGAAATGTCGAAGGTTAAAATAACAAAAATTAACCAATACCATCGTCATTCAAGGTCAATTTTCAACTATTACGGAAATTAAGAAAATAGAAAACTACCTGTAGCTTCTATTTTCTTTCATTCAAAAATCTTTAGGTTAGTAATAACATCATATTTATTACAAGTAACAAGCAAACAGTAATTTAACGAATATTTCACGTTGAATTGAACGGTGATTATGTGTATAGCAGCTGCAGCATTAAAAATGCGACCCAGTATATTGAAAATATCTTAGACGATCGAAAATATCGTTTCTTCCTAAAACTCCCAGCATATTTTATCAGATATACCGGTTGTCAATCAGATCTGATTTAATAGCTACATATGTAACACATGGGCTGAAAAGTCCCGGGCCTAACATATAGATGGCGCTAGTTTTATTGCATTCACCTGTTTTGCAGTTAGTACTAACCTTAAAAAGACAGCCGTTAAAATTTCATGATATTCTATTCATTAGTTTGTGAGTTATTGTGCTAAGAGTGACGCTACTTTTGTTATTTCCAAAACAATGGATCAAAAACAATTTCGTGTTTTAATTTTAGACTGCTTCTTGATGGGAAAAAATACCGTTCAAGCGAAGCAATGGCTTGAAAAGTGTTATGGGGACTCCGCTCCATCAGAAACAACAATAAAACGTTGGTTTGCTAACTTCAAACGTGGTCGTAGAGACACCGATGATGCAGAACGCAGTGGACGTCCAAATGAGGCGGTAACACCAGAAAACATCAAAAAAATCCACAAAATCGTTTTGAATGATCGAAAAGTGAAGTTGCGTGAGTTAGCTGACATCGTAAAGATATCAAAAGAACGTGTTGGCTTTATATTGCATGAGCATTTGACTATGAGAAAGCTCTGTTCAAAATGGGTGCCGCGTTTGCTCACTGTTGACCAAAAACAAGAACGTGTTGATGCTTCTGAGCAGTGTTTGGCCATGTTTAAACGGAACAAACCGGAATTTTTGCGTCGATATGTGACAACGGATGAAACATGGATCCATCACTTCACTCCGGAATTAAAACGATCGTCATCTGAGTGGACAGCAACTGGTGAACCTCGTCCAAAGCGCCCGAAAGCACAACAATCGGCTGGAAAGGTTATGGCCTCGGTATTTTGGGATGTGCGTGGTGTAATATTCATCGACTATCTTGAGAAGGGAAATACCATCAACAGTGAATATTATATAGCGTTACTGGAGCGTCTGAAGGCCGAAATTGCAAAGCAACGTCCGCATATGGCGAAGAAAAAAATTTTGTTTCATCAAGACAACGCACCGTGTCACAAGTCAATCAAAACAATGGCAAAACTACATGAATTGAACGTCGAATTGCTCCCACATCCACCGTATTCGCCAGATTTGGCTCCCAGCGACTACTGGCTGTTCGCAGACATAGAAAAATGCTCGCCGGTAAGAAATTTCCCTCGAATGAAGAGGTTATCGCTGAAACTGAGGCATATTTTGAGGCAAAAGATAAATCGTTTTACAAAAGTGGTATTGAAATGTTAGAGCGGCGCTGGAATGATTGCGTTGTTCTTGATGGAAATTACGTTGATGAATAAAGCTAATTTTGAACAAAAAAAAACGTGTTTGTCAGGCCCGGGACTTTTCAGCCCATGTGTTATCTAACAGAAAAAGGAACACGTTATAGGTATCCATTACATGGTAGGCGGTACAACCTAATGTTTTCACCACAATCATTGTGACTGTTGACAGTCGGTTATTCCCAAAACTTCGAAACCGGTTTTTGGAATTTGAGAACTGATTTTTTTAAAAGTGACTTTTTGTATAAAGTCTAATTCAAAACATAAACTGTAATTATCTAATATAAACGAGTTATTTCGTTGTTTGCCATTTATATCGACGTTGGAGAAAAATCGCCATAAGTTCAAGTAAAAATCACCCATTTAAACATCAATTAATTTTGATTTTTTTTTCTTTATAATCTAATAAATTCCAATTAGCCGACATTGGTCTTCCGCTTCCATTAAAATGTAATATTTTCTACACCCATTTATAAATATTAAAATAGAAAGACAGAACTCCTCTTTACTCTTGTGTATGCAAGCTCATGTGTAGATGAGGTTGCATACACGGCATTTTCTGCATTTCTTTAATTTTTGGTTACTTTAACATTTCATGTTACAAACTTCGTTCCCTGTTGGGAACTTGTTATTAATTTAGGAATGTTTGTTCCTCTTTCTGTTCCTTCTCAACTAGCAATAAGTATACATGCTGTAACTTGTACTTTAATTTTTTCAAGTTTTTATTTTACCTTATTCCCTATCCCCTTTTACATTTTCAATTTAAACTCTAAATTTGATCATCCTTTTTCCCAATTTTTGTTTTCACTATTTACAACTCTTCAAGTTTTCATTATTGATCAATTTTACCATTTACAAGTTGCGGTGGGCGATGACGTAAACGGGAGGGCGTGGACTATGACTCGATTTCCTCGTGTATTTCCGTTTCATAGTACAATGTACATAATATGCAAGGAAAGTACACGAGGGGATCGAATCAATCGCTGTCTGCGCCCTCCCGTTTACATCATCACGCCATTTACAATTTTTTTTAAATTTCAACTTTCACCATTTTACTTCCATCAAATCAATTTTTCACACTTTTCCTTTTACATTTTAAATTCTAATTGAACATTTCTTTCTTTTTAATGTTATATTGGTGTAAATAATGATAGCAAGGACTGTGGGGTAGTATGGCAAATAACGCAGAATAGTATCGGCACACTCCTAACCATACAAAATTAATTAATTCGGAACAGCTGTTTCGAATGCTCGATTCTGATATCCATTCTCAACCGGGTTACCGAATAAATCTGGGATACATATACAGATTTATTCGGTAATCCGGTTGAGAATAGAGGCCCATCGAACCTTCGAAACAGCTGTTTCGAATTAATTAATATTTGTGTGGTGAGGAGTGTGCCGATACTCTTGTGTTGTTTGTTATTTGGTGTATTGGATACCGTATATTCTAGCTGATGATGACATAAAGTCGAAACTAGTTTAAGCTTCGTTTGAAAAGGATTTGTGAAGGATATAACCGTTTATGAGATTTTCAAACCAATCGTAGTTTGGCACTCTCACTACATGATCATTGATCAATATGCTTGAGTTCTTGCATTATACGAATTTTGTATACATATTTTTCGATATTTTCTAAGAACATGCAGACAACCACATGACAAATTAGTTTCCCGTGAAAGCTTTCTAATTGACTTTTTATGTGAATGATCACATCCGCACTAGTTTCAGCAGTTCCTTTCTTGAGTCTACCATTACCGGGCTTGCGACTTACTGCACCAGTTTCACGAAATTTAGCAACGCAGCGAACAACTTGTTACTGCTACTTAATACTGCAAAATGTGGAAACTGAAAATGAAATTCATCCATACATAGAATAACAACAAGAATTCCCCATTCTGTTGCTTTTCTCCGTTACAAAAATAGTTTTCAATGATAAATGTTTGATAATCTGTGGTAAACATGCTTTAAAACTTATAAGTAGAGTTGGCCACGCGCGCCAACGTGCAGCGGCGTTGTTTCGATTAGGCCTGGGGTTCCACTAGAGCTATTGTATGTAGATGTTTGCTGTCGTAAATACTTTTGCGGAGTTGTTAAATAAAAATAAAATAATGCGTGCTCAAACACTTGCCATTTTAAGAGTCCTCCGTGAAATCGCAAAGTGAATAATGTCTGTTAAATATCTGCAACATTAGATATGTTTTAACAGTTGTTTCGACAGACCGAGTGCGGCGCGAAGAAAAAATGTGTTTATATGCAGCGAACGAACGTTCTACATCTAGTGACGTTATATTTACGTAATTAAAATATTCTTTGAAACAACTTAACGGTTCTGTTGACGCACCTTCACAAATGTGTCTTGATGTGCCAAAATCAGAATCTTTCTCTAAAACACTTTCATATTTTTCTAGAACACAAACATTTTTTGCGTCTTTTATCGCGCATAGCTGTGCGTGAACATGTTGCACTATTTGCACAGATTCCACTAACGACACCGAAGGATCTTGTAACTTTTCTATTGCCTCCGCTAGTCCGAAGTAATTGTTGTGAATAATTTTTAAATCCGTTTTAACCCGACTATCTTGATATTTCGACTGGCTTTTCTTGACAGCGGCAGCTTCCTTTGGATCGAATTGTAAAACCACGTTCTTAATATTCTTATAATATTTATGATAATAAAACGCAGCATTTAACCAAGTTCCCCAACGTGTAAGAATAGGTTCTGGTGACTCAGGTATACGGGGGCACAGTCTGTGAAATTCGCGAATACGTTTTCGGGGATTTGACAAACACTGCTTTTGTATGCACTATTAAAGCGTCTACCTCGGGATAACATTTTCTGATACCATCTGCCACAAGATTGAGAGCATGAATTTTACACGTAATGTGTAACAAGTTATCAGAATGCTTTTTAAGAGACCGGCCTACAGAAACCATGTTTGCGGCACTATCACTCATAAACATCAACAGTTGGTTTGTTGAAAGTTCAAACTTTTCCAATGTATTTAACACTAACTTTACAATTACTTCGGCAGTACATTGTTGTATTCGTCTGGAAGCTAATAGAATTGAAGGTGACGATTGATGCGGTTCCATTTTACGTGCCATTATATTAACGACCGAATGTTTTTTACGATCTGTCGTTTCGTCCACACATAATCACATTTTTTTTTCTTTCAACGATTTATTTCTTTTTTCAACATATTCACGAGCAGATGGCACTATCCTTCGTAACGATGTCCGACTTGGTAATTTTTACTCCGAATAGTTATTCCAAACAAGACAAACGCTTCCTTGTCTAGTAAATTAAACGGTATATTACATACAATAAAAGTAACACATAAATTAAATATAAATTTGTCATAATCTCGTGTGCAAGTTTTTTTTGAAGCATGCCGTTCACTGTTTACGTGCCGTAGACAGTCCCTTTTGGACCAACTCATCAACGGGACATTACATACTACACATTCAATTTTAGCGCCATCATACGTTAAGTCAGGAATTTCGGCTAAAAATTCTCTAACTTGGTCCGCCTTGGGTCGTTTGCGCGACGTACGCAACATTTCTAAACAACACGTACCGCGCTAATGGGCTAATAGGCCGAAGCTACACTGAGGCTTGTATGTAACCGTATAGATACGACGCACTGTTGCCGCACGTGGCCAACTGTACTTATAAGATACGTCAATAAACCTCAAATGTAATTTGAATTGTCAAACTTTTCAACAAATGTCACGCGCAATTTGAAGTTTCATTCTTGGATTTAACTGTCAAATGTAGTTTGGTTGTAATGAACATAAAAAACAATAAAAAAGTATGACCCCCTTATTACTTTTTTTATATTCAAACTTAATAAAAAAGGTAGAAAACATCAAATAATTAAATATAATTCAAGGGAAACCGAACATTAAACGAAAATTCTAACTATACGAAAAAGAAAAGTGAAACAAGCATAATTATTCTCTAAAATTGATACAAAAAGACTGACAAAATATTTACTGAAAAATGCGCCCTTTTGAAAGTGACAGTAGAACTGATAGCTAAGATATGAAACTGTTTAATTCTCTATACGGAACATTCTGCAGCATGAATATGACAAAAGCTATTGTTGAAATACCCACTACAAAATAACCTATTTTTCCTTTTTTTTTGAAAGTTAAATATAAAAAGAAACATTAATTTTATATGTTGCTTTTCGAATACCGTGTATAAAAAAACAGAGTAAAAAAGTATACTTACTAAATTAACAATATAATTGCGACACATATTTAACGAATGCCGAATATATACAAAATAGTCATTTGGATGATTTAATTTTAGCTTCTTGGAAAACCGGACGGAAATGTACACTTTAGTCTGCGTTTGGTTTCATTTCATTTTTGTGGTTAGCAGGGAACTTGATCCCATTTGATAATACCTATGTATATTTCAGCTCAAACATTTTTTTAAATTGATCCTAAAATTAATTAATAATCATAAAAAAACTTATTTTCCCACTTTTTACTTCTTTCAGAATCAACAATTCGAATTGGACATCCTTCTAGAACGCGTTAACGAGATCTGCAAACGTGCAGACAAGACCAACAAGCAGAACATCCAAAAAGAAAGCGCCGAAGTTTCCAACGAGTGGTACTCATTAATTTCGGACCTTGAAAGTAGAAGAGACACCCTATCCAAGTTGGCGCAAGTCTGGGAGACTTTCGAAGGTCGCTACCAACATTTCGAGAGTTTATTAACAGGGTTAGAAGAAAAATCCAAGCATGTTGACCTAATCGTTCGAAATAGGCAACATGTGATCAACACCAAACAGAATATTGAGGTAAATTCCTTTCTCCGAAAAAGGAACTGGACATTTAAAGTAATGGAAATATATTTTTTCTGTTATAGATTCTGCAATCGGAAGCAGATTCTCTAAAGCAGTATCAAGAGGAGGTTCTCCAGTTGTCTGGTAGCGTCCTGCTTTTCCTGAGGGAGTGCTCCGCTGCATCTGCTGAGGCTCTTTCGGAGAAATTGAGGCAGCTATCTGAAAATTATGAAAGGTAAGATCTAAAATAAAGTATTTTTATAGCGTGTGTGAAAAAGAAGTACTATAATATGAGTTAATTAATGTAATGAGACGGTATAAATGTTGATAACACCTTAACTTGCTCTCAAACAAAACAAATGGATAGTATAGTGCTTATTTAAACTATTTGAAACAGTTCTGTAACTATTAAATTATAACATAACTGATGGTATACCGTCAGCTGGGGTGAAATGGCTTTTGGTGGATACGTATTCGGTTTTATAATTTTCATTTTCATAACAGTGAAGTTAGCATCTTTATAATCTGCGTAAGTTCTTTTAAAAGCTATATTTATACGTGGTAGTATCGGTTATAAACGTTAAGGATGTGTGATTGGTTTTATATGACAAGTAATATCTATATCTATAGTACCTTGTTGCGTGTTTCCTACTCTTTATTAATTAATACATACCGGGTGTGTAGCCGTTAGAGATACCAGGTCGGTTAAATGGGGAAAAAGTTGTACACTCGTACGGCTAACAAGCAAACTGACAGACGACCCCCTCCGATTTCGATGAAACTTGGTATATTGGTAGACCATCAAAAAGTAAAGGGCACATATTTTTTTTTGTCGGCTGATATTCGCGTTAAGAGGGTGAAAGGTGCGTCTGAAGTTACCCTAAAAACGCATTTTTCGTCATAACTTCGGAAACGCGCAAGCTATTGGGATGAATTAAAAACCAAAATGTTCTACTTCAAAGGGGCTTTCAAACGAACCGTAGATGAATGCCTCCTCCCTCCTAGTGGGGCAGGGGGAGAAAAATGTCACCCCTTTTCACCACCCTGGCTACAATTTTCACCCAAGACAGGACATAATTTTTTTCTGGAAACTACATTTAAAAGTAAAAGTTAACTCTTTTTGCATTTTTTTCCTCGGTTACATATAATAGAGGAAATATTTTATTATAAAACGCGACCTCGCACATACATATATTCCGTTATTATACCTATCTGATTGGTCTTCCGTTTACTATTTATGTGCATTTGGCATCTATCATGAACGATCTATTAGACAGTGAAAAATTCTACACTTCAGTTTATTTCTAACAACGAGAAGTGACTTTATAAATCGTGAAAAAATGAAAATAGAGAACTTGTGATTATATAATACAGTACGAAAATATATTGAAGTGCGTCATAATGTCAGTAAAATGTCGTCCAATTCTTTTATAAATGACTGATTTACTGCCTATATTTTGGCTTTGTTTTCAGAATATTTTCAGATACACGTATTCATATTCCTAAAATAACTTTGAAATTGTTCCAGAAGGAGTTGATATTAGTGCCAAAAAAATTACGTGTATGTATGTATATAAAGGTGAAACGGTCGAAAAGAAAACAGTGTCTTGATACATCAGCCATGACTGGGTTCGCTTTAAATTCACTTAACATCTTAACAAAATTAAACAACAAACAACACATTTTTTATCTTACATATTATTATACAAAAGAGTAACAGTAAAAATGTTTTTTATGAGGTTGTGAGATTGCATTATTGATTGTAAACTCCACAGTTGCGGTATTCAACGGAAAAATGTTTTATACATAAATATTTTTTACACCTACCGCACCTGATTATAGCTGGTTCTCCACATTCGTCACAGTGGTACATTTGGGAATCCTGGAATGAAAATTTTCCCAACCATCTCTTGGGATACGGGTTATTCAGATAATCTCGTACAGCAATAGAATAGTGTGGAGGTGCTCCGTCATGCTGCAGCCACATTTCTTCCCGGATTTCAGGAGGGACATTAGCTAATAACCATGATAGTTCATTCTGTAAGAAGTCCAAGCACAAAAGTCCTTCTAAATTACTTTCAAAAAGTTTCTACAACATACTCGCTCGCCGATTATGCCTTCCCAAATGTTAACGCTCAATCGATGTTGCCGATCCACTTGTCGCAAAGTTCTAGGGTTTTCATCTACATATTAATGAAAGTTGTGCTTATTTGCCATTTTTGTGAAAAATTGCCTCGACAGAGAATAACACTTTAAACATAATATATAATGTAATTTATCATTGGCCCAATTATAACACTGAAATCGTTTTTCGATATCCTCTTCAGTAAGCCCCTGATGTAACTGAAAGAATGTAAAGAATTTTTCTTTAATATTCCTAGAACAGATCGTCCACTTATACCCGAGTTCTTACTTATATTTCTTTGTCTTGTATTCGGATCTTCAGTAACTGCCAACAGAACGTTTAACTCATTTTCTCCTTTTCGTGCTCTTTTTGTTCTTGCGCATATCTTGTAAACGACATTTCCCGTTTAAATAAATCTCGTCATTAGTTTTTCAAAAAACTCTTTTCTGGATGTCTCCTCTCTGGATACCACTGTACATTCGACTGGTTAAAAAAGGATTTCTTTCTGTTTCACCCAGTATGAAAATCACATCTACCAGATCATCTTTAGAATAATTCATTTTTATCCAAAACGAATGCTCTTCAGTGTACTTTTCATACTTTGACAACTTGCCGTTGTTTCATTTCTTATTAGCCACTAACTTGATAATCTTTTAGGTACGTTAAATTTATTGAAACATTGAAATTTTGATCACTTTGAATTATTGTAGAAAAATAGGTACAGGGAACCCTAATATGGATTGTGCAGAATATAATTCTGCATCACTTCTAGTCACAATGTACAAAATCGAGAAAAATCAGTTTGAAATTGGTAGCCAATACTTTCCTTGTGATCACCTTGTACATCCGGTGATAAAAATAATTCACTAATATCGTCACCCAATCTCATCCAATCCACATAAGAAATTTTATTGGTAAACTCGAAAGCATTTGGACGTAGGGATACTTCCTTTGGGATATATAATTTCTCAATTTTTTAACAGAAGCAGTTGTAACTTGAAAACCACCTGGCTTAGGCGGGTATTACACCAATAAAGATCTTTGTCAAAAATATTTTATAAAATAAATTTTACCTTATACGGTATGCGCCAAAATATACAGTACTAGATTTCGCGCCGCTCTCATGCGCGTCGTCTCGTTTTTCAGGAATCTACAGCAACCTACATTCCAGGATATCTTTGAAAATCTGCATTACCGTTATGAACACTGCCTACAGCGCGATGGCGCACATTTTGAACATTTATATTATCGTCCCGTTAATTAATAAATAACAGCTCCAGTACCGTATATTTTGGCGCATACTGTATATTACAGTGTAATGTAGTATCTTTTGTCAAAGATGTCATTAACCTATATAAAATCTATATCATCAAATATTTTATAAAAGTGTTTGACAAACATTCTTGATTAGTGTAATATCCCCCTTGCAGCAGCGATGTTCTCCGCTGAACGGGCCTTCGACGGCGCACAGATGTAAATTTGTCTGCCATTGGGCCTCTTCGTATCGAGATGATTGGAGCGTACAGTTGGTCGATTATGTTAAGTGTAAATTTCTGGCAATGCATGAAAGGTTTATCGAACTGAACATATATTTTGATGATAAATTTTAATAATTTTTGCTGTTTAAATCTCTCCATAATGAGTTGTCCACCTTGCCAGACTCCAAAAAATAGCTGTGTCTGGCAACGACATTCTAAGCAGTGTTACCAATGTTACATTTTAAAATGTATTCTTATGTGTTATGTGTTCTTATTGATAAATCCTTTAGAAGATGATAAAACAAAAAAGGAACAATTGAATGCTTTTGGGCAGATTTTTGGATAATTTTATCTCAAAAATACCAGCTACAAGAATCTACCACATTTTTTGCAGTAAAATCTAAAAACATTAAGATTTTATTTGCATCGGCTCTATTTCAAGCGCGTACTTTTGCTAATTCCCCTTTAAATTCATTGTCTTCGGTTATTTTAAGACCTTAAGAGGATGTAATTTCAACAGATTGCTCGTCCAAAGTTGACGGCCACATCGTGATTAACTGCCACCCCGTTAAATTACTTCGTCTATATATAGATCGGGCATTTTTATTGAAATTGGTCTTTTCAATCGACTTTATACGGAATAAAATAGCGCAGCTAATGGGTAAATAAAAATACCGGAAAATTGTTTCGTTCTATTTTGTTTGAGTTTTTGCCGTTCAAAATTATTGGATTACTTATTATTATTAACATTAAAGAAAATCATTAGTAAATTTTATACATTTTTTAGAGAATTCGAAATATACAGGCTAGTTCAACGGTTTGATAAAGTCCATTTGATCTTCAAGCTCAAATAAAATTAAAATGACACACACACATACACAGACGTGTACAATAAGTCCCATAAGTTTGGAATCAATTTCATTTACTACTAATTATTAAAAAAAAAACTCGATTAGGTAGATTTTTATTTTTAATTGGCATCTTTGTCTGTTGTGTATAATTCGAATTTTAACATTCTTTTTTTTTATTCAATATAGAAAATGACTTAAAAAATAATCTGCACTCACAACGAATACAAATAATACTAGAAACGTTAAATTTTAAACAAAAGCTCTACTTCAATAGTGGAGCTCTTAAAACTTAATAAAATTGATGTCAGAATTGCAGAGTGCAAAAGACTAACTTTGTTCTGCGTGAACCAAAACCGCTTTCAACGTAAAGGCAAGTATTATGAACAACGAGAGGATACGGCGATGGGCAATCCGCTGTCCCCTTTTATAGCCAACTTGTTCATGAGTAAATTTGAAACCAGTTTGAAAAAGGACAACGTGTATTTCCCTAGAATTTGGCTTAGATACGTAGACGATATTTTCGTGATTTTTAATACGAAGAAAAGTACCATTCCGGAGTTCCTCGCGACACTAAATTCAAAATTCGAAACTGTTAAATTCACAATAGAAGAAGAAGTTAACAATCAACTTCCGTTTCTGGATAGTTTAGTAATTAGAAATAATAAAAAACTGGAAATTGACATCTATAGAAAGGAAACAAACACTAATAGATACATTATGTCCGACTCCAACCACAGTAGACAACACAAAATGGCCGCGATTAGCTTCTTAGTTAGTTGATTGGTGAGGTTCCCCTTGAGTAAGAGTAGGTACAAGAGCTAAATTTCATAAAAAATGTAGCTATTTACAACGGTTACTCTTCTATAGATGTCAATCCCATGCTTAGGAAAGTCCAACATTGACTCTATGTCAGAAATTCCACGACCTTAATCCTAACGGGACCCCGCGATAAGAAATTTGTGAAACTTCCCTTCCGTAGAGTATCGAAAGGTATTAGTAAAGTAAACCTTCTTGGCAATCCAAAAGATAAACTTGAAATTAGAGAAAAATCGGGAATTTACAAAATTGTATATGGTGATTGTGATAAAGCCTATATTGGTCAAACGAAACGAGCGATAGGTACTAGATTTAATGAATACATCAGGTGTTACAGGTACGGGAAGATAGAAGCGTCAAGTGTCGCACAACACATAAACGATACAGGGCATAATATTAAATTAGAAAACCTAAAATTAATTGAAAACGTGATTTCGCCGCGTGAGCTGGATGTCTATGAGACTATTTTCATAAATAGGACTGCAAACCTAATCAATAAAGAGAAGGGACCTTTGCACCTCTCATGTCTTTTCGATTTATTACGGTAAGAGACCTTTTGATTTATGGTTGTACTATAACAAAAACGAATGCGGAATGTACGATCCTCTCGTACATTCCGCATGCATCTTTAGTTTTAAGAGTAGAGAACGAAAGAATACAAATTTGACGAACAGAAAGGACATAACCGTTTGTCTCACTCGATTTTTTTAGGGTATGATGACCATATGTCTCGGTTCGTGATGACAGACTTTTTCCGCATTTCTCCTTATTTTTAACTTGCTTTCTAGCCTAAATGGCAAAAAATAGGTACTTGCAAAGTTCTTTCTTGAAAAGAAGGAATAGAGCGGGTTCGTTAGATTTAATATATGTTTTCTCACATCAATCGGTACGCGACTGATGATGTTGACCCATGTGTCTTCGAAAAGGTCTTCCTGAGTTAATTAATAATTTGTGTGGTGGAGAGTGTGCCGTGAATACTTTGTTTGCAAAAACTCTACTTACTCTAATAGTATATCATCGCTAAATACATATGTGGAGTATATATCAAGTATTACATTTTGGATGGATATGGGTCGTATTTATTAAGAGAATGTCAAAGTTTAAGAAAAGAATTTTAAAATTCTAAATAAATCATATATATATATATACAGGGTGTTAAAAAAAGATGTTCGGATATTTTGCCCACTTATAGTTCTCACAAAGGTAAGCAAAAAAGTCTTAGTAAACGTAGGTCCTAAACCCAGTCGTTTCGGAGATACAGTCTGTTTGTTAAGAGCGATCGGGCGATTGTGGCTAAATGAAGAAAATTTGAGAAAGAATATATAGTGTATATTGAAGTGCTACTCAAATACTAATATGCAATTTACCTAATAACGGGTCCAGTCGCCAGCGTTATACTGGATAGAGCGGCACCGGCGAGACATACTGTCCACAAGATATGGAGCGTATTCCTCGTCGAGAGAGCGCCAAATAGTGCGAATTTGGCGACAGAAGGCTGCGCGGCTTCGTATACGCTTCCCACGAAGCTTGAGTTTCATGAAAATCCAGACGTTTTCTATCGGATTTGCGTCTGGACTTTGACAGACATCTGAAAATCTACAAACGGGCAAAAGTGGAAAATGATGACAATAATCAGTATGCAGAGTCTCAAGATTTAAACGTTGCTTTTAACATTAATTCAAAATTAAGCACAGAAGAGACTGAACTCATTCAAATTCCAGAGCAACGACGTGTTTCCACGCACAAGTATTGTAGCGTTTGCTATAGCACAGACGTGCTAACTATTGTTCCTGAAGAAGCTCGGTTGCAATCATATACCAAAAGAAGGATATATATTCCTGTCGGTAATAGATGTTGCAAAACACACCTTATAAAATCGCGCTTTTATGAGGAAGAGATCTATAGTTTACGTGTATGCTCATCTATTACTACAATGAAAGAATCCGAGCTATGCAAAATAATGGAAAGTTTAGCTATAGAATGTGAGTCCACCATATTTAATCAAATTGGAAGCTATCGTCTTTCTGAAGAGCAACTTTTATTTTTTACGGGTTTAACATGGGAAAACATTAGGGACTTGAGAGAAATGATGACTTCGCTATGAAATACACCTAACAGAAGCGTTGTCCAAGCACTGGTTGTTTTCCTGTTTAAACTTAAATCCAGATATTCTAACAGAATTATTGCAGCTCTACTTGGCATAGAACGAGAACAATGTGTATCTGAGTACAGATCAATTTTAGATTCTTTTGAAAAAGACATCCTTCAACTTCATTTTGGTATCGGCGCTATATCGAGAGAGGAACTTATTCGACATCATACAGCTGAGATTGCTACGAAGCTCTACAATGTTGATAATCGATTGATGTTAATTTGTATTGGTACAAACGCTCGACATCAAAAAAGTAAAAACAATGAGTATCAACAGAAATCTTTTTCCAGCCAAAAAAAGGTGCCCCTGTGCAAACCTTTTACTATATATACAACGAACGGTTATGTAGTTGATATGTTGGGTCCATACCTTGCAAATGTAAATGATGCAACCATCTTGAAAGGTATAATTGATAACCGAGACGGCCTTCCTACACTACTACTACTAAAAAGGAGACATTTTTATCGTAGATCGAGGATTTCGTGATGTAAAGATTAATCTAAAGCAGCAAGGATCTAATGTATTAATGCCCGGAAACAATTAACTACAGCGGAATCAAACAGTTCGCGTTTTGTTACAAAAATTTGTTGGCCTGTAGAGGCAGTTCACGGAATTTTGAAGCAAAAGTACCAAATTCTCGATAAAAGGATAAAGGATTTTTGCATAATAGATACGGCAAGCGTTTAAATTCCGAACAAGATATTTCAGAGGAAGTACTGGAGCGAATGATATCCCAGAAAGACATAACAGAAAATACAGTAGCCATGGAAGTAGAAGAAAAGAGTCGACTTCGAAGAAGCATAATATTTCAAAGTATCAGCAGTGACGATTTATTAAATTTTCCCGAATTATCTGAAAAGCAATTGAAAATACTGTTCACGGGAACGTATCAACATTCTCAAGCCATATCATATTTGGCAGAAATCATGAACGGAGATTTTGTTTTATTTATTATTTTTCTTTCTCAATCTATACCCACCAATAGGAGGGGTTTTCTCCGCCGTACTCTTTTCCATCCTGCTTATAGTCGAGTATGGCATGCTTCGGCCATCACTACCAATAATAAATTCTACCTATTAAGTGTATGTCATCAATTTTTGTTTTATTTGGATACCACTCATCCCGTTTAGTCTAGAAAGTGATATAAAAAGATACAAGTAGGTAGCAGATATTTTTTATATTTCTTATATGAAGTACCATTTTAATAATTATAGAAGAAATATATATTATAGAAGATAGTGTCAGGATGCTATACATATAATATAGTGATTGTGCCAGTATGACGTCACCATCGATGGGGGCATTTTTTTTTCTTACCCTTATCGTTGAACTATTGAGTTGATATTTTGTGTATTTTATTACTAATAATCGAATCTCGACTATATATTATTTTCAGAAAATTCGGTTAATTAGTTTCGGAGAAAAAAAAATAATTTCGCTATCTAAAATTCTTTCCTAGCTTGAGTGCGGGACCAGATAGAAGCTTAATATTTTACAAAATCACTTCTTATATTAAGATAAATATACTGCGTAAATATCATTGCAAACCGCTTGGGGGCACAAAATACATGCTTACCCCGGCTACGGCTTTTGCTGGGGACTTCTTACTTTCGTATTTCTTTTGACTGGAAGGATTTCTAAAGATTGTTTCTAAACAACTTGTAAGCAATTATTAAAATGTTCGGAGACAACTCCTTTTAAACAATTTTAAAGTTATTTATTTATAAGTATTTGTTTTTCTTTTAACATTTAAAACTCCCTCTCAAGAATTAGTATAATAGTTTTTGTATTAACTAATATTCTGTGGACTAAATGATTTAAAATTCAAAGGTTATATATCACAACTCGACGTGTGAGCGTAATATTTCACAGAAAACATAAAATATTTGGCAAGCAATCGCCAAGTTCATATTTATTTTGAAGCTTATTGATGAGGCATACATATATATGGTATATACATATATTTAAATAAAGAAAGTCAACATATGCTGACGAATTAGTTAACATCGAAATTATTGGAGCGATTTATTAATAGCAATTCCAGTAAAAATTGATGAGATATGAATGCAATTGTTTACTTTATTATGTCAGAGGTATTTCTAGACCGCCTTACATTATTACGTATGTATATGCTGATTTTTTATGCGTTTCTATTAATAAAGGACCCGGAGACCGGCTGAAAATGAATTTTATTTTATTGTACGTGCGTGTGTAAGAGGAGGAAGTTTCGCGAAAGACTGGATCTATAAAAATAAATTCCGCCATTCACTTTGCTCGTAACGAAAAGATGCAAGCGTTTGAGTCAGCTTCTCGTAAAAGTAGGCTCCGTACCATCATGTATCTGTGGATGTATGGATCAAGAATGTGCTAAAAATTGCACAAACATGTGTACTGTTGCTCGTAAAACTCTGAACAAATCAATTCTATTAATTCGTAGAATATAAGGTCAAATAGCAGATGTCAGATAGCCGAAAATGGCGTATTAGAAGCGTGTTGAGGAGATATAATGAGCGTGTGGTTAAACTTGTTTTTAATGCAAGAATTTTGAGGTATATATTTTTTTTCAATAGTTTTCTTTTTTAAATACAATTTTAATCCGTTGCAAATATAATTCATACATAAAATTATTCTCAGCTGTCCACGTCGTTTCTAAATTTTGTTCCTCGAGTGTATTTTTTTTTTAGAAAAAATAGAATGTTCTAAATTTGGACTATGCGTTGGTACATTGTTATGGAACAGCAAAATATCTACTGCCACTTTTCCGAATCTTTTAACATTAATAAAATCTTACAATCTGAACAGTGCACTGAGCTCCTCTGCTTCGTATAGTTAATTAATAAGATTTCCTTTCAGTTCCAATAGATCACTGATTTTGTTTTCATGAAAAGGAATAACAATTTTCTGGGAAGTCTGGAGTCATTCGATTTAGCATCATAAAAATGAAAGCGCGTTTTGTCTTCAGTGACGAAGTCGGTTGATAACAATTGCCGCCACTTTAATATTGCTTTTAATAGTAAGTTAGAGACAATAACTAATCAATATTTTTAACAAAACATTATTGAAGCAGAAAATTACTTAAATCACTGCGAAAGACCAACATCTTTATGGCTACATTATTAATCTTTATCAGTATCACTTTATACAAACCACATACCTTTTAGTATTGTTGATAAACATGTAGAACAGTTTATCATCCATAGAATATCTCGGAATTTACACGCAGAAAAATGATTTCTTGCACTAAGAAAATAGATTTTCTTGCAAAAATCAGTCTCTATTCAAGAAAATGTTTTTATTTCTATAAAAATTTATAATATAATAAAATAATTTTGTTGAAATTTTATTTGTATTAAATAAATATTTCCTTAGGGTTAGAAAATCAAGAAAATCCAAGGCAGAAAAACGTTTCTTCCAAGTAAATCATTCATATTAAAGGTAGGAATGAAAAAATGGTCTAGATCTCACAAAGTTCTATTGAGAAATTAGGCGACCGGTTTCGTGTTCAAAAAACACATCAGGTCAGATGCAAGGATATCCAATAAAGGGAAAATTTCAATAATGGGGAAAAAAACCTAAAATTAATAATTAAAATTAGGAACAGCTGAATGAGCTAATCAAAAATTTTATTTTTTATAGGTTACAGTATAATGAAATTATTTCTTTAATAATAATTAAATAGGGATCATTTTTATGTAGTTTAATAATTAACGAGTTAATATTTAAATTTATTTATCCTTTTTTTATTATTATTTATTATATATTAAAAAAAACTATAGTTAAATTAGTACACCTGATAAATAGTAATAAAAAGAATAAAAATAAAAAAATATATTTTTTTAATTGATAGCTGGTTTAAAGGTCTACATTTTGACATCTATTTTGAATAAAATAAATTTGAATTTTGTAGTTTAAATTTTTATTTTTTTAAATTTTAGTGTATGATTTTATTCAAGCTATGTTTGTTTATAATACTTTTATTTTGTAAGAGTGAAAATATTGCGAAATAAAATAAATAATAAAATTGTGAAAGTGTAATCTTACTAGCAAAGGTAATTAAACAAAAATATATAGTAAAGCAATTATATATTACATTAACATCTGTGGAGTAAGTTAGGAAAATATACAATCATGTGCAAAATAATAACAGTGGTACGAACTGTAATAAAATTAAGATGTTTTTGTCAAATACGGCTTAAATAAAACTACACAACTCAGTAGATAAAGTGTATTTAAGTATTATATTTAGGTTTAAATCAAACATAAATAATTATCAAACAATTTAACAAGAACTCATATCTATGAATTCTAGGTAACTATAGCTGTGCAAAACAATAGCAGCTTTGTTAATTAATTGAAATTAAATAAGTGCAGGCGACTTTGAACTAAAAAAATTACAAATATTTCGTTGCATATCCTTTATTTGGAAGAACTGCAAGCAATTGACGTTCCATTGAATCAACTAAACGTTGACATAATTCAGGAGAAATTGACGTCCATGATCGCTGAACTGCTTCCCATAATTCACTAATATTTTTGGGTTGGGCAGCTGCAACATCTTCCTTGACCTCAACCCAAAGATTTTCAATGGGATTGAGGTCAGGTGATTGAGCTGGCCATGTTATTAAAGAAATTCTATTCTCCTCAAAAAACCACTGCTTTACTCTTTTAGCAGTATGCTGGGGGTAATTATCTTTGGGGATAGGTCCATTGTAGAGGCATTTCTACACCAGGATAAGATAACATTACATTCCACAATATATTCAAATAAACATCTTGCGTCAATTTTGAAAATTTTGAAAATCCCTCCAAGAAAAACAACCCCAAAACCACTATACTTAAATGTCCATGTTTGATAGTCGGTTTTGTATATTTTGGTAGAAGCGCCGTACCTTCTGGACGTCGGACAAATTGTTTATCGCAAAAATTATTATATAAAACAACTTTTGTCTCATCACTCCACAATACACAGCGCCATCTTGTCAATGGCCAAAGTAGATGTTCATTGGCAAAGCGTAATCGATTTTTAATATGCTTTGGTTTTAATAAAGGTACTCTTCTTGGCCTTCTAGCTCGAAGATTTTGTGTTATTAATCGCCTTCTTACTGTCGAGATGCTAATATTGAGATGCAAGTCAGCTACTAACTGACTTGATGTTATAAATGGATTTTCTTTAACAGCTCTGACTATTCTTCGATCTGTTTGAATTGATGTTTTTCTCTTGCGACCACGTTTTTCATCTCCGTTTTGCCTCTTGATTGCATTATAAATCATTTTTGCAGAGCACCCTAAAATATTTTGAATGCACTTGTAGCTTTTACCTTCTGTTCGTAATTTTAAAATTATTTTTTTTTGCTCTGTTGTTGTGCAATCCTTTGCGCGACCCATTTTCGTCGATATCTGTATTAAGAACTTTTTTCACTGCTACACATGCTTTAAGTTACTCATAATACTGCAAACTTACCTCAACTGGTCAACGAAATCTCAATATTTCGAAAATTACAGTAAAGTTGCTAAAGCACTGCTATTTTATTGCACAAGTGATTTTGTCAATCTAATATAGAACTGGGGAGTCTCCCGAGCTACTCATGAATACAAATATGTATTCACATTATTTTTACTATGGCGCCATCTGGTAAATATTTTCACAAGCAACAAAAAACGTTAACTATTAAATTTCCTCACTTCAGAGGGCACTGCTATTATTTTGCACAGGATTGTACGTACATATATCACCCCAAAATCTCCGTGACATAAAGTAAACTTTTACCCACCAAATTCTGCAAAATTTATTGTTTCAATAACACCGTCTTCTAAGGAGTCACTGTTAGACTCGACTATAATATATTTTGTCATCAATAATTGACAGATTTCGTGGAAGTTTGCCTTAAGCTGCTTATACAGGATCTTTCGCAACTAACACGACACATTTGGACAGGTGAAAGTTCACATGAAATTGAAGCTATAATTATAGAGAAACAATCTCCTCAAGACAAAGACAAATGAAAGAATAATTGTTGAAGTTTTGTAGAAAACCGTTTGGGAACTGCTGGTATTGACTATTTAATGCAATGGATTGTGTCTACGCTGCAATAAAATCTGCCTGTGTGGTGTGTGTCGTAAGTAAGTTTTAAAGGAACGTATTGCTGTAAGTGTGTCGGCTGGTAGATAAGATGAATTACGTGCGAAGGTCAATAACACCGCACTGCTAGGCGTCATCGCCAGATGTTTGACGAACAAATAGTTGTATCTCTTTAGTCGCCAGCGCACCCAAAGCAAAGGTAAAAAAAAAATAGTTAATAATTTTTTTTCTTCCATTTTTGGTATTTATTTAGCTAGACCGTTATTTGTAGCACGTACTTTGATATATTAAGCGTTGGCGTGGTAGTTGCGAAAGACCCTGTATAAGGATCAGAAGATATCAATAAAACATTCATTAAATCTTTCATATTATTTTTCGCGAATTTTTTCTAGTATGGTGCAGTCGATTATATCTAATTTCTTTATGTCGTGCTTCTAATGTTTCGTCTAAAAGTTGACCTACTGGAATTGAGAAAGATGAAATAATGTCACACCTATGTACTAAAAGTTCTCATAATACTTATGGAAGTTGTATTTAAAAGATCCCGCAGATAAACATCAGCCGAAGACTCAGTAATTTTTTTTGCTTGGACAATTTTTTTATATGATGGAAAAGTGTTATTTTTGAAATTATTCACAACTGATCTTAATCAATTGTATTTTCTTTTTGTAAAGTTTAAATCAACAAATAAGCTAAGGGTGTCTTCATGACTGAAAGTATTTGAACATAGTGACTGACCGGAGCAGAATTCACCTGTTGCGCTGCGTATACCAGCTCCTCTGCGCTGTTGTTTGCTACGAGATCTGCAACTCGTCGTTTCTTTGCTCGCTCGGAACACAGCAAATTCTTTCAAAGGCCTTCTTCGATTAGTCTCAGGTTGCTTTAACAAATAGGAGGCTAATTTTTCAGGTACAAAAAGAGAATTATTCAGCCATGATTCTTGTCGCTCATGAAAGCGAGATTTAGAACCGCGAGTCCGCCATTTGTCGTTCATTTATAAGCAGAAAAATTGCGCCATCTTCTGAATTTCTTCATTTATGAAACTGGGACAATCTTCTAAATGATAATAAACACTAATAAAGTCTTTAATGTATTGGACTTTCTCAGAAACAAAGCATTTAAACCACACTTTAAATAAGTCTCAATTTTTCATCGTTATGATGTCACCTATACATAAAAGAAAAATATATTGTTGCGGTGGTTGAGACATACATAGATTAAAAGTACATAAAAGAAACTCTAATTTGAAATGAAAAACTCAAAGTATAATAAAGTTGTTTTTTTTTAAATCTCAATTTGAAGTGAAAAATTTAAAGCAATTTTGCATAACGGTTAGATTGAACCAATATCCAGCGAAACCTTTACCAATACAAACCATCATTTTAATAATCGATAGAAGAACCATACCTGCTTTTTCAAATTCTATAGAATCAGTTCGCTTACACTTGAAATTTTATATTTAACAACCTTCTTTAGGCACATTAGTAAAGGGAATAATGAATAATCATGTGAGTACGGACTGAAATGTGCAATCATTCTAATGGTCGTGTGTGCATAGTGAGTTACTCAGACAATATATTTCTGTGGATTAGAATTCTTTAAACCTTGCTAATTAGAATCCCATTAGTGAAAATTGCAAAAGTAAAAGCTGATTATGTCATTTTTGACAATGAGAGGGTCCACTGTGCGCTACTATTTAGGACGGCATGGCTATAACTACTAGCACTAGGTGGCGCCAGAGAATATTTCAGTTGCTGTTTTTGAAGATTAGTGGCGTAAACTGAGGGATGTTAGAGCAATGTGGCCAGGAACAAGAAGCTTAAATGCTTTTCTCTTCTCATATTGTTTTTACCGGTAGCGGTTCCATCAATACCAGGAGCTATTCATTAGCATTATCTTGGTTATTGTTTCTAGGTACCTTTTTCATGTGTACCTCTACATTCAGTTTACTTTTGTTTGAACATTATTCTGTAAATAACCTCTACTTTAGCGCTTTTAAAATCACAAGCAACCTGAATAATTTACTGCATTATGTACGAATATGACGTACTGTTTTAAACAGGGTAAGCGCAATTAATAATGTACTTATAAATAATATGCATTTCAAGAATTCTAAGTAAATAAATGCTGTATTTTAAGAAAATCAAACTATTGATTTATGAATAATACCTAAGCGCTTTCTGGAATTAAGAAAACTATTTACTATCCTTAAGAAAATATTGTTTTGTGTGAAAACGGCCATTTATTTGTACTAAGAATCGCTTTCCTCAAATATTCTACAAGATTTTCTTGAATCAAGTTAACAAATGTATTAAACAAAGAAATACAATTATTTCATTACAAGTATATACTTCTCTTAAGAAAATATTTGTTTTGATTTAAAACAGTAATTGTATTGTGGATAATTGAAACCGTAATTGTCTTGAATTAAAGCGGACAGTCTTGGTACAAGTAATCGTTTCTCTGCGTGTACAGTTCGTGCATTAATGTTGTAATAATGAATCGAATTCAAAGATTGCAAAACTAAATGTAAATATGGTAAAATCGGTTGAAAAATGTTAACTGTCACATGGAGCGGCGTAAATTTTTGCATAGTGTTTTCTTATACTTTAGTGCTCACGTCTCTACGTACATATTAAAAAGGAAGAATATAAGCCAGGTGTGCGTCAGACATGATCCCACCCCTATTCTCCGTTTCAAATAATTACATAGCGACTCGAGCAGGACGGTATATAAAATAATTTAATACAAAACTCCAACTTGTCTTTATAATAGAAGTGTTTTTCGTACTGATGTTCATAATCGCAATTTGAGGTTCGCTAACTCCGCCTTCTAAGAGTTCATTTTCTTATAATTACTAAAATGCATAATTGTGTTCCTCCTAATTTGAAGCCTCTGTCTCAAGCATTTAAATTCTTTTTACACAAGTCCTTATTGCAGTTATTTCATGTCATGTATCGGGCAATATTGCACAATCACTTTGTTTCTGCTTTTTTCTTTCTTGTCCTCTGTTTATGCTTAAGTTAGATTTGCGTCTTTCAACTTTCATCATTTACTTTTTAGGTTTAAGTTTTCTTATTTTTCTTCTTTCTTCCTGGCTAAATTAGAGAAGCGTTAGTTGAACTACGCCAATTGATATTGGTTCGTAAATATAATAAAAACATGAATAAAACTAACAAACATTGCACCAGTCTAATCTTATCTTATTTTATTGCCACATAGAGATATCCACGCCAGAGTACTCCACGGGCTAGGAAAAGCCCGGCTCGGGCGGGCCTCGTCTCTTTTCATTGTGGACCGAGCCGGGCCTGACGGGTCGAGAATGTATTATTAAATTCATCGAATGGATATAACGTATGCAGTAAATGCTGTTTAGTTTTTACGTTATCGTTTGTATTAACAATTTGAATGTATGCAACGTTATGTTATGTTTTCTTTTGGTTAGAGAAAATGTAAAAATGTTTAGAAATAAACATTGCCTTGTGCCGAGGTAATGAACGCAACGGGCGGGCCCACTCCATATTGTAACGAGCCACGGGCAGGCCGGGCCGTGAAAAATAGGCCCATGCAGTGCTCTAATCCACGCCCACATATCCACCAAACAACTACTGCTGGTGAAACTCTACAGTTACAAACGCAGCTATTGTAGTAGATATATACCTACGTCTACCACTTCATATACTAGGGTACGTAAGGATTCATTTATAATCGCGAGTCCCATACGTACATCGGATAATGTGTCGCTTGTTCTAGCAGCGTCCTTGATTCGCTTCACGCGCTCCCCACCTTATACTTTCATAACGGGTAAACGTTGTAACACTGTCCATATATTTTAGCGGTTCACTTTACTACGGAACTTACGAACGCGGTATTTAACTTACGTCTCTAAGTATTTATAGCGGTTGTAATTTAATATATTCCAAGTTGATCCACCGTCTAGCACAAAAGCAAGAGTTCCTTATTGATTAGATTATACTCAGACAATAACGTCGTATACATAATATGACATTACTAGGGAAAGAAAAGCTTATCGTGATCGTCTGTAATATTCCACGCTTAAACAAGGGGAATTCCCTTTTATGAGAGGGAAATTTGAGAATGAATAATTAGGAGTCGGCTTGGGGATGTTAGGATTGTTTTATTGGATTTTAGGATTTTAAATATCGCTATAATAGCGGAAAATGATTCACAGGAGCGGGTTTATGATGTTGGTATAATTTTAGTGGATGCGCTAGTTTGATACAAAAACTTTCCTACTGGAAACTAGTTTTTTTTTTCATTTAGTGTTTTGATGTTTTCTATTGAGACTAAACATCAAATCAAAACATTTTTCTGGAAAAAAAATCATGCATTGTATTAAGTATCGGTGAAATATTGATTTTATTGTCTTCTGTCTGCTACCGTTTATAATTTGGTATATTTGGTATCATGAACTGGTGCAACTTAGTACGCGTTAAAATGAGTTTAGACAAATGGAATAAAAGTAGTTTAATTTTTAATAAATAAAACAAACCGTTATAGTATAAACTGTGTGCAAAGACGAACAAGCTGAAGTTATGAGGTAAGCGTCATAAATTCTCGGCCTAATACAGAAAAAATAAACTTGGTAAAGTATAACAATTTTTATTTTTCAATATAATCTCCCCTAACTTCAATACATTTATTACAACGATCAATTAATAATTCTAAACACACCGGGAAATTTAAGGGAACGGAGTTAAATTTCAAAAAACTACCTCTTTTTTCTTTTTCTTTTTAGTGCTACGTAGGCCTAGACAGCCATGATGTTTGATTGACGTTTACTGCGTACATTTTTGTCATGTGATTCATTGTGAAAGTGTAAACATCCGTTAGTTGTTGCATTTAATGTAAAAGGCTATTTTCTCTTCATAAAAATTTGTTGTTTTTTTTTTTCTTAAACCATTGTTCAAATTTGGCTTGTTTTTCATAATTATCACTATGTTGATTGTGAAATAAGTCATAATGGGCGATTTAGCACCGACTAATGTCGCTAGGGCTCTAGCAATGATTGAACGTGGTCGATCTTATAGTGATATTGCTGAAATGTTCGGTAAATCAAAATCGACGATCCATCGCAACGTTACACGATGGAGGCAAACTGGAGAGTATGCGAGAAGACGAGGTCAAGGCAGAAAACGCTCAACTATACCTGTAGATGATCGATTTATAGCGTTGCAAACGCTCAGAAATAGGCATCAAACGGCTATTCAAACACGCAACCAACTGGAAGAAGTACATGGAACCAGAATAAGTGAGCGCACAGTTAGAAGAAAACTTAAAGAAGTTGGTTTGGGGTCGTATAGGCCAAAAAAGCTCCAAATCTCCAAAAACATCACCGAGTAGCGCGACTACCCTTCGCTCGAGAACACTAAAACTGGAAAAATCAGTGGGGTCAAATTTTGTTCACGGATGAGAGTCGTTTCTGCGTAAATTCGATAGATGATAGGGATAGAGTGTATCGACGTCCAGGAGAACAAAATGAACAATTTAATTTTACTCCTAAAGTCTCTTTCGATGGAGGGTCAATTATGGTGTGGGGTGGAATATGTTTAGGGGCACGCACAGAGTTGGTGGTAATTGATGGCGGCACTTTAATTGCCGATAGATACGTAAGGAAAGTTCTGCAAGACCATGTGATTCCTTTCGCTCCATATATCGGTCCAAATTTCATGTTAATGCACGACAATGCTCGCCCTCACGTAGTTCACTGTGTAACTGACTTTGTAAATCAAGTACAAATACCAACAATGATCTGGCTTGCATGTTCCCCGGATATGAATCCAATTGAACATGTTTGGGACATGCTAGGCAGATTACTTAGGTCAAGAATTCCTGCAGTCCGGAACACCGAATACGTGAGAGGTGCTCTAATTGAAATATGAGAAGATTTGCCTCCAGAAATGATCGACAACGTCATTAGAAGTATGGGAACATGGATGACCGCAGTTGTAAGAGCTCGTGGAGGAAACAGCCGTTATTGAAAAAAAATGGGTAATAATTTTTTTTGAACATTAAATGTTTAAAACAAGTCAAAATGTACAATTCATTTTCTGCAAAAATTTTACTTTTTTGTATTACGTTTTTAAAGAGGCTTGGGAATGGCATGAAGCTTTACAAAACAAACTACAATCAGCTAAATTAAATAATAAACGAGGAACAAGAAGATGAGGATGATGGTGAAGATTATGATCTTTTATACAAGTCAACTAGTGTAAGTGCCACATTATAAAGCAATATTTCTTAGCGGAAAATGAAAATCGTTTGGAATAGTATCCTTTATTTACTGAAAAAAAATTGAATAAACAATTGTTTACCAAAATTAACACCCTCAAGAGTTTTCAATAATATCAAACAATTCCTTGATTTGTTATTAACATTTAAATTCTCAATGCAGTTTTCCTCAAAACCGTAATTTCTGAGTTACGTGGGGAACCCAAAAAATTTCAGGAAAAATAAAAAACCGATATTTTATAGAAAACAACCACTATTGTTTCTCAAAATATTCGCCTTTAAGTTTTAAACGCTTTTGCATTCGAAGAAACCAGTTGTCGAAACATTTATTCCACTTTGAAGTGGGTATCTCAGAAACATGCTTTTAAATGCTTCAACGGCCTCCTCCGGCGTTGAAAAATGCTCACTACGCACTTTGTTTTTGACAAAAGGGAACACAAAGAAGTCATTAGGTGATAAGTCAGGCGAATACGGACAATGAGTCATTAATTCAATGTTATTCTCTAAATAATCCACTGTTTGATGTGCTGTGTGAGAGCTGGCGTTATCCTGGTGAAGAATGATGCGCCGATGTCTTGTTTTTTTTCTGATTTCGGCGAAGACTTCAGGCAAACAAATTGTTGTATACCAATCAGCGGTTACTGTTTTTCGATCCTCAAGAGCAACAGTAGCGACTGGCCTAGTTTTACGGAAGAAAAAGGCAATCATTTTTTTTTAAGTGCTTCGTGAACGAACCACTTTTGTTGGTTTCAGTTCACTTTGGAACACCCAAAGAGTCGATTGTTGTTTTGTTTCTGATTCGTACGAATATATCCAAGTTTCTTCACCTGTTGCGATACTGTGTACGTTTGCAGAAGCACCGCAATTGTATTTTTTAAGCATTTTTTTGCACCAGCTCACACGAACCATTTTTTGAGCTTCGGTCAAATTGTGTGGAATATAACGACTGCAAAGTTTCTTCACTACTAAATGCTCATGTAAAATCGTTTGTATTTGATTTTTACCAATGCCCAAGGATGCCTTTATCTCTCGATATGTCACATATCGATCCGCTTCAATCATTTCTCGCACAGCATCGATGTTTGCCGGAACAACAGCAGTTGATGCACGACCTTCCACCACGAAATTCGCCATTGAGACTAGTACGTCCACGGTTAAATTCTGCAAACCAGTCATAAACTATGGTTTTGGGTGGTGCTTCATCACCAAAAGCAGAATGAAGTCGATTGATGAGTTGGCCACATTTAAAATCGTAAAAAATCATCGAACGAAAATGTTCACGAGAAATTTCCATTTTTTCACTAAATTGATTTCTTTGAGACGCTATTAAAACGAAACTACTCAGCCGATTGTTTTTCTGTCAATGGTGTTTATCATATTAAATGTCAAATTTTAAGAAAATCATATTGAAACTTACGGCAAATGCCATCTACTGGTAATTTCCGAAAATTTTTAGGGTTTCCCTCCTACTACAGTTTTCGTTAGATGAATCGAATACACTCAGCGAAATTTCTGTAGTTCCACATAATTTTGTAGTTGTGTGTTAAAGAAATAGTAGAGACATTATTTTGTGAATATCACAACTGTTAGATATGTAAGGGAAGTACCTGCCGTATACATGTATAAATACGAGCGAAATTTCTATACAGTACCGTGCAATCGAATTAGGGCCACTATATAAATTTGAGTTTTAGCTTAATAAATAATACAAAGTATCAACAATTTTTATTTATTTATATATATATATATTTACATTAACACGTACATCAATATTTCGTCGAACAACCCCTTGCTTTTATGACAGCAGCAATTCTTTTTGGCATGCTTGCTATACACGCTGCTGCAACTTCTTTAAAGTGAGCATTATTTTTCCAGCTACTTGTTATGTTTGCTTTCAAAACGTCAACTGTTGTATTGGAAAATGCATAAACTGTACGTTTTAAAGAATTCCAAACATTTTCGATTGGATTCAGGTCGGGGGAATTGCCTGGCCATGGCAATATCTTCAGTTTTCTTGCTGAAAACATTTTTAGAATTGTTTTTGCTCTGTGGTACGGTGCACCATCTTGCATAAATGTGTAAGAGTAATTTTCAGGGTCTAAAGATGTCATATACGGGATTAAGATTGATTCCATAACTTGTTTACATTGAATTTGATTCATGGTACCCGTTACAGAATAGAGCGGTCCAAGCCCTTCCCCTGATATACAGGACCAAATCATGACTGCCGGTGGATGTTTCACTGTTTTTACCACTGCGCTTTCATCATATCGTTCCGATGGTCTTCTTCTAACGAAACGAGCAACTTCAGTCACAGCCTCTCGCCGTGACTTGTCACTAAAAACAACTGTTAGAAACAGAAATTTTCATTACATTTTCGAATTTACTAAAAATGTTCCAAATTTTGAAAATATACATAAAATATTGATACATACTTTTTTCCAATCCTCAACAGTAAAATGCCGATGCTGTTGCGCCCACTGCAATCTTGCCTTTTTCATCCTTAAAGTAAGTTTCGGCTCTTTTGCAGGGCGTCTACTTCTGATATTGGCTTCATATAAGCGCGATTTTAATGTTCGATCTGATATTTTTATATTATCAGCCTGTAATATACGCTGAAGTTCTTTAATGCACAGTTGCCTGTTTTCTAATGCCCTTTTTATGATAATTCTGTCTTCCCGTGGCGAAGTTTGGGAATACCGCGACAATGAGAATGACCACTTGAAGTCGCTGGTAAATTTTCTTTCTTTTACATCGCTACCCTGTCGACTGTTTGACGAGAAACTCATTCTCTTCTGGCTATTTCCCGATGCGAATACAGCCCCGTCTCTAATAACACTTGAATTTTTGTTTTTTTCTCATTTGAAATGTCTTTACGTTTGCCCATTTCACAAAATTTATCGATAAAAAAAGAAAACTAAACGTCACGAAATTTCAATTTAATTACACTAAAACAACATGTAAAACGATATATAATATTATATATTAATATTATAGCACGAAAATATAATACTTACACTTTACACCATCAAAACTACACGTAAACTAACTTGAAGCAGGTAAAGCCAGTCACCGATTACCGATCCTAAACGTACCTTGGATAGAAAGGAATGTTTGGTGGGGATTGTAATAACGAGAATTTTATACCTACTTAAGAGGATTATCTCAAATACAATTAAAAACATTTTATTGCGGAAAATATTTAGAAATTTTGGTTATTATAATATTAATAGCAAATATTTGTATAAAATCAAAGTGGCCCTAATTCGATTGCACGGTACCGTAATTCCAGTGTTAGACAGACATCCTACGAAATCAGGTATTACCTTTCAGTGTAAAAAAACCTCTAAACATCTTCAAAAGCTTATTTATTGTTAAATATATATATTATCGAAGTATACATATCAGTTAGTAAAAATGCCGAGAGGTAAATTACGATTCAAGGAGGAAAAAACAGAAATAAATTGTTATAAAGAGGTAGGGTTTTCAAACCGAGCCATAGCTAAGAAAATAGGACGATCCCATCATTTCATCAACAATTATAAAGTTGGGCAATTCCTACGGCAAAAATCGCGCTAAGGGGAGTAATCAAAAACTAACTCGAAGGGAGCGTTCATCGATATTTCGGTTAGCCTCTTCTTGTAATGTAACCGCGCAACAAATAAAATGTAATTTAAATTTACCAGTAACAAACAGACGTGTACAACAAATTTTATCCGGCAGTAAACGTTTTCGGTGGCTAAAAAAGGTTTCGAAACCACCCTTAAAAGAGACACATAAACAGGCAAGACTGAAATTTGCCCAAGATCATATGACATGGGATCATGAGTGGAACAACGTCATATTTTCTGACGAGAAGAAATTTAACTTGGACGGGCCTGATGGTTTCAAATATTATTGGCACGATTTGTGCAAGTACACTGAAGTTGCGATGAGCCGAAATTTTGGTGGCGGCAGTGTAATGGTTTGGGCGGCTTTTACCCATAACAATAAAACCCCTATATGTTTTATTTCTACGCGAATGAATTCTAATTCTTATATACAACTTCTGGAAATGGTTCTGATAGACTTCGGTGAACAATTGCCGACGCAAGACTGGATATTTCAGCAAGACAATGCAGCTATCCATAATTCCAGACAAACAAAGGAGTGGGTTCATCAAAAGGAAATCAATTTATTACAATGGCCTGCTCGCTCGCCCGATCTGTTCCCCACCGAAAATCTTTAAGGAATATTGGCGAAAGAGGTATATGCCAATAATAAACAATACGATAGCGTCAAAGAGCTAAAATCTGCGATAACGAGGTGTTGGAATGATATTCCTATTTCAACATTGACCAAATTGATAGACAGTATGAAGACCCGGATGTTTGAAGTTATTTTGAATAGAGGATCTATCACTCACTACTAAATTTAGAAATTTTTTATGTATTTATTTAATTTATTAATTTTGTGTTAATGGACCTATAGAAATTTCGCTGTTTTGAACTACCGTTATCGTAAATATTCTCTGTATAAAATGTAATACATTTTTTGTTATTTTCTCTTGCATTTGTGTTTCTTTGTAGTTCAGCATTAACTTCGATGCATAGTTTGCCGAAGATATTAAGAAAACCAAATATTCTGTTCAAAAGTTCATATGGAACTATAGAAATTTCGCTGAGTGTATGTCCATCATTTACTAAATTACGTAACTAAAATAAGAAACATCGCTACAATGAGGATAAGTTGTGTTCAGTCAACGAAGAAAACGCTGGTTTAATTCATTTTTATAGTTGAATATACAACAATTTACTTGGTATATGAATTCAATTCGTAAAAAAGTGAAATGAACCAAGTTCATCTGCAAAATGGTCACATCACAATTTATTTTGGTGTTCTGCTAATTATTACGGACAACAGTATATATTTTTTCATCTACTATTGCATGTCATATTTTTTTTGGGCAATGATGAATATTATACCATTAAAAATAAAACAGAATCGTATTGGGTGATCTAACGTTTACAAACGGTAGTGTATTTTCGCGTCTACGGCAGTCACTTTCGACCGATGGCACTTTCTGCCCGCATGCGCCTTACCCACCCCTCGCAGCGTCGCGACGTCCGACGTCGCCGCCGCATCCTTGACGCGTCCCATCGCGTAACAGGATCGCGCACAGACGCAAACCGCCCGCTGACCTACCTGGATGGCTGGAGGTCCCACTGCCTGGTACAGCAATAGAAGCAGCAGTTAAAGTTTTAGTTAGAAAAGAAGCTTAAAGTTCGCACGTTTTTATCGAAAGTGCTTTCTTCGGTTGTTGGTAAACAACCGGATTACAAAAGAAGAATTAGTGCCTGAATATAAGCGAAGATAGTGAAGCAAACGAATCTCGATGCAATCGAAGAGTTTTTCTTGAAGCAATTTTCCGAAATCCGTTCAAAACAAGTGCCTATCGTTAACCGTAAACCATCTGTTTCGTTCTTTTGCGAATTAAATCCGTTTCCAAAAAGGAATTGTGTCGAAGAGAAGGTGTGACTGCCTATTGTTGTTTTTACGGACGAAAATTTGTTGTAAATGCAGTGTTAACTAAAAGAATTTACAGAGTGCTTCTATGGTTCAAAAATAATGCTAAAACAATAAAATTAAAATTGGAGCTATGAGATCAAGTTCAAATTTAATCCAAACCGAATCAAAATAGATATGATGCTCCTTTTTTTCACTTGAAATATACATAACTCAACATGTAAAACACATGAAATAGTTCCTTTTATTTCGCTCAGTCTCTACATATTCCTGTGCCGCAACTAAACTGAAATGTGCGAAGTTATTTTGGCTCGAATTATTTTTCCAACGTTCTCCGTCGTAGAGGCCAAAACCTGATGTAAAAATAGGATTTTCGTTTCAGTGTCTTGTGATCCGTGCCATTTTACGGTTTGCACGTTATTTTGAACCACGTTTTTAGTGTTTTTTGCAACGCAAAAAATCACTTTTACTTTCGTTTATATTTAATCTATTGTTTTATTACATCTTACGGTATACCCTCTTCCAATGAAGTAGGCGTGTTAAGAGTTTGTTTCGCAAATTTTGTTTTAATACGCACTAAACTGTAGGTCTACTTTATATTGTGCTGTTACGATCTTAGAAATAACAGGAATATTTCTTTGGAAATTTTTATGATACATTAAATTCTGTTTTTGATGCGAGTTAAATTTAACCTGCAATAATAGAAGAATGCATTTTCCTTTAATATTTCAAAACAAACACAACATGAGAAATGTTCTACCATTAGCAATTCGGTTTAAAGCTGCGTTTACATTTTCCTCTTTCTAGTAAAGAAGTACATTGAACATGCATTTATCTTAGTAGATAAACGCTTCTAGACCATTAATATTTCGATAAATTTATTACTATTTTTTTAAATAGTGTTGATACTGTACAAAAATAAAATAAAACAGTGTTTTCATGTTTCTAAAAATTGCATCTACGTATATCTTACATATAGAAAACTTACTTTATAATTTTGCTACTAGTTATAAATTGATAAAAAAATATTTTATTGTCGAATATTCTGGAGAATAGTATAATAGATATTTTTAGAAATTTTATTTTTATATTATAAACTGATATTCTAAAGATACTTCCACATTTGTTTGTTTTTTGTAAGAAACACATGTTCAAGACGTCCTTTTCTATTTTAGCCTATGTTAATATTCGTCCTAAAAATTACTTATACTGAGGGTGCACTGCCCCTTGTTTTCAATTATCAATAACATATCTTTGAAATAAGAGAATAATTCTACATCAAACTAAAAATTTTATTGAAAAAAATCAAAGAAGTTAAAAATATTTTACTAACAAATTTTTAAACGCAAACGTTTGTTTCTGTGTATTTTTATTAGTTAAAATATCAAAATTACTTATAGATAATACTTTAACTTTGTTTAAATATCAAAATTTGACCGATTTTTCAATTATTTTGCAGACTAATCGACAGTTTGAAGCAACAGTCCGAGAAAACAGACGCAAACCTTCACGAACTTGACAATAACATTCAAAGGATATCACGCAGCAAGAATAACCTTCGTTCAGTCCAAAATCGCATCCTAGACTTCTACGTATTCGATCAGAATTTCCTTCAGACCGAGATCGACCTTAGAAATCTCCAGTCGGAAGTTGACAGTGAGATTAAACTAGTTCGAGATCTAATATCGTCAATCAAGAATTACTACATCCAACTCCAACAGTTGGTACCTAGTGACATCCTACAAGAAATAAATAATTTAGAGTTATTTGCTGAAGAGGTCTTAAATAACATGGAGGAGAAAACTAAGGAGTTCAAAAAAGCTAGAACTGTACGTTCAGATTATATAACCGAAGTTGAAGATGTCCAGAGCTGGATCAAAGATGCTGAATTGAAGATTCAAGATAGATCAGTTGAACCCCATTTACTAAATGAGCATTTGCAAAAGATCCAATCGGAGATTTTGAATACTGCCGATTTAGTTGAGAAATTAACCAAAAATGGAAGGATCATCATCGAAAAAAGCAGGGATGATGAGGAAAAGAAAATAGTACAATCGTCGATTGATAATCTAACAGACCAGTTGCAGAAAATTAGGTCACTTCTTGATGAGAAAAAGCAACAAGTTAATGGTGCTCAGGATGCATGGAAGAGATTCCTTACTTTGTACGAGGCAGTGATGACCTGGGTCACAGAAAAAGAAGAATTCCTGAAAGAACCACTCGTTGTTAGTACGCTAGGTGAAACCAAGCAGAAACTACATGATTATGGCGTTAGTATCTTACTTATGTACACGAAATTTACCTAAAACGTGAATAAAAATGTTTTTCTTTTTTTCCCCCTTTAGAACGTTGTTAAGAGTTGCAAGGTTGCTTCGAAGAACCTAAGCGACATGGCCAAAGAACTGGATCATATAGCAAACGTCACCAGCGTAGGTGATTTACCGCAGAAGATGGAAGAAGCTGAGGAAGCCAAAGTGGATGTGGAATCCAAGATATTGGCTAGAGTAAATATCATTTTGAATTCACTCTTTACATTCCTTTGATGCAATAATTTTGCTCACAGAAATTGTTATCAAAGAGACTTTCTTAAAATTGAAAATCATAAAAATCTTTCTCAAAACAAAAACATTTCTAACCGTCTTTTGCAGAATTCCCTCTTACAAGAGACAGCCGAAGAATGGGAGCAATGCGAGAAGAAGATGAAGGACGTCAAATCCTGGATAGAAAAGACGAAGTCAGTCTTGGATTCTCCGCAAAACAAAAAGAAACCGCTGAGAGACCAACACGCGCTCAGGGAAAAATTGGTTAACGATTGCCACATTCAGAAAACCAAAATTGGTCTCTCAGTCGATAAATTACAACTCCACTTCCGTTCTGGTATTGGTGGAGATTCCAAAATTGCCCAGTCAGCCGAGGAACTTTGTCAAGAATTGGACGATTTCAATGTTTTCATCAAAGATCAAAGTCGACAGCTGGAAACCTCTATAGCCCAGGTCGACCAGTACCAATTGGAGGTGCAGCAGCTGCGACAGCAGATCCTGCAGGTGGAGCAGCAGCTGAGAAGTGTAATCAATCCGACGCAATTGCCACAGGATTCAGAGCAGCTGTTGCGTGATCAACAGGTAGGATTTTTGACGATTTTTTTTTGAAACTATTGATTTGTTTGGCGTGAGATGTTTGTTCTTTTATTTTTTCAATTAAATAAGAGATAACATCGTGTTGAGGTTCGACGAAATAAATAAAAATAAGATGTCATCTCTTGTTTTTTAATATTATTATTAAATCACTAATATTTATTATCCGCAGCACATTTTTTAGATATTTTTTATATTTAAAAAGTAAGCACTGACGTTTTTCAAAAGTGTTTTTTCAAAACAAAAGATTTTTATGAAAGAAGGAGAAAAGAAATTTCTTCAGACAAAAAAAACAGAAAATCATTTTCAGCAAGAACTTGGAAACATTTTGATGAAAAAAGAAATGATACACCAAACATAGGAGAAAGAAAAATAACAAAACAAATAAGGAACACACCCAAGAACAACAACGGGGTTGCAAGGGGGTTGGCTGTGACGTCATTCATCAAGGTGTTTCCATTATACTCCCCATTTGTTTTCACTTTTGTTTATTATCTTTTAGTAACATCCTTCTTAAAGCTGGGGATCTTCGTTGTTTGGTTTACTTTCTTTCTACTTTTGGTGGTTGGCTTTTTATTTAATTTTTAATTTTTTTTTCTGTAATAACCGCTTTACTAACACACCAATCATGGCTTTTTCTCATATATAGAAAAAAGGGGGTTGGTATTACAAATTCTAACAAAAATCTACATTTAAAATGAAAGAAAATACCCAAAATATATTCAGCTATGAATTCGATGAATTCGATAGTACCAACCTCTACATATATCACGAATCTTTTCGCTACTGTAGTAGTTGATCACTATTCTAGAGCTTTTTGTTTATAGCCTCAATTTCAGTGTTATATCTTTGTAAAATTTTGGGAATTTTTGTTGTATTTTGGTTTTATTACGTAATAGTGTGATTTAGATACAGAAAATTGGATTGCACTACATTGGCGAATTGTGTCTAATAAATGCACTTTTAGCGGCAATAATAATTATATAATCGATTTAATAGATCTTAACCCGGGTTATGGTTGCATTTTTTAGATACAATTAAATTTTAAAAGAAATCATCTGTATATTGTACATTTTTTATAATCTCGTCATCTCTCTCATCATATTCTTTCTAATATGTTTTTTTTTTTTAATTTTAATGCGCTTGGAGTTTTTGATTGTGTATTTGGGCCTATTATTTAAATAATTTTTAACCTTTGGAAAGCGAATTGTAAAAAGAAATCTATGTACAAAGAAGCGGTGTTTTTCCAAAAACATAAGTTGGTTGGTCTCTTTTTTTCAATGCGTCTAAAAACGGTCCTCTGTTTGTTTGGTTATTTATTAATTAAGATTTATTTGCTCTATTATTTCTCTGTTATTTTGATTGTTTTCTCATGTATCACTTTGTTTTTGTCATTTTTGCTGCACTCCCTTCCACATACCTACTATACCCTGAAACAACTGCATTTTCCTATTCCTAAAATTGACTTTGAAAATACATAATTTTCGGGTTCAGACATACCGCGACAGAGTACGCGCTCTACAGGACAAGCTGAGATCTAGAAACGACCGTATACAGCAGATCTTGGAGAGTGGTACACCTTATCTGGATCCTTTAGACACCTAAAATTACGTCAAAACAAAAAACAATATACGCAAACAGTATATACACGCAAAATTCATACTTTACACGCATACACTGACCTTGACGTTATTAACCCATACAAATTTGACAAAAAAACATGAAATACGAAATTTGATTTGACAGTCGCAGCCACCATCTTGCATAGCCTTCTTGACTTGTTTCTATATGTTTGATGTGTGTACATATGATTATTGTATAAAAATTAAAATCAATAACAATAAAAGTAATAGCTTAAAAACAAAAAAAAAACAATTCAGGTAATTATCATTTTGCATTGTTGCCACGTTGGCAGGCTCTATTGGTGCAGAAAGATCAGCTCAAATGGAAGATCAACGCCGTACTAGCCGAGATACGCGAGATCGACCCGTACAACGAAGCCAAAGGGCTGACCTACGCGGAAATAGTCGCAGGCCAATTGCTACAGCAACAGCAAGCCCGCGAGAGATCCGAGAAGCCCACCGTTTTACCACTAGCTTCCGAAATTATCGAAAACAAACCGCAATCCGTCGAGAAAATCAAAGAAGAACCGTTACAAATTCAGCACAGCGTAGAAGTAACCGAACAAATTGCTTCTGTCGCTCCAAACGATATCCAATTACAACAAACTCCGACGATAATCGCTCCCGAAGTTGACACCAGCGATTTCATTCGAAAAGAAGCGAAACCCAAACCCAATCGTAGAGGACGATCACCTAATAAACGTGAAGAAAAACCTAAGAGTAAAATTCCGAAGAAAATCGTTGACAGTAAGCGAGACTCAACACCGAAAAGCGAAAATCCAGTTTCTCAAGAGAAAGCTATCACCTTGAAAGCTCCTGAGGATGGTCAAATCGAACGTAAACGTGCTAGATCTCCGATTTGGATCCCAGGTTCTACTACATACGCCGAAATCTTAATGGGTTCAACCCAAGCTGTTCCTCCACCTCTTAAGAAGGAGACCAAGAAAGAAGAACTTGAAGTACTGCCTCTACGCAAGATTGAGACATCTCAACAAACGGATGCTGTTGAGAATGTCGAGTTTATAGAACCAGTTCCACCTAAAGAACCAACACCACCACCATCACCAGCTCCTTCTGAAGAACCTCCTGAGCAACTAGAACCTGTTACGTATACAGAAGATGTCGCTCAGGAGATTCCTCAAGAAGTTACTGAAAAGCATGACAGTAATGTTTACGTTTCTATCGAATCGCAAAACTGGGTTGAACCTGAGATTCAGTATCAACATCCTCAAACCACGTATGAGCTTCCGGTCACTTTACCGCAAATTCCAACGAGTACCTATTACCAGACGATTCCTCATCAACAAAATCTACCGCCTGGTATGTACGGGTGTATACAACCAGTCCCTGATCTGGTTGGATTCATAGCGTCTGGGCAGCAGTTAATGAGTTCAGGTTTAGGAACGTATCACAGCAGCAATCAATATCCTAATATACCCGTGTACTCAAACCAAGCATATCAGCAGTATTATAACGTAGAGCAGCAAGAGCAGCAGCCTTCTTACACGTATGCATCTACATCTTCAACTTATGTTAGGGAAGATGCCGAAGAACCTCAGCAACAACAAGGTTGTCATGAAAAGAGACACAAGTCAAAAGAATCTAAAGAACCAAAAGAACCTGCAGCTAAAATAGTTCAACAGAAAGACGAAAATAAAGTTTTAGTTAAAGAAAGCAAAGAAAAACCTCAAAATTCAGAGGTACTGTCCAACGGTCAGTATTCGTACGCCCAAATCTTATCTCATGGACTTAGCACAGAACAGCTCCAGCCATCCAGTGTGCCGACTAGCACCAATGGTAGGCGTTCGCAATCGCCTTCCGTGAGCCTGTCTCCAAAGCATAGCGATCAGTTGATGCCCACAGACGACAGGCCGGAAGTGACGTCATACAAACGAGACATTGATGATCCAATCTCTACTGTCAAATTGGACAAGAGACTCACGACGAAGACGAAGAAAAGATACGCTTATATCGAACCCGAGGAACCAGTTCAATCAGATCAAGTTGGTTACCGTGGAGAGCTCGATGTTAAGTCGGGTGGTACCAGCGATACGATCGAATTGGTTCCTGACGAAAACAAGCCGCCAACTTTCTCAGATACAGACAAACAGACCGATAAACAGAAGAAGCGCAAGAAAACCAAGCCGAATAGGAAATCTAGCAAGGACGAGATCGACAAAGCTTTAAAAGAGATCCAAGAAATTACCGAAATTAGACGTAAAGGACATAGGAAAGATTCACAATCCTCACAGCAAGATCTCACGTCAGATTCCGCTAAACCAGAAACCATACAAAAGAAAAAATCTAAAAAGAAATCCGAAAAAATACAAGCAGTAGACAGCAACTCAGAATCTAAAGAGAATGTTGAAATAATCAAAGAAACTAGTACAGCCGACGAGGCATCTAAAGTCAATGGAGATGCCTCACAAAAGAAGAAAAAACACAAGAAAAAGAAATCAAAACAAGATGGCGCTGAAAATCATACTGTAGACTCCAAACTTTGCGTTTCAGAAACTTCAACACAAAAAGCGTCCTCAGAAGAAACTTTAAATGCAGAACCTCAAAAGAAAAACAAAAGTAAGAATAAATCCAAACACCAACAGGCAATGCAGATTGAACAAACACCAGAACAACCAAAAGAAGATACAATAGAATCGACGACTCAGAAAGAGCCTTCAGAAGGAACATTTAGTCTACCAAATATAACAACAACTGCAGAAGAACCTAAGAAATCAAAAGGCAAAAAGAAATGTAAAAGACCTAAAGCAGAATCTGAAAATGTTGCTCTGCAAATTACTCCACAAAAAACATCGTCTGAAGAAACCTTAAGTCCGACAGATTCAACTAAAGAAGCACAAAAGAAATCTAAAAATAAGAAAAAGAAGAAAGCAACAGCTAAGCCTGAACAAACAGTTGGAGAATCCTCCCAACCGGAATCAAGTGAACATAAAGAGGTACCATTGCTTGATTTGCAGAAACAGTCGTCTGAAGAAGCTGTCGGTGCGCAAAATACAGCTCAGGATATCAAAAAGAAATCGAAAAAGAAGAAGAAATCCTTAAAATCAACACTAATCACTCAAGAAGCTGCAGAAACACCAACAGCAATAGAAACTCAAACAGTTATAACTACAATAACAGAAGAAGCAGTTACTACAACAGAAAAAGAATCAAAGTCAGTACTTGACGCTTCTACCGCGTTGATTACTGAAGAGATTAAATCTTCAATACCAGTCCCCAAATCAAAGAAGAGTAAAAAGAAAAATAAATCAAAAGAAAAAGGTCAAATACCAGAAGCTGTGGCAGAAACAGAACAGCTTCAAGAAACTGTTGATGTATCAAAAACTGCGGAAACACCAGAAACAAAAACAATACCAACAGAATTAGTTGACACTCAAGAAATTATAGACGAAATACAAGAAATTCGAGAAGTTCCAAAGGAAGTGCCAGGAATTTTAGAAACTAGTATAGAAGTATTGCAATGTGAAAAGAATATCAATGAAGTTCGAGAGGATATAGAACCTGCAACTTCTCAAGATCTTACAACTGAACCAAGTGAAGATTTAGAATCTATTCAAACTATTGAAGAAACTGAGGATACCATCATTCAAGAAACTGTAGTTCAAACTCAATCTATTCAAGATACGGTCGAGGTTAAGGACCAGGTAATAGAAGAGCCTAAACCTGAGCCGGTAGAGCAACCAGAGAAGACCAAAAAGAAACCTAAGAAGCTAAAAACACCGAAGAAAACTCTTTATGTTAATCCTATAGAATACGACGATATTGAAAGAGCAGAGGTTGCTTTGCCAATAGAACTAAGGCAAGAAATTGTTGAAGACATCCAAATTGGACCAGAAATTAAAGAAATCGTAGAGATACCAATATCATCGCCGACAGAAGACGAACCAATCACGGAAATAAGTGAAGATCCTTCAAAATCCAAAGAACTTACAAAATTATCAGAACTTACAGAGGTATCATCAGTAGAAGACCAATTAATTCAAGAAGTTATTGAAGACTTTGTCCCTGGAAATAAACCTACAGATATTGACGTTACTCTTCAGTTTATTAAAACAGAGTCTATTAACATGCAATTAGAATTATCCATAGAAGAAATTCCCGAGGATTTAATTTCTGTTGAAAGTATAGAACCTCAGCATATCCTAGAAGATGAACCGATAAAAATAGAGACAAATGACAATGTGGAGAAAATAGAGAAGCCTCAAAAACGTAAGAAGGGTAAATCTAAAGATAAAGGATCTAAAGTGGTATTCCAAACAGTTTCAGATCCAATATCATTCCAAACACCAGCTCGAGAAACGGAAATTATGAAAATTGAGAGGATACCTGATGTACCTGAAGATACATCAAAAGCTGAACAAATTACAATTTCTGGAATTGAAATAAGCAAACAAGATAACGTTAAGAAATGTTTTGAAAATGTTGAAATCATACCTACTCGAAAAGAACCAGCTAAAACCAAGAAAGAATCTAAGAAAAAGAAGAAAGACAAAATTGCGGTCGTAGAAGAACACAAGAAACATGTCGAAACGGTAACTCAACAAAGCATAGAACCAGTTCAAGAATTTGCTCAAAATGTATCAACAGCAATAAATCAAGAAGTACCTTTTGCCACAACTACTCAGGAAATTCAAGAAACACCAGAAGAATTTGAAGACATGCCTCCTCTCGAACCGATTTCATTGGATGAGAGTAAGTTTATTGAAAGTGTAACAATTTTGTCGAACGAAGATTCTAACACCAAAGTGGAAATATCGCCAACGATTGAAAAAACTGAGCAGATTTGTACAAAAAAGACAATCGACATTGTTACAAGAAGAGAAAGTAATGAAGATGCTACTGTTGATGTTGGTCTCGAAGAACAAAGTGATATAGATCAAAATAAAACTAATAAATTCATCTTGATTACCCATGAAGAGATCAAGATGCAACCAGTTGTCTCGTTAAAGATGGAGATTACCACTTCCCCTGAGAGAGAAATTGAGGAACCCGTTAGTAAGGTTAGAGAAATTGAAGCTGCTAAAGAAACAAACCTATCAATTGAAAAAGAAGCCACAGCATTACCAGTTGAAAGTAATCAAGTAACTGTTAAAGATTTTATAGAAAGTACTGCCAGTCAAGAAGAAAATGTACTAGAATCAATTACTTCGTCCCCCATCGAAGAAGAAATTGCCTCAGTTCTGTCTACCTCAAAAGAGCCACAACCACAAGACGAAGTTGGCCGAAGAAGCCACGAAGAAATTGAGATAGAGCAGGCAATCTTTGGTTCGGTGAAAGATAGATCTAGAAGCAAGCATTTACGTGACATATCGAACGAATTCGCCTCTTTAGAATCTGCTGCACGAATTGATCAAACTGAAGTAGGAAATCAAGATATCGACCTGTCAAAGTCAGAAATTTTTGACAATGTCACCGATAAAGTACCCCCTGAAAGCCTTGCACGTATAGAATCGGTTGTAGATGTCGAAATTAGCGATATTTCTGAAATTATGGATGTCTTAACTAAGAAGAAAATTACTAGTGAAGTTAGGGATACTCAAGTTGCATCTCCAACCCCTTCTAGTGCTTCTAGTGACGGTGCTAAGAAGAAAAAGAAGAAGAAAAACAAGAACAAGGCAAAGAAACATGAGGTAAAAGAAGAAGTAGTTATATCGGAGAAATTAGAAGCTGAAATTGAACAACCTCAAGAGCCAATAATTGGACAAGGCGAAATACCGCTAAAGGAACCTGTAATACTTCCTGTTTCAGCTAAAAAGAAGAAAAACAAGAAAAAAAGTAAAGATGCTAAACTCGAAGAACAAAATAAGATCGATCTACTATCACCAGTTGAAAAGGTGAAGGAAATTGAAGAGATTGCACAAGTAGAAGTGTCTGAAAAAGGAAATGATGTAATTACAAAAGATATGCCAGTACATTCACTAACGGAGCAATTAGACGCAAATATTCCGAAAGCACCAACTGAACGAATTACTATCGATTCAACTAAAAGTAAAAAAAATAAGAAAACCAAGAAAAAGAAAAGCGATGAAAAGGTAGATTCTGCACCTGTCCAAAAGACTGAAATTGGTGCAAACGTTACTGAGATTAAAGCAGAAAATGTTGAGATTATGGATGTTGTTAAGTCACAACTTATTATGGAAGAAAGACAAGAAACAGAAACTCCCGTAGAAGAAACATCAATACTACAGGAAGACATTTCTGCAATTAAAAAAGTTACTGAAATAAAGACAGATAATATTGAGGTTGTAGAAGATGTTAAACTGGAAGATATTGAACAAGATGGAACACAAGAAACGCAATCTCTACAAGAGGAAATATCGAAACCAAAGGAAAGAACTGAAATAGATGAAGTTACTGAAAGAATAACAGAAAGAACAGAAGTTGCTGAAGACCATACACCAGGAAATGCTGAACAACAAAAGGAGACACAAAAACTTATTCTAATAGAAGAACCACAATCTTTGGAACAAGAAACACCAATACCAACAGAAGAAATTACATTACAAGCTGTGGAAGATCTAGAACCAGAAAAGGTTAAACAACAAGAGATACAGGAAATCATTCAAACAGAAGAATCTTTAGAAAAAGAAACACCACCACGAAGCGAAGGAATTACGTTAGATGAAAAAGTCATTGAGATAATGAAAGAAAATGTTGAGGTTGTGGATAGCCTGAAACCAGACAAGGTTGAACAACACAACATACAAGAAACTATTCAAATAGAAGAACCACAAACTTTAGAAAAAGAAACACCAATACCAACAGAAGAAATTACATCCAACGAAACAGTTATTGAGACAATAGGAGAAAATGTTGGGGTTGTGGAAGATCTAAAACCAGCAAAGGTTGAACAACGAGATATACAGGAAATCATTCAAACAGAAGAAACTTTGGAAAAAGAAACAGCATTACGACACGAAGGAATTACATTAGAAGAAAAAGTTATTGAGATAATAAAAGAAAATATTGAGGCTATGGAGAGCCTGAAACCAGACAAGATTGAGCAATACAACATACAAGAAGCTACCCAAATAGAAGAACCAACAACTTTAGAAAAAGAAACACCAATACCAACAGAAGAAATTACATCCGACGAAACAGTTATTGAGATAATAGGAGAAAATGTTGGTGTTGTGGAAGATTTAGAACCAGAAAAGGTTGAACAACGAGATATACAGGAAATCATTCAAACAGAAGAATCTTTGGAAAAAGAAACACCATTACGAAACGAAGAAATTATATCAGAAGGGAAAGTTATTGAAGTAATAAAAGAGGTTGTGGAGAGCCTGAAGCCTGAAAAGGTTAAACAATATAATGTCTTGGAAATAACTGCTCAGTTCTTGCAGCAAGAAGCTGTTCAAATAGGAGAACCACAAACTTTAGAAAAAGAAATACCAATACCAACAGAAGAAATTACATCCGACGAAACAGTTATTAAGATAATAGGAGAAAATGTTGATGTTGTGGAAGACCTAGAACCAGAAAAGGTTAAACAACGAGAGATACAGGAAATCATTCAAACAGAAGAAACTTTGGAAAAAGAAACACCATTACGACACGAAGAAATTACATCAGAAGAAAAAGTTATTGAGATAGAAGAAAATGTTGAGGTTGTGGAAAGCCTGAAACCAGACAAGATTGAACAACACAACGTACAAGAAGCTATTCAAATAACGGAACCACAGACTTTAGAAAAAGAAACTCCAATACCAACAGAAGAAATTACATCCAACGAAACAGTTATTGAGGTAATAGGAGAAAATGTTGATGTTGTGGAAGACCTAGAACCAGAAAAGGTTAAACAACGGGAGATACATGAAATCATTCAAATAGAAGAACCTTTGAAAAAAGAAACACCATTACGAAACGAAGAAATTACATCAGAAGAAAAAGTATTGAGTAATAAAGAGGTGTGGAGGCTGAAACCCGAAGAAGTTAAACATAATGTCTTGGAAATAACTGCTCAGTTCTTGCAACATGAAGCTATTCAAATAGAAGAACCACAAAGTTTAGAAAAAGAAACACTAATACCAACAGAAGAAATTACATCCGACGAAACAGTTATTGAGATAATAGGAGAAAATGTTGATGTTGTGGAAGACCTAGAACCAGAAAAGGTTAAACAACGAGAGATACAGGAATTCATTCAAACAGAAGAAACTTTGGAAAAGGAAAAATCATTACGACACGAAGAAATTACATCAGAAGAAAAAGTTATTGAGATAAAAGAAAATGTTGAGGTTGTGGTGAGCGTGAAACCAGATAAGATTGAACAACACAACGTACAAGAAACTATTCAAATAACGGAACCACAAACTTTAGCAAAAGAAACTCTAATACCAACAGAAGAAATTACATCCGACGAAACAGTTATTGAGGTAATAGGAGAAAATGTTGATGTTGTAGAAGACCTAGAACCAGAAAAGGTTAAACAGCGGGAGATACATGAAATCATTCAAACAGAAGAACCTTTGGAAAAAGAAACACCATTACGAAACGAAGGAAATAGATCAGAAGAAAAGGTTATTGAAGTAATAAAAGAGGTTGTGGAGAGCCTGAAACCCGAAGAAGTTAAACAATATAATGTCTTGGAAATAACTGCTCAGTTCTTGCAACAAGAAGCTATTCAAATAGAAGTACCACAAACTTTAGAAAAAGAAACACTAATACCAACAGAAGAAATTACATCCGACGAAACAGTTATTGAGATAATAGGAGAAAATGTTGAGGTTGTGGAAGATCTAGAACCAGAAACGGTTAAACAACGAAAGATGCAGGAAATCATTCAAACAGAAGAAACTTTGGAAAAAGGAACACCATTACGACACGAAGAAATTACATCAGAAGAAAATGTTATTGAGATAATAAAAGAAAATATTGAGGTTGTGGAGAACTTGAAACCAGATAAGGTTGAACAATACAGCGTACAAGAAGCTATTCAAATAGATGAACCACAGAGTTTAGATAAAGAAACTCCAATACCAACAGAAGAGATTACATCCAATGAAACAGCTATTGGGATAATAGGAGAAAATGTTGATGTTGTGGAAGATCTAGAACCAGAAAAGGTTGAACAACGAGATACACAGGAAATCATTCAAACAGAAGAAACTTTGGAAAAAGAAACACCATTACGACACGAAGAGATTACATCAGAAGAAAAAGTTATTGAGATAATAAAAGAAAATGTTGAGGTTGTGGAGAGCCTGAAACCAGACAAGGTTGAACAACACAACATACAAGAAGCTATTCAAATAGAAGAACCACAAACTTTAGAAAAAGAAACTCCCGTACCAACAGAGGAAATTACATCCGACGAAACAGTTATTGAGGTAATAGGAGAAAATGTTGATGTTGTAGAAGAACCAGAAAAGGTTAAACAAGGGGAGACACAGGAAATCATTCAAACAGAAGAACCTTTGGAAAAAGAAACACCATTGCGAAACGAAGAAATTACATCAGAAGAAAAAGTTATTGAAGTAATAAAAGAGGTTGTGGAGAGTCTGAAACCCGAAAAGGTTAAACAATATAATGTCTTGGAAATAACTGCTCAGTTCTTGCAACAAGAAGCTATTCAAATAGAAGAACCGCAAACTTTAGAAAAAGAAACGCCACTATCAATAGAAGAAATTAAGTCAAATGAAAAAGTTACTCAGACAGTAACAGGAAACATTGATGTTGTAGAACACTTTATGCCACAAAAAATTGAAAATGAGACCCGAGAAATTATTGAAATAGAAGAAACACAAACTCCAGAAGAAGTAATACCAATACCTAAGACAGAAGTTAAACAAGATGAAACGGCTAGTGAGATAGCAACGGAAAATATTGAATTTATTGAAGACATTAAGCAAGAAAAGGTTGTACAGGAAGTACAAGAAGAAAAATCACATACTCCGCAAGAAGCAAGAGCAATATCAAAAGAAGAAATTGATATAGTGGAGAAGGTTGTTGAAATAAAAATTGAGAATGTTGTTTTGCCAGATATTACACGAGAAAACATGAAACAGCGAGATGTACAAGAAATCCTAACAGAAGAAACACAAATTCCGGAAGAAGAAATACGAATATCAAAAGAACAAATTGATTTAGAAGTTGGTGAGGTAAAAATGGATGATGTTGAGGTTATAGAGCTTGTTAAACTGGAAGACATTAAGCAAAAAATACAAGAAGCTACGCTAACAGAAGAAATACAAACACAAATGCTAAGCGAAGAAATTGATGCACATAAAAAAGTTCCTGAAGAAACAATAGAGACAGTTGAGAGTGTAGATCAAATAAAATTAGAAGAGATTAAACAAACAGATACACCACTGTTAAAAACAGCAAAGGCAGAAACGCCAACAGAGGAAGATGAAAAAGTTCTTGAAATACCTGCCGAGAATATTGAAGTTGCTGTTGAATGCATAAAAACTACAGAAGTTTTACAACAAGCACCACAGGAAATCAATCCAATGGAAGAAGTACAAATCCCTAGAGAAAAAGCACCGCTTAAACCTGTAGAGGAACGAATTTCAATACAAATTACAGACGAGACGATACCACAAGAAGAAATACAATCAGTACAAGAATCCAAAGAACTTACCATATTAGATTTCACACCGCAAGATATCTTGTCACCGACTCAAGCATTGTCTGATGGTGAAATATCAGGGGAAGAATTAGTTTGCCGTGAAATTGAGGTTGAATTATCAAGCCCTGATGAAGCTAAGAAAGTTGATGATATATTTGATGACCAAATCAAACAAGTGGAACAGCTGGAAGAACAAACAGATGTTAACCAACATAGAGAATTCGATATTAGGGTTGAAGAATATGTACATTTAGCAGAATTTGCAAAACCAGAGCCTAGTGTATCTGTCTTAGATTTCATTAGAGAAGAAATTAGGCATATCGAAACTGAAGAAGTACCTGTAATTAAAAATGATACTCAAATTGAAGACAAACCAGCAATATTTGAAGAAACGTCTATAGAACAAGCGTCATTGGAAAAGGTACCAAAAGAAGTTCAGGAAACTGACCTACTAGATAATATCGCAACCTTATGTGGTTTATCATCTGAGAAACCAAAATATGACTTGTCTAAAATCAATGAGTCTGAAGCTCAATGGGTTATCTCGAGAAATGAGGTGACTGTAGACTTAGCCATTACCGCAAAAGAAGTTGAAACGGAAATCATACACAAAGAAGTTGTAGAAATCCAAACCTTAGATTCAGATCAACCTGAATCAATAGATAAGTTACAGCTATTCTTCCAAGGCTTGGAAAGTGAAGCATCAACGTATGACTTACCAAAAATGCTTGAATACGAATCTTTGTGGTATATGTCGAAATATCTTCAAGAACCACCAAAAGAGGAAGCTATATCTGAGGAAAATAGAAAAATATCCACGCCAGAAAAAACAGTTGTAGAAAAAATACATCCTCAGTTGAAAGAGATAAGTCAACAAGAAATCCAAAACATCGAAAATCCCGAAAGAAAATTATTTGGAATGGTAGAGGAGGCACCTCCATATGACATTACAACGATGATAGAGTCAGAAAGCGATTACTTCATCATTAAAGAAAAAGAACAATTAAAAATTGATGGAGCACCTATTGCTTTAATTGAACAACCATCTACGGAAGAACCAGTAATAGATGATCAAAATTTTGAGAGAATTATGGCAATTATCTCAGAGGGGAAACAATCCATAGATGAGATTGTAAATGAATTTGTTGTAAGTACTCAAATTAAAGATACAATTGAGCCACAAAATCTACAAACAATTGAAGGGATTAAAACAGAACAAGAAACTCAGCCTGAAACTGAAATCCAAGAGCAAACATTACCAAATTTGATTGAGGAATCAATTCCAGAAAAAGAAGTGGTTACAGAAAAAGCAGATATTGAAGAATTCACTCCAACCCCACAAGAGGAATCAACTGTTTCTAAAGAGGAACTATCACCAGCGATATTAGACAAACCTGAATTAGTACAAGAATTTCCTCCGCAGTTGGAGAAACCAACAGAGATAAAATTAGCACCTCAATCTCAGCAAAAAGTAGATTCACCTGGCACGCCTAAGCACTTCATGTATGACGTTTTACAATTTAATATCAACCATAATAATGCTATGACTCGACTTCTAAAAGATGAAATTGAAGATTTTGCTAAACAATCCACAAGAGGTGGTGAAATCACTATGGAAACAGTTGAAAAACAAGTTGTAATTGTGCCAGAAGGTATACAGGAAGAAGTCACACAAAGACCAGCGACTGAAGATATTATTTCGCTTCCTAAACCTGAAGCTATTACTGAAACAGCACCAGAAGAACCCATGCTTGTCGAACCTACATCTCAAAATGAAATTCTAGCAAAGCAAGAATTGCAAAAAGAAGAAACGGCAGTTTCAGCGTTTTTCAAAGACGGAGTCAATAAATATGATATCACCGGCATGCTAAAAGCAGAGAATATCTACTACGAACTAAAAGAATTGGAAAAAAATACTGTTGAAGTGGAGCAACCTGAAACCAAAGAAGTAGAAGAACTGCAAATAGAAGAATCAATATTAACCGGATCAAACATAAAAGAGCCACAACTTACAGCTCAAGAAGAACTTCCACAATCCGAAAAACCATCTAGGTCAATATCAGAACAATTCATTGAAGCAGAATCTGCACTTGAAGACACTGTTAAACCAGTACCCCAACTTCAAAATGTCGAAGAAATAAATTCAATAGAAGAATTCTTGAAGCAAGACGCTAGTAAATATGATATTCACAAAATGTTAGAAGCTGAGAATATTTACTACGAAATTAGCGAATTTGAAAGGAAAGAAAAGGAAATTCCTTCGGAAGGAATTATGCCAGAAGCTTTAGTTAAACCAACAATTGGACAAGAACCAAAGAACAAAGAAATCGTAGCAGAAATGCCTCATAAGAACAAAGAACAAGTTGAAATCCTGCAAGAACAGATTGAAATTAACGTAACCGAGTCTAAAATTGAAATGGAACCACAAAAAGTACCTGAAGATTTAGGAATAACACCAGTAATTCAAGAAGTAAAAGCGCCTGAAGAACGCCCAGAGGACATTGAACCCGAAGCGTCTGTCATTGAAACACCAACACCAATAATTCAGGATATAGAAATAATACCAACAATTCAAAAAGACGTGAAAATTTCGGACGAACATCTAGAAGAGATTCAACCTAAGTCTTCTATTATTGAAACATTAACACTGATTGAAGACACTCCAATCACAATGGAACCAGATCAAAAGACAGAAATTGTAGTTAGTCAAAATGTGCTTCAAGAAATTCAAATTCAACAGGAAATTAAAGAACACGCAGAACAAGACAAACAATGGATGGAGATTATCGAAACAGTTATTAAAGATGTTGAACCATCTAAAGAAGTCATTCAAACAAAGGAAATGGAAGAAAGTAAACAATTAGAAGAAATTATTCCAGCAATGGAAATTACAGAAACGCAGCCAGTGGAAAATCAGCCTCAAGCAGATGATATTAAAGAAATTCAACAACCGGAAGAATCCATGCTACAAGGAGTCACACAGGACGCCGATATGGAAGCAGAAACAGAAGAAATTAAACCAGCAGCTGCTGAACATGTTCAAACCTTAGAAGAACCTCGATTAGAATCATTAACTATCGAATTGGGACCTTTAGAAATTTGTCAGAAAGAAGACAATAACAAGCCAAGTTTAGTGGAGAATATGCTCCAAGATTTCGTATCTTATGACATGCCTCAAATGCTTAAAGCTGAGACTGAGTATCAAGAGAAATTAGAAAGAGGTAGATCCGAACCTAGAGAAGATGCTGTAGAAAAATTACCAATTGAAGATATTTCAGCAAAAGACATAGATCCAGAGCCATCTACTAAAGAAATTGCATCTACCGAGAAGGATTTGCTAAAGAATATGATGCAAGAGATCATCACCTATGACATCCTCCAAATGGTCAAAGCTGAAAGTGATTGGCATGAAATCATGGAGAAAAACAAACAAGAAGCTGTGGAGTCTCAAGAAATTAGGGTACCTAAAATAGAGGATACAGTACTTGTTGAAATTGTATCTGAACCTAAGCAACCTGAACTGGAGATCTCAGAACTTGTTCAGCCAATTAAGGACGTCGATCAAAAGCAATATCAAGAAAAGACTCTGCTTGAGAACATGGTACAAGAATATATTCCCTACGATATGCAACAAATGGCCAAGGCAGAACGTGAATGGCAAGAAAGACTTGAACGAGAAAGATCACAATCAAGGGAACCTGAAAGGGTTGAGTTTGAGAAAATTACATCAAAGGAAGTAGAAGTTATTGCTGTGTCAGTTGAACAGAAATCTATAAAACCTGTTGTTGAAGATACTGAATTTAACACTCGCGAAGATCAAGTTAAAATTGACATTAAAAACAATGATCTCCAAGAAATTCGACCCACAACACAAGAAATTTTAGAAGAAGAAACAATTATTTCCGAACCAAAATTAGAACCAGGGGTGATTAGAGAACACCAATCGTCAAAACATACATCACTAGAAATAAATTCTCCAACCTTACAGGAAGAACCTGCAACTGAGCATCAAACAATTGTCGAATTTGATAAAATTTTAATAGCCGAAGATGCTCCAATGGAAGTAAATCAACCTATTCCACAAGAAACAACTATTGAAGAACAACATCAAGAAATTGGACAGCAACCGATACTAAATGTAAAAGAAACAAAAATGGAAGAGCTAACGCCACAAAACACCTCATTTGAAATAACTATTACAACTGTGCAAGAACAAATTGTAATTCCAGAATACAAAGCAGTTTCCCAAAAAGAAAATACGTCTGTTAAAACGCCCGAAGTCAAAGAACCTGAAGAAATAATTACAGTAGAGATTACAGAAGAAATACCAATCCTAGAACAAAAATTGGAAGCTGAAGAAGTAGCTGAAACAACAACAGAGGTGACTACAGAAGTAAATGACTTGGTAACAGTAATGCAAATACCAAAAGATAATGTCTTGGAAATAACTGCTCAGTTCTTGCAACAAGAAGCAGTAGTTTCAGAAGAACCTCAACAGTTAATAGCACAAGAAGTTCAAATAGCAGGACTGAAAGAAATTGAACCAGAGGAATTAATTCCGCAACATGGTTCAGCAATTATACAACAACAAGTATCTGATCGAGATCAATGGGAAAAAGAACACGAAGCTGATGTCGTACCTATGGAAGAAGTAACCACACCAATAGTTCTAAAAGAAACGATTGTGCTAGAACAAACACTAGAACATGGAGAAATTGAAACAACAAAGAAGAATGTTGTAATGGATGAATTATCCCGAGATAGTATTCCAGATCTTCCAAAAGTAGCTATACTTCTAGAGGTGCAGCCGCAAGAAATCTCTGCAGAAGAAGTCGCACCAGCAGAAAAGGGTGCATTAACGGAAGAAATCCAACCAATACCTAAAACGCTGAATGAAGAATCAATTGTTAAAGAAGAATCTCTAGAATGTAAAAAATCAATTGGTAAAGAAGGAGAAACCATCATATCATCAGTTGTAGAAAGAACGTCTGTTCTGGAGCAAAACTTTAGGGCTCAACCCTCAATAGAAATTGTTAAAGACCAGGAAGTTGTAATCGAAGATAAATTACCTAAAACTGTTACTTTAGATGACCCAACGTCAATTGAAAAACAGGCACAAGAAGTTTGGTTACAAGAGATTGCAGAAACAAAAGTTTTTCCTGAAGAACAATTGTCAACCTCACAAGAACTGCCAACTCCAGAAGAATCACAAAAAGGCACAATTTCTCCAGAACAAACCGAATCAATCAGCACACCTGAAACCCCAGATAAAAAATTACTTCTCAAACTTGACTTTGAAGTAATTACAACCGATAATTTAGCAAATATCGATACCAGTGAAACAGCAGATGTTAGGACTAATATTACGGATGCTAAATCATTAGAAATTGATGATATAACTGAACAAACGTTTGAAATGATCGATATTGATGATTCCGGTCTATCGATGGGTTATACAGAAGACTTTAGCACCAAATCTGAAACAACTGATCAGAAACATGATACCTTCGAGCTTGATTCAATGCAATCGCCTACAGATATCATCTCATTTGAACAAAATATTGAGCTGCCCACAAAGACTGTCGTACCACATGAAATAGAAACTCAAAAAATTGAAGCTGAAATCGCTGACGATTCTAAGAAAGAACCATCTCAATTTGAGGAAATCATTAAGACAGCCACTGAATTCGTGCCTAAGAAAGGAGCATTCAAATTGAATCCAAACGCACAGATTTTTATACCAGACTCTAGCCAATATACTAAGTCCTATACAGAAGAAACTTATTTGAGCCAACCTGAAGTTACTTCTTACACATACCAAGAATCTGCAACTAAGTTACCGCAAGAACAATTAGATTCAGGATTTGAGATACCTTCTGATCAAGCAAACAACGTTTGGGTTAGTGAAATACTGAAAGATAATGAAATAGAGAAGAAAGAAAAACCATCTGAGTCAATGGAATCTATCACTCCATGGTCTACTACTGAAGAACCTCGAAATTTACTAATAGATACTTCTAAAACTGATCTAGGAAATCGTTCTGGAGAAATAGCAATGGAAATAGCCAATAGTGTTATAGAAACCCACGACGAACGTGTAGAAATAGATCTTAGTGCCCCTAAACAAAAGACTACTGAAATGCAACGACAAGAATTAAAACCTGAAAAACAAAAGAGAAGCAGAAAGAAGAAATCAAGATCACCAAGGCCAAAATCAACCGAAAAACCAAAACAGGAAGAGCTTGAATTCGAAGCACCAGAAATTAGGCAAGAAGTAATTGTACAAAGTGTTTGGTTGACACCTCGACATGATGGAAAAACTTATGCGGAGGTGGTGGCAAGCAACGTCGATAAAAGAACAAGGTCATCAAGCAGAGAACCTTACACCGTTGAGGCCACTCTGCATTTATCACACCCAGAAGCTGGCGATCATAAAGATGAAATTGAAAGTGAAATTGCCGAAAAGCGCAAAGTTGTCGAAAAAACAGTAGAAGAATCTACTGCTGCGGAAGAGTCAGTCGCTCCAATTGCAGTGGAAGAATGTAATGTACCAATCAATGTAGAGGAACCAATTGTTCCTCAAGAAATATCTCAAACAAATACCCAAGAACAACAACCACCGTCAGATGATTCCACTAAGTTAACTGTCCCTAAAAAGCGAAAATCTAGATCACGCTCTAGATCTAAGAAAAATAAAGCCCAGCAATCGATAGAAGAAACATCTGAAGTAACTGTTGAGCCCAACAAAACTGAGATTATCGATATAATACCACAAGAAATACAGATGCCAGTTGAAACTCAGGTTGTTGAAGAAACATCTGAAGTGACTGTTGAGTCCAAAACTGAGATTATCGAAGATGTAACACCACAAGAAATACAGATACCAGTTGAAGCTCAGGTTGTTGCAGAACCTGTACAAATTGATGATAGCGCACCAGAAATTACAGGAATAGTAGAATCATTGAGCGAAACACCACAAGAAATTGGTAATGAAGATGAATTTGAAGCACCAAGCGAAATTGATGAGAGCGAATTAACTCATATTGTCGATTCAATTTCTCATCTTACTACATACGCTGAAGTTGTCGCCGCTAGAAAAGGACAACCTAAATGTGAAACTATGACTGCAAAAGAAGTTCAATCAGAGTCTGTTATATCAGAACAACCGAAACAACTCCAACAGCAAATGTTACAAGTGGAAGTTGTAGAGGAGCCATCGTTTGAAAAGGAACCATCCCCTGATAATACTGAAGGGTTCTTAACAGTTTTAACGAAAAAAGAGCGTAGAACTAGATCAAGATCACGATCGAAACAGAAGGACCCCAAAAAGAAAGAAGCTTCACTAGTACCAATATTACCTAAAGAAGAACCTGAAAAAGACATCCAAATTGTTGAACAATGTTCTGCACCTGAGGAAATTGTGGCAGCGCATCTAGAACAATTAGAAATAGAACGACCAAAAGAAGAAAAGCAAAAGAGACCGAAGAAGCGAAAACTACAAGAACAGGTAGTACCTCAAGAACCTGCCAAACACGAGGAAATAGAAAAAATGGAAGAACAACCTCAAATTGTTGAAATTCCAAAATCTCGAGAGGCAGAAGAAGTTCAAAATAATGAAGTTGTATCGTTCTTGGAGGCCGAACGTCAAAATCTAATTGAAGAAGCTCCGAAATCGCTTCAGAAGACATGGGCTGATATTGTAGCTAGCAAAACACCTGAATCGCCAAAAGTCAAAGAACAAGAGCCAGTGATTGAAGCTGTACATAGCATACCTTCAAAAGAAGATGAAATAGAGCCGATTCTCAAAGAAAAAGAAGTTCCTGACAAAGTCTCAGAAGATGAGCCGTCTGAAAAAATTACTGGAGATACTACACAGACGGTGGACGTAAAAAATAAAGAAGAAATAGTACAGCAACCTGTAATTGAAACAGAAGAAACACAACAGAAGAAGGAAGTTCCTCCGAAATCACCAAAGAAAAAGAAAGACAAAAAGAAAACTGCTGATCTCTGCGACATGTTTTCAGCTGTTAAACACGCTCTAACACCTTCTAGTAAAGATACTTCTGTTATAGAAATACCAGAAGATCTTATACCAAGTTCTCCTGAGGATCACAAAAAGGATAGAAAGAAACGTAAAGATAAGAAATTAAAAAGAAAAACTCAGGAAGAGAAACCTGTAGCACCAACTGAAGTGTTGGAGTCCAAACCCGACTCAACTCTAAAAGAACCGGAAGAAGTAATAGATGATGGTGAAAAAGTTACAGAAGTAGCTAAAGAACAAGTAATTGAAGTCGCACCGATTGATGAAAAGTTTAAGGAAGTTCCCTTAACAAAAGACGATCAAAAACTCAATATAGACGATTTCTTAGCCAATGAAAGGTATGTAGCTTTAGAAAGCGTTCCTGCTACAGAAAGACCATCAGAAGAAAACCCTCCTTCTCCAAAAGAAGAAAAAGACGGGTTCTTTGGCGGACTAATTTCCAAAATCAGCGAGAAAAAGAAATCTAAGAAACAGAAGAAGAAGAAGCAAGCTCAAGAACAGGCGAAAGAGATCCAACAAACAGAAGAAACAGTTGAAATTAAAACAACCGATGCAAGCGCTTCAGAAAAAGATGTTAGAGTAGTTGCAGTACAGGATAAACCAGATCCTCAAGAATCTCAGACATCAGAAAGTGAAACCGAGAAGAAGCATATCTATAAGAAGACAACGGCCAGAGAAAGATTAACATCAGAATCTGAATATTCCGAAACTGAAGAAAAGAGGAAGTCGGGTGTAATCGGTTCTATAGTTTCGAAAGTATCTGATGCTTTAAGTGGCAAAAGAAAGAAAAGGAAAGATAAAAAAAAGGAAACAATTCCAGTACAAGAAGCAACTGGAAATGATCTGGATATTAGTTCACAAATTCAAAGTTCTGTCGAAAAAGTTGTTCAGAAAGAAGAAATAGAATTGAAAGAAGAGAAATCACAGAAGGAACCTTCTCTTAAGGTTGTCGTTCAAGAAGTAGAACCTAAAATTCTAACAGAAATTGAGTCGAGCATTATCATGGAGGGACCAACGGAAATTGGTAGTATTGAGAAGGAAATTGAAGAGGCTATGAATGAAATAACTTTTGAAGAACCTGATATTGTTGAAGAAAATCAAAAAGAAGCTAACGCAGATGATTTAGAGCTGCCAAAAACTCCGGAGTCATCAGACTTCATTATGATCGAAAAATCAGAACTTGAAGAAAAATCACAAGAAATTGTTGAAGATCAGGAAGACGCTGGTGATGAATTATGTATCAATTTATCCAAAGATGGTCCATTTTGGCTATCAAAACCTGTATACGAAGAAGCTGAAGAATTATGGCGAATTTATATTAATCAATCGTACGTTCCTGTTGAACAGATTGTCATTGTTCAAAAAGATGACACGCAAGACAAAGATGGGGACGGCGACTCTGGACATTCTAGTGGTCAAGACTCCCCAACCCGAAAACAATTTGATGGTTCATTCATGACATCATACACCAGTGCTGATTTACCTGGAGGAATGTGCAGATGGAAGGACGAAAGCACTTACTTGGCATTTGAAGAAAAGAAAGATGATGTGCTGATCAAGGAAACCATGGAAAAAATGCAAAAAGAAGACGTGATTGTAGATGAAATTAAAGATATTTGCAAAAACATTATTCAGGTTGAATCTGGTACTGGGAAAAAGATTGATCAAACAAATGAAGTCCAAAAGGAAATTGATGCAACCGGTAAAGGCTTTGGAAAACTAAAAGCTGAAGAAATTCCAGAAGAAAAAACTGATGCTATTGTTGAAGAAATTGGAATTCAAATAACAGACGTGAAAATGCCGAAAATTCTTCAACAAATTAAAGATAACGAAGACTTCATTGAAAATACAAAGCAAGAAAACGATACAGTGCTAGAGATAAACCTTCCTAAGGAATCGGAAGAAGTAGATGAAGTAGAAACTGAGGCATTAAAGAAATACAATGAGGATATTAAGGAACAAAGTATTGAAGTGGTAGAAAATAAAATGCGAAAGGAAGAAAGAACTGTAAATGAAATTAAAGATATTTGCAAAGACCTTATTGAGGTTGAATCTGGTGCTGGGAAAAGTATTGATCAAATTGTTGAAGACCAAAAGGAAATTGGTGTAGTCGGTGAAGGCTCACGGCAGCTAGAAGATAAAGAAATACCAGAAGAAAAAGCTAATGTTACTGTTGAGGATAAGATAGAGGAAATTGGAATTCAAATAGCAAGTACTGTTACAATGCCGAAAATTCGAAAAAACGATTCAATACTAGAAATAAACCTTCTAAAATTAAAAACTGAAGGAAAATTTACTGAAGACAGATCAGAAATTTCTCCAAATACAATTGAAGGTGGACCGGTCATTGCAGAACTTACAGAAGAAACTGTTAATTTGGAAGAATTGGAAGATGTAGATGAAGTAGGGACTGAGGTATTGAAGAAATATGATGAGGATATTGAAAAACAAAGTATTGAAGTGGTAGACAATAAAATGCAAAAAGAAGGAAATGTAGATGAAATTAAAGATATTTGCAAAGACATGATTGAGGTTGAATCTGGTGCTGAGAAAAAGATTTCTCAAATTATTGAAAGCCAAACGGAAATTGGTGTAGTTGGTGAAGGCTTTGGGAAACTAGAAGATGAAACAATTCCACAAGAAAAAGCTGATGTTGCTGTTGAGGATAAGATAGACGAAATTGAAATTCAAGTAGCAGATGTTACAATGCCGAAAGATTTAATTGAAGATATAAAGCAAGAAATCGATACAATATTAGAGATAAGCCTTCTAAAATTGAAAACAGAAGGAAAAATGACTGAAGACAAATTAGAAATTTCTCCAAGTACATTTGAATATGGACCGGCCATTGAAGAACTCAAAGAAGAAACTGAAGATATAGATGAAGTAGCATCGGAGGCATTGAAAAAATGTGATGAGGATTTTGAGAAAGAAAATATTGAGATGGTAGACAATAAGGAAACTCTTAATGTCAAAGAAAATCTTGAGTTGCAAAAGGAAGTTGATGATAAAATATCAAAATCTGTTGGCGACAAAGTACAACATGAGGAGATGGCTCAAGGTGCTAAAGATTTGAAAGATAGAAAAGTTCCGTTTGAAGATCAAGAAATTATCTTCGAAGATTACGAAGAAGTTAAAAAGATTGGTGACTTGGTACAAGAAACGGATAAAGACGAAGATGTTAAAAATATCTCTTCAAAGATGATAGAAATAGAATCTGTTGTACTTGAATCATTTAGACCAAGTGAAGATGTTATTGAAGAAGCGTCAATTCAAGATACTGAACAACCTGGAGAGAAGCCAATGGAAGAACCGTTTGAATCTCATATCGATAAACAAAAGACTGATGAAAATCCAGAAGACTTGATTAATAATAGTAGTGACGGTACTAGTGAACAACCGGTTGTTATTGACAATGTTTCAGGTTTAGATAACGAATTAACCAGTAATAAACTTAGTGATATTTCACCTGATATTAATGACGATAATCCAAGTGATAAAATCTGTGGTATCGCGAATAAACAAACTCTAATCGATAAAGACTTGCCTACTAATAAAGACTTTGACCGACCAATACTTGTTGAACACCCCGGAACCATCCCTGACGCCAATCAGTCCCTAGGGCCCTCCGTGCAGCACTCACCAGGTGGCGTACATGTCGTTAGCACTACCACCATCATGACCACCGATGCTCCGCCCTTATCACCCGACACCAACACCAACGACAATCTTAAGAAGGTGACATATGGTTATGATGTGTATTGGAAAGTTTGCATGCACCTAATGCCGAATACTGTTCATACTATTGACCGTACTATTCATAATACTCATAATAGACGTAGCATATTTTATTTATAATAAATTTTATGAAAAACTACCTTGAATTTTCTGTTCGTTTCTTGTTTATTGTGTATTGTTTTGTGGTAACAGGAATCATAGAATAATCATCAATAACGCATCGTGTCTTGACAAAAAAAAGTATTTCCTTCTTCAACTGCACCATTTATTTATGAAATAAGACATGTTTCAGATTTTTCCGTGTTAAAAATGTTGATATCCAAAATCATTTAGTCAATATAAATTTTATTCTTTGGGTGTTTCAAGAAAATTAGAATGTTTGGAAATTTTCACAATTTACACAATCGTGTATTCCTTGCAAGTTGATAAATATATTTCGATCCAAAACATATATTAGAATTTAAAATGTTTCTCCAACGTTTTGGTCATGTTTGGGATGCGTTGCAATAAAAGTTTAAATGCCAAAAACGAGATCTGTTTCAAAACTTAAAGCTTGCAAGTGGAGAAAATACAAAATCTACAAAGCAAAATGTAAATAATTCTAAAAAATTTTATTATTTTTTTTGTATTACATATTTAAATGTTTCTTTTTGGGGGCAAGTACTTGAAATTAGATATTGATTCGGAGAATCATCTTAATCTAAGATTATAATGAAAACAAAATCATTAGTTTCTTAGTGACCTAAAAGATTCTGTAAGACCAAAAATCAGCAAAATTTTGCCTCTCAAACCTGTCTATTTCCGAAAAAAATATTTCACTAATAAAGCATCTTTATTCCCGTCAAAAGCAAACACATTTTCATAAAAAATTTCCACAAATACTTAAGCGTAACGTGTCTGAAATTAAAATGTGCACATCCCTAGCAGTGTCACCAATTTGTTTTAAATATAAAAACTGGCATGGTGCCAAGATTTAGTCGCCGTTCAAAAATACGTATGACACGTCTGGATCGGTATCTCGAAAAAGTGATGCCACGCGTATATTTAGTAGTTGGTTAGTTGGCAAGGTTGGAGCGGGAATTTTAAAACTTGGTGATATTTCGCGAAGTTTAAAGAAAAATGTGGTTGAAGAAAGAAATACGACCACGATGTATAGATTATAGGTATATGCCTTGATGTAATAGTAATAACTGTTTTGTTTTTGTTGTTGTTTTTTTTTGTGATTAACAAATGGTACATTTATGTACTTCATGTTATTAATTCCATGATATAATTGTGCGAGGTGTTGTGGTTTACTAAAGTTTTTAACTTTACTATTATAGATTGCAGTCCAATTGAGAGATTCACATCTTCATAAAACCTTTTTTTGCTGTCGATTATGCCCATTTCCATAGCCTACTTGCTGTAATATTTGCAATATTATTTAAGCTACATATGTATAGTATATCAACAATCTCTCTGCTTTTACTTTGAATATGTACATTTTGCTTAATTGTTTCACGTTTCTATCTAAAGTGTTTCTCACCAACGCAACGATAGAACTTTTGTCAAGAGAATGCATTAGGGCTTTGCGGATTAGCAGAAGTCCATTTTTGTGGATATCTGCTACATGCTGAGTACTTAATGAGACATTTGCTCAAAGAAAGTGCTTCTGATGATTCTTCGGTATAGGTCAAAATCTTGATACTTTCGTCCAGCACATATTTGACACTGTTTCTCAACCAAATTGAAAAATTATTACTCATGCTTTACTGCGGTCATTGATAAAATTTGGATTTTGCAATACTATAATAGTAAAAAAATCAAAATTAACTTCGAAGAAAATTATTTTTTTGGAACTACATAACCTCCACGTATTCTGTAATGCATGCTCTCCCAAAACGAAATAGGATATATTCCTACTTCTTTACACCATATTCTTTTTATTATTTTAAGAAGAAAAATATGTTCTTAGTTTATTTTTCTATAACCAACATTTTTTTTATTATTTTTTTATTTTGTGGAAGAATTAGGTGCTTGCCGGAATTTTTGTAACGACTACCCTATTGTGGAAGCTATCAAAGCTTCATTTCCTTGTGTTGTTTGTTTACTATTTTGTGGATTTTTTTCGGACAATGTCACCACCGATTCTATTTTATTAAATGCAAAATTTATAGGTGCTTTCCAAAGATGTGGAAGAGGTTGCTAGAAAAGTTAAGAGCATCGAAGAAGAGGTCACTCAACTCCCGATGTCCGGTTTTAAGGAGATGTTAGAAGCATTGGAGGTGAGTTTTGATTTATTTTATTCTTAAGGTTGTTAGAGAGCTCTAAAGTATTGGATAGTGTTATTATCAATCTAGTCTATCTAGCTGGTAAAGGATTAGATTTTGGGTTATCGCCAATTCAGTAAAACTACTTCGCTGCATTTTGGAGATTATTTCTAACAAGTTATCACCAACCACATTTGTAGGTTTTAGTAAATCAATAAAGGTAGAATAAATTAAATTATATCTATTTCTAGAAAAATGATTTTTCAACAATGTAAATTGGGACGCCCCATAGGGTCCATAAAGAAAGGGATGGTGTTACAGTTTCAACAGTTAACAGATGTTTAAATTAAATTTGACAGCTCTTGTACATTCAAAAAAAATTTCACCTTTTATTATTAAATAAAATAAATTAATAATAAATATTAGAAAACGCATTTTTTATTATGTTACGTAACTCGCTTTTAATTTGTTGTCGTGTAATAGTGAAATAAGAGTGATTATTATTATTAATATTAAACCCAGCATGGCAAATTGTTACAAGGAAATATAAAATTGTTCATAACGAAAGATAAAACTTCAGTGAATAATTGATAAACTACAATTGACCTGTTAGATTGAACCATCTAAAGTAAGTTTTACATTTTTCTAGTAAAAATTTTAACAAAATATTTTATTGCTTTAGAAATCGAGTCTTCTATTCTATTCTCAATTTTAATTTTAATTATACAGGGTGTCTCACCGGGAACTGCATCGATCGATATATGAAAGAGTATACATTGGAAAATTCTGAAAACTTATAGCCTACATGTACTATTAAACTAAAATATTTTTAATAATCTGACACATCCGGCTATAACGGAAATATCTAAACTTTGTTATTTTAAATGGAACACCCTATATATTATTACATTTTTGAATTATTCATTCAATTTTAAGGTTTATGTGATAAAGCGACTATGTTGCTATTTCCAACCACATTCAAAATATTTGCATTTTTGGAAAATTGTTGACAGATGAACGAGTGCATGTGAGCTATTATAACTGCGAAAGTGTTCAACTTGGAAAATTGAAATTTTGCAGAACTATTGACCTTATAGGGTAGTATTACAATACGAATCAATTTTTCGAAAACATTATACAGCGTGTCCGAAAATTACGATTTAAATTTCAAATGGTAAATGTGTCAAAACTCATTTTAAAAAAAATACAACTACCCATTTTTAGCTATCTTATCCAACTGCCCTTACAAACATACAAAAAAAAATGTCATATTCATTACGCAACTAAAATTGATACTTTTCAAGATATTTAGGAAAATGTACATTGTAGCACAATCTTTTTATGAAAAAGTACCCATCATTGTATGTACGGTGTAAAAATGTAGCTTACGTAGTTTTTTAAAATAATCCGTATATCTAAGTTAGTCATGACTAGAGTAACCTAAACTTGCGGACTCGCATAGGCGTCGGTATTACGGGTTAATATAAAAATACGAAAAATTCATAAATAAACTAAACCTTGAATATAAATGTTAAACCACGCTGAGAGAGATTTCGTTTTAGTACCGGTTGAGCTGTTGCAGAGATTAGTCGAACGGTCAAGATTATGTACTTACGTGTCGCTTTTGAAAATATAGCTGGTGTTTTTTTGTGTTGTAGTATTATACCAAGTACATAATTAGTGTATCGTTTCATATAGAACTAATATTTACATACCTAAGAAAACAATGCCTCGTAATAGATTTGCTACTAATGTACATAAGTATGTGTCACTTTTTCTCCATTTAAAATATGACGGTAGTGTAGATTTTTGCTTAATATGCAATGTTCGTTTGGCTGCATTGGATAGAACTGATTGCCAGAGGCATGTCAATGGTATTAAGCATATGAGAAATGCCAGAACTGAAATACCTTATACACTATTCCTCATACATTTATTAATTATGTTTACCTCTTGTAATCTTCCGTTGTCGTTAGTGAGAAAAGCAGCTTTTAAAACGTTTTGGCGACAATACGTTCCAAAGTACCCATTACCCTCACAAACACAATTACAGAATCATTTGCCGCGAATGAAAGAGATGCTAGAAAATGTGTGTAAACGTGATTTGTGTTCCAAAAAAATATGGATTACCGTGGATGAGACGACCGATATAAAGAAAAACAGTATTGTGAATGTAATAGTTCGCGTTTTATCTAGCGAGAACACAGCATCTCGATATTTGTTAGCTTACAAACGTGTTCAACAATGTACCGCGGAAAATATTCAAAAAGTGATAATGAACGCTTTGAAAAAATTTTAAATTGCCCAAGATCAAGTTGTGATGATTGTAACAGATAGTGCAGCAACGATGTTAAGTGTTGGGCGATCCTTAAAACATATATTTCCTAACTTAATACATATAACCTGCGTGCTGCATGCTTTGCATTTAGTTGGTGAAGTTGTTCGACAACATTATGGAAACATTGATCGGATGATTGGAAGTACTAAAGCAGTGTTTCGTAAATCTCCTAAACGTTAAAAGAATTTCGTAAATTTTGTCTAGGTATTCCAGAACCTCCTGAACCAATTTTAACGCGATGGGGTACTTGGCTAACAGCAGCTTCTTATTATTTGATCCATTTTCAATAAATTCAATCAGTTATAATGCGATTTAATCGGAATGAATCCAAAGCAATTAGAGAAAGTCAAAGAGAATTTCAAATTCCTCAACTTTTAGAAGATTTAACAACAATATGTACCAATTATACAGTATCACTAGATGCCATCAGAAAACTACAATGTACTGAATTGTCATTGCAGGAATCATTAGACATAGTGGAGAGTGTAAAAAATAAATTACACACATTAAATGATACGCCAGGATTTTGCGCTAGTCAAAAGTTGGCAGATGTTTTAAGGAAAAATCCCGATTTTAATACTTTAGAGGCCGTTTATAATAAGTGTAAGAATAGTGAACTTTTAAGTGATTTTGAAAAACAGTTTCTACATGCAAATGTAACTTCTTTAAATGTGGAGAGATCGTTTTCTATGTATAAGAATATTTTTTCTTGTCAACGCACAAGGTTTAAAGAAGTAACTGTAGAAACATATGCAATGATGCAAGTTTACAGTAGTTCACATCCTGATGCCACTAATTTGTTGAATAATTAGCAACTAAGTTTATTTATGAATTTTTCGTATTCTTATATTAACCCGTAATACCGACGCCTATGCGAGTCCGCAAGTTTTGGTTACTCTAGTCATGACCACTAGGAAACAATCCAACATTGATGAAATGTCACAAAGTTTTCCATTATAAACAATGCCGGCACGTTTATATTATATGAACGAAGATTATTTAAATTTGTTTATTAATATTTATGAAGAATGCAATAAAATGATATCAAAAGTATGCGATATCTATCCCAGTCGGTATCCACAAAAACAAAAGCTGTCACCAAACACAGTTACAGAATTTTAGAAACTTCGGGTCCATCATGGTAAAAATTCAAAACCATAAACCTACTGATGATGCCAACATGGAAACGGTCATTTTGGGATACTTCGCAGCATATCCAACGCAGTCTTTAAGACAAGCTGCGCTGGAATCAGGGTTATCCGATTCTCCATAAATAATAAACAAATTTATATAATCTTCGTTCCTATAATTTAAACGTGCCGGCATTGTTTATAATTGAAAACTTTGTGACATTTCATCAATGTTGGATTGTTTCCTAATGGTCATGACTAACTTAGATATACGGATTATTTTAAAAAACTACGTAAGCTACATTTTTACACCGTACATACCTTGATGGATACTTTTTTATAAAAAGATTCTGCTATAATATACGTTTTCCTAAATATCTTGAAATGTATCAATTTTAGATGCGTGATGAATATGACATTTTTTTGTATTTTTGTAAGAGCAATTTGATAAGATAAATAAAAATAGGTAGTCGCATTTAAAAAAATTGATTGTAATACTACCCTATACGGTCAATAGTTCTGCAAAATTTCAATTTTCCAAGTTAAACACTCAGATATAATAGCTCACATGCACTCGTCCATCTGTCAAGTTTTCAAAAAATACAAATATTTTAAATACGGTTAGAAATAGCAACACAGTCGGTTTATCAAACAAACCTCAAAATTGAATTAATAATTCAAAAATGTAATGATACATAGGGTGTTCCATTTAAAATAACAAAGTTGACAGATATTTTCGGTATAACCGGATGTGTCAGATTATTAAAAATAATTTGGTTTAATAATACATGTAGGCTATAGTATATTACCAAGTTTTCAGAATTTTCCAATGTATGCTCTTTCATATATCGATCGATGCAGTTCCCGGTGAGACAGCCTGTATAGGAATCTTATGATTCATTAATTTTGTCTGTTACTGTGTATTGAAAGGAATCATGTAGCTAAGATCAAAAATGCTATTCTGAGTTGCATAATAAAGAGCATTAAGGTAGTGGTTCTGCAAACACTTACTTCCAAGGACATTTTGCAATAAATTATGCGTTGGAATTTACTAAAATGTAAATTTCTCTTTATATTTTCTTTTGTTATAATTAATTTGAAAGTTTCTCATTCAATACTATTTATATTACTATTTAAATGGGCTAAAAAAACCCTCTGCTGGTATAGGTGAAGGTCTACTGTGACGTTAATGATTGGTTTGCGCTTGAGTGCTTCCACCGTAGCAAGCCCAAGTTCTCCAGAAAACCGCGAATTACAAGATAACACCAAAATGGCGCACAGTGACCAATAAAGGGGATTTTTTGGAAAAAACCTCGTAGCTTGTAAACTATACGCACGCTAAGAAATGGTTTCTTGCATCAAGAAAATAGATTTTCTTGCAAGAATTCTCATTTCGAACGATAACTCTACCTTTTTCTTATTTATTTACATCTTATATTTTGGGAGTTGGTTTAGCTTATAAAGAGAAAAATTGCAATCAATTGTAGGAGTAAGCTTGGGAAACTCCGTCCCATCTTACGTGCGTAACTGCTGGTAAAAGTCTGTCTATATAATTGTCTCGTCCTTCTGTTTAATTTGCTACAAACATACTACATACATTCATCAATTTGCCTAAATATGTAGAAACATCAAATTAAACTTTTGCACACATGAAACAGATAATAAATACTTCGTTTCGCTACTCATCAACATAAAACTCAACAAACAATTTAACGTTTCAGAAACCAATAGAAATTCACCGGAATCAGGTGTTGAATTGCACATTAACTGCTTTGCATATGTATGAGCAACATACATATGTATTTCGATAATGTTCGGTTATCTGCAGTAACTCACCGTTGCTTACATTAATCATAAGGCTAAATATTCATAACTGTCTGTCTCTAGCACCTTGAAAAAAATTTAGTTGTGTTCGCGTTAGCATAAATACGCATAATTTTGTGTAATGTTTATTATTAGAAGTTCGTTGATGCAATGACTAGTGCCAACAGTTCACTAGAACCGCTAATAATAGACAGGGCTAATAGGTGAGCCCACGATTATCAGCGAAAGACAGTGGCGTTGCTAATGTTAATCTAATTGTTAAGAATATTAAAAAATATTCAAGAAAGTTTATTAGTTTTTTATTGTTATAAATTTTAAACTAAACTTAATTATTTACTTTCTTTGGCAAAAATCTATAGAAGGTAATCAGAACAAAAATAGTTAAGAATTATAGGACTACTTTAACTAGGTACAATCAAAAAATAAATAGTTAAGATATCGATGCTTGGTTCGACTATCTTCTTCCATATAGAAGTATACCGTGGTTGGTAGGAGTGGGGAGCCATCAGAATATTACTTTTTCTCACTGGTCTTGGTCTTGTAGGTTTGACAGAATAATTCGTAGATTGTGCACCCTTCATTGCCCATACAGCATTTGCATCCACCATTGCATTGGAGCCAATTTGTTACATCTTTTTCAAGTTACTGGCTTTTATTCTACGTTTTCATGTAGTTTTCTTAACTGCCTCGTTTATTCCATACTACTTGAAGTAATTGATTTCTACCACTTACTATTTGGTTTGATGTCTAGCATCCTTCTTGGTCTTGCAGTTGCTTTACGAATATCAATATTCCACATTTTCTGAAAAATTTAGACCAACCTAAATTTAGATACATCTTGTAATAAGATAAAGATAAAGACAATTTGTTTGGAGTCTAGAATACGAGTTTAAATACGAAAACACTACACATCTTAATACCAAATGTTTTTGACATCTCTTTTTTCCAATTATAACTCCATCACACAAAGAAATCATAATAATTACTAGTAAAATAATAATGAAATAACTCGAGAGACACCATTTTTTATATTTCCTATTGTAAATTACGAGGCTACACAGTGCGTACAAAATTGCTATTGTAAAAAATTCTACCATTATTAAACACATAATGAAAGAAACAAAAACTTTACGCTGCATTCTCAAAGACAATCCCTTTATTGTTCCAACGTCATATGAAGCGTTTCTCGAAAGTCTACAGACCGTAACTCATCGGTAAACAAAGTACTCGCTTACTTATAACAACTTCACTAAAAGCAATCTCTGGTCGAAGGTGTACGCAAACCAATATTTCCAGTGAAGTAAAACGAATAATGATATAGGTCAGTGATCCTGGACCGATACGACTCTCGTCTGGGATATAATAAACAGACTATCTTGCCACTGAAAATAAATACGCCACAGTCTCAGACTCAGAGCATCTGCGTCGAAATTCAAACCAGATTTCACAGTCAAATCGTTTCGAATTGAACGCTATACGGGTATATATGTAGGTAATATGTTGATTGTGAGACGTGTTGAAACGTTTGGAGGATTTAAATTGTAATTCAGTGAATATCAATCAAGTGAATAAATTGATTTAGGAGAATTTAAATTGTATCACTTTCGACTATTAGGCTCTGCCCTTGGCAATTGTCTTCTCTAGATTAGTAATGTAGATACTTTATTTTATGATGCAAAACGAACTTTATCTTTTTAAATTTATTTTGTCTTCTTATCCTATGTCTTCGTTTCGAGATGAAGAGATTTTCGTCTTGGACTGTCGGTATCGTAGGGGATTTAGTCCTGTTCTTGGCTTTTAATTTATTTTATTTTAATTATATTGTTCTTGAATCTTTTGTTTAATTTTACTTATACATTGCATATAATTGAAGTTTTTGTTTGTTTTGGCAGCATGTTACATATACACTACCGTTCATGGAAGTTCGGGCAAGCAAAAAAATGTATGGAAGTCAAAGAAAATAAGAAAAATATTAAATGGCCATGTATTTAATACTTACTTAGATGATTTTACATATTTGCAAACACAAATTTATTAAAAAGAAAAAGTTAATGTAATACAAATAGTTTAAATCCGATTTTTATCGAAAAATCCACCTTTTGCCTTTAGGACTGCTGCCACTATTCTCGGCATCCGATTCACTAATGTTGCTAATGCTTCATTGGGCAAGTTTGTCCATACCTCCTGGAGAATGGTCCACAAATGTTCCTTCGATTTTGGACACTTTTTCCTAACACATCGGTCTAATTCTTCCCATAACAACTCTATCGGGTTCAAATCGGGGGACTGTGGCGGCCATTCCATAATTTTTAGGGTTCTTTCATTTTCTTCTTGCTGCAGGTAATCTGTGCACAATTTATGATTTATGTTTGGGGTCATTGTTCTGCATAAATTCAAATCCACGACCAATTAATCGGACTCCTGACGGTATGGCATTTTCCTCCAGGATTTTCCGATATTCTTCTTTTTTAATTATGCCCTCAATTTTGATTAAGGAAAAAAAAACCCAAACCATTACAGATAAGCCTCCATGCTTCACCGTAGGAACTATACACTCCCGTAACATTCTTTCCCCTCTTGATCTGCGTACGAAAACTCTCCGTCTATTTCCAAAAACCTCAAACTTGGATTCGTCAGTCCACAAAACGATTTTAAAATCGTCCACTGTCCAATCTCTATGAGCTTGTGCCCATTTCAGTCGTTTCAGCCTATTTCCTTTTCGGAGTAACGGTTTTCGACAAGCCACTCGCCCATGCAACCCAGCCTCTTTCAGCCGACATTTCACAGTACTCACAGAAACTTTGGAATCTCGCTCATTATTGAATTCTGCAGCAATTTCTGATGCTGTTAGTCTTCTATTGCGCTCACTAATTATTTTTATTCGTAAATTTTCCGCAGGAGTCGTTTTTCTTGACGGTCCTGGCCGATTACGATCTTGCACGTCACCGGTTGTCTTAAATCGAACTATAGTATCATGTACTGCAGATGTTTTTATTTTTAATTTATCCGCAATCCGTCTTTCTGCGTACCCTTCCTGATGCAAGGTAATAATAACAGATCGTTTTGAAACAGCTAGAGGCTTTCCACGGGGCATTTTAAGCAGTCAAACCGAAATTATTTTATTTTTCACTTGCACAACCACAGATACTTTCACAATAACAATCTCTTCAGAACTACTGCGTTTACAAATGTTATAATACTTTATAAAGGGTATACGAATATTTCCAGGTAACACGAGGGAATCAGTTAACCTTTCTAGGGATTATTATAAAGCTTTATTGTCACTGTAATTATTGGGGATTTCGAACATAATTATATATTTTATGATAACGGTCTTATAATAGATAAATACTACCTGGAAATTGGTAAAAGGCTTCCAGAAAAGGTTAGTTTTAATAATTCCTCACAGAAATGTATATTATATAATTTTAAAATTTTTTCCTAAACAACCCATGAACGGTACTGCACATCGTGTCCACCTAGTGCGTGGACCTTCCTGAGCAATTTAGAGGAAAGTTGGTCAGTTTCGGCAGCGCACAATACAAGTTTGGTTTTTTAAATGGAATACCCTGCATATTATTACAATTTTAGATGCCTCTCTTCCATTCATGTCAACTTTCATCAATCTATCTTAGTTTTTGAGATAGTGTACATACTTTGAGGTTTTTTCGAAATGTCACTGTATCTTTAACGCCCGATATCATCTCAAACGCCTTACACGCTAGGGTGGTGACTCAAATTTTATTCGATTGAGTATTTCTTGGAGTTTCAGGCAATACATCTAAAAGATTTTTTGTATATACTGGAGTCTACAAGATGGCCATCGAAATCGTTGCCATGTTTTATTCGTGCTATTTCAATTTTCTTAAATGGAACAGCATGTATATGTTTCCGCGATCTGATAGAGAAGTCGTAATGGAATTTGTTTTATAAACATTTCCCTATACCTAAAATGCGTCCTTCTTTAGTAAATTAAATATGGAGCTATGCGGATAAGTTTTTTGCTAAAATTCATAGAATGCTGTGACAAAATACTATAAACTTTTGTTTTTTTAAGATATTCATTAGAAATAAACTGTAAAATTTAATCTATGCATACAATTTCACATATATTCGAAGTGAACACCTTTTGCTTCCTACAAACTGTAATGCGATGCGTTGTATTTTATTTTCGAGTAGATGATGAAATTGTACCAAAAAAGATACCCTTTACACGTGCTTTAATAAATTCTTTAGCGAAATAAAAGTTAATAGTATTTCGTCACAGCACCATGTCTTATCTGCACAACTTCGTATTTAATTTACTAAAGAAGAACGCATTCTAGATATAGGGAAATGTTCACAAAAAAGATTCTAGAAGAGCTTCTCTAATATACTTTGTAAAAATATACAGGTGTTCCATTAAAAAAAATTGAGACACCATGAATCAAAATTGGTAACGATATCGATGACCATCTTGTAGAATCTGATTGATATAAAAATTCTTCGATGTCTTGCGAAAAACTCCAACAAATACTCAATCGAATAAAATTTGAATCACCATCCTAGCGTGTAAGGTATTGAAGATATCGGCCGTCAAAGAAACAGCGACATTTTGCAAAAATCTCAATTAATATCAATTATTTCAAAAACTAAGAGGGGATAGGGAATATTGATGAGAGTTGCCATGAATTGAAGAAAGGCATTTAAATTCGTAATAATATTTTAATAATATACAGGTTGTTCCATTTAACACTAGAACCGCCGAGAATTCCTCATATTGTTTCGACTGTTTTTATTAATTAACATAATTTGTTTGCATAAAAGTGTATATTTATTCACAAACTTCTAACTTAACTTTGGTGTTTTAAATATCGTTCCAATTTTTGCAATAAGTTACTTTAAATCCACATTTCCACGTATGTTCTTGTTACAGTTCTTACATCTATCGTAAGTCTTATTTTCACATTCTTTTCTTGACATGTACGCCTTTTGCGAGATTGCTTATCTGTCTTTGATCCAGCCCTTAAGTTCTTGTTGCATTTTTGATTCGATTTTCCCTCCTGAGAGTCTTCTTCGTTGTTATTGGATTGTTGCGAGAGTTCTTCTGCCAATTGTAGAATGAAGTCGCGACGTTTTATTTTTTTGCCAGTGATGTCCTTATATACAGCAAACGCATTGATTGCAGCAAGATCCAATATATTAGAAAAAATATGGACTGGCCATCTTCTTGAGGGTGCCTTCACGCTGTATTTTCGGGCCATTTGATCTACTACGTCAACGCTATATTTTGTGCTACTATAGTTATAAAACTGTTTTTGGCTTTTTCTTTGTACCAGCATCAATCCAAGCTGTTGGACGTTGCGTGCTTAGAAGGAGAACATTTTTGTTTATTTTTGCTTGATACACTGTCAAAGTGCAAGCATTTTCTTTACTTGTGAATAAAACAGTATCATATAAAGAACCTTTGCTTTTTTTGATTATTTTGGGAATTTCTTTTATCGACCTGTTCACAGTTCCAACAATTGTGGTGTTTAGTTTGGCTAATTTCTGTGCAAATTTCAAACTGGTAAAAAAATTGTACGTTGTCACATTTCTTTCTTTCTTGGTGTAAGGCTCTAATAATTTTTGCTCTCGAATTATCTTTTCCTAAATATGGGAAGGCATTCAACACATATTTAGCTTCAGTGTCAACAGCCAAAATTGAATGCCAAACTTATCCGGTTTATTGGACATATATTGCGTAAATCTTGCTTTTGTAGGAAAAATTTTGTTCGTCTTTTGTTATGTTTTCTCCGGGCACATAAACAAATTTTGCAATTGTAAGCAAATTTTTGCCATATTTCAGAAACTAAAGCAAACTTTCATGTTCCAATCTTTCTTTCCTTGTAGACTTGAGATCGAATCTAAGATATGGCATGATTTCTCTAAATTTGCTTCTAGACATCGTTTGACTAAAAAACGATATTCCCCACTTTTTAGACCACAAGGGATCTAATTCTAAGTGACTAAAACCCTAAGCACCACGTGCGTATAGAATGGCAATAAAGGTTGATTGTTTTCTGTGTCGCAGCATCGAGTCATCGATAAATAATCTCCAGAAACTCCACATTTTCTGCAGTTACTTTTTGTTTTGCATAGCCTATTGTCCCTGAATATATTGGGTTGGGTTTTTCTGCCTGCAGTAGGGTGACTCACAGAAATTACTTGCCATTGGGAATTGTCTTTTGATTTGCAAACTGCACCAAGATTGAAGGAAAATCCCTTTTCTGTTGGTTTCTTTTGCTGGCGGTTAGAACGAACAGACGTTTTCACTTTCTGCTATCACTGGAACTAGCACTAGTCACTGCAACCGTTACATCACAAACTGTGTCATTGTCAGATTCATCACTATTTTGTTCCTCACTCGCAACAACTCCAGAACGAATTTCGTTTTCACTGTCCGTACTGATTTAGAATCATTCTCAGAATTTCCTGGTGGAACACTTTCCAGTTCGTTATTTTTAACTTACATTCGAAAAATATGGATCCAATAATCCTTCCCCGACTAATAATAGCTGCCCAAACACCAATTTTTTGTGAATGTAATGGTGTTTCCATAAAAAAATGTGGATTGTCTGTACTCGATATTCTTGTTTTGAGAGTTGACATAACCAGAGAGATGAAACCATAAACATAGTTTTTCCTATGACCCTGTCATTATTGAATTCCGAAAATATTCCGTTCTAATTTTTTCTTGTGCTATTGATTAGTTCTTTTAATGTAAATCCTGGTGCCTTATTGTCTTGCAATTCTACTAGACTTTGTAATGTAACAATATAATAATTTGTTAAATTTTATAAAAAAATACCATGCGCCATTTAATTTTTCATATATGGTATTATCTCCATAAGAATTTTTAGGTGTCTTTTACTTTATTCTCGTTGAATTTGTTACCAAAGTCTTCACCAATCTTCCAAATTTTTATTCTCCTGCTTTACATAATCCTTTAAGTGACTATAATTCCAATCCAATCAAAAACATGACCAGCTTTTATTAATTCAGTTTTCATTGTCTTTGTTCCCTTTATTGGTTAAACCATGGGAATAGAATGAAACTGAAAATTATGTTACTCTTGACATATATTGTATAAGCTACACAGAATATTCCAGGTAAAGGTAATAATAATGATAATCATTTATTTCAGTCTTGATCTGTAGAGGCATTAACATTGTCGTAAATAAAGCAAAGATAAAATTATAAAATATGAAATAAAAAAAAATAATAAAATCGTGTATAAATAAAAAAGGAAATAAAACATGTAAACAACCAACACCATACAGGAGTGTCAATTTCTTTTATATTTTCAAGTGCCCAATTGTAACAATATTGAAAAGAATATACGATTATGAATTTTAACTAAAATAGTGTTAGCATTTAACATGCAGATGTCTTATAAAGCCCGTTTTACACGCTGCGATTTATTGGTCAATTAATTGAAAAAGTTGATCTTCGCTTTTATCGTACCGTGTAAAAAGCAAATATCGGTACGATTTCTTGAACAATTTATCGTACGATTAATTGAATTGAATAAAACACTATTTTTGCCACGATTTTCCGACGGTTTTTCACTAACTTTGCTGTTTTAATACCAACCTAGTAACAAAAAAGTACCTACGAATTTTGTTTAGTGTTTTTAAAGTAAAGTGAGAATAAATTTCGAAAATTTACGGCGATTATAACGTAATGGATAATTTGAATTAAGTAACCAAAACCGAAGCAACCTAAGCTAATTTGTGCATACATCAAAACTGCCAAAATATTTGACGGGCAGATTGCCAACTTGTTTTTATAAGCAGATGTAAATTTCCTACTTAATAATTCCCCGTTCAACTATTAACGAAACTAAACGAGTATTCATGATCCTTAAAAAAGTGTTCAATTTATTATAGCATGTAAAGCAGCGTATTTCTACCGATTTCTTGGTCACATATAAAAGCTCACAGTAATATCTACGTCGAAATAAAAATATGACTTATTTATTATTGTTATAAAATTATTGGTAAATAAAAATTAAAAACCTTACAACTGACAAAAACATTGGTCATATATTTGTTCAACTTTTTGCACGGCACATCGTATACAGTGTGGAGCAAAAATGATATTTTCTGACGAAATTTAATTTACAACCTACTCACGTATCAGTTATATTCTGATAAAAAAGGATAATCTTTTTTAATAGCATTTCCTTTGAAAATTGATATTTGAACAGAAAGTGAGTGAAATAACTTTTACTCACAATACTAACCGATATTTTTACAAATTAAGGTACTTTACTCTTACGAACATTTTACAATTTCGTTCATTTCTGCTAAACCGGAAATATAATTTTACAACTGACTAAAATTTAGTTTGGAAGAATGCATGAATATTTATTTTAGCCACAATTTTCTGTAATATTAATATTTCATTTGTTGCCAATTTTTGTTCCACACTGTATGTTTCTGTTTTTAATGGCTTTACAGGGTCTTTTAAAACGGGGGTTTTAAGGGCATGTAACACGGTCGAAAATAAAGTAAAAAGCCACAGCATTCCCATTGCACTACCGTACATAAACACCATATCGCTCATTTCAACATTTGAATACGCAACCATTGTAATTGGTACAAATTGCACAAAACTTCAAATCAAACTGTCAAAAAATATACCCGATAAGCACATGTTTACTGGAATGTGTTATCATTGAGTATTTCAGATATCGGGAACACTTGTTATTTCGTAAACGGTTGATTTGCGGACATATGTTTATTAAGACTTTTTACCTTATTTTCGACCGTACTACGTGCCCTTAAAATCTACAAACGTTGTTTTAAAATACCCGGTATATTGTTGCCTTCGGAGAAACCATATTTGAAAAGAAATATCATTTTCCCATGACCAATTCTGCTGCTTCTTGTTTTGAAGGTCTTACAAGAACTTTTTATGGAAAGGAAAATAAAAAATTGACAGTAAAAAATAAGTTTTTCTATGGATAGAAATTAGATAGAAATACCGTTCATTATTATCCAAATAAACGCAAGAACGACAAATTGTTTAATAAACACAATTTCGATTTTTCGGAAGAAATCCGCAATGCAGTTTCTGCGGCAATACACAAATTAATAAATGACAAATTTCGAAAGCCGTTGTCCATTTAATAAAATCACATTGCACGGAATACTGCCTTCTATATCCTACAACTCAAACGACAGGTCATTTAATATTTCTCAATACATATTTATCTTGTTTTATATCCACTTGGTATTGTATTTTTATGCCTGCTGTAGTAGCCGATCCTAAGTTGGTAATAAATCATCAAACTTTATGCTTGAAACGTTGCCGAAGTTTAAATTTAGCAATAACAGACATTTTTCTATCAAAAGAAGTCAATAACTACCTTTGCTAGGTATATTTAAATAAAGTTGTCAGCTTCAAGAAATTATGGATTGGGTAACTTTGGAAATCAATTTATATTTGTCGTAAAAGCGCTCTGGTACCGTTTCCTAGAATTGATACCTGTCTTGCAGGGTTCGTATTTTGTAATAGAAGAAAACCTTGACATACCCGACCTCGTTTATTGGAAGCGACATATTTTTCCAAATAAAATATGCAGGTACAATAACTTTTTTGTATAAAAAATTATGAATTTGTAAACATGTGATTATTTATAGATGACCCTGTGCAATGCCATTATCATGTAGATGCAGATACACCAGCAAATATAGTATTTATAAAACTGTTTATTGTTAATTTACTGTGGGTATGATAACGCTAAATAAATAGAACATATCAAGAAAATGAGAAAAAATAGTTTTCAATGCAAAAAATATCGAAAATGTTGTTGATGTAGTTGGAAGAATCTTTGTAGTTTGTTTCCCATCAGTAGCTTTACCGGATATCCTTTGCCGAAGAATGAAATTATCTTTTGTATTTACGTGTTCTTCAAAAATGAAACTTTTTATCTACTTTCTAGTCCCTGGTTTTAGCAAATCAATTTAAATCCTTAGATTTAGATATGTTTTTTTCAGAAACAGGGAGCACAAACCAATCTCCAAAATGCTTCGAACTTGTCACCATTGCTAACTAATCACTAATCCAGTGAAGATTACAAAATCATTTTTGTTAAAATTGACAGGTGTTTCATGGTGTCTATAGTTACTTATGTTGCACGGCAGACACAAGGAACGTAAGTGCAGTTTTGCGGCCGCAAAAGCACTTACGACCCAAGTAGCATACAATATTTTTGGCACTACTCTATTCAAAATCAAGTCATTGCGCACCACTTTGAACGACTGGAAACGCCAAATTTTCATGCACTGACGTTTGTTCCCGCACTAGTGCGGGAATTTTTCTTCTCCAAGAAGTGCTTTAAAATTAATGTGTCCTGGCAAAGATCAATATTATAAACAAAAAGTGCGTTTTACATTATTTATATTAATATAACTAAAATGTGTCCTACACAAATTATTTAAAATTAAATTATTACGGCGCCACCTATTAGCAATTTATGATACCTGCTGTCTATCTAGCCGATAATGTAGGCAGCGCTCTGAATTGTGAATCTTGTAAAGTTATTTGAATTAAAAATATGCTAATTTTTAATTCAATGATCCGTGCAGAAAACGTCATACATTCTTCGTTCGTGAACAGTTTTGCCTGATTCGTGCGACATGCATCGCTCGTGCGCACAGCGCACTCGCACACAAACCGTTGCACTCGTCTGCAAAACTATTGTTCCCGAACTCGTAATGTAAATTACTATTTCCAACTACTAATTTTGAAAAAAAATATTTTACGAAGATATTTGACATTTGCTTCTATACTTACATAATTGTCAAAGTTGTCAATTTCTGTTATGTATTGACAGTTATTGCTATATTAACATATTACATCTTATGTAAAGAGTGCATAACCTGCAAATCGCACTTACGTCCCTCCAATCAGGCCAGTAATCCCAGTAATGATTGACTTACGTAGCCGGTAGTAGGAAAAATATTTTCTTTCCATACTAAACAACACTTACCCGCCGTTTACATAGAGTATTACTGGTGCTGGCACCAATAATAAGACATGATAGTGTCACTTTCCTGACGGTATTTTTGCGTGTTTACTGAGACTGTCCTCCTAAAAATTAAAGATTAAAATGCCGTGAACTGAAAAACAAGTTAGGTTATCATTACTTTATTAGCAATGCCACCCCCTTTCAATTAAGTCTTTTATAAAGATTACCTTTGTGTTCCATAAACACTCACATTCTCGGTACTTTTTAACAAAATCAACAAGATATTGACCACAAATTTTTATTTTGATTTACAAGCTCTGTAGCTGTTTTAAATCTGGTCATGAAAATTGTCGTGGCAGTCAGTGACAGCTTTGTCTTACCGGCTGTCGATTGTGGAAGAACAGTAGCGATTGTTGAAGAACAGTAGAGATTTACACAGCACGGTTGACTGTCGTGCTTGCGCCAGTGTCAGTAATACGGTCCTGTGTAAATGCTGGGTTAGTAAATGAAGCTTTTTGTTTTGAGTCTTTTTTGACAATTCATTTCGACCTGTCATTTTGACAATAATGTCTCAAGATAGAAAATCCGCCATTTTCTTTTGATTTTTGACAATTCAAATAGTCCCAACGTCATTTTTACTAACTACTCTCGGTTATGTAACGTGCAGTTTTTGTAAAAAATTTCTAGAAAGCTTAAATTCCGTAAAAATATTTGTTCCATCATTCGGTGAATACCATCGATCCAAAGCTATCTTTCTAATTACAGAATCGCGTTGAATGAATTCTAGAATTGCATTTTGGCGACTCCTAACCAAACGGTAATCATTATGCTGTTTTCTATACCCTATCCTTTTAATACGTCTATAATTAGAGTCCTACTTCAGAACGTAGCGCGTCGGATTCGCGTCTAATAGATAGCTACGCTGCATTCATGAAAATTGACTTTAGTTCAGTCAGCACTGGACGATCGCGTGAGCCGCGTAGATTCAAAGAGAGCATTCTATAGACCTGGTTTTGTGTTCTCTTGCGGGAGTTGTTTTCTTTTCGTTGTTTTTATTGTTTAACGTTTAAGGGAAATATAGGTTAAAGCTTAACGTCTTTCTTGCAGAGAATAAAAGGTGATTTAAGGAAATATGCCACTGATGCGATCCAGTTGGAAAGGATAGTGATGGATCTACCTTCGGATGCTGACGTTCAAGCTTTAGCGGCACATTTAGCCGGTATTAGAACTAGGATAGCGACTTTATTGTCGCAGGCTGAAAATGGAACATCTGCAGTGTCGGTAAGTTGTAATCTTTTTTAATTCTTCCTTCATATATTTGCGATAAGATATTTTTTTGAAGATATTACAATAGAAAACCATTAAAAAATATTGTTTATTCAAAAGTAACCCTTTAGTTGTTATTAGTAGTGCTGCTTTTAAAAATAAACAACTCATCTCTTTGGCAATCTTCTACCTTAATGTGTAAATCCGTACGAAATCACCAAACCACTGTTTTGTTTCAAAATTAGAATAAATCCTTTTCATTCCATATTTACATCACAAAATTTGCAAAAATAGAAACATCTACATACAATTTAACAGAAAATACTCTTCAATGTTACTTTGTACTTTTACTCAACTTATTTAACGCGATGATCTCATTAAATCGTGCAGACATCCAACCCGTATATTGTTTTTCAATGACTCAGTCATTCCAATAAATGTGATAATTCGTTATGGTTGGCTATAGGTTTCTGTTTGTTGTAAATTCAGTTTATATACGGTATATGAATGATAGATATTCGTTCGAGTTAATCAGCAGAGTTTGCAGCAATAACAATATCAATTTTTTTTAATAACGTTGTTTTTCGATACTATTTTTATACGGTTGTAATTTGTTAAAATAACTTTTTTACTTTATGTTTCATTAATATTGTTTAGTGCATATCTCATTGGGAGACTCAAAATATATTTAATTGGAAGCAGCTTTTTGATAATTATAAATTATTTTGTTAAAAATACAGATGACAATAAAATGCAACCATTGGGAAGTACCTGGGTAGCTCTTAAATTGATACAATAGATAGTGAACATCGACTATAAATGCCTCTCCGATCTACAAATAATTTAATAATTATAATAACTTTATAGTAATTTTTTTACTTGCTCCTAATCTCACCTAACAAGGTGGTAACGTAGCCAGTGGCGGCGTCATTTATCTTTGAGGTCTCTTATTTAAGAAGATATTCTAAATCTAAAAGAATACTTGCTTACGCATATTCCGACATTTACACACAAAACAATAAATCGACAATAAAGAATATTACATTTTTTACTTAAATTTTTAAGTAACTTCTTACCAACTAAATATTTTATTTACTCGAACACAACACGTGGTAAATGGCAGTGCTATGCTGTTCCGCATGTGATACGCATATAATATTAGAGGCAGTTATTTTAAGTATTTACAGTATCGGACAAAAATGAAGCAACAAACGTGTTTAATAAACTGTTATTGAAAAATCAAAGTAGACTGTGATTGGATTTTTATATCTATTTATATGTTTCACTACCATTCTGTCCCTCATGTACAGGTTTTTCATTTTATTTTCAGTACTATTACAGATACATAAAATACTTGAAATAAAAATTGTAATATTTCACCTCTAGTAAATAGAAATTTGACAACTAATTAGAATTGCATATACAGGGCGAGGGCAACCAAACAACATTCCTATTTTTATATTTTTGGGTAGCCTTTTATCTTCTAATTTCAAATATATTGTATTATATGAGACTATTTTAAGTAATTGGCGGCTTATTTTACTAATTAGGAAATATTCTCAGTTAGAAAGCAAGGAGGCTCTGAAACATATGTCAGAATAAAACAATTACTAGTTTTTTGCTAGCTGTCAATCTGTACATGGGTTACACTAAAGCTGAAAAAGTAGAAATATATATTTACGTAAGAATATCGAACTGCATCCTAATCTACAAACTCCTGCAAGTACGTTTGTAAATCTTTACCGTCATGTAAGAAACACCAAAAATTTTGCACAAAAAAAGCCTCACGTCAAAGTAAATTAAGAATATACATACGTTGCTGTGTGTTGAAGTTAAAAATGATGTACTTACTCCTTAAATAACTTATTTCCTAATTTTATTATATAAAATTTGAAAAGCAGTTTATTAACTGCTGTAAGGGAGTTAGGTAAAAGCATGTCCACGGCCCATCGAACTTGATGATCAAAAGCCGTGTAAAATACTACCAGTCCAAGAGTTCACAGGAGTTTAAAAGAGGAAAGGATTATGATTTTGCCAACAAATGATTGGAACTCCAAACAATGGCCTTGATTTCTTTAATGAACAGATGACTCCACTTTTTTTATTTCCCGTGTTTTAATAAAAAAAAAATAGGCGTCCGATGAAATGAAAAAATAATAGAAAGGAAAAGGTAATACACTTCCTAGAAGGAAGTCAATAATATATGATGTAGAATTTTCCAAAATAAAGTAGCTGGGCCAAATTTTTACAGTTTCAAATTAACAGCGAAAACATGCTTAATTCTTCCTCATCTACCTTGCGATAAGTATGGAAACAATTGTTCCACAAGTAGATGACTTACAGCAAAACTTAAGAAATCAATTAGACAACATGATCTGGCAGCAAGATGGAGCAGAGGTTCAAGGGAATTTAAGGAATCAATTTCCGATTTGGATTGTCAATCCCGGGACTATTCAATGGCAACCCAACAGCCCCGTCTTAACACCATTAGATTTTTTTCTCATGGGACTTCTTAAAAGAAAAAAGTGAATTTCGATTCTAATGCAAGCATTGAACTAACACTATCAAAGAGAAAATTCATGAATTCATACATATACAACGTTCAGAAAAAGTAGATGAAGATGAATCTTATTAAAAATAGAAATATTTTCATTATACAATGGTTAATCTGAGAGTCATAATTCGAAACCATTCTGTTTTAGCACTTCAGCACATCTCTTAGGGATTGACGCTAATAATTTTTCAATAACATCATGACGATATTTTTCCACACTCTTTCTATATTTTGAATAAATTCAGACTTACCACATTATGTTCTGCTACGTATACATTTCTCGATTTCCTAGGTGTTCTATGGATGTTCCTAGATGTTATAACTTTGGCTCTCTTGTATCTCGATATCCGAACGAGCTAGGAGGTTAGGTTTGGGTTCGTTCGAAAGCTCTCGGCGAGCGCTTTAAAAACAAAAAAAGGACAACCGTCTAGCTCTAACCGTTCCGACGCTAGCGCGTCTCAAATTCAAGAAAAGAAGTTTGAAGCGCTGTAGCTGCCTAACCAAACACGCTAGGAGGTTCTGCTTGGTCGTAATCGATTCAGCGGTTAATTTTCTATCATCAACTTCGTCGACCAGAGATGCATCCCTAAGGATAAATCAGACGAAAACTAGAGCGATGTCGATTTAAAGCCTCGTTTTCACGCCGTTATGACGTTCTGGTCCATTGGTTATAACAGCGGCGTACAATTGAGTGCATATTAAACCATCACTTGAAGACAATTCATCATTTGGACTATGTCCGTGTGCATTGTCCAACACAAGTAATGCCTTCTACGGAATATTTTTCATTCTTAAGAAACGTCGTACTTCAGGCACAAAATCTTGGTGAAACCATTCCACAAAAATGTCTTTCGTTACCCATGCTCTGTTTTGATTTTTGTAGACAACAGGAAGAGGTACATTCTTAAATGCCCTCGGATTCTTTGCTTTTCCTATTAGCATAAGCTTGAGTTTGTGAGTACCGCTCGTATTTGAGTAAGGCATAAAAGTTACCCGTTCTTTGGGCACTTTTCTTCCAGGAGTTTCGTCTTCTCCGCTGTGCACATAATTGTTTGCCAATACTCGCCAAAATAAGCCACTCTCATCAGCGTTGTAGATTTGATCAGCAGTAAGTCCAAGCTCTTCCACTCTTTTCCTAAATTTCTCAACAAATGGAGCCACAGATGCAACGTCACTGGAAAGTTTTTCGTCAGTTAAAGTTAGAATACTGTTGAGTTTTGTATTTTTGGTGAAATTGAATTTAACGACAACACGATACTTTTACGATTTTATTACACGCTGTTACATCTTCATCTTACAAACTCGTTCTTCTATTATTCTTGAATGCAGTAATATTTACTAAACAGTACTACCAACAACAAACTATAAAATTGTTTTTATTCTATTACCAACACGCCCCCCTTAAACACAATTTCAGTTTTGTATTAATCTCATTTTCTTTAGGATGCTTTGTTGTTTCACCCCTGGCAACGGTTTAGTGAGTTCGTCGGCAATGTTTAGGTCACTTGGAACATGGTCCACGGAGATGTCGCCTTACTCAATTTTTTCCCGTAGAAAACGGCTCCTCGATTGTCGCAATGAATTTTTATTGGGTCCCCTACTGTGGGTCGATTTCCCTTGCTAATCCTCTGCCATATACTCCGCCTCCGTCGTTGATAAAGCGACTGTTGCTTGTTTCTTACTTGTCCAGGATATTGGACCGTTCTGAAACATAAACACATTACCAGTTATAGAGTGTCCATCGTTTTTATTATTGGCCCAGTCAGCATCCGCGTAACCTTCTAGATTGGTATTCCCCTTCGCGTTAAAAATTAATTTAACATCCATTGTACCCTTTAAATATCTGAAAATTCCTTTCAGAGCAGTCCAATGTTCTTTCCCAGGATTGTTGCAAAATCTGCTAACAAAATTCGTCGCATAAGATAATATCGGGTCTGGTACGTTGACTCAAGTATAATAAGCTTCCAACTGCCTCTTGATAGGGAATTTTTTTTATTTCTTGTATTTCCTTTTTTGTTTTAGGTGTCATGTCCTTATCTAATGCTCAATTTGGATCTGCTGGTGTTGTTACAGTATTGCAGTGACTCATATTAAACCCTTTTAATCTTTCTTCAATGTATTTTGTTTGATCAACGAAAATCAATTGTTTTTCTCTATCTCTTGTTATTTTTATTCCTAGTATATTCGCAATAGGTCCTAAATCTTTCACTTTGAAGATTTCTTTTAGTTTTTCTTTTGTTTTTAATAATTTGTCATCATTTGCCAAAATAATCAAATCATCTACATATACTGCTATTATTACTATCTAACCATTGTGGTTTTGATAATAAATACACTAATCTGTTTTACATTGTACAAATTTAATGTTCTTCAAAACTGTATATAATTCTTTATTCCATGCCTTACCACTTTGCTTTAACCCATACATTGCTTTTTTAGTCGACATATTTTTCCATCCTTAGCAGTTTCTAGATATTTTGGTTGCTGTATATATATATTTCCTCCTCTAAGTGACCCTGAAAATATGCGGTAAGAACGTCCATATGATATATTTCTGTTATATTTTATTGCCAATGCAAACAAAAATCTAAGCGAACTGTATCTGATCACAGGCGAATAAGTTTCTGAATAATCAATTCCTTGAGTTTGAGCACAGCCTTTTACTACGAGTCTGGCTTTGTGTCGCTCAATCTTTCCTTCAGAATTTCTCTTAGTTTTAAATACCCATTTCGTGTCTAAAATTTTCTTATCCTTTGGGAGATCTACTAAAATCCTGGTATTATTTTCCATTAGGGATGCATATTCTTTTTCCATTGCTTCTCTCCATTCCTTTCTATTTGCGCTATTCATAGCTTCTTCGATTGTTTGAGGGTCTGATATATTATCATCTACCGTCAGACAGGTGATAGTCTTTCATAATTTTTGGTTTGGCTTCACGATTAGATCTTCGAACATCTTCAGGTTGATCTTCAAAGCTTCTTGCAATTGAACATGAATCTGAAGTACTTTCTGGTATACAACTTTCATCTGAATCACTTACGATTAGATTTGAATTTCCACTATTGTCTTCGTTTTGAATATCGTGAATTTTCGTGTGTCTCTTCGATAACTTCCTGTGTATCCTTTTCTTCTTCCAGAATCATTCTTGGCCTCCGTTAAATTGAATTTAACGGCAACACGATACTTTTACGATTTTATTACACACTGTTACATATTCATCTTACAAACTCGTTCTTCTATTATTCATGAAAACAGTAATATTTACTAAACAGTACTACCAACAACAAACTGTAATATTGTGTTTATAAAAATAAGAATACCATACCTTTTTTTGAATTTTGTTAACTAGCCGTCATTTGCTCTAAAATCGGTTTTCTTGTAAATCCTTTCATAATAATACACCGCTTTTTCGCGTAATATATCAGCCGTAATAGACGTATTGCGTTGACGTTCTCGGAGGAACCATAAATAAAGTGAGTCTTCCATCTTCTGATGTTCCCCTGTTTTCGTAGTTTGTCTGTTTCCAGTCTCATTTTCTGCTGATTTGACAAAATGTTCAATTTTTTCGCGATTTTTCCGTATATCATAAATAGTTGCACGTCCGACATTGCAAAATGTCACCAAAGTAAGTATCTGAACACCATTATCCAGCTTACGTAAAATATCAATTTTGCAGACAAACACAAAGGTGTTTTATGCTTACGTTTTCCCTTTTCTTGTAACGACATTTTGTAACTTGTTTTGACGTTGTCTCGCAGAGCGACACATACTCCTCAGAACAAAACACCGGACTAAGTCAGTACCGATCAATCCGTCGGACTGCAGAGCGACTACGTCGGATTACTGAACTGATGATGGTGGGGAACGGCGGATTATAGAGCGGTCTCGAAATTCGTAATAGCTATGAAATACAGCGGATTACTGGGTTCGTTGGATTAAGGAACAGCGGATTATCGAGCTTGTACTATATTACATCTGAAATTGTCCTACTGTCTACATTAGTGAGCTACCCAATTTTTGGACTTCTCCGTGCTATATATTTTCTAGTTATTTGTAACAAGTGATAACTACATTTCAGTCCAGATTGAGTTATTTAAACAATTTTAAAAAGTTTTGATAGAGTGCTGACTATCATCGTTAGAGCATTTCTAGTAATACCATTTTTTGCCACAAATCTTAAATCAATATCAAATTAAATTCTATAAACACTTTTATCTTAGATTTTTTAACGGCACAATTACTTTTTTCCTAATGTGCAATATAGTCATTAAACATTAATTTAATACAATTTAATGAATGATCATATTTTTTCTCACAGCCAATTGAGGCAAAAATCGAATAGCAGGTTAAATAGTACGATTTAGTGCTTTTAAATAGACTCATCTAAAAATAATTTTACTCGAAAAGAAGTGTTTCCCTTTGATCTTTTAAAATAAAAATTATCTAACGTCAAACAAATTATCAAAATTTTGGAGTCAAATATGTATTACATCACAAACAATACATATCTAAAATTTAATTTTGTCTTTCCAGGCTGCCCATGCTATTCAGCAAGAAAAAGAAAAGGAACTCCTTGAATACCAGGTGTTCCTCACCGAAATCGAAACATGGCTGAAAACAATGCAACAAACTTTAATCGTGGACCACGAGTCCAACACGGAAGAACAATTGCAGAAAGAAATCGAACTGTATACAAGACTGACTGAAGATTTAGATAAAAAACGTGCAAGATTATCAGAACTGACGAAATCCTGTGAATCGTTCAAGAAATATCCTGATTTAGTGTCGTTTGCGACATCCTTTTTAGAGCAGTTACGACATTTGGTGAGAGTATTTGAAGAACAGGAAAATACTTTACGGAAAAAGATAGATATTTTACGAAAAACTCTGCTGAAGATGAAAGAAGACGTGCAGAAGAGCGTTAGCATCGAAACACAAACTGGTAAGAGTTTGGATTTGACTCAGTATGAGCCGTATTCGAAAGATGTTGAGACTCAAGCTCAAATTTCCCAATCAACAAGTCAAACAGATGCGCCCAAATCAAAAGAGACAATTTCGATCCATAAGACTATCTCGGGAGAAGGTGAAACTATACAAATAGCGACCAAGCCTGTTTTACAAGGGCAACAAATGATCGAGAAACCAGACGACATCCTAGTGACGGCAGATTACAGCAACAAACCTGAATCCTTTGAAGGGAAATTAGAGATCTCACATGTTATCGACAGCAAGCCATTTGAGACTGTTATGGTGGAACCTGATGAGACCACAACTGAAGTGATTGTGGATGCTGATGGAACGAAGAGGATCATAGTTAAAAAATTACATAGAACCCTAGTCCAAAGACATCAAACAGTACAACGTGAACAGATCACCCGTTTAGGCACGGTAACCCAAGGTTCAATGCCAATCAGTCAATCGTTCTCCCAAGTTACCTTACAAGGACAACAATCAAGTACCACCGTGCAAAAAGGCGATCAAACCCCACAAACTGTGACTACCGAAAGTGGACGAGGTCAAATTGTTACTGGATTACCTTCTGGCGAAATCAGAGTTGAGAGATTCGAATCCCCAGGTCGTGTTGACTACTCCCAAGACCTTCAACCTCGTGAGGTAGAAGTTCATGGCGTGAAACTTCACGAAGGCGATATTACTTTCATCGAAGACGGCAAAGTCGTAGTCCCAACCTCAGAAGCCTTTAAAATAGAAGGTGATGAAATCCATACATCTAGCTCAAGCGTCAGAGCTGTCGTTCAACAAGTTACTCGAAGGATTATAAGGAAAACTCGAAGGATTATCCGAAGAGTTGTAATTATCGATGGTAAGGAGCAAGTAACTGAAGAAATAATTGAGGAACCTGAAGAAATCGAGGTGACCGAAGAAGGAATTCCGCGAGTTAGCATTAACGTCACTCAAATGGAAGATGGCGTGGTCAAAGAACAACAATACGGCGAACCATTGACGGCTGAGCAAGTGCAACAATTGTCTTCAAGCGGTGTCGCCCTAGACACTTCTGGAAAGCCCGTAGTTGCAGAACTCGAAGAGCAAAGGTATGTCGTAGAGCCCACAATTGCACGAGAGCCTGTAGAAGCACAGTCCGGTATTCAAACTGTTGAAATTATTTCAGAACGCCCAAGTACAGAGACAACTACTGTTGAAATGATCGAAAAAGACAATGTTGCACTTAGAGCACAGTCAGTCGTTGCACCTAGTTCGTTTGATGCACTGCAAAAACCGGAAGAATTATTCAAGGACATTCCATCTAAAAAATCAAGCGATATAGAAGCATCGATGGCTTTTATACAAGGCGAAATAAATAAAGAACTTGATAATTATCAAACTGCTCCTAAAGACCTAACTGAAATCGAAATTGTAACGCAGCTAGAAGTTAAGTCAGCTAGAAAACTTGATGAACCTGTTGTAGAAGTAGCTGAAGAGGCTCAACCCGGACCTGGAAGAGTTGATATTGCAACATCGCCACCTCAGGTTCCTGAAGAACCCAAACCTGAAGTGCTTGAACGTGTCGATATTGCCACGTCTCCAATTCAGATTCTCGAAGAAAAATCTAAAGAAGAGGTTAAATCTGAGGAACCTGTAACACCAATTCAAACTAAAGAAGTTACATCTGCAAAACCTGAACGTATTACAACCGAAATCATAGTAACTCAAACTGTTGAAATTGAACCTAAAAAACCTAAAGATATTCAAATTGCCGACAAATCTGAAAGCGTTCCAGTAGAAATAGTCGATGTTATTTCAGAGATTCAAGCTTCTGAAGAAGTTGAACCTAAAGATGTTAAACCTGAGGAACCTAAACCTGAGGAACCTAAACCTATTGAGGTAATTGCACCAATAACAGAAGTAATTGTAATTAAACCTAAGGAAACCAAACATATTGAAATAACCGAACCAATAACAGAACTTGCTGAAGAAGTCACCACGATACCAACCCAGATTAGTGAAGAACTCGAACCAGAACAGTCCGAGCGGGTCGACAGTGCTATATCACCTACAACACAAGTTACTGAAGAAAAAATTAAAGAACCTGAAGTTACTGATACCAGTACGTCACTAATAATTCAGATTGTCGAAGAAATTAAACCGGCAGAACCTGAAAGAGTTGATATAGCCACATCGCCAATTGCCCAAGTTTCTGAGGAAGTTGAACCTAAAGAAGTTGAACGTGTCGACGTAACTACTTCGCCGATTGAGATAGCTGAAGAAGCTTTGCCCGAGGAGCCTGAAGTTACAATAACTCAAATTAGTGAGAACGTTAAACCTTTACCAGAACATGCTGAAGTTACACGAGTAACCGAAACTGTCATAGTGCAACAGTTCCAAGTTGAACCTACACCTAAGACTGAAATTGGTGAAAAACCATTGGAAAAACCTGAAACTGGACGTGTGGATGTTGCTTTATCACCTTTACAAGATGTTGGAATTATCAATCCCGAAGAACTCACAGCTACTGAAACTGTTGATGGTACTGCACTTATGAAACTAACAACAGTCGTAGAATCAAAAGAAACTGATAAAGTACCTCAAGAATATCTTACAAAACCGAGCGAAGCAGAAAAAGCGCAACCATTAACAGAACTCATAGTAAAAGAATCTACTAACGAGTTCCAATTACCGCAACAATTAGAAACACCTTTGGAGGCTGCAAGCAAAGGCGAAACTGACAATCAACAAGCTGCACCATCTACAATTCCAATCTCAAGCGTATGTGAGCTTTTCATATCAAAGGAACAATCTCAGGTTACACCAATACCAAAAGAAGCAAAATCTGAAGATATCAAAACGTTAGAAGACAACATAACGTTCACTTCCGAATTTTTAAGTGATCTAGTTAGAGACGAGTTCGAAGAATTTGCTTCAAAAGAACCATCTAAAGATACTGCAAACTTGGTTTCTGATGTTAAAATTTCTCTTTCATTGGAGCAAAAACTACCAACTCAAGATGTTGCGCCTATAGTGAAAGAGACCAGAGTCGATCAGGCAACTTCGCCACTTCAAATTGAAGGAGCCATATGTGATATTCCGAAAGAAGGAGTGTCTGCTGAAAAACTGGAATCAGTAGAACCAACGATAGAGTCTACATTGAAGGTTGAAATGGTTGAAACTGTGAAAGATATTCCAGCAAAGGTGGAGATTGAATTGTCGTTAAAAGAGAAAATTGGGGTGAAACCTGTAGAGCCAGTTAAAGAAGAAGAAATAGAACCGGATGTAACACTATTAAAAGAAGAAGCTCCTATAAAGGAAGAGGTTCCAGCGGAGGAGGAACTTCCCACAAAGGAAGAAATTCCTGCAGAGGGGAAATCTCTTATAAAGGAAGAAAGTCCTACAGTCAAAGAAGAAACTTCAGTTAAAGAAGAGACACCGGCAAAAGAAGTAACTCCAGTAGAAGAAGAAACTCCGGTAAAAGAAGAAATTTCAGTAAAAGAAGAAATTCCAATTAAAGAAGAGACGCCAGTCATTGAAGTAACTCCGGTAAAAGAAGAAATTCCAGTAAAAGAAGAAACTCCAATTAAAGAAGAGACACCGGTCAAAGAAATAACTCCAGTGAAAGAAGGAACTCCAATCAAAGAGGAAATTCCAATTAAAGAAGGGATTCCTATCAAGGAAGAAATGCCAATTAAAGAAGAGACGCCAGTCATAGAAGTAACTCCGGTAAAAGAAGAAATTCCAGTAAAAGAAGAAACTCCAATTAAAGAAGAGACACCGGTCAAAGAAATAACTCCAGTGAAAGAAGAAACTCCAATCAAAGAGGAAATACCAATTAAAGAAGAGATTCCTATCAAGGAAGAAATGCCAATCAAACAAGAAATTTCCGCAATTGAAACTCCAGTTGTTTCTAAAGAACCAAGAGAAATGAAAGATGAAATTCCAGAAAGAAAAGAAGCGCCATCTTCCAAAACGGTAACTCCTATAGTACCAAAGGCAGAGGTTCAGCACGAAGTCACGCCAACAGACGTTGATCATGGAGGAAGAAGAAGCAAAAAGAAAAAGAAAAAGAGTTCTAGTAAGTCTTCATCTTCCATGGAGCCGGTTGTAGAACCAGAAGTCAGCAAAACTCCAGAAGTGGAAGAGCAAGCAACGTTTGACGATTCAATAATGGAGTCTACTGAGATCATTTTACCCGAAGACTCGCAACCGTCTTCAGAAACGACTAAACCAATGGAAGAAGTTTTCGAAGAAGTAACTCAAACTGACGAGGAAGAAGTTTCTGGTAAAGAAACTGGATATGAAGCCGATAAAACAACCGTAGATGAAAGCCTTGCCGACGACGAAGATAAAGACAAGAAGAAACGCAGAAAGAAAAAGAGAAAGCAGAAGATTAAAGTTAAAGAAGTCGAAGAATTTACTCCTAAATCAATTTATACCTCCTCAGTTATTGGGGAAACGCCTCAATTTAGTGACGAAGATCGCATTCCAAGACCTTTAGTGGAGCCCGTTAAGGTTGGTGACGTCAAAAAAGGTAAGAAACGGAAGAAGACAAAAAAAGAAGAAGAGGCTATTACTGAATCCGAAGAAATTCGACCTTCAGATGAAAAACCAGTAACAGATTCTGACTTTGATATCAAACAAGAAGTCTGTGGGGAATTATCATCAGCAGATAGTTATAAGACCATGTCAACACCTTCCGAGCCAGGAACTATTAAGATTATTGAGGAAAATATAATAACTAGCCCGAAAAGTGAAGTTACTGAAATAACTACTAAGATAGTAACGACGGTACCGATATTGGAAAGTGTTATTACTCAAGAAAGTACAATACAGACCTCACCAGAAGTATCAGAAGTCCAGCAGTTCATCGAACAGGAAAAAAGCTTCTCTGAACTTGAAATTCAAACTTCACCAGAGCCGATAACTGAAACCGCCGAAACTGGTCTCCAGGTTGTTTTAGAAGAACCTACAATCGAAGAACCCAAGCCCGAAGTCTTTGAATCCTCCAGTCAGGTCGATATTTCCGTAACGGAAACTATAACTCAAACATCAACACCGGAAAAGGAAGAGATTATCACCACAGACTCTTCCATGCAAACCATCATACCACAGGAAGTTGAAGTTGCTCAAGAAGCCACACAAACTGTTTCGGTTGAAATACCACGCAGCGAGTCTGCAATACAAACCCACGTAGCCGAAACAGAGGAACATTTTGTACAAACCATATCACCTGAAGTTCCAGAAGTACAAACAGCTGAATTTACGATACAGACACGTCCGTTCGATATTGAAGAACCACATGAAGAATCTATACAGACGACACCACCTACAGAAATACCAATAGCCGATGATACCACCCAAACATCTCTTCCGTTCTATATAGCACCTCCACAAGAAGAAAAGACTGAAGAGGAAATATTGCAGACTCCAATACCGGTTGAAGAGAAGCAAGAAGAACTGGTGGTTCAAATGAAGGAAGAAATAGTGCAGAAGATTGAGAAAGTTTCTCAAGAACCTATTATTGTTGAAGAACATAAACCAAAGGAAGCAGAAGGACTGGAAGAGAATGTTCCATTAATAGAAGAACAAATCACGCAGCAAGAAACGCCAGAAGCTAGGGAGCTGGAAATGTTAGAACCAGAGATTACAGAACCGGCAGTTATAGAATCTGAAATCAGAGAACTGGAAATTATTGAACGTGAAGTTCCAGAGCCGGAAGCTTTTGAAATGAAAACCATAGAGGAAGAAGTTGTACAAGCTGGAGCTGTTGAACCTGGCGAGCTAGAAGCTACTGCATTGGAAGTGATTGAACCACAAGTCATAAAACTAGAAACCTACATCGAACCCGAAATCTTAACAGTCCCACACCTACAACCCATCCCTAAAATTCCATCGGCATCTGAAGAATTCCTAAAAGCAGAAGTCCTTGCCCAGATCCAACCTAAAACCATAGACACAACATCCCAAACTACACCGGTGATTGTAAAAGATATCCATGAAACCACGCCAGCTAAGTCTCCTGAAGAACTAGAGTACGAAATCCTCATCAAAACATCTGTAGTGTTACCTGAAGATGAACGTTCAACTCCCGAAACTTCGGAAGAACAGAGCGTGAAAGTTTCGTATGACGCTAAGGAGAAAGTCCTAGAATCAAAAGAACCTGAACTACAACCAACTGAAGTAGTTTCTGAATCAGAGTCTTCCGATTCAGAGCCGCTAGTGAAAGTAACTATAGATGGTGTACCTATCACCGAACCAGATTTGGACAAGAAGAAAAGGAGAAAGCGTAAACGAAGGAAGCCTAAGAAAGAGGTACCAACAGCACCAGAAGAACCTAAAGACACCAGTTTCTTATCTACATTTACAAGACAAGATGAAACTTTGCAACAACCAAAGGAGTTATATTCGGCAATTGCTAAGAAACGGTCACATTCACCACTACCTCCTGAGCAAGAGCAAGAACAATACGAACCAGAATCAATTGTTGTGTCTAAAGTAATCACAGATATTCACAAAGACAATATCAAAGACCTAGTAGAGGCTGAACAAAGCAAGAAAACCTTTACAATCGAACAGAGACCAGAAGATTCATATAGTATCAATGTTTCTATCACAATTCCAGAAGATACGCCATCAGCGACGCCTACAGACTTTACTAGAGAATCAACAAGTGTTAGTGAGAGCAAAGATACGGACATCCAATCACCTCACTCTAGTATTGATGATTTCTTAGTTAAGGAAAGGTTACAGTCCGAGGAATATCAATTGAAACAAAAAGTTCTTGAAAAAGAAGATATCAAACCAAAAGAAATTGGCAAAGAAGATCTTAAACCTAAAGATTTTAAAGGAGAAAAGGTCATACCAAAGGCAATTGAGGGAGATACCCAGCCAGAAGCCACTGCTAAGACAGAATACATTACATCGGAGCCAGTTAAAGAAGAATTGGAAGAAGTTAAAGCGAACCAGCTTATAACTTTAGTAGAAGAATTAAAACTGATTCCTCCAAAGGATACTAAAGCTGAATCAGAATCCACAGCAGAAAATCAACCTGTAATAGTTCCATTCGTATCCACAGAAACGCAGGAAACTCATCAAACTGAGGTAATCCCCGAAGAAGTAAAACCAACAGCACCTCCTGAGAAATTATTAATTGATGAACCACTTAAGAAAATTGATGATGTTCTTCTTCCACATCCTTTTACAACTTCAGAACCTGCCTTAACAGAAGTTGTAGCTCCTGAAGAAGCTGCAGTGTCGATTACACAAAAAGAATTAACTCCGGAACAAGCAGCACTTGCGGAACCGTCCAGTCAAGAAGATCTCTTAATGGAAGCTCACATCAACGTCAATATAACAGTCCCAAGAGAGACTAGAATCGAGAAAGAACTTCTATCAAAAGAATCTGCCAAAGTTGATCCAAATATCGCACTAATTGAGCATGAGAGAACCATGGACGATCAGCAACCGAAAAAACCGAAAACACCTAAACATAAAGCAAAAGGAAAGCATCCACCTTCAGTTACAATCGAAGAAGTGATCCCTGTACCCGTCACTGACACTCCAATAACTCCAGGAACAGATATATCGATTTCACCACCAGATTTGAGATACAGTTCTGTGACTACAGTTTGGGAGAAACCAATTGAGGTAGCGGAGCAGCCTGAGAAGCAAGAAGGTAAAACTGCTGCGACACATATTGAACATGTTCCAATACAAGAATTAAACATAAAATGGAACCAAACACAATCTATGGAAAGAGCGAAGAATCTCCAAAACGCTAAAAAGACTACTCATTTGAGTGATATATTGTATCTGGCTACGCTTAACGAGGTAGTGACAGATGAAACAATTGAAGAACGAAATAATAACATCAATAAATATTTGGATGAATTGAAAGTGGCCGTGACCACGGGTGACTCGGTGATAGTTCAGAAAATTGTAATAACAACCGTGGAAACCATCACTAGTTGGTTAGACACGATAGAGTACAGGATCTATATGAACAGGCAACAAACTAGTGATGGTCCATCAATTGAAAGGGTCGAAGAGTTAAATAACTTAAAGACTGAAATTAATAATGTCGAAACTAACATAGGAAATCTAAAATCTGAATTTAATAACGCAAATAGCCTATGTAACGAAGAAGATTGTGAAAGAATCCAAAGTTACATAACCTCATTGCAAAATCAAGTTCGGATTATCGAGCAAGTTACTGAAGAACACGAGCAATTGGTTGTTAATGATCTTCACAGATGGCAGGAATTCATCACCGGAGTTGAGGCCGTTTCAGCAGCTATAAACGAGTTAAAATCACAGTACAACAACTTGCTTCAGTCTGAAGTTTCACCACAAATCAAATTAAACGGATTAGAATCTTTGGAAAGCATCAATACCGAACTTATGATTAAGTCGCTCCATCTAGTGGCGACAGCTCGAAGTATCATAAGAGATTTCTCCAACAAAGAAGTACCCCATGACGTTTACATGAATTTAGAGATCACCAGGCAGCTAGAACATTACATCAAACAAGAACGTGATAAGGCTCTTCAATTGTTATCGATTGCTGAAGAATATGATCAAGCATTAAAAGAATTTATTTCTATAGTTGAGTTAGCCGATGCTCTAATAGAAAGTCCAATAGCTGTCAATAATTTGGAACATTTAGAAGAAGAAATGCAGAATCACAGGAAGTTCTTCGTCAATTTAAGTCATTGCAGGGCAATCTTAGAATCTCTCGAGGAAAATTTGGATCCGGAAACAAGGAATATGCACTCGGAACTCCATCAGAATCTTCACCAACGTGCAAGCATCATTTTAGATCAAGCAGCTGGTAGATTCCAGCAAATGTCGCTAGCTGCCTCCAAATGGACTGTTTTGGAACAAGGCATGAGAGAAGAACAAAAATGGCTGCAGGTTGCACAGCAAAGAGTCCCAGATTTAAGCACTGTAACCTCAGCAGATTATGACCAATATATCAATCTCTACCAATCGCTCTCTCTGGATATTGGTAATCATCACACCAAGCTTGTTCATCTAGCAAATGTTGCACACAAGCTGCAAGAAAAGATAACTTGCACTGGGTTGGATCAGATTTATGTAGAGTCATTAGATATCATTTTGAGACTGCAAGAGGACGTTAATAACAACCTTAAGAGACTAGTAGCTTTTCGGGAATCGTGGGTGACGTATAACGTGCTTAGTGACAAGCTTGAATACTTCCTGAGGGACGCAGAGTTAAGTTTAGAGGAGGTTGAAGTACCTTTGGGTTCACCCGTGCCGAATCCGAGTCATATGAGGCAATTCTGGGTAAGTTTTTCGTAATTTTCTATTTCTTTTTTATATATTTTTGAAAAAGAAGAAAAAATATGCTAATATCCATATAACAGGCTACTTCACCATAAATTTTCGACGTTATCTATAATTTTACAAAATTCCACAATTTCAGTATTTTTGAAATAAAAATATTCCATTTCCACACACAATGAAATCTATTTTTTAATTTTACTCAAAAATACTGAAAATTTATTCATTTTTATCATTTTACATTTTTCGTAAAAAATTATTCCTTTTTATCATTTTACATTTTTCGTAAAAAATCTTTATGCTGACTAACTTTTTTCATTTAACAAAATTTTATGAATTTAATATATTATTCTTCTTTTTTCCATTGAAATATGCAGTATTTAATCAAATTTTACTAAAAAGGCTTCGACCTTAATACAACAAACTCTTCAAGAAAAAGAGGCACACCTTCAACATTTTCAGAGTTGTAAGTATTGTGGTTCTAAGTAGGCTTTGCAAGGATGAACATTGTAAAGTAATTATTGAATGGAGTTACAAAGGAATGCAATTTTCTTAAATATTTTGGATAAAAGTATGGAAATATTTAATGGAACCCAATATAAAAAAGAAATATCTCGTAGATTCACTTTTTACTAACAAAAGCATCATATCAAGCATTTTTTCTTTACTAACAATGCAATTAAATCCTCCTGTGTGGTTTTTTTATTGTTTTATGTCGGCCACCTTTTGAAGAATTTGCTGTACATGTTTTTCTATATTCACTTTTACAGGAGTTAAAAGCCCAAACAGAAGTTCACAATAACATCCGCCTAGAAGCCACCAATACTTTAGAAAAATCCCTACAAGTGGTCCCTGTTCAGGACGAAATGGTACAGAGAAAATTCCATGCGGACCTGCTAGATCAATGGCAAAAATTCACCGATCGTATCAACTCTGTTCAGAACGCTGTGATTGAAAATATCAGCGCTCCAGATACCCCGATTAACCAAAAATTCAATATCTTAGAACAAGAATTGTTAGAACTAAGTGCTATGCTGGATAGCCTTCAAGGTATAATCAAAACGGAAGAAGAACTAAATTTGTACATTGAAAGATTGCAAACCATGTCAATTAGAGTTGAAACCATTCAAACTGAGTTGAGTAAATTAGGTTTGCTGTCTACAATGGAGTCCGAAAAAGTTGGAAGTCTCCTTGCTATGTCTAAACAGTTAAACTTGCAAATCAACGAAGAACTTGATGGCGGCTACACTCTGAGAGATAGACTGCAAGCTATTGACAAAGGGCTTGAAAGAGTTAGAAGATACCACGCCAAGTTCGATCAAACACTAGACCAGTGTGAAGGAGCTTCAAAATTGGGAAGCGAAGCTGTTGAGAAAGCAGTTAATGAATGCTACGAAGTCGGCGAAGGTTTGGCAACGGTCTGGCAGGATCTAATGAGCCTAAGACAATTACTGCACACTTTACCAATGAGATTGCGAGTTACAGTTTCTCCCACCAAGGTTGAAAGAGATATTTCCCAGCTCCAAGATGCTCATAGCTCTTTGGAGAAGAAATGTATGCAAATCTTGAGCATGTTGAAGAGTAGATTGGCGCTATGGCAAAGATTTGAAAGGCAATTAGAGATGGTACAACAAAGTGTGCAGGAAGCTGATTTTATGATGGAACTGTTGACTGTACAAGGAACTGTGGATTATGATAGATTGCTGAAGGCAACCGAAAGATTAGAGGTAATTTATTTTCAAGTTTACAAATTTCTTTGCATTTTCTCGAGTATTAAATTTCTTCATTATCCTATTTTAAATACACCGTTATTATATTTCAAACGGGTGTTACTCATTCTGTTTCTCAAACAAAGCACTATCTAAATAAACTTTTAAGCATAACATCATTCTACCAACTCCCGCGGCATTTTTGGTATATTTATTTTTGCTTCTATTCCAGAGTGTTTCTGGTGATCTAGTGAGCAGGGAGTCCCTTATTGCCGAGCTCAAAGAAGTAGCCAAGCCTTTAACGGAGAGCTGTGCTCCAGAGATCTCCACCAAGGTCGAGGCAGCAGTTGCAGAAGCGGAGACCGCCTGGAACGAAACCTGCAACAATTTGAAAGAGTTGTGTTCGAAGTATCAACACGCTGCGGATCTTTGGAAGCAATATAGGGATACTACTGATCTTGTTAGAGAGTGGATCGATACCAACATTGAAACAGTGAATAATTTGGACCCAGAAGAAGCTGTGAATGTGGTCAATGTGAGTAGAAAATTATTTTTATTGTTGCTTTAGTGGATAAGCGTTGAGTCCAAACCGTTTATTAATCACTTAATCGGTCAATGTAAATCTTGTGTTTAGGATGATTTTTTCTTTGACAATAATACACGATATCTTCCACTGGTCTTGTGTGCTAATTTTGGAAAGTTGTCGACAATACGGAGAATATAATTTTTGTTTCTTTATCCCTTTAAGAAATCAATTTTAATATTTTTTTAATTTATTAATAAGAAAGCGATCAAATATTAATTGACTATTTCATTGTTTCTAACGCTAACAAAAGTAAGTGATTAATAACAAACAATCTTATTTCAATCCGAAAGTAAATTCACACTAGTAGAAAGTAAAATAGTTTATGGCATATCTTTTCCATTGTTCTAGTTTGTTGCTAAAACGATTTCCATCTTCTTAAATTGAAAGTGGTTTAAATACAATGTGTTTAAATCCGTTATAAATTTACACGGACAAATATCACCAAGCTCATTCGTATCTCTCGTTGCACAGCTCCAAACTTTTTATAACAACAATGACATCATTGTTTGAATACATTGGAACGAACCAAATGTTTTTTTTTACTGCTAAACAATTTAAAGTTCATCTGAAATATTCAAGTTATTTGCTGTTGATACTCCATCCCGTTAGTTCTTACGATAATAACAAACAAATTACATAATCGCGCATAATTGTAATGCTATTAAAAAGTGCAAAATAACCGTGAAAATTTCTATTTCACTATACGAAATTTTATCAATATTGCTAAAGAATTTGTCATGGTGACATTCTTAATCGATTTGTTAATTATGGTTGAATTATAGAAATTATCGAACTGCGTAGATCGGATAAAAAATTGATGATGAATCAATTAAGAAAGTTTGATGGAACCTTTTTTTTTTTGGAATTTTACGAATGTTTGATATTATAATCGATTTGATTTAAACGGAATCTCTTGTAACGTAAGTGTTGTACTCATTAATATTCATATTTCTCGCATTTTGTTGGTAATTTATTTGACATAGTAGCTTGTGGCTACTATTATCACTTCAAGCACAAAATGAAGTAGGCACCGAACCGGCTTTTTATTTCCTTATTGTTGTTAGGTTTTTTCCTTTTTAATATCAAGCAATATCTTTATTATTTTCTTATATTATGGCAATTTTGGCTATTACAAAGCTGAGTAATAGAACAGCGACTACATTTTATCTTTTTTATTACAATCGTTGAATGTTAAGTGGTCAATGTTATGTTAGTAAGTTTTAAGAACATTATTGATACTAATAAATAGCCTTAGGCGTTTTGTGTACACGTTGAACTAGTCAAAATATACTGAAAATGACAATGGTTATAGATCTGATTCTCCTGTAAAAAATTTATATATGAACGGAAACCAAATATCTTCGGAGCCTAGCGCAGTGTATTAAGCGTACACAATTGTCGGATCGTGACTGCCGTACAACGTCCCTTCCGTCTCTAAATTCGTCAGTCCATAAGTTCAACTGCAATCGGCCTTGATCGTTACCGCCGATATAATAAGGGCAGGACCCTCTCCCATGACGTCACGCTGTTTAGGTGATGTATCGCCATGCCCGATATTAGCGGTAAAGGAATCGTTTTTTTGCATTTCTTTTTTAAGTTTTGAAGGGCTTCCGGTTTAAAGAGGATGCCAGTTGCCAACTGAGCCCTTCTTCGCATCTCATTCGACTTTATTTTCGTAAAAGGAAGTTTCAAAGCAAAAACCAAACACGTAACTGGGCACCGTTTTCGTGAAAAATTTATTTGTGGTTGATATTTAATCGACTAATTATTATTATTTGTAATTGTACCGGGTGGCCAAATAAGAATGGCAGCCGGCTATATCTCAGAAACTAGTAATCTTTCTAAACTTTCGGTCTTTTTTTAATAAACGTGGTAAAAAGAAAACACTGGTAACGATATCGAGGTTTGTAAGATGATCAGAAGATGGCGTAACGGTCACGACTAAGTATAAAATGAAAGTTTTCATCGTGTTTTGTCTAATTAAGAGTTATCGAAAATATATGCAACAGTTCACTAAAACCCTTACCACAACACTTAATTCGTACTGGACGCACGTTTCGATAGCCAAGCTATCATCATCAGCAGCAAGACTGAACTAGTTCAACAGTTCAGTAAGGGTTTTAGTGAACTGTTTCAGTGTTCCAGTGCCACAGTTTTAGAGTATCCGTTTAGAAAATATATGCATTTTATTCCCAATCCAATTCCCTTTCTTTTGCGTTGAACACATTTTGTCGTATCTTTTAAAGTAAAGTGGTGGGGAGACGTCAATTGCTTTCTTAAATAAATGTTGGTTACTCCTTTTAGGCTTAACCGATTTTAACCGGAGATATTAACGAAAAAATATAAATATTTGTTGCACCTGGACGACCCGGTTTTGCCGACTGTCAACTATTTTTTTTTAATTTTTAAATATAACCATATTAGTAAAAATAAAAAAAAATATACGCTATTTCAAAGATAATTATTTATTTTAATGCCTCACCAATAAACTCAATGTCATTCTTCTATATGATTAGGTAATTAATACTGTGATATGCCCCTTTATAGAATACACCCTAAATGAATTATCAGTAACTTCTTAGATGTTCGAACTGTCTTCCATCGTTTTCTACGCATGATTCTGTCTGTCGAGTGAACAAAACAGCTGTCTCGACTTCTGCCTGCGAGATGCTTCGAATTGCATTTCTTATTCGAAGAATCATGTATCCTCTTGTAATGGGCCTGGTAACAAAGACGAGGTTCTTTATTCTTCCCCACAAACAAAAATCTAAGCAAGTTATGTCCGGAGACCTAGCTGGCCGTGGAAATACACTTCTTCGTCTTATCCTCCCGCTAGTTTAAGCATTATCTAAAAGAAATGGCAATATGATTCTTAGAAAATTTAGGTAAATGTATCCAGTAAGGGCTTCATTAAATATAAAAGGTCCAATTTGTCCACCTAGAATTCCGCACCACACGTATATGGACCGGCGACCTTGGTACTGGACTTCCATCACTATTAAAGGTGGTCTCGTCTGTCCACAAAATCCGCGATAATATTTCTCGATCCTATGGTGTCGTCTGTCAAGAAACTGCACTGCATATTCCCCGGCGGCGACAGTTGAATTTCTCATGCATTCAAAATAAACCCGTATCTTGTCAAATGCTTCGTTTGTAAGACGCATATTTTGATCATTAAAAAGGCGAAAAAGGAAAATTGAAAGCATTAACAAAACGGTCTAAACACACGGTCACGTAACGCGTAATTCTTTCTTGTTCTCTTTTATTATTCAAAGCCTACTCGTTTTTCAGAATTCTCTTACTAGGTTAATTAAATTTTTATTGTTTATTTCATGTTGAAATCGCTAAAACAATGAGGTTCGGTTTATTTATAAGGCACTAAAATAAATAACTATCTATCTTTGAAATAGGATATATTTTGTTATTTTTACTAATATGGTTATATTTAGAAATTTAAATAAAATAGCAGACAGTCGGCAAAACCGTGTGCAACAAATATTTACATTTCTTCGTTATCTCCGGTTAGAGAAAAGATATCGAGATGCGATTTTCACCGATATCTTGAGTTTTTAATTCCCTACTCTTCCGCGTGAAAAGATACATATCGTTCCATTTAAAATGCTTGCTAAAAGCCGCTTTACTTGTTATAAAGACAGATAACGCTCTCTAGTGGTAAGGGTACAATTCATAAAAAGTAGATCATGCATTTCATAGATCAAATAAAGCTCTTTTAGACGAAGCCAAGATTGTTAAAATCGATTAAGCTTAACAGGAGTAACCAACATTTATTTAAAAAGAGCAATTGACGTCTCCCCACCACTTTACTTTAGAAGATACGACAAAATGTGTTGAACGCAAAAGAAAAGGAATTGGATTGGGAATAAAATGCATATATTTTCGATAACTTAATTAGACGAAACTGTATGAAAACTTTAATTTTATACTTAGTCGTGACCGTTACGCCATCTTCTGGTCATCTTACAAACTTCAAAATCATTTCCAGGGTTTTCTTTTGGCCACGTTTATTAAAAAAGATTTTTCCCGCAAGTTCTGTGATTACTAGTTTCTGAGACATAGCCGGCTGCCATTCTTATTTGGCCACCCGGTGCATATATTTGGACGAAGCTGAAATGATAGGGTAATTGTAATTTCATTCGAAATTTTGTTCAATTTCACGAGAAAATTTAGACATGCTATTTAACCAGGGCCTTTAATTTCCTATTATGTGGTGTTTTATCCAATCTGTCATTACTTTTCCCACAATAAGTTTTAAGTAGGGTATTTGTAGAGCAAGTTATTATAATTGTTGCAATACGTTCGCTGCTGTGAATATGACATTTACGTAGATCAGTATCCAAATAACAATGTTCGGTGATATAATTTAAAATATATTGTATTAAAACAGAACGTTTATTATACATATTTAAAAACATCTCTTCGTTTCAAAAACAATTTTATTAAATATAACGTAAGAATATAAAACTATTTTAACAATCAAATTTTGAGGGTAAAGTAGTTTCCCACGACTTAAATTTTTTATGAGAATGCAGTTGTCTTCGACCTCTAGTTCATCATTGTAAATGATACTTTGCTTGCATATTTCGCACTGAAGTTTTTTCAGTGTAATATAGCAATATTAACCTGCTAAATAAGTTATTACAGGCATGTCACTGTATACTTGTTTTCAATCAGTTTTATCCATATTTATAAATGCATTAAAAATTTTGTTGAGCTTCGCTAGGAAAATCGATAATTTGTATATTACCACAGACTCGTGATTTTAACGTTAGCAATAATTGAAGCCTGTATTTTTTGCACGTTTTTTGTCATGGTTAGGGAATTGAGTTGGAATAGCATCTTTTTTATACCTAGGATTATTTAAACTTACAGTTATAGTTTCACCGGTCCTTGAATCTGTAGCTGTTGAAAATAAATAATATCTTCTTTTACAAAGTGTAACTCATAAACCGTAGCATACGACGCCACCGTACTACAGAGAGGGTTTTATCGCTTATACAACGCTAGAAGAACATTACAGGTGTCACCAACAAAGTACGGAAATATCACTATACAGTATTTTTTTAATAAAACCAGTATAATTTAGATAAATCAATTCAAAACGCAGGGACGGTCAGAGCGTTTATGGCTGATTGTTCACCTAAAACAGTATACGTCACGGCCTGCTGACATCAGAGCAGGTAGGCCGTATTATATTGGCGGTAACGCCTTGATACAAGTCAGTCGCAACCAGGTAGTAGTAATGCGCTGTGCCTGGAATAAAGCACAGCGATCAAAGAGAACATTTATTCTTATAATTCACATAATAGTGAAAATCCTAGTTTAATTAATAAAGGAATTCACTTTAAAATGTTTACGACTTATAAAGTGAAAGTAATGTATTGTAGAATCATAAAATAAACAACTGGATTCTGCTAAATAACCCTACTGCCTAAAATAAAAAACTTCAATGTTTGAAGTAAAAACACAGAGCGAGAAAGTAAACAACCGTTTATTACTACTTAAATCTTACTATCCAAAATGAGAAGCTAAATATTTCAACTAAAAACTGGATTCTAAAATAAAATAAAATTTAAATCGAACTGTATCGTTCAACCCAAACCCAAAAAAAATCGTTCACCCATTAAAAAAGTAACTGGAACTCTTATTATAAATAATAAAGAAAATCTGTTTCATACACATAACCGTAATTTTTAAGGAATGATTTATATTAATAAATTAAATTAAATGCTCAAAAATTTCCCCGTTTTTTTGTTGGCAGTATCCTAGTCAATAATAAAATTCCTGTTGGACATTTGAAATCATGTCGGTGGTATTATACCATTTGATTTATATTCTTATGTTTTGTCCACAAATTTTAACCAATATACATCCAAAATTATTGCTTCCCTTTAGAATGCATTTTTCGATTTTATTACGACATTGGAAACTCCTGATGGTGAGTACGAGATGAAATCGGTTCTGTAGAATCGGTTTCCGTGGTCTTTATTGTACTATATTTTTTACATTTCAAGCTACTTACATATGTTATTCAACTAAGCGTTCTAGCTCAACTGTAAAAGTTTTTTGTTTGGATTTATGTAACTCATCAAATGCTTTAAAATTAATCCTAAAATGGTGTTTATCTAAACTGTATTTTTTTCCAAATTGCATTTTTCTGATAAGCCTTCAAATATTTAGGAAATAATACATTTCTCAAAGCATGATCCAAACAATGGCAAATTGTCAAGCAGAAGTTCAATGTTTGGTAACCACATATCTGGTCTTGATTATTTTCCTTATTTTATTTACTTTCTTATACAATTATGAGTGTAATATATATTTCACAATTTGAACGTCAATTTCAATATTACCAGTACTATACAAAATCAGTAGTTAGTTGTTTATTTTCCTGTTGATAAGCGATATAATCTTTAGCGCATTTAAAACTGTTTAAATTTTCATGAACGTATTTATCTAGCCAATATTTTATTTGTTGAATTATTTAGAATACAAATGAGCAGCATTAGCCACCACACCAAACTGTAAATACAGGTTAATGTCCTTTTTTAATAGCCCTTCCTGTATTATTCGTAATCTTATTATTTGAGTTGACTCACCGTTTGTAATTTGCACTATTATTTATATTTGAAATGATTGCATGTTATTTATCTTTGTGGTTGTAGCGAAATATTTTTAAAAACAAGCCTGAAAGATTGCGAAAGTAACTTGTTTACGGAAAGCTATAAAATGCTATAAATTTAAACGTGAAATAGTATGTAAGATAGACCAGGTGCTTGGTACAAGTCTCGATCCAAAAATCTCTCTTAATAAACTCACTTTCTCAGACGCAAGTCACCGAAATAGAATTACGGTTTATGCATGTATAAAAGCTCGTGTTCTCAAAGCTTTGGAATTCCGTATATACGATGTTGGTCAAAAGTTTAATAGTAGAATCTGTATTATCTGTAAAAAGTTGAATATAACCATTCCAGTTTAATGGAAGAAGAATAATGGAAATTTTACAACTAATGTGTTGATGTGTTCCTTGAGAACATTAATAGCGTTTAAAACTGGTTTTATTTTTCTATTCCAATGGAAGCTTTTATTTCACTTTTTAGGTTTCAAATCACCAGTCCAGTTTTCTTCACACGATGTAATTTTGCCCGAACCGCTCAGTGCATTTAAGATCAATTGTATTTTTGAAGTTATTAATCAAAAATTTTGACTTATGACGGGATAATTCGCAAATACAATCGCTTTTATTGCTTTTTTTCGGTAAATAATACTTAAATGTTTCTCAAGTACATATTTGGAATTCGTATAAGCACACATTTTAAAGCGGTTTTATGCACATTGATCAATTGGTCAATTTCTTGTGTAATGCACTTAAAATGAATAAATTGACCCATTCTACTTTTCGTCAATTTTATCTTCCTGGTGATTTTGTGGATCTCGTTGTAGTGTACTAACACATGGTATTTGACTTTGACAAAGTGTTATTTGCATGCATATATGTATACATAAATAAATATTAAATTGTTTGTTTGTGAAATTCTTATATTATTAAGCTTAAAAAATTACGTATGCTTTATTACGTATAAGAAAATACATAATACGAGATATAGAAATAAATTTCATCGTTGGTGGGTTGATCGTACGAAACGCAATATGAAATTAGTTCACAATAAGTTTGTTGTCACAGTTCCTGACCAATTTAAAATTTATCTTAGAATGGATGAAGATGTGTTCAATAAATTGTCGAATACGGTATTACAAATATCAAAACAGTATACTAAAATGAGGGAAGTAATATCAACAAGAGATGAATTAACTCTAAGATTCACGACAACTGGAGAAACAATTTATAGTTATTGCTATTTGTATTCATGTTCTTGATTTACTACATGTACAAATATTTGCAAACTACATGCAACAACAACAAGGACCAAAACCAAATAATACTTAACCTCAAACGTCAAAAAGATTTTAAATAGAATGAAATGATATTGTTATTCCTACAGTCTAGCGCTGTAATCCACCAATTTACTGATTAAGATAATACGAATCCTCAATTTTCAATTTGTTGACCAATTTATTGACCGATTAATTGATCGGTGTAATACCTCCCTCAAAATCTTATAAAATATGCACTATTCACTTTTTAGTGTATTACAAATTGCAACATTTTCTGTACTACGAAGCTCATTAGCTTGGTTGTGGAAATTCGTTAATTTTCTTGCTTTCTGGCCCAACAATGAACCATTCCTCCATTTTAATTAATTGGTACAAATACTAAAATCGGCAAAACATAAATAATTCTGCAAAATTCATGTATCTTCAAGTGAGCATGCACCTGTTCAGTTTTATATTGCACCAGCGCAATACTTGTCTTACAATTAGAGAATGGTATAAGTTTCTTATAGTATATTCATTAAGATTTTCCCATTCATCGCCTATCGCTTCCCAAAACTAATTTACTTATTTTAGCCTGAAATCCGCTTTGCGAAGTTTTTTCTCCATCTGTTGCTGGATCACTACGTTTTCAAGGACGCGCTACAACATGAATCACCCTGTGTTTCTGTGCATCAGCTGTTTCATCCACCATTACGCAAATTTTCTTATTTTTCAACTCGTCTACTATACCGTGTTTTACTGTACCCTGCAAATATGGTAAATTGTATCGCAATTGTCTATTGGTTAGTAGTTTACACGAGGGACATATTTATTCCAAAAAAGACGAAAGTATTCATTGTCTATTAGGTGTTGTGGGATGTTGCACACACCTAGCATAAAAATAAAATCATACAGAAATTTCCAGTACGATATATTGTTGCTTAAATTCTGTACATGACTACAGTGAAATGTATCGCGGCCTATCAACCGTATATTGCAAATTTTGCACTGAATGATAGTACCTGTATATTCCAACCAAGGGAAACAGCTAATATATTTATTCACATGCAATCCTAAACGTAAACCTCGCTTACGACGATCCATGTTTTAAAAGACACACACCGATAAACCGAATAATTATCGAACTACCGTTCACTTCCACGCCTATCGAATGACTAAACTCTCCACTGGCTTCGCATCGACCTAAATCCCCTCTCGGCGGCTCTGCCACAGCACGCGTTTGTTGAACCTTAGAGACGAAGTATGAAAGGTAAAAATGAAACAATGGTCCAGATCTCACAAAATTCTATGAAAGGATTAGGTGACCGGTTTCCTGTTGAGCCAACACACCATCAGGCCAGCTATAAGGATATCCAACAAGAGAAACATTACAAAAACGAAAGAAACATAACGCGAATGATTAATGTTAGAATCTAGTGAAAGAAGTTGATCAAAAAAATCCATGACTTTAATTCTATGTTACAATATAAAATTATCTCTATTAATGTGGTTAAAAAAGTTGTTTTTTTTTAATAATTAATGAGTAGATATCAATATTGTATATATTTATCACTTTTTTGTGTTTTTCATTACCATAATTCACCATATAATTCAAAAAGCGTATAGTTAAAATTAGTGCACGTGATCAATGGTAATAAAAATTTTTTTTTTTGTATTTCTACTTACAATTAGATGTAAACAGTTGGGGATTGTGTCAAAATTTAAAATTAATATGTATAATTGTGGGAACTATTGCCAAGCAACAAACGTATTTCACCTCTGTAATGGTCATTTAGGTTAAGGAAAAATTGTAAAAATTAAATTGTAAAATGGGGACATACACACATAAGATTAAAAGATTAATCGATTATAATAAAATTGGTAGAACAAAATGTGAAGTTTTTTATTATATAAAAAAAATAAATTTGACTAATAACTAGAGAGGCATCTATGATCCGTGATGCGAACTAACAATGAAAAATTGTGGAAACCTATCTTATTTTCAAACCATATAAGACAGAAATTACTCACCTAAAGAGATTAGTTCTCAAAAAAACTTTCGAGAACTAATCTCGTTAGAGGTATATAATAGAGATAATCTTATATTGTAACAGAGTTTGTAATGTTTCTTTTGTTGGATATCCTTGTAACTGGCCTAATGAAGAGTTGGTTCAACACGAAACCGGTGTAATAGAATTTTGTGAGATCTGGACCATTCTTTCATTTCTACCTTTCACATTAATTTTAGTTTCTTTCGGCAATCTTATAGCAACTTTACTGATATGTATTGGTGAATTATTATGTTGGAAAATAAAGTTATTACATAGTGGGAAATTGTAGATGAACCCGATAATGCAGTTCTGTTGGTTGTCCTACGCAAAAACAAACTTCCAGTCCACCAGCGTTGATGCAAGCCTATATACTGACAAAAAGTCTTATAAGTTCTCTTAATTAATTAATATATTACAAGCAGAAATTTTGTTAAATTCTACCTCCGTTAATGTTTTCACATTAAGAACTTTGTTGCCCACACAACATTTTGTTACTTTTCTGTAACTATAGAAAAACATTATTCTACAAATTCAGTACTAGAAATCGAGTACTACAGTTAATTGATAAACAAAACCTGTAACACATTCCCGTATCAAGAAACCAGGTATTTTTTCGTTACCACATATCATGTCCGCTTTTAGTCAGCAAATACTCCTTAAGATTTCACCTTGTGTTGTATGGCCAACAGTAAACGAGAAATTATATAAAAACTGTAGAGGGATAGTACTTGCAGTATAAAGTTTCGAAAATTCATCAGCAAAAGTTTTTACGATTTTTTGCGAGTGAGATATTTTTTATTGATCAAAAAACATGTGACCTGGTATTTCACTTTGTCTTTTATTGTTGGTAACGAATGCCCAGAACGATTTAGGGTTAATCCGCATGATTTTATATGAAATTTTGACGCACCCTGTATACTTTCCTCGAGTAGAACTAGAATACAGCATCCTTAAGCCTGTACCACCACGTTCATCGATTTCCTTGCCCCATTTCGAGGTCAACTCATGGAAGATGCTCCCTTCCATGCTACTTACATCATCGTTATCCCGTAAAGCTCCACCCTTCGCAGGAGAACCTAGAAAGCGCTTCTGAAACGGCAAGCCCGGTCCTAGTAGTAATAATCCCATTCAGTCAGTCGCTTTGCGGATGGCACGCGGTATTTCATGCGTGTGTGTATCGGGAAACTAACGGGCATTTAAATGGTGACATACGCGTTGTTCATCGTTTGTTTTTCGCGATCTAGTGCGATCTGTTTGTGCATAAACGAAATTACGTTGGATTTTTGTAGATTTTGTTCGGTGGGCAAATGTGTACACCGGATGAATTGAAGGTAGATGATTTCTTTTTGGATTTCATTTAGATTTTTATGTTCAAGAATGATACAAGAGGAGATTATTTGATGTTTTTGTTTTTATTTTGGGAGATATTGAGGTGACCGTTGGAAATAACCGTCAAAAATTTATAAATACGTTTCGTCTGTTTTCTCTGATAGCCCACTACGATATTCTTTTAATTACTATATACAGTGGCATTTCGAATATTTTGAAATGTAAATGAATCATTCTTAATTTTAGACTATTTTTTTCGTTTTAAACGACGCTCGTAAAAAAATTATGCGATTTCCTGTATTGTTTATAATATACTTTATTTACTTTTCGTGACATTTCGTTTATACAGTTTGTACTGGTTTTTTTTTACAATTTACGAATTTACTTCCTCAGCTAGATTGTTTATTTATTATACTGCGGATTTTTGTTAAGAAATTTTATTGGGTTTTTAATTTAATTTAAAACAAACTGATTGTTATCAATGCTTATTGGAATTAGTGTCTTCAAGAAAATTATTTGTATTTTATTTATAACCCCAGCAATAATTGCAAATATCATCTCCTTATTGAATATAATTTTATACATCTACAATAAAACAGATCTCGTCTGGAATATTTCTGATATAATTTCTTAATCTGGTATGAAATGCAAAGCTAACGACCTTCACGGTCAACTACAGCAGCACAGCTTCGTAGAATGCGAGAATTTGATAAGACGACTTTAAAAAATTAATCTTATTTGTTGTCTAGCAAGCTATGCAAGTATGGAAATATACGCGTTAAGTGTCTTCAAGAGATGTTACAGATGTACTTAATGTACTAATAAAGTGCTTATTGGAATAATATATGTTGTTGGATAATTGCTTCAGATTCTAAACCTAAGATTCTGCGTCTGCACAATGTTATATTAAAAAACAGACGTGTTACTTTCTTTTTAGATGTAGTAAGATGGCCTATTCTTTGACTTTTTTAGAAAATAATGTGAAATGTAATTCAAACCAAATGTAACACGCTAGAGTACTAAAAAATAAGCAAATATTTCACGTAAAACCCTTAAGATCAGTTGAAAAAAATGTAAATTCAAAAGTAAATTGATTAATTTAATTATAAATATTGATATTAATTGAGGAGCTACTACAAGATTTGATGTTTAATAGCTGGAATTGTTGAAATAAGAAAAACAGGGATTGAAACTTCGCATTCTAAGATTTTATTGGAAATTTTAATCTTGTTCTCAATTGAGTCTTCAATGATCCTTCGGCTACAGTCGAAGATTTCCAACCACAATGGTGCTTACGACTGCAAATGTACTGCAAACTCCTGCATTTGTTTACGAAGCTCATGCCCTTCCTACATACAGTGACCAATGTAAACTCCAGAAAGCAATTTCAAATATTCTGCATAAAAATAGATCAATTTCATTAATTCTGACTACTCGATTAACGCATTTTCTTTAAATTGCCAATATTAAAATAGCTTGTAAAATATCTTACTAACGCTTACAAGCGAACACCAGCAACCCATAGACTAAAAGAGTACCTTGGTACAAGAATAACACATTTTTTAGCGACCGAATCGCACAATTTTTAAATGTTTGTAAATATCTCGGAAACTATAACATATAAATTTCTTTTCAGAATATAATTTGAAGTGTATTGCATAGCCTCAAGGATGATGTAAACTATTTTTGAAAAAATATAAAGGGGTAACCGCCCCCCACCCCACAATATATTATCTTATCGATAATAATTCGCATTATCCTTGAGACTATGTAATCTACTTCAAATTAAGTTCTAAAAAAAATTATATCTGTTTCAGTTTCCGAGATATTTACAAAATTTAAAAGTCGTGCAGATTTTTGGATGGAATTGTTGCCAGAAATCAGGCAATTAAGCCGCTAAAAAATTGTATTGTTTTTATACCAAGAAACTCTTTCAGTCTCCAGAGTTTCATCCAAATCTAAATTTTCGGGTAGTCGGTGTTCCCTTGCTATAGTGAATGAAAGTATTTTCACAGATTCGTCATTAAATAAGTTTCATCGTCTGTAACCGTTTTAACTTGATTTATTTGATCTTTTGTTAAAACTGGTAACTTTTTTGGGAGATGACCGTTTCCTGAAATACGGAAGGAACTAACTTACTAAACTTTTTTATCTCCACATATTCCTTAATATTGAGTGCTTATTTTATCGTAGAGTATATTAAGTACAATGTAGAGTCATTTATTTTCTTTGAATTCACGTCCAAATATGCTGGAAGTGCACTTTCAGATATTCTCCTCTTCCAATTGTTTTCTTCTACTGCGACGCTTAATCAAATGATTCATTGCATTGATTCATATAATTTGCACAAAGAACTATTTCAAATTTACAATACAAAATTAATCCGCAAATCAATACAGAAAACATATTTAGACTTGCACCAATAAGTTCCTAACGAAACACAAAAATAGGCCCTCGGTATTTATAGGTCAATCGTATACATCCAGCGTGGAATAACCTTTGTATGAACATGCGTGGAGATATTTTTAAAAAATTCCCGATTTGTAATATGTAGTAAGCTGGTAGTAGTGAAATCATCTTGTGGGATCCAAATTTAGACGCCGAAGAAACAGCGTGTTAAAATAATCTCTTCTGAGTAGGTTAATTTTAAAATCAATGTTTGTGTACAATGTAGAGTTTTGAAACTATCTATGGGGACCTGTGTGCTAGAAAAAAATTGGCTTCTTTATGTTAAGTGTTCATGGAACTATATTGAAAAAGTGTATGGAGTTTTGCTCTATTATGTATATTCAAGAGCCTTTTTAATGGATTAGAATTTTGAAATATTCTGCATTATTTTATGATTTTTTTTTTACAAAGTTCTTAATCACCCAAATATGTACATAAAAATGCGTCTACAGAAATTCTTTCTACCTCTATCAAATTGTTAAAAGCAGCACCTAAGGAGGATGTGTGAATATAGCTATATCAATGAATCAAATTGACATGGAATAAATCAGGTGTAGCCATGGAAGCTTCCATTAGAATCTTTTCGGATTTTGACTAAAAATATACTCTCTCTCTATCTTTACAATCAAATTCCTTCAATTAGCCACATTTTTTACTTACGCAAAAACTTTCAAATTATTCAACCATACCAAAAGAAAACAATTCTAACTTTATAACAAAAATATCTCCAAAATCTGTACAACTCTGCGATTTGAATCGATGGAATCGTCATATTTCACTGGAATAACCCTAGAGAGCGTCGGCTATAATCAATTTTAAGAATGAAAGTGATTAAAACAAAAGCGCTCGGCGCTAGCTGAAACAATAAAAGCCGTTTCAGTCGCGTGCGATTTCCATTTTCGAATTTCCAAATAGAACGTATGTGATTGTAATTTCGTGGAGGTCGCAAATTCAAGGTTATTACTAGGGAGATGATGTAGGTAGCAGTTGGAGAAGGTTCTGGGGCGGTTTCTAACTATTTCGCAATTAAATTGATTGCAAGGGGTGTTAAGGTATGCGCCGGGGTAATTGCAGAAGTGGCGGTTGCTTTATGACTTTATTAATGAAGATATTAGAAACGTTCTGCGGGAGAGAGTCACGTGATAATATTTTTGGCGAAATAAAATTAGTAAGGTAAAGTTGTTAGTCCGTAAGTTTTGGAGTGGTGGTAGGTCGGTTAAATTTAATGACTCGGAAACAGAATTAGTTGGAATTTTACTCTTTATGAGCTAAATCAATTCCAACAAGGTATAATGTAACTTCATAACAACTAGTGAAATTTTGCAAATATCCAGGATAAGACACAGCTTCACGGTATGGCTTAGCTGGCAAGCTAGCGAGCGGCAAGAACATTTTTTCATGCACGTTAGTTCTAATGGAAATGGTCTTTCATACTCAGATCGTCTCCTGAGCATACACTTGTTTCGTTTCGAGATTTTTGAATTTAGAGCGATTATAATTCTTGGTCTGCAGACAATTTTAGAAATGTCCCTTAATGATTTCCTATCATCTTTGAATGCAATGATATTTTTTTTTGTGTCATACGAAATTTGACTTCTCCTAGCATTGCTTTTTACAGCAATTTATCGCTGAAAATGGCTTAAGTTTTAGTATTATTAATGTTATATGGCAATTACGAGGATGGCATGACAAATACATGTGTTAAGGAAGACAACGTAATTGTTTTGCATTTAGCAAATTTATTTGTTGGCGTAATCTCCTTGTAGCTCTATACACTTAGTATGGCGATGTTTTAACTCTCTTAAATCATCCAAATAATAGGATTTGTCGAACTCTGCAAAATAGGTCTCTGTTTCGGCAATGATCTCTTTACTTGACGTGAACCGCTTTCCGCCAAGCCATTTTTTTCAAGTTTGGGAAAAGATAGAAGCCATAGCGGGGCAATTCTGGCTTATATGGTGGATGGGGCACCAATTTGTACCGTAACTGGACTAGTTTTACTATCGCAATTACCGATAAGTGGACTGGAGCGTTATCATGGTGGTAGAGAATAATTTTCTTCGATAGGTCCTTCCCTTTTCCAAATAATCAATTAAAATTGATTATGCCTTGCCAATCCCAAAAAATCGTTGCAATAACTTTGCCGGCTGATGGAATCGTCTTCGCCTTTTTTGGTGCACGCTGGCCGGGAGAAACTCGTTTTGCCGATTGACCTTTGATTTCTGGCATGTAGTGATGTATCCATGTCTCGTCCACAGTCACATAACGCCGCAGAAACTCTCTCGTATTGCACTTAAACATGCCCAAACGTTGCTTTGAAGTTATCACGCGATTCCGTTTTTGATCAATCGTCAGCAAACGCGGCACCCATCTCGCCGATAGCTTTCTCATACTCAATTTTTTTGCGAAGGATATTTTGCACACATTCAATTGAGATGTTTACTATATTAGCAATCTCCGACGGGCCTCTAACACGATATCATGAACTTTATTGATTATATCGTTCGTAGTCACTTCAATTCGACGACCTGGCCGCTACTCATTAATGACGGATATTCGGCCACGCTTAAATTCGTTAATCCAGTATCTGATGGTAGTCATCGATAGTACATGGTTCTTATAATCTGCATCCAACATGTCTTTGATTTCTACACACGTCCTCCCATCCCAAAAATGAAATCGAATCATTGACCGGTATTGTTCTTTTTCCATGCCTCCACAAATAAACTTGCGCACTTTCAACAGTTCTCAAAACAACATTAGTCGATGAATCTCTTCGAAATTTTGACAGACGTCGATTAAAGAATAGTACTCGGAGTCGATAATGCAGATTTTGACATAAAGCACCATATGTTTTCAAATATGGGTACTTCCAGCTTTTTTGAAAATATTAGCTTTTGCTAATATTTTTCTATTTACTATGTTTCACCAAGTGCTGACCAAAAAACCCATTGAATTTATTGCGATTTAATTAAAGTTTGCAATAGTGTATGTAGACTTTTGTGAATTACTGCAGTTAATTTCATATTAACGTTGTACCATAGTTAAGCATTTACCTAAAAAAGGTTAAACTAACACCGTACTGGTGGTATGTGTTATTATTAACGCTGGCCACGAGCGGTACCGCGCATCGGCGTAGAATCAGTTCGGACCGAGAGGAAAGGTAGTATTACTTCGTCTGCGGAGCAGTACGGACATTTTCGCTGCCGGTCATTTGCGCAATTGTTTATCTGTCCCTGTTTAGCCGTACTAGTTTTGCCGAAACAACAGTTGAAACATATCTAATGTTGCAAATATTTAACAGACATTATTCACTTTGTGATTTCATGGAGGACTCTTAAAACGGTAAGTGTTTGAGCACGTGTTATTTAATTTTTATTTAAAAGATGAGCGAAATTATTTGCGACAGCAAACATCTCTATTAGCAGAATAACTAGTGGAACGCGAGGCCTGGTCGACCCTACGCTACTGCGCGGTACCGCTCGTGGCCAGCTTTAGTTATTATCGTTTAATGTCGTCCATCATATTATCCTAACTTTTTATTGCATACATTAATCTACATGGTACAATTTACAAGACCAGTTGAGTTAAATTTTAAGCTTTCATGTAATAAATTGCTATTTTTATGGCTTTTCATATTTCTTAGTTTAGCAGCAAACTTTACATTCCAATAAAATATTTTTGGCTTAAATATAAAATTTGGCAACTAAAGTGAACATCAACAAATGCGCATTAAAAATACTGCAGTCATCCATTATTTTAAACCACGTACTCGGACTAAACATTCGTGTATTTTTATGATTTCCTTTTACCATAAAGACCATAATAGTAGCAAAGTACAATAAAATCCACAAAACTATTTCATAGGATTCTAACATATGTAAAAGCTGAATAATTTTTAGTACCATGCTTGTATGTACTTCTCAGTGCCTATACTGCGTTATACCACGACATGACTGTAAGTGCAAAAGTATTAATGTCAATGATCTAGCACTACAAAGCGGATATTCTAAAACATGAAACGTCCAATTCGGAAGTGGTAGGCTGTTTTGTTTTATACGGTGGACGACAATTATTCCCTTGCTTACTGGAAGAATGCCAGAACACACTGGGAGTATATGTATGTACATAAGTACACTATTATGGTAGAGTAGCGGTGCAATTTTACATTTCCTGTACTGTTTAAATATGAACAGAGTTCTTGGTTCTTATCTCTTATCAAGCAATAACCGAGTTTCCTGTGTTTTAAAAATCGAAATCGCACTACACTATAAGAAATTACAGTCAAATTCTGGATTATAATATTCTAGTTTAATGTATGATTATATACAGCAGTATACGTTACATTCAATTTGGCATTTCATTCTTGTAACGGAATTCCGTTGTCTGACACGTTCTATTTCCTGAAACGTAATTCGATAATCCTATGATTAGAAAGAAACAAAAGACCACTACGGTTACCTTAACAATGTTGTATCGGGAGTTATTTATAACGTTACTTTTTGGAGTGTATCAAAAGGAAATCCCATACAAACATTCCGTGTTAAGATACAGTGTGTTATTGGTTTTGATAGTCGAACTCTCAAAGACACTTTTAATCATCTGCATGATATCCATCCAGTGACCTGTTTGTTAATAAGAAAACGCCCATGGCCCTATGTTCTTCTCTTTGCATTCTTTAATTCCTCAAACTCTCAAATAGGACAATGATTCCCGGGACCGCAACTCTCAGAGTAAGGCAAGGGTTCCAAGCTTTATCAGTCCGTAGGTTTAGTATTTTATCCCGGCGCCTATTTTCAAAATATGTGTATAATGATATAAAGTAGGCATAGAAATGAAAACAACTCTTAAGATAAACCTCCCAATGTGAAGCTCACACTTATTAAAATTGAATCACAAGAACTATCAAACTAAAATATAAAAATACAAAAAAATATGAAATAAATGGTGAAAACCTTCAACGACAAGTAAGCTAATGTGACAGGTGAGCTTACTGATCGCCACACATTTTTTCAAAACGCGGAATAAAGTTTGACACTGCCACTCTCATTTCTCGCTCCATATCGATTTTTGAGCGATATTTGCTTTTTATTACAGCTACAGCTGAAAATCTGGCTTCGCATAAATAGGTTGTCGCAAAGGAAGTGAGAATCCTTACAGCTTTTAAGTTGGATATTTATTTTTGATTGATATTCAAAACTCCACTAAATCGGAAGAAGCAAATTTTGTTTTCAGGCTGTTGTCGCAAGAGAGTTCAATTAGACTCTCTTCTTCCTGCAAAGTGAATTCTGGCGGAGCTTGAGCACGGAAATGATTCTAGATCTACGCAAATTTCTCGACATTGTCTTCCTCAAAGTATTTTGCAAACCAGTCAGTGAGCTTTGAGAGGTGTTCCTTGAAAACGGACAAGTCTTGTTAAATAACGACTTTATTACAGGCCACGTATTTGCGCAATTCAGGGAACCAATGTTGACCGCCATCCTCATTGATTTGCTTTATCCACAACTGCAGCTTTTTCCTAAACGCCGCAACCTTCTCCAAAAGTTTCAAAATGTGCATGTTATTGCCTTGCAGAGACAGATTGGAGGCATTCAGCTTGTCAAGTACGTCGCACAAATACGCTAGTTTCAACAAAAAGTTGGATTCTGCAAAGTAAGTATGGCAGGGTCGCGTGTTCAGCTCCCGTCTATGCATAGCTTTTTGAAAAATCTGGCTTTCAGTGGCCTAGTTTTAATGTAGTTTGCTACGTCTACGACACGTTCTAATACGAAGTTCGATTGAAAGCTCATTGACTTTGGTGTTTCCCTATGGATGATGCAATGGATCCACATAGCCTGCGGTGCTTTGCTACGAATAAGCGCCTGCAATCCTCCATAGCGACCAGACATGGATCGAGCTCCATCAGTACACATACCGATGCACTTTTCCCAATCCAAATCATTTTCGATTATAAACTTGTCAAGCATTTATAATAAGTCTTGAGCCTTTGCGCTTCCAATGATGCTTTTGCAGAACAGAAAGTCTTCAACGATAATATTATCATCCAGGAAGCGTACATAACAAATAAGGTGTGCGTCTTTGTTATTGCTAGTAGCTTCATCAAGTTGCAGACCAAATTCCGTACCTTTCACTTTCTCTATTAATCGATCATTGAGATCCATAACTATATGATGGATTCTTCAACTAACAGTGTTGTTGGACAAAGGTACATTTGAAATTAATTTTCCCGCCGATTCTCCCAGCATAATATTAACCGTGACAAGAGCAGCCGGTACAATAAGCTCTTCTGCGATGGTGTGATGTTTTGTGCACTTCGCCACTCTGTAAAAGATGCTAACAATCCGTTGCTTGGTACTGAGGCTTGTTTAGTAAACATACTTTTTTGTTTTTGTAAATCTTGCAACTTGCTACTAAAGAATTCACGAAATTTTTCAACCATATTAGAGTGATTGGTCTCGAGATGTCGCTTTAGCTTACTTGGGTGCATACACTCGGCCGCTAGAACTTTTAAACAGAGCACACACTACAGTCTCTCTTCATTGTTTACTTCTACTGAAGTAAAGCCAAAATTCAAGTGGTTATCATCGAATTTACGATATTTCCGTTTCTTTGTTACCCCACCATTTGTCGATGCTTGATCACTCTTGAACCGCCGATTTGCTAATATAATAAAAATCTTTCCATTTTCCTACGGCTTTACGAAAACACAAAGCGACACGCTGAAACAAAGCGGGCGCTCCTCTGGAAGCGGTAGTCTGCATGGGAAGCAAATGTTGTGCTGCCACAACAATGTAAAGCCTCACCAAAGTAAGAATTTTGTATCTTTTAAACCAGAATTTACGAAAATCTCTACATTTTAAATCGAAAATACTACGAATACACGATTTTTGCACTCTAAATACTCCTGGAGCACCCACAGATATTCCATAAAACATTACACCATATCGCAGCCTAGAATTAACATAGGCGTAGCACGCATTAAGACCTAGCAGTTATGCTGACAGTACTGGACATTGTGCATAAAGCATAATTGAAAGAAGATAAGTTTGAAGCTAAGTTATTAATGTGCATTTTTCAATTCAGCTGTGTACTTTACACCTTCCTTTGTTTCTAAATACTTACCTCCATATTCAAAACCAATAAGCTTCTTTTTAAAATACAGCGAATTGCATAACAACAGTTTTTTCAATATTAGGAGTTAAATTATTGCTAGAAAACCAATTATCGTAGCTCACAAGTGCTGTTCTTATGTTTCTAATAATTGCAGCTTTCTCCGATCTTACTATTACCGAGGTATCGTCAGCAAATAAAACTGTTTAGTTGTTTTAGTTATTTGAGCTAGGTCATTAATACAATACAGAACCCTGGGAACACCCCACGTTGTATTGTTAACCACTCGGAAGATTCTTAGTCCACGACACATTGCTGTCTAAAACTGAGATAAGACTTTATTAGCTCTAGTGCTAAGCCTCTTATTCCTAGGACATTTAATTTCTTCTAATTAAGTTGTTTCTTCAATTTCATTGTCGTTGATGTATATCCTAACGTTTCTTGAAATTTTTTGTGGCATTGAAAAATTAATATATTTTGTTTTATCTTGGTTTAAGTAAAGTTTGTTGGGGGTGAACCACAAAATGTATATCATGCATAAGTACATCTGCCTTGTTCTCGAGTTCATCATCTGCATAAGTAATAACGAAACAATCGGAGAGAAACTGTATGCTGTCGTTGAGAAAAAGATTGGACTCAGGGTCGAGTGTTTTGGCACTCCAATATTTATTGGTAGGATGGAAGACTTGTAGTTGTGTATCCAGGCATAGCCATTATATATAATCTCACTCTGTAAAATACACTTGAGCTTCTGAATATATACAATTCGCTTTCTAACTCACATGGAGAAGTTCCCGGGTATTAAATTCAGATTTTAATGAAACTTCTTGAAAATGTAGAGCATACTACGAGAGTAGATTGAAAAGTCTGGAATGACAATGAAAACAAAATAAATCGGATTCAAGTTTTATGTTATTTTTTAATATAATCCCCTTGAAGCTAAACACACATGGTCCAACGTTTTTCTAGCTTCTCGATTCCCTCCCGGAAGTGACTTTCTGTGAAGTTCCCAAAATAGTTTTGAGTTTCAGGAACAGGTGGAAGTCCGACGGAACGAAATCAGGCGAATACGGCGGATGCAGAAGGATTTCAAACTTCAATTCTGTCAATTTTTGCTGAGCGATTGCAGTTGAATGAGCGGGCGCATTGTCGTGGTGAAACAACCCTTTTTTTTACCATTCCTGGGCGTTTTTCCTGAATTGCTGCTTTCAGTTTGTCCAAAAGTGTTATGTAATATTGGCCAGTAACAGTTTTTCCTTTTTCAAGATAATCAATTAGCAAAATTCCTTTTGCGTCCCTATAAACCGATCCCATCAACTTTGCAGCCGAATGAATGGTCTTTGCCTTCTTCGGAACCAATTCACCGCGTTCAATCCACTATTTTGATTGCATTTTTGTTTCTGGTGTGTAGTGATGAATCCAGGTTTCATTCATGGTCACGGATCGTCTCTTGAAATCCATTGGATTCATCGTAAACACTTCCAAATAATCAGCTGAGGTTCGAGCTCGAATGCGTTTTTGCTCCGAATTGAGTAAATGCGACACCCATCTTGCAGAAAGCTTTTTTTAACCCAATTCATTATGTAAAATATGAACTACTCGTTCATAGGAGATGCTCACGGCTTCCTCAATTTCACGCACTTTTCGGCGATCTGCCAAAACCATGTCACGGATTCTATCCACAATTTCTGGCGTGGCAGCCGTTTTCGCACGTCCTGAACGTGGTTCATCGCTTGAATTCCGAAACCCATAAATTCACGGTGCAAAATGAAGGTGATGAATCCCCAAGAAGGGCATCTAACCTTGATTTGATTTCCGTTGCGGTTTTCCCTTCCAAATAAAAAAAAATTGATAACCGCTCGTTCATTCACTTCATTTTTATCTATAATTGAAAACACAAAAAGGTACTTCACTTCAATGCTTGCCAAAACCAGACTATTTGACAGATCGATTTGACATTTGCAATCAATTGATATGAAAGAGTTGCCAACACAACGACATTAAGTATTTACCCCCTAGCAGCGATTCCGGAAACTTGTCAATCTACTGTCGCAAAGTATGCACATTTTTTATCTGCCGAATCTCACCTTGAAAGTTGGCGGATATACGGTTTTTCAATATAACTTCAGAACGAAGAAAGAATGGAGGGATAAATGCCATATTTAAGGGTTTTTAGAGTATCTGGTCAACGTATATACGGGCTGACCTAACTCTTACGCGTTGATCTTTTTGTAACAATAAGAAAAAATGTTTTAAGTAAAAGTTGTTTGTTTTTTCATTCTTTTTAAAACCGTATAGGCTTTTACGATATATCTTTAGGTGTCCCTAAAGTAAATATCACCATATTCTAAGCTAAAGCCAAAAAACGTCCAACATGTATTTCTATAGTGACGAATAATAATAAAATATTCACGCAAATCAAGGTAAAAGACTTTATAAACATAAATTTCTTTAAACAAATTTTCCCTTTTGAAAAACTACGAAAATAAGTATTATGTATAATATAATGTGTATAATGTTCACGCCATTTATTATTAATAAAAGTATGAAGATGTCAGAAACTTAAAATAAAATAGTATTAGGATATACATATATACATAAATTGAAAATCTTTAAAAATGAAATAAACTTAGTTTATAATTTGCATAAAGTTGACCTCACCATATGAAAAACACTCTCAAGCACAACAGCACTGAAGGTGTCGCGATATTTTCTTTAAGAGCGCCTGTATATTGTAAAACTCAATGTGGTTTTAAACAGAATTAAAAGACAAACAACTTTTACTTAAAACATTTTTTCCTATTAAAAAAAAAGATGGAACGCGTAAGAGTTAGGCTTACAAGTGACAAACTGTATATATGTTAATCACGTATTATAAAAGACCCTTAACTATGGTACAACTTTTGCATTTATCCCTTCCTTCTAGCTTTCCGCAGTTATGTATATTGAAAAAATCGAAAGTCCACCAATTTTCAAAGGGGTGTTTCCCCTATTCAAGATGAGTTTCGGCGGATAATAAAAATTGTTATGAGCATGCATCAGTATGCTCTATATTTTCACAAAGTTTCATTAAAATCTGAATTTTACTCCTTGTTAGACAACTTTTTTTTCCACGTGCTAAAATAGTATAGTTCTAAATCGAACGTTTCTAATGTAAGCAGTATTACTAACTTGTATATTTTAATAGGATATAGATAGAACACGACCCCTATTTTGAATAGTATCATGGTTTGTGACTCGAATATACATTTATAAAACCACGTACATCTGCTTGAGGAAGAGTTTATCTTATTGTTCTTGAAATAGAACCCGAAAGAAACTCCAGCATTCATATTATTTTTAAATTTGTAGTAAATGAGTGCAAATGTGGTAATGGGATTCGATGCATTTGAATTTGGTGTACAAAATTTAAAAAATAATATACGTTTCTATTCACGTTTGTGTTATTTGAAATGGAAGTATCTATGTAGTTTATTTGATAAAAACAAAGTGAACGGATCTTTTTAAGTGCAAAATACCAAAACTCTACTCCACTAACTATAAATATAAAGTCTTGTAAAATACCATAAAGGAACTACAAATATGTGCTTTAAAGGCAAGGTTGGTAGAATGTACATATATATTTTAAAGGTGGCCTGAATTCAAAATATAATTTAGCGCATGCGTGCCAAAATGACGTCATTGGTTACCACCAATTATATTCTACTGAATATAGAACATTGGAGATCCATAGATTTAAACGTTGTTACGAACAAATATAAACGTATTTACTTGATTTTGAAAATTAAAAGTTTCTCAATGACTTTAGTACAATTCTCAGTGAATGAATACCTTACTGTTATAAAATTGTATAATACGTAAAATCAGCTGCTATTCCTTGTTTTCGAGACAGTTGTCAAGGCAATATGCACTGTGTATGTAAAGGTTGCGCTTATTATGAACTGTTGAAATTGAATATTAATCCTTGTGATGATGCTGAATTGTTTCAAAACAGAAAAGGGTATTTTTCCCTTCACGTACAAATAGTGTGTACTACGAATTTAAAAATAATAAATGTTAAAACGATGGACAGGATCTACGTATGATTGTACCAAGTGAGCCAAAATGATTGAAGATCATTTAAATTTCCCGCATTTTTGTTAAGGGAATAATGTTGGTGCGCCTTATAAATAAACAGTCACAGAGTTTCGTCTTGTCAATAGCGTACCAAGAATTAAGTAATGGGTATTTTAAGCAGGATGGTGCAACTGCACATACTTCTTACGAAACGTTGACGTATTTAGAAGAGTTTTATGGGAATAGATTAATTAGCAATGGAATTTGGCTAGCACGTTCATCTGATCTAACCCCATTAGATTTCTCTTTATTCCCATATTTGAAGAACACCGTTTTTCATAATCGCCCACATACTCTGGATGAACTTAAAAAAGTGATTCAACAAGAAATTAATAATATAACAGTGCAAACCCTCAAACGAGTATTTGAAAATATGCGGAGAAGAATACAAATATTCTTACAAAATAATGGCAGACATTTTGAATATTCATTGTAAAGTAAAATATGAAATTTATATTTTGTTATGTATTTACTATATATTTAATAGAAATTTGCATTTAATCTTCTAAATCTTATACGCTGATTGCAATAAGCATTACTGTGCCTTTGTGTTAGTGACAGACAAATATATTGACAAATAGAGAAATCGTACTATATTTGAATCTTTAAAGAATTCCAATACCTATTACTCGGTTATTACATTTACTCTAATTTTATTAATCATTAAAATTGAATATGTAGATTATATATTCAAGAATCGAATACTCCCACCATTAATTTATATTTTCACATTTTAAGATTAGTTGTAAAATTGTTAAGGTTTGCTCTCATATTGCCCTATGAAATAATCCATTGATATGCCACTGGCCACATCTCAAATAACAAATTGCAGTACTGACAATAGTAGAAATTGATACTTCTCTTTGCGGGAATTTCAAATGATCTTCAATCATTTTGGCTCACTTGGAACTATTTTCTATAACAGCAGACATTATGCTCAATTAGAGAATAACAACTATCTACAATGCATTTTACTAAATAAAAAGAAGAAACATTAGGAAAATACAATCAATAGTAATCACTATATAATAGAAGAAATCGGGAAACATTCTTGAACGAACTTCAACAGCAGTGGCAATTAATACCACAAAATATTTTGGATAATTTAGTCAATAGCATCCCACAACGCCTTCGTGCTGTTCTCACAAGTAAAGGAGGAAATACGAAATGTTAATTTTATTACGATATTTTTAAAATTTATTTTTTTGCAGTTATTTTATTATCGTAAACTTAGAAATGTCCCACATTAATGTAATCTAATCAAGTACATTTTAATTTATTATTATTAGCCTAAGATATTTTTAATAAAATTTTTGACAAGTATTAGTAACATTTATTGTAGTTTCATGTTCCAAGAACAATTTACTTAGATCTTGCCTATTCGATCCACTGAAACAATAAATACGACCGTTTTATTATTGTTAACTTGGAACTAACCAGTACTGTAGGTTTAAATTAGTTTAACAGAAGAAATTTAAATTATAGTGGCAACAACTAATACAACAAAGAAAACAGGCAAACTGCTTATTACGCTGAAGAATAAACTTCTAAACCATAGGGCTGTTGTCAGAAAGAATTAGTACAAGCAGCAATAAAAATATAATAATAGATAATTAATTAGTGTATACTTGGCACTTAAGGATATATCTGTCGAGGTATTGCATTGTATCTGTAGGCATTTAAAGAGATCAGTTTCTTCACTATATAATCAATCACATCACACCCAATGTGCTCACAACTTCTTCCATAAAAAAAAGAACAGCAGCCTACTTTTCCCTTTATTTCACAATTCTTCTTAATTTGTGGTTTTCAGCCGAATAAGAATTCTATGTTTCGTAAACACATGAATAATTTTATTGTCCACGTCTGGCAATTTTGTTTTTAAATACATTTCAGTTTTTGAACATAGACGCATTCTGTTACTTTTGATGCTTGCACCCATATATTCTATAAATGCATTATTTTATTTTCTTATGATGTTCTTCAACTCATCAGTAGGTTCGATTAAACCACCAAATGAAAGATGTCTTATCCACGATGGCGAAGAATAATTACGTACATTTTTCGATTGGAAAGTAAAGTTTCCTAAATGAGGACGGGTTAATATTTCTTTTAAGGCAATGCTTTCTTTAGATACCACTGATAACTTTTTCCTCTTGCTTTTCATTAATTTACAAACTTGAGTTGATAAGGATTTCATTTTACTTTTACTATGCTGTAGCTTTTTTTGTGCATTCCTTAGCTGCTTTCCCAAGTTAAGTTAATATTTTCTGTTTTTAAAATAAAAATTTGCTTTTCTAAATTTTCAATATATCCTGACGTTGGTACATTTTGATTATCTATTCCATAAGCAATAGCATCCGCTGGTGCAAATAATAATTTCAATGTATCATCAATATGCTCCCCAGTTTCGCTCTTTTGTTCAGGAGCTTGTTCTTGTACTGCTCTTTCTGAAGTTGGTTGTGAAATGTAAATTTTCAACTTAAGGGTGGGAACTGCTGTAGATTTTAAAAGTAATCTGGGAGTTTCATTTAAAATCCCTTGCAAAGCAATGTTCAGCGAAATGCAGTGAACAAATCCTTGCTGCATCAGGATTCACTATATCAGCCCTCTCGCATCTTGCTATCCATATTTTTCGCAAATTCTCATTTTTCGGAAATCGATAGTAAGCTATTTTTTGCCCTGAAAGTTTTGCATGATAAAACTTTAATTCACAATTTGCAACTGCACAACGTATAGGCATCTTTAAAAAAAAGAAATTAATATTACAAAATGTTACTGTCTTTCACGCAAGTGCCACAAACGAAATAAAACTTTTGCAAATAAAATATTCACTTATAATTAACCTGGGCAAATCTGCGGTAACAGCCAGAGGCGTGGCGAACGCATAAAAGTTTACACATAAAATAAAAGGTAGGAAATAAATTATAAAACGTGCTGAAACACTTACTGTTTTAAAAGTCTTCCGTGAAATCACAAACTGGGTAACATCTGTTAAATATTTGAATCATTACTCATTAGATATGTTTCCACAGCTGTTTCAGTCAAGTGAGTACGACGTGCGGAATAAATGTTTTTTAATGCCGAAAACGACCGTTCGACATCTAGCGGTGTTATATTTGCATATTTAAAATAATTTTTGAAACAACTTAATGCATCTTCACAAGCACCTTCACAAATTTGTCTTAATATAAGAAAATCAGAATCTTTCTCTAAAACACTTTCAAGTTTTCGTATTACACACCAATTTGTTTCGCCTTCTACAGCGCAGAATTGTGCGTGAACATCATTCACAATTTGAACAGAATCCACTAGCAACATCGAAACATTTTGTAATTTTTCTATTCCCTCCGCTAGTCCGAAGTAATTGTTGTGAATAGTTTGTAAATCTTTTTTAACTTGGCTATCTTGAAATATTTCCTGGCTTTTCTTGATTGCTGCAGCTTCTGTCGGATTGAATTTTAAAACTACCTTCTTTACTTGATCAAAATATTTGTTGTAGTAAAACGCAGCCTGCAACCATATTCCCCAACGTGTAACAATCGGCTGTGGTAGTTCAGGTAAATCAGGACACAGTTTGGGGTATGTTTCGGGGACTTTAGAAACATTGCCTTTGTATTAGCAATCAATGCATTTACTAGTGGAAAACATGTAGGAATCGTTTGTGCCGCAAGATTTAGAGTATGGATTTTACACGTTACATGTAAGAAGTTACCACTGTGTTCTTTAAGAGATCGGCCCAAAGAACGCATGTTTGCGGCACCATCACTCATAAACATTAAAAGTTGCTTAGTTGAAACTTCAAATTTGTTCAATGGGTTGTTTAAAATCTCATCGGCAGTACAATTTATAACTCTTTTGGAAGCAAGTAAGAAAGAGGATATGGCGGTCGATGTGGTTCCATTGTACGTACCATTACATTAACCACAGAATGTTTTTGACGATCTGTTGTTTCGTCCACACACAACCACAGTCCTTTATCTTTCAGTTCCGTTTTCATCTTTTTTCTATATGTTCACGAGCAAACGGCACTACATTTCGTATCGATGTCCGACTAGGTAATTTACAGTCCGCATATTTATTCCAGAAGGAGACAAATGCTTCTTTGTCTAGTAAACGAAACGATAGATTACATAAAATATGAGTAACACATAAATCAAATGTAAATTTTTCTTGGTCTCGTATGCCACTTTTTGCAGAAGAAAGCTGTTTGCTTTCGATGTGACGTTGACAATGGCTTCTGTATCAACACATTAAAGGCATTCTACAAACTAGACATTGAATTTTAGCGCCATCAAAAATTAAGTTCGGCATGTCCACTATAAAGTTTTTAACTGTGTCTGCCATTGATCGTTTTCGCGACGTACCTAACCGACATTTTTAAAGCAAACATAAGCGTACAATTACAAAATAAGTTACGACAGCCTACATATACACAGAACTACTCGCATACAGCATCGATTTAGTACTGACGTTGTGAACGCGTGAAATAAATAATCGCCGACTCCGCACCACATATCTACTACACTGACTGTTACCGCTGTTTGCCCAGACTACTTATAATTTCAATTTTCACTTATTATAAGTTAAAAATATATCTTATAGGACGAGCTTCCCCAGAGAGTTCTATATACAGGTATTGTAAAGCGAATACGTACAGCAAAAAATAGCGAGTCACCCGCTCCCTCTCAGCGATTGGAGATCACAAGTTAATCACGCCGTCGCGCCCTCTCCTGCTCACGTGTAAGTATGTACGCTCTTACTTGCTCGGACTAATGCCCACATTTTTTGCTGTACGTATTCGCTTTGCATGACCTGTATATTGTAACCAATGACGTCAAAATATGAGTCCTTCACTCCTCCGCCCACAAACTTTCGGTCAACTATTGCAAAAACTGCGTTGATGCACTGGCCACCTATGCCTACTAAACTGCATTACAATCGGAATATTTTAAGCCATTGATTGTTCTCTTTCATATCTCCTTTTTAAATAATATGTGATTTACACAAAAGTAAAGAGGTATATTATAAATAAACTGATATGGTATCAAAATTCATAGGTTTTTTTTATCAATTAACAGCTATTTGCTTGATACAAATTACAATTTTATTCTTAACTTTTAAAGGGACACATTTTCTAACATCTTTCTTTAACAATATAGGTGTGCGAAGAAACCTTAGCTGCCCATACCAACAGGTTAGCACAACTCAAAGAATTGGTAGCAGGAATTGCGGCTGCCGTAGGTCTGGACGAACATGCACTCTTTGGAAGTGAAGTGGAAGCTTTGGGTAGGCGACTGCAAGACGTTAAAGAGTCACTTACGACTCTAGCGGATGTCGCCGAGGCAAGAGCTAAGATCCGATTAGAAGCCAAGAATGGTCTTCAAGATACCAAGACTTATTTAAACACAGTTCAAAAAGTAAGTTGCAACTTTGTCAAGATTATCTTGTATGTGTTCTAATTTCTATCTAAATTTTTCTTTTCCAAACAGACCTTGAACGATATTACCTCAGATACAGATGCTGAAGAAAAACTACAAGTATTGAGAGAACACTTGCTGGCTCTAACCAAAGCAAAAGGAGAAATCGAGACTCTCAACGAGAAGACCATCGAAGTCACTGAATCTGTACAAACCGACATGTCTGTGATTGAAGTGTTAGAGTTATGGCAACAAATATTTAGAGAAACCTTCCAACAATACCATCGATTAAGCACTAGATTAATTAAAAATGAAGATAGTGTAGCAGCTTTGAAGTTATGGGAGGAATACCTAATTAACGTACAACAGTTCTTATCTGGTAACATCCCAGATGACTACCACAGTCTATCAGAACACCGCCATCTTTGTGAGGTTCATCAGAATCTCTTGACAACCCAGCAAAATGTTTTACTTCCAGCAGAAGCTTCGAAACTCATAGAATCTAACGTTATGGAGCAGTTTAATTCACTAACGAATTTCCATAACGAAACTTTGTCCAAGATCATCGATAGACATAATGAAGTTAGCGATAGATTAAAGGCATGGAGTACTTACCGCGAGGACCAGAATAAGTTACTAGCATGGCTAAAAGAGATGGAGGAAGACAGGGAAAGATTACAGTTAAGGTATGTCCATCTAAGGAGATTGCCAAAGGTTCTAATGCGCATCCAAACATTACTGAATCGCGTTCCAAATGGCGAAAACAATTTGAAACGATTAGAAGGCCAACAAAAGCAGTTACTGGAGTTCTGCGATGATGCCTTAGCTACTTCAATAAGGATGGAATACGCTGCTATTGCGCAAAGAGTGTCCAACTTACAAGCCGGTCTTGACACCTGGAAACAATACTTATTAAGAATCGAAGAGCTCCATAAAGACTACGAATCCAAAGTCAGCAATCTCCAAACTTATTACGACGAAGTTCAAAACACAATCAACTCCACAGCACACGAAGATCTAAAATCCAACAGTGCTGTGAATAATAAGCTCGAAAACCTGCAGAGGATGAGGCATAGGTTGAACGACACCAAAAAGGAATTAGAACAATTGGCTGTGATACAAGAAAAACTAAAAGAATGCGCTAGTAACTCAGATATGAAGACTATCAACCAGAGAATGTGGTTATTATGGCATCAACAAGGTGATCTCGATCACCAACTGCAAGTTTTATGTAATAAATTGGAGGAAAGGCGTGGTTTGAGAACTCTATTCGAGGCAAGACAATCTAGGTTTATAACGTGGACCAACGAATTGGAAAATAGATTGGAACAACAAAATCAAATGACTTTGTACGGTATCAAAGATCCTAATGAATTATTGAAGAAATTGGAAGTAGAATTCAACGCTGAGATCACTCTAAAGGAATCTGAATACAATTGGTTAATCCAAACAGGCACCGATCTTGTGCAAGCTTGTGGTGAAGAGTATAGCGACGTAGTGGCTAAAAATAATCTCGAAGCAAGAGTTATTCAAGTCAAAGATAGATGGGAATATCTAGATCAATTAGGAAAAGCTAGGGTGACTAGGATACATGACATGATGACCACAATATCGCAATTAGAGTTAAGGATAGCTGAAATTAAAGCGTGGCTAAGTCAAATCGAGCACCAAATACAAGCAGCGATCAATTTTGAAGACACTAATAAAGAAACTATCGATAGAAAGCTTCAAGAACACGATATTTTGAGGAAAGCTATTGAAAAAGAGAGCGGAAGCATTGGTGAGGTCTTGAATCTCTGTACTTTGCTTCTAAGTGATACGGATTCTTGGAAAGCTCAATTCACAACTGAGTACATAAGATCTTCAATACAGAATATTGAAAAGAGGTGGAAGAATGTTTGCGCGTTATCAGCTGAAAGGAAACGCAAGATCAAATCATGTTGGCAGCTCTTGCAAGAGATGTTGAAGCACTTGGGCGAAGAAAATTGGCTAAAAGAACAGGAAGAGAAGTTGGGACAGTTTAGGGATCAAATCCCGAAAGAGGATATTCCGGAAACGATCAGCAGAGTGGAAAGCATCAATAACGAGATAGAATCCAAGGGACCAATCTTTGAAATCCTCGAGCAATCCTACGCAAAACTGTTACAGACCAGCGGATTGGATGCCAAGAATATTCTCCAATTGATAAACAGGGTGAAAATACTCATTATCAGTTGGTTGGCCTTAAAATCTAAGCCATTAGAGATCCTCGAAAGATTACGCAGAGAATTATCAATATATACAGAATTTGTTACATGCCAAGGCTTAGCCGTGATTGGTTTGTCGAAACTGGACGGTAAACTAGTTGAATTAGAGCTGATAAAAGAAGACGAGTCACCTTCGAATAAGTTGGATGAGGTCCTAAAAATCGAGAATGAATTCAATAACTTAATTCCAACATTGGAGGAAGCGGATAAGTTAGGTTTGCTGGTGATGCAATCTAGTCAACACAGTGATATCGATAAGCTTCAAAAACAAATCGATGAATATCAAAACCTTTCGAAGACCGTTCAGAAGAAGATCAAAGACCTAAAATCCGAATTCCAACGTAAAAAGAAACAAAAGACAACCAGAAAAGAGGTGGATGAGTCCGTACAAGTCGAAACCTTAACATTTGAACAAGATTCAGCTGTTCAAGTCGATACCCTTCCTCTATTGGAACGTATGACCTCGATAAGTGCTAAAGACGCGTATATCGTTCAGTTAACAACCGCATTAAATGAGGCTAACATCCATATGATCAATCTAAGAGATAACGTCGAGAGAAATATTCCACAACAGTATTCACCTGAATTGGCGAGTCTAGGACGAAAAATAGCCAAGGTCTCAGCATCCTGCCAGGGTTCCATCGAGCAGGTTGACCATCTGCACAACCTCCTTCTTGATGAATGCGAAGCTAGCGACGAGGAAGCTAAAACGGAAGAAGTGGAGATGTTAGTTAACGAATTTAGGTTACTAAACGAAAGTGCCAAGAAACGCGAGGAAGAAATACGAGGAATAAGGTAAAATGCATTGTATTTTGGATGTTTGATGGCTAATTTGTACATATTTTATGTAACGATTGTGATTTTCTACCTTTGAAATCAGGTTTTTAATGATACAAAGTAGTTTGGAATTATGTTTGGGTTTTTGATATTATTTCTTGTAACTGAAGTAATCAAATCAGATGTAAGCCTGAAATAGCCATTTCCAGAACAACCTTGACGTTGACAGCGACCTTAAACTAGAACGAGTTATCCCTTTGGGACTTGAAAATTACCAAAACGCTAATTTGTACTGAAATTTGTTGTCGTTTGAAAACATGATCATGTTAATCTAATCGGGGTTGGATCATGTTTATTTTTAGGATTTTTCCTGAGAAGTATTATTTCATTTTGTTCTTAAAACAATTCCCAACTATTTGGTTAACATTGCACAACCTGATTGCATATATTTATTGTTTTCTTATTTCTGCCCAAAAAATGCTTATTTTCAACTTTTATGTTTGAAATAACTATTAGACTTCTTTTGCGTTTCTTAAAACTCAATTCAATACGACAGCTAGCTTTTATGCATTATTTCTTTTTTTCTAACAGGCCTTTAACACATGAAGCGTATATTTTTTATTGCAACCAGTAAGTGTACATATCAAATTTGAACTTACTTCTCACACATTCACAGAACTGCCACTTTTTCTGCACTCCAACAAGATATACTGATCTCTATGTAAATAATATGAACACCTTAACTGAACTGAATTAATCCTTAATTAATGATATAAATCAATTTTGTTTAAACTTATAGCGAAGCTGGCAGATTACTCTGTCCCATCTGCGCCAAACGCAATTGGAACCAACTGGAAAACGATCTTTGGAGGCTGGATAAGTGGCTGCAAGCTGCTGAAGGTTTACAGAGCACGCAGCATTCACCTCCAGTCCATATAGAGTTACTCGAAGACATCATACAGGATCATAAGCAGTTCCTGTTGGAGTTGGATAGCCACAGAAGTATTTTGAGATCTCTAAATATTGTTGGAACTCATCTAATTGAGCATAGCGAAGATACGGAGCAAGCAAGCCTTTTCACGACAAAACTAGAGGATAGTAATAAGAGATGGAATGTTATTTGCCAGAATGCCACGTCATGGGAGGTGTCCTTGCAGAAAGCTTTGTTAGATGTAAGTAGTTTTTGTTTCTAGATTATATGGGGTTTGAGTATTTTGGTAATAGGTTGGTGTAATTGTTTCATATTTGTTTGTTCTGTTAATTTTGCAGTGGTCTTTCTAATAAAAAGATACTATTATTACATGATTACAATGATTTGCTCAACATACCATGAATAAGAAGGTTACAATAACAATTTTTGTGATTAACACTAAAACAACTGTATCCCTGTAACTTTAAGTATGGAATAAATGTTTATATGAACTTCTTGATCCAAATAGCCATTAATATCGCCCTCTAAAATATTTACAATTCCTCCCGAAACATCCTATATCTAACAGGCAATGAATAGTATTGACTATTGACATTACATTTATTTACAATTGAAACTTACAAAATGATACTTTGAATTCCATACTGTTTGCTGCAGAATATTCCTTGCTTTTTCTTCTAGAATCACCAATTCCACTCGCTAATTTTGGATCTAGTCGCTTGGTTATCGAAGACCGAAAAACGTATCAAAGAAACAGAGCCTGTGGATCTGGGTGTAGACGTTGAGATTCTCGACTCTCAGTACTATCGTTTCAAAGAAATCCGTACGGAACTCGAAAGATGTGAGCCACGTGTAATGAGTCTACACGAAACCGCTAAGGCCCTCTTTAAGAACCAGGAAGTCCCCGAACGTTTCAAACTGAAATATAGCCAATTATCCGAGCTCCGACTGAAGCTGCAATCTCTCATCAAATTGACCGGAATCTACATCCTAAAACTCGGTTCCGTTTTGGGGAAAGACCCCAACGAAATTAGCAGCCCTCTGGTGTCGCCTTCGAGTACTTTTGGTACCTCATTACAGACAATGAATTACGACGTAAGTTTGCTAAAAAGATGTATTATTTTATAGAGAAAAAGATATGATAGAAGTCTAATTATTATATTACTGGTTATTCGTTATTAGACGTCTGTAGCTAGAGTTAGAGGAGGAATTTTATCTTATATATATATTTATTAATGATGCCTATTTTTGTCTTGTTATAGAATTGGTATATATATATATATATAGAGCTATATATTATATAGGGAAAGATGCGTTATTTTTGTAGATCTTTACGATATATACAAAGTAGAGAATCACACAACACAACTTACGTAATTAGAGATGTCCTGTCATTATGTTTTTATGCTGTTATAGATTTTATGACGATGTAATTTTGATTTGTTTCATAAATGCAGTTGCGAATATTTAGTTTAGAAATATTTCCAATCGCAGAATTTTTATTTTTTTTGACTTTTAACAAACGCAAAATTGGGAAGTATTACCGGATGCTAGATTTTTTTGTACATCTTTTCGTTCAAAAAAAATTGGTATTTAGCCCAAAGAATGTTCATTACGGGCACTTTCAAGCAAAATTAACCTCTTACCCAATTTTGCGCCTTCAGAGCATTTTCTTCCAACAGAATTTTTTAATTTTGTGAAATTATACCGTGCGATCCGAAACGAACTGAATATTCCCAACTTCGTGTTGTAGCTGGTAATTACGATGATTCTTTTACTACTTATTACTTACTACTATTACTTATATATGTGTAGCTGTGATTTCATAATCGATTTTATGGTTTTTGCGTTTGTTTTACTTGATTTTAACAGCCTATTGTTTAAAGGAGTCGAAACAGTTGCCTTATAATATATAGAAGCATATTTTTTCGCATTGTTTAACAATATATATTAAGAATATGTATCGTCTGCTCTTATGGATTATTTACTAAACAAAATATAATACGCTTCTTTTAATCTGTTGTCTAGATACGATATTAGTGGATTAAATTCAGTAGTTTTGTCTAGTGAGCTACAAAATTGTCCCTGTTTGTCCCTTTTTTTTTATTAATTTGTTTTTTGTGTAAACCTTAGAGATTTTTTGAACCCTTCCAGTATTTAGTTCGATTTAATTTTATTTTTATTTTATTTTCGTATTAATCTCACACATAATACACACATTACTTCTACTACTACGGTAATGAGTTGTAAGTGCACAATTTCACCTTTCTTTGCGTTTGGGCAGCTTCAGGACCAAGCCAGAGCTACGCCAGGGCCTGACGTGTCGCACGGCGATAAGAACACGTAAATATAATTTTTTTATTTTATTTTCCTTATTAGAATAGAGCTTATTCACTACTTTCACTATAACGGAATATACTAACCACCAATCACCCACAGCTGACATTTATTCCATCAAACACAACGAATTAGAATCAAGCTAATATGTGATAGCACTTGATATCTGAGAGATACGTAAGCGGCATTACATAAAATAAAGCCTGTCTTTAATTTTTTAACTCCAGTTCTGTAAAGTTAGTTTGGTATCGATTTTAAACCAATGTTCATGTGTCGCAAGTGCCATGACATATTAGCTGCGCTCTATTTTCTTAGTTTGAGCTTTGAGCGATTTTTAAGCTTGAAATTATTATTTTAGCTTTTATTAAGTGTCTCTGATGTTTAGAAAAGAGATTGAAAGCCCAAAAATCTCACTTGTTTTTAATTTATCCTATTGCAATAGAAGAATGCACGAGATTTCGATACTTTTTTAAGAAACGCTGTCAATACTGTCGAATTAATCGTTATATAATTTTGGACAACGTTGTTGATGGTTATACAATATATACTGCTGTTCACTAAAACGTCAACAACCAAATTGTAATAAGTAAATAGCCTCTTTGTTGTTTGTCTTGAAACGACGAAAACGACTTTAATTCGCAAGTATGTAACACAAAATAAGTATCTCTTTCGATAAATTTGAAAGTATTAGCTGTAGAAGTTATAAAATTATCAATAATTCATTCTAATCTTTAAAAAATAGGTTTGCTTCATTTGGAACAAGACTTTTTGGCTGTATTCTACTCTTAATATATTAAAATTATAACTTAGTAATAGAAAATAATAATAATAACATCCGTATTAACGTTTTGTGAATAAAATTGGTGATTTTTCAAAATATTTGTATAAATAAAAGAAACAATAGCAAATTCTAATGTAATGAAATCGTCATATAGAGCAGCAGTGTATATTGATTATTGTAACTAAGTTTTTAAAATCTTTCTTTAACCACACAAGGAAAATATTCGTTATCCAAACTATCCTGCTAGAAATTTCCTTTCGAAATCTTAGAAATCAAAAAAGAATTCAATCAAATTTTTAAAAGTATAATACAAAGGTGTTTGATTTCTCCCTGAAAAAAATCCTTAGAATTTCTTACATTAATCATCAAACTTTAACACTATCATTTCATTTGCTGTATTTCACTTCTATACGATTTTCTTTTGAGCGAAAATTGTACATAATTAAACAATGCTTGTTTTTCTCGATTTTTCCAGTGGTGGTGGTACTACAGATGAGGACACGGACTCGCCGAAACCTCTAAAGAAGAGCTATAGAATATTGAGAGCGTCTCTAGTGATACAAGCGCTTCTTCTATTGACCCTGGCCCTCGCATCGTTGTATCCATATGCCGAGGATGATAATTCATGTTCCTTAGTAACGAATTTCGCTAATAGCCTGACGCCGATGTTAAGATATCCTGACGGTCCGCCTCCTGTTTAAATATAAAGGAAAAAAAAAAGATGCAAAACGTAAAAGATATTCGACTAATTCGGTTAGTTCACACAGTTTATACTATACGTACCTTTTTCTTGTTCTTTTGTGTACATATCTGTCCATTCCATTTGTTTAACGGAACCTCCTTTTTTATATGCGTTGCTCGCGTTTATACTTTTAGATCGATCGGTGAAGATGAAGCAAACTCGCGCTATCGATTTAGTTTGTAAGATTTCCTAACCTATTTTTTACTATACTGTGTTTCTTTCCTATATCACTTCGTCACATCGTGTTAATCGTTTTTGTGTTTTTTTTTTATTTTTTAATGTAGAGGGGATATATCGTAAAACGAAATGACGTAGTAGGCTTAGGTTTTCGTTCTGTTTAATACTTTTCGAAACAAAACTGTACGATCACTATAAAAGAGAGACTTGTCTGTATATTGAGAAAGTTGACGATACTATTATATTAATATAAAGAAGAAAAAAAAAAGATATATATATGTGAAATGAGATAGAACACGCACATGATCTAAAGAAATGAGAAGTATCATGTATATTTTATATTTTCCTTGTTATAAAACTACGTATAATAATACATAATGATGAATAAAGAATAATTAAAAAAGAAGGTTTGTGATGTTTGTGAATCGAGGGTGGATCGTGCTAATTCGATTTTGAGGAGTGGAACACTCGAAAGCGAAGTCAACACGGTCCATGATCAAAATGACGAATAATATTTACTATTGTGATGCTCCCTTGAATTTTATCGACGCCAACTTTGTAGCCATCCCACTCCAACATGATCTCTCCACATGTTGCTTGTCATCCTGCTTAATTTCAATCAATAAAAGCAGAGTTGGACGTTGCAGAATTCGAGGGTGGTTTGCGAAAGGTTGCCTTATTATAATATTTCTTTTGTTTTTTCATATACTATAATATTATTATTAATTTTTCATTTACATAGCGACTTCAAACGTAAAAGCTATACAGAAATGAAATGCGCATGCTTTAAAAATGGATTAAATGTTGTTTTTATTGTATTAATCAATTATTTTTTAGAAAAAAAATTATCTAATCTTGTTTTCCTATTATTTTCATTATTATTAATATTATTATATTTTTGTTATCTTCTATTAAGTTTATTAATCCATATCCTCCCCTATATTTTAACGTTACTCTTAAAAAGTGTTGGAAGCATCCGCATTTCATTTTGAAAATGAAAACTCTTAATTAACTTATGGTCATGGTGCTGTATTTTTGTTAAATAGTATTTATATATAACTGTATTCCACATTAAATTTATTATTATTGCTTAATTATTAATATTATATATATGAAAAGTATATAATATAAACAATACAAAACAAGAAAAACAAAACATTTATAGAAAAATATGGATTGTTTTAATTTTTTCTTTTTTTTCGCTGTATACAAGAAAATATATATATATTTACTACACATACACACCCCTATGTGCATGAGTGATTACTTTGTATTGCGTATTTTACTTTAATAAAAACTGTTTTGTCGAATTGATCTTGTTTTATTTGCAAACTATTTTCTACTATACACATGAAAAAAGTGCCTAGTAACAGTAACCAAAATTAATGCTAATATAACTCATGGTATTAGTGGAATGACTCCCGGCAAAAACAATGTGAGCAGAGAAAAGGGCACTAACCAACGGACATGTTTCTGCGTACCAGCGTTCCGAGAGCTATTTTATTAGACACTTTCATGTGAATTTTTAATGCATCATGGTAAGTGAAGAATCATTGTACATGTACGGATACCGTAGCTGCCTAAGCGCAACGCCATCTTACATTAAGTAGTCCATAAGCTGCTCAAGAGGTGGCACTTCGGTTTCTGTCGCTATTTTCTAGGACAACACTACTATATCCCTTGGCGCCGGCAAACATTTCAGTACGGTCTTCGGAAGTGAACACAATGTACATAGACATAGAGAGCGGAAAATAGCGCTTGGAACAACGGTGATGACGCTGGTTAGACAGAGAAACATGTCCATTGGTTAGTGCTCTTTTCTCTCCTTTCTTCTTACTATTGTAAATAAGTGACGAATAGAAAAATGCAAGTTTTGTCGAATTGTTTCAAACCCATTGTATGAATATGAGTTCTCTGTTAATTCAAGAACTAAACCGTAGATAGAATACTATTAAAGTGATTAAAATTTTCTGCCATTGGTAACACAGAAATCATAACTAAACTTTTCTCAAGCGTTGCCACCACAATCCAGACCTTCCCCATAGATTCACGTAATGTTTTTCCCACCTTTCAGCTTTTAAATCCAGTAAGTTAAGTTTTTAGTAGTCAACACACTTAATATATAGTAGTATGCAAGAGAATTTTAACCACTGGGCTAAAATTCTACATGTCATTATCAAGTAGCCATAAAAATTGGTAATTGTTATTTGTAAATAACAGATTGTAAACTTCGTAAACGTTATAACAAAAAAAAACTAAACTTTTATTGCTTAGCTAGCAATACAGAAATCTATATTTTCTGTAATTGATAATGTAGAAATTTTTAATTGCAACTTTTTTTTTGACAGTTACCAAAATTGTAACCTCAATAAATTCCCCCAAAACAATTTCAATAAAACATCCTTACTTTCTTACTTGTATATAACGTTTTAATTTAATACAACGAAATATGTACAAGAGACCTCAACGTGGTGAAAGTGAAGAGGACCTATTAAAGTTACAAGAGGCGTTCTTGAAAAATAAGGCCGAAAATAAAGTTGTTCCAGCAGCAAAGATTGATATATCATGTTAGTAATTCAAATAATAACACTTCAGTTGAAGATCTAATGTAATTTATATTTAGCTAAGCAAGTATTAGGTAATCAAGAAGATATTGAAGATGAGATACAAGAACATTTATCAAATACATTCGAAGAGGTACCGAATTACAAAAATCTTGGGCAAATTGTTGAGAAAAAAGAGGTAATTGAATTCAAACCCTCTGTGCTTAAGTTGCAAAAGTCTGGATTTCCAGTAGCTAAGAGAAGAGAGGTATTAATTTATCATATACTGCATCTTTTAAAATTTTAGCAAGATGTTTATTTGTAGACATCAGTAAAACCTAGCTCAGGTAGTATTTTTTCGCAATTTAAGAAATTAAAAACAAATAATGCTGTGGAGAAAATGGACATCAGTGATGGAACCAAAAGTACTCAGGAAGCTATAAAGAACTTACCATGCCAAAGCTATATCATTACTGGAAACGAGCGTGAGTCTATACATAAAGAAAACATAAATCGTCTCGATGGAATGAATGAAAATGAAATACTAGAAGAACGTGAAAAATTAATATCGAGCATGGATCCTGCAATTGTAGCTTATCTAAAATCTAGACGACATAAGTTAAACAGGGAACAGGATAAACCTGCTAGTACTATGGAAGAACAAGTTAAAGCTGCAGAAGGCCTAATGCCTCAGAGTTTAAGCACAGTATCAGAAATTCTGGGCCAACGTGAAGCTGAGCAGTGGTTGAATTTTGACAAAATGGAAATAACAAAATTGGCATGGATGAAAGATGTTGATTTTAATGAATTAAAAAAGAAAGATAATTACGAAGCTAGGTACGAATTAGTATCTGTAATTTTAATACTTTAAAAGTTTTATAACTTGACAACATTGTTATTTAGGTTCGATTTTGCTGGATGGTTATTACCTTATGTAGAGAAGGAAATCAGTGAAAAAAATAGAACATTGTATCATCATGGTGATGAACCTGGAAGGCCAGGATATACGTTACAAGAATTATTTCAATTATCCAGGTAATATCTTTCATGGATTTGTCCCGTAATTACAATATAGCTATTGATTTTTGTGATCATTTATTATTTTAGATCAAATATAATGCAACAAAAAATAACAGCATTAAATTCAATAGCTAATCTATTATCATTAGAAACATCAGGAATTTACAATAACATAATAGATATTCCGGTAGAACAGGTATTCTTCATTTTGCGATTTTCTCTAGATGATAATGCACCCTTCGTTTTGAATGCAAGTATCAAAGCTATGAGAAATTTATTTTATTATCCAATTGATGAAGCTTGTTTAGACAGTTTGTTAGGTTTTGGTAATGGTATGATACAACCAACATTATCATCAGAAGAAATAGATAAGGATGATGACAATACGGTGAAAGATCAACAATTAGCTGAAAGCAATCTTGTTAAATGTTTAATGCGAACAGAAATTCTGACTCGCATCAGGTAGAAATTGATGAATTTATCTCACAAAATTGATTTAATCTTACATAATTTCAGATACATAATTAATACAGTGAAACCTACATTAGAAACGATTTGTTATTGTTTGGAGATATTGATTCGACTTGCTAGAGATTCTGAAAGGATATCTGCTTTAGTTTTTGAATGTGAGGGATTAATTTCAAATATAATAACTCACTTTGTGCCGAACGTCTTCAAAGAAAGTAAGTAATGTATTATTTTTACCATACATATCACCACAATGATTCAACTAACATTAATTTAATTTAATAAAAATATCAATTAAAATAATATATGGTCACTCAAATGTACACCTAATTTTTTTTAACTATGAAACTTTCAGTTCAGCAAAAATTGTATAGAATGTGCCTTTGAAATGAAACACCTTGTATATTTCTTCGTTTTTCCATTCTTCAATTTATCTAATCAATAAGGTTCGACAAACGCGTGCTACAGCAGAAGCGCCGAGAGGGGATTTAGGTCGATGCGAAGACAGTGAAGAGTTTAGTCATTCGATAGGCGTGGAAGTAAACGGTTGGTCGATAATTATCGGTTTATCGGTGTGTGTCTTTTAAAACATGGATCGTCGTAAGCGAGGTTTACCTTTAACATCGCATGCGAATAAATATATTAGTCGTTTCCCTGGATTGGAATATACAGGTACTATCATTCAGTGCAAAATTTGCAATATACGGTTGATAGGCCGCGATACATTTCACTGTAAAAGACATATTAAAAGTAAACGTCATGTACTGAATTTAAGCAACAATATTCCGTACTGGGAATTTCTGTCTCATACACGCGTATCATCTCGTTGTAGAAACCATTCGAAAGAAGTATCCAATGGTGAATAATTTCATAGCATCTACCAAAAAAGTGTTTGTGAAATCTCTCAAACATATCCGCGTTTTCAAACAATTGTGTCCAAAACTTCTACTGCCACCTAAGCCTGTAATAACTCGATGGGGAACATGGCTCCAGGCAGTATTTTATTATCATAAATATTTTGCAAATGTGAGGGATGTTTTTTTAAAATTTAAATCAAATGAATTTGCAGCGATTCGAGAGAGTTAGCAACTTTTTTCCAATTCGGACGTTCATTTACAAATAGATGAAATTTCCATAAACTATTCTGCAGTTGTACAAGCTATATCGCTGTTACAAAACAGTCACTTATCTTTACGGGACTCATTAAATACCTTAGATAATTTACACAATTTGCCGCTCTAGAAAGCTTGACGGATCCTAAATAAAAATCCTGATTTACGAAAGGTTCGGTCTATTACCGAAAATAAAGAGTGTAGAGAAGAGATAAAGGAATATCTGAATTACGCTAGATGTAGAACGATTATTTTCGAAATACACGAAAACATTTTCAGACCAACGTCGAAGGCTAAGTGAATCGACAATGGAAGCGTTGCTTATGTTGCAGTTTTACGCGGCTTACCGGAGCAATAGTATTTTGTCGCAGTGGACATCAGGACGCCAATAAAAGGTGACAATATATTATTTTTTAATAACACTGTATCCCACGTATCATCTACTTTTGCGCGATACGCCTCTGACGTTGCACTCGTTTGTCGAACCTTACTAATCAATCTTCTTACCTTTTGTGTTTAAAAGATATTTGTGTGCCGTTACACTTGAATAAACCCCGCAGAAAAATCTATTGTAATTGATAATGCAGATGAACTCTGAGATAACAAACACTTGCTTTTAACGAATGAAAGGGATTTCCCCAATCATAACTCCTATAACTACTAAATTTGTAACGGCAGCAAAAAAGTTAGAAGTCATGTGGTTCCTTTATTTCAAACACCGACATTTTTATGTACTTCACAATTTTTTCAATACCTTGAATATTTAAAAAAATTCATAATTCTCACGCTAATGAATTCAATCGAAAAATTTTGGTGTTTGAAATAAAGAAAATGCATGAATTAGGCTTTTCTAACTTTTTTGAATTGTAATTAGTGGAGTCTGTTGACTGGCGTTACAAATTTAGTAGTTACGATGTACTCCGTTACCTTTACTCAACATATCTCCTACCCTGTAAGTTGGAGTAACATTGTTCCTCTGCTGGTAACTTTTGCCCAAAGACGTAAAAAGTTTGTTGACACAGAAATCTGTATTATGAGTAAAGTACACTTTTTGTTCCTAAGTACCTACTGTTCATTTAGAAAATTTACATAACATCATAAATTTTCATTTTATACGATTTCTAGTACGTTTGCCAATTTTATATAAATAATTTAAGGCGCATACGAGTTCTTTCTATCATTTGTACATTAATGTTGGTCTAACGTAAGCTCACTTCATCAAAAACCTACTTATTTATGGATTTGTCTATATAGGTCAAAGTTGTGGATAACTTTGGCCCAATTTTTTTTTATTTTTTGGCTATAAAGCAAAAAAAACAATTTTTGAAACACATTTCGTCAAACAATTTGCTAATAATTTTGTCCATAACTTTGAAAAAAATCGGCCCAATCTCACCCTAGTCTACGGTGCTTCTAATGTAACTAACATGCTTATACGAAAATCGATCACAGTGAACACTGTTTTTTTTAAAACCGAACTTGATCTTTGTCACGGCAAAATTCGGTCACCTTCCTCGATTATAATGAACTAGATCACGCAGCAGTTATTCCATTTGCACCAGACCTGTTGGAAATGATGTCAACGGCGCTTTATTAAAGTGGTTTGGTTAACGAAGTATCCAGGAATCCTACCAATTAGTGGTGAAGTTTTGAAGTGTAAATTAGGACGACACATTCATAATGATTTTACATGTAGCAAAGGTTGGATAGATAGATTTAAAAAACGTTGTTCTTGGCTTAAAATATTGGCCTGATTTAAGAAGAGAATACAGCGATGTCGATATTTTCAACGGCGATGAGGCTGGTTTATTCCATAAGATGACGCCTGATAAAACTTAAAAATTTCATTGTTAAAAATGTGTTGGGTTCGAGCAAAGTAAAGAATACATAACTGTATTTGTGTGTGCAAATATGATTGGTACAGAAAAACGGAAATTACTAATTGTTGGTAAATTGGTAAAAAAAATTGCAGACGCTTACTTATGTTGCAAGTAAAAATGCGTGGGTAACATCCGAAATTTCGTGATTGGGCTGAAGCAATGAAACGACGAACTGAAGAAGAAAAGGCGAAACATTTTAATAATATATGTATACAATAGCTACACGAAAAGGCGTACATGCGACAACGGTAAACACGAATGAGTGATTCACCACAAGCGGAGGGGTTAGCGGCAGTTGTCGCCTCACGACAGTTACCGATGTGGTTAGTTACGAGGTAGACTGCATTATGTGCGGACGATCTTAGTAAGAATTTCTAGAGTATTTCTTTTTCTTTTCTTTTATTTCATTAGAATCTGTTTTTATTTCCGTCTTTAGAATATCTTATTAGTTTCGTCTAAGCTTCGTAGCAACAACAAAATAAATATGCGAAACTCTTATTTCCAGGCGACCATGACTTCAAATTATTACGTGCGCTCTTGCATACAGCAGGTCAACATCCTGACGTTAGAAGCGTACTAACGCAACTCGATTCGACTCAATCCCCTCCTCGCTCTCTCGTCGTACATATACAGATATAGCTAATTTCACATTTTCCCAATGTGTATATAACAAATTCAAAATTCATTAAACTAGTGTTCCTCCCATCTAATTCATCGGCGATCCTACAACTTAAGGATCAGGGAGTGATTCGATATCTGAAGTCACATTATAAACGATTGGTTTTAACTCGGTTACTCGATCACCGTGAACGAAGAAGGAGTTTAAAACTTTCGTATTAGATGTCATAATAATGATAGACACTGCTTGGAGACGTATAACCTCTACAACAATTGAAAACTGTTTCTGCCGTGCTGGTTTTAAAGCAAGTATTTTCTTGGATGGAGATGATGAACGTCATTTTGCTCATTGGCTATCGAAATATTCAGATAACAATGGTGATGATAATGTTCAACTCTCAACATGTGTTTATAGTAATGACGCCAATAACAGCATTTAGCATACTCACTAACATCGACAGTGATTTAACTGTTACGAAATTACACACAGATGCAGACCTCATTCAGTATGTTGCAGTAAAGTTGAAAAAAATATGTTGACTCAAAAATTTGTTCAATCAAGAAAAAACAAATTATTTTTCGACTGATAGAAATTAATAACATATGTGTAATGTTTCTGTACTTATACCTATACATCCTGATTCAAGTTAAGAAGTCACTATTGGTATTTCTGTTATTATTGATGCCACGAAGTCGGTTAACTTCACAAAGTAGTTAGTCACGTGACTCATGTTGTTTCTGATCTCATCGATTCGTATATAATCTAACCCTTCTACCAGGTGGTGTAGGATGTAATATATGTACATTTCAAATTTCTAAACCTCTTACAAATTGCTAAATCTACAGCTCCTATATTCTAATGTTTCGGTGTTCCTATAATCTATTATTGTAGTACGGTGCTGTACACAAATTCAGCCCATTTTCTTTTATTCCCGGCATTGATCTTTGCTTCCATCCATGCTGTTTGTTTATGGTCAAACCACTTCAGTTTGTTCTTTTCCACTATATTGTTTATGGACTTATAATTCTTCTCTTACCGTGCTGTTCTTTATCCTGTCACGCCTCGTGATTCCCTTGGCTTTTCCGAGATATTTCATGTCCATGGCACACAACTCTCGCTGCCATAAGTTAGGATTGGTCTTCAATATACAGTGTGTAAAGCGATGGGGTATACAAGAGGGAAAATATGTTTAATATTTATTTTTGAAAAAAATTTATTCTTCATGATATTTTTTGCTTGCTTTGAAAGTAATGTTTCGAAAATCTAAAATTTATTTCTAGTAATCTGTAAAAATAAAAAACTAATTTTTTTTATTGTAAGTTATCATTCTACATTATAATGAAGATAGCGATGATAATTTGTTTTCCTCAAACTCATGTTTATTGCTGCCAAACTGACGTTGCAAAAATACTAACGTTACAGCAAAGAATTTATTTAGTTAAATGATGTTGGCGATGTATCATATCAGTACGCAATTAATTTGTTTCATCAAAAGTATTCAGATGTAGCTGTAACAAAAATGTCTCTTAAGAAATGAATTGCAAAATTCGACGGAACAGGATCGGTGGTCGACAAAAAGAAGATAAAGATGTACAATGAGGATGATGCGGTAACTATTATGGCATTGCAGTCCGTTGAAGACAATCCACATTTATCATTAAGACGGAGGGCAGCGGAGCTTAATGTCAGTCACACCTTATTACAAAAAATTTTTAAAAGAAATAAAATTTTTTCATTTAAGCCAAAATTTAGACATACCCTTGAAATTCACGATCATGCTTTTAGACTGGATTTCTGCTTATGGATTGATGAGAAGCTTATGGAAAACAGAAAGTTTCATAAACGCGTATTGTTTTCCGATGAATGTACCTTTTCCACAAACGGTGTTGTGTCTTCACAAAATTGCAGATTTTGGTCACGCCACAATCCCAATTTTAAAATCAATACGAGAAATCAGCATTATGGAAAAGTTAGTGTTTGGTGCGGAATGTTAATTAAAAAAATTATTGGGCCCTACTTTTTTGACGAAAATTTGAATCAACATAGTTATTTAAGTATGCTACGAAATTTTATGATTCCATCACTACAACTCACAGCACTTTATTAGTTCGCACATTGTTAGACCAGCAATTGCCTGGGAATTGGATTGGACGTTATGGTCCAATACATTGGCCTGCCAGATCGCCAGATTCATCTCCCATGGACTTCTTCCTCAGGGGATATCTTAAACAAAAAGTATACCTACCAAGAACCTGTAGGAAACAATGTAGAAATATTAAAACAATGAATAACTTCAGCAGTTAGAGAAGTTAGCTTGGAAACTTTAGGGAATGTTTATAAGGAATTCAGGAATAGAGCGGAAACGTGTGTAGAAAACGGAGGAGATTATGTAGAATGACTGTTTATAATAAATAAAATAGTTTTTTATTTTTTAGTTTTTTTATTTATTTATTTATTTATCATCGCTATCTTCATTATAATGTAGAATGATAACTTACAATAAAAAAATTTAGTTTTTTATTTTTACAGATTACTAGAAATAAATTTTAGATTTTCGAAACATTACTGGTACTTTCAAAGCAAAAAATATCATGAAGAATAATTTTTTTCAAAAATCAATATTAAGAAAATTTTCCCTCTTGTATACCCCATCGCTTTACACACTGTATATACTGAATAATAAAATAGAATAAGCGCTGCAAACGTGTAACAAATTTCTTATGTACGGTAATAGTAATAATAAAATAAATTAACCATATATATATAATAAATTAACTGCCTTATTATTCATTTTAGTCTAGTAGTGTATTCAAAAATATACAGGTTATACATCAATGTTTAAAAATATACAGGTGCCCCGTTTAAAAAATAACACTGTGACAGTCATATAGCAAACACACAAGTAAATTGTTTTTCTATTGACTGTATGTTAATCAACATGAAAAACAACTACTTTTCTAATTCAACCGACTTCGTGGGATCAATAATAACGGAGATAGCGATAGTGACCACTTAACTTGCATCAGCCTGTATATCAGCATGCAAGAGCTTTGCCGATACAATCATATACATGCGGGCCTAAAGTGTTGTTTTTTTAAATAGTATATTTTCTGTATATTTTTACGTTTTTGGAAAGGTAATCGAAAGACGAATCCAACGATACCACATATGTTATACTTAACTTAAGAAATATGACGATGTGCAGCAATATAGGTTTTGGTAATCCGTTTTTGTTGTTACGCAAAGTTGGCCAGGAAAGAGCGACAAATTGTTTCTTGTGTCACCAGATTGATATAAAGAGCTCGTTGCTAAGAAAAGTAATCATAACAATTGCCAAACTGTCAAATCTCAATTCCAAAGGCGTAAATTATAGTTGTTATTTATTGTTATTATAACCTGCATTTGTCATACTTTCGTTCTTTGTGCTCGTTATTCTTTTATCTCATTTCAACTTGGTTTGTTAATTGTTGTTTCTGCTTTACTTTATCGAACTTTATTGTAATTAATTAATTGTGGTAGGTTTGTTTAAATTTGTCAGTTTTTGACAGGCAATGTGCTTAAGTTTCAATTTTTTATGTTGTTGATGTTACAATGGCCTTCGCATGGATCACATAAGATAACCATCAAGTACCTAATTTTAATATTCGGTAAATTTGGCAACAACTACAGAAAGTGGAACATAATGAATACTGCCCTTGTAGAGCCGGAAATATTATAACTATGCGCTAAGTAAGCATAAATAGTATACAATTTGCAGGACGAACTGCTTTAACAGAAGATAATATGATTTAAATTATCGTACAATTTGTTGCGCAACCATGGCAACTAATGTGATAATTGTTGCCATTATTGATTTACATAATATTAAAATTGACTCAGCAATTTTGCAAGGTTCGTGCCGAAGCCATCATAAAAGTAACAACACAAAAAGCCCAAAAAATAGACATATTGTTTATCAAAAACTAACATATTTAAACAAACTTACTATAACCAAAATTAATGCTAATATAGCTCATGGTATTGGTGGAATCATTTCCGGTAAAAAACAAAGCGAGGGAAAAGGGACAGCGTAAACCCGCGAACATGTTTCTGCCTACCCGGCGTCATCAGCGCGGTTCCGTACGTGTCCTTCTCCCTCGCTATTGTTTTTCACCTCTCGAGTATGTTGCCATTCTCCACGAACATAATCACGATATCTCCCCACTCCACCTAGCGTCGAGAAACATAGACATGCCGTCTAGAGAATAGCGACTTGTGTATTTTAATACATCATGGTAAGCCTGTAGGAATCGTTTAAAGGTGTGGACACGCGGCATCTTAGGCGCCATGCCATCTTGCGTTAAGCAGCCCAGGAGCTGCTCGATAGGTGGTACGAGTCTGCATCCCGAGTTAATGTCGCTATTCTCTAGACGGCATGTCCGTGTTTCTCGACGCTAGGTGGCGTGGGGAGATATATTGTGATTCTGTTCGTGGAGAATGGCAACATATACTCGAGAGGTGAAAAACAGTAGCGAGGGAGAAGGACACGTACGGAACCACGCTGATGACGTCGAGTAGGCAGAAACATGTTCGCGAGTTTACGCTGTCCCTTTTCCCTCGCTTTGTTTTTTGCCGGAAATGATTCCACCAATACCATGAGCTATATTAGCATTAATTTTTTGGTTATTGTTACTAGGCAATCTTTTTATGTAAACTTACCATAATTAATTAATTGCAATAAAGTTCGATAAAGTAAATAAATAACAACAATTAACAGAACAAGGTAAAATGAGAGAAAATAATAACGAGAACAAAGAAACGTAAAAATATACAGGCTGTTCTATAAAGAAAACAAAGTTGAGGTCACTTCCGGTGAAACGGGAAATACAATTGAAATGCTGATAACGGCAAAAGTTAATTTATAAAAAATAGAAATCAACCTATTTTTTCTAAAAACGCTAGCTGTTGTTCGGAAGTTAGTATGGGGAGAGGGGAAATACTTTGGGCCCGCACTGTATAATTTAATCTCTCATTTTATGTAGATTTCAGAATTTTTGTTAAGTTTATTTATTTAAAAAAATTCGCGGAAAGTAAATTTGGTTTATTAGAAACAAAAATGTATTTCATCAAATACCTAAATCATAAAAGATAACATCGATTATAGCGAACGCTTGCTTAAAACGAACACTTCGAGAAATTTGTTCGAGTTCGTCCGTATCAGCTTTTATGGAAAATTGAATTGTTTGCAGATGTTTCAAATCTAAATTACGGTGTTCCCTTGAAACAAGCAGTCAAATTATGTAGGATATTATCGACTAGAGATAAAAAGTTTGCATTAAAATTTATAAATAGGTAAGTACCTACTTGTTCAATTTGAAACACGAGTAAAATTTCTTTTTTGTATAGGTATAACATCATGGACTCAATTTTGATGTACTTATCAAACGAACACTATTCATCAAATACTACCAGTATACAATTGCAGATTGAAAGCTTGCATTTGTGGAACGCTTTTGTTCATTATGATTTAGCCCTGGAACAATTTCTGTAACTATATTGCTTGACTATGTTATACGAAATTGCAGATATATCTTTTTAGTGTGGTTCAACCAGTATTGCTACAAATGTTGCATTACCATGTTCAAAATACGAACCAAGACACTTCCACATCTTATACGATGCATGGACATGTCGCTGCTATATTATGTTTGATAGGATCTATGGCGAAGAGAGAGAGTTACTATATTTTGCCTTATATTGATTTGTTGACCAATCAAGCGTTGAACAAGTGGGTGACGCAATTTTGTAATGCTACCACATTTTTGGTACGTATTTCGTGTTATTTTGAATGTCAAAGGTTTTTATGTATTTTTTCAGTGTGGAAAATTAGTTATAATTTCGTCGCTTTTATATTGCCTTTCATCAATATATGGCAATAAAAACAATGTTAATCATAACAAAATTGATAACATGGTGAAAATGTTAATAAAATCTGAAGGATTTAGAATAGTTACATCAGATATCAGGCAAGCACCATTGTTTTAAATAAATGAAAGATTATTAAGGTTTCATTTGAATCTTTTAGATCTGGATCAAATATTCTTTGCAAACACGAGCCACATAAGCCTTGCAAAAATCTACTAACTGTAGAGGCAGCTGTATGGAATACATCAGAGCATATAGTTCCGATTTTGCAAACGAATAGTTGCTTACCATTTCTGAATTGTTTATCACATTTTATTGCAACAACACAAAGTGAAGAGGTGCCTATCATTACTCCACTCATTTATTTTCTAATAATTATTCCTTTTCCAGTTAAAATTATTGTTTTTAAAACATGAAAATCTTAACAAATACCTTGAAATCATCAGATCAACTAAGGAATATAATTTAACATCAAACTGGTTTACAAAAATCGAAAGTGAGTTCTTAATTAACATTTTAAGGATATCATATTCAATTTACAAGATGATTGATACTTCGATATTCTATGATATCGCTGTGAAATGTTTGTGTATATTCAATTCGATGCAAAAGGAGAATATTGAATGGATCTTGAAGGATATCATATTCAATAAGGACTATTATCCCAGCCATGCATTAATGCAAAATTTAGGGATTCAAGAGAATAATTCCATATTAAGAGATTGTGTCGACAATTTAAACAATGTTTTTACAACATATATTGAAGTTTTAGGATTGAAATTGGTTAGTATACTTTTAAAATTATTTTGTTAAATAGTTAATTATTAGGGGAAGAAATAAAATAAAGAAGCTGTAGGAGTACCTAAGTATAACTCAAGATAAATGAATGTAAAATCTGATTTTAAACCAAATTTGGCAACCACAAACTAACAACTTTATTTTTTTAGAATGTTAATGATTTCAAGAATAACCTCTGTATTGATATAAAGAAAGGAAATATTATACCTGTCGACTGGATCTATAGCCCTATCATTGTACTCTATGCGAACAGTCAAAGAGACCAAAAATTAGAGGAAACAAAGCTTTCATTCATCGTTCAAAATTGCTTACGATGGATCTACATTTATGAAAAATATTTCTCCTCGTTAGCTTCCTTCATCAATTCAGCAGACAAATTTTGTCGCTTAGCTTGTGTATTCCTAGTCAGTGATGACTTATTTTTTGTCTCAGAGGTGCGGAGTCTCCTCGAAATTTGTTTCAAACATTTTATGTCCAACGATTTAAAGAAATTAGATTTTAAAAAGTCTGTGCATGGCTTAACTAATTTCCAAGACTTCTACACGCAGCTATTGGAGCAATACCAAGGCGTTAGCTATGGGGATGTTTTATTTAGCAATTTTATATTGATACCACTGATGCAGAAGCATAATATTCAATATCGTAAGTTATTATGGTCAGAATATGGTGGGATTGTCGAAGTATGTAACATTACAGAAAATCAAGTATGTATTATTTTATTATGGTTTATTTAGATTAATGGCACGTTTATTTTTAGCTAATGAGTCCATTAGATGTATTCCTTCAGCCTACAGAAACTGACATATCATTATTGAAATGTTACCGGAAATGTGTTCTTGAACGAAGAATGAGGGATGGATCAGTGTTGAAAATTATTGCTAAACACCATTTAGACACTTTTGTAAGGAATAAAAGATCGTCTTAAATGTTAAATTGATTTTTCTTTTTGTAAAAATCGTTCGTTTTCCTGTAAATAAATTTGAAAAGCTTACATGGATACAAGACTACAAGTTTTCATAGAATCAAGATTAATGCTGTGGTTGAGAAAATCATTATTCACGTGAGGATTTAACTCACGATTAATAGACCATACGGTGGAAGCGTTTGAATGCGGGAAAGGAAAGGGATGACGTCACAATAGACCTTCATTTATACGGGTATATTTGGTCTGATGGCTTTTTCTATGTGTTTTAACATCGTTTAAGTACTACTTTATTGCATTTCGTACTTTGGTGATATTATAACATATTTTATAAACAGTTTTGAGCTAATAGAACGCCAACGCATAAACGTAAATTCGAATTTAATGTAATCATGTAACTATCTACTTTCTATCATACGCAAATCACAAGCAGGCAGAAACGTTTATGTATCTTACGTTAGATGACCGATCCTACTGATTATATATTGATGCACTTACTGAACCATTTTAACAAATTATAAAAATTATGGTATTAAAAGCCTAGTGCTGAAATGCATACTAACCACTAACTCATACTGTGACACAGCTTAAATGATGCAATTAACTACAAATCCATTTGTTAAAAATAAGAAGTCTGTTTTTAGGAAAAGTTGGGTAATTCTAATACATCTTAGGATATTCATTCAATAAAGATTTTATTGCGAAACCAAACATTACTCACAAATAAAAATAGCAGGTCTGACGATTGGATCCAAAAAGATTGAATTTGCTCGTCAGCACGTCGAAAAGGATGTAGACTTTTGGAAAAAGCATTTGCTGACAAAAGTAAATTCAATCTTTTTGAGTCCGACAGTCAAGTTAATGTGTGGAGACGGCTGAATGAAGAGTTCAAACTGGGGAATCTACGCCCTGCTATGAAACATGGAGATGGCCATGTTATGGTATGGAGTTGTATGGGAGCGAATGGAGTCGGAAAATCCAATTTCATAGAAGGAAATATGGACCAGCGTATGCTCATTGAAAAGAGCGTAGTCCGGCTATAAAGAATTCTATGCACATTAGTTTACATTAGAATATACGGCAGCCGATTACAACGTTGCCAAATCGTATTGATAGGAGAGGGTAGCGTTAATATTTTCAATCTGTCAGTTCTGACATTAGCAATCACTCAAATTGTAAACCTTCATTTACTTACCATGCCGTTTATTTATAGCAAAGAGGAAAAAATAAATATCATTAAATGGTATTATTGATCTCAAGGAGGTACACAAGAAGTCATTGGACATTTTGTCTTTTCGTTTCCTGATCGTCCAGTTTTCTCAAACGATATTAGACGTCGCACACATTTTGAAAAGTCAGGTCGTATTAATCGATGCTCAAAATATTACGAAAGCAATCCGCAATATCCTGTTACGGACATATTAAAAGGGAATAAATATAAGTGTTATAAAGCCGCGAATGATCATTTTAAACGTTTCCAACTTTGTGAAGCTATGAGAAAAATGTAATGCCGACGAGATGAATCAATATTTTCCCTCCATAAACGCCATAATCCATCTGTCCTACGCTACTGATCCCAAGAAAATATGCATTTGAGTAAGAATGTCACAATTCAATATCCTTATAAATTAAATATTTGGACAGGAATCCTAGGGCATCGTATTATAATGCAATTTTTCTTAAGCAGCATATTTAAAACTGCCGCAAAATATTATTCCTGCAGTATGTAATGTTGCTGGAAATTTTAACGGTATTTGGTTTCAGCAAGACGACTGTCTGGCTTATAATGCGAGTTCAAGAATTCATCTCATTACATTTTTCACATTTCATTGGCCTGCCTCCTGTCTTAACCTCTGCCTAATGACCTTTCTTCGGGGATATTTGACGGAAATTCTATGTACATCAGCATGAAAAACTCCGAACATTAGATGAGCTGCGTATTAAGCTTGAATTACACAACTATAACAGTATTTCACCTGTAACTCTTGTTAATGTATGTAGGGAGTTTTATGGTAGACTGGGTTACTGTGACGCAGAAGGTGGAAGCATTTTTCAAAAACATGAAACAACTTCTAAAGTATTTTATTTTCTCTAGAATTCCTTTTTTCGTGTCCATTGATTAATTTTTCAGTTTTCCATGTCCGCCCATGATGAGAATTTCATCTTTCATTTCGTTATATTCTTCATTAAGTGATTTTAGAATTTTTTAATTTTTAACTTCATTCAGGGTCACTACATTTATTACTTTTTGGAATTTCAAATTATTTCCGTTATAATTGCGCCCATTTTAAGACAAAAGCAATTAATACTTCTACAATAGAGAAGAACTTTAATAACGATTTCTTATAAACCTCTATCTCAAATGTCAAGCTAATTGAGATGGCAATATGTCATACATGAAGTTTAAATTTGCTTTAACGGCTGATGTGTACCTGCACGCGAATGTTCCAACGCAACGTAATTATTTTCGATATATGTATGAATGTATACTACGTGAAATACGCTATAGTCAGACTGCGCTCCGTTCAACGTGTGTATCTGCAGTATAGCACTCAACTACTTGCTTCCGGCCAGTCGGTATTTACCTTGCCACGGAAAAAATGAATGGTATACGTAGTTGGCACTTTTTGAAAATGATTTTGAAATAAGTGCCCATTCACAATGAGCGTAAATAAGAGATACTTAAAATGCATCATAATTCATAAAGTTGAAAGTTACATCTGTTCACATTATCCGTAATTTTTATGTATTACGTAAAACGTACGTTAATGATATGACGTTCGTAACTCGTGGGTAAAATTAAAAACGATTCAACTTTATGTACTTATTATGTAAAAATCTAGTGCTAAATTAAATGTAAACGTTGTAATCCGTGTAAGTTGATATAATAGAAAATGCGTGCAATGTTTTCGTATTTGCGGTATTTCACATCTAAGTCCACATTTAAACATTGGAAACAATTTATATGCACAGTATATAAATGTTTAAAGATAAATAGATAGATAAACAAATATAGCAATTAAGCATTTAGATTATAGTATTGTTTACTCGTTACGACTTCATTTTGTCTCATTATGCATTTGTTATATTTAAAATTGATAAAATTTAGATTTTTCAAATCTACCTTAATTCTAGAACTGGATCGAACAATTTAAAACACAATGCCTATTTTATTCCTTGCAAAAAATACATTTATGTTGCTCGAATTGTTCAATCAGCGCGATGCGCAATTAAACACGCCCATTATTGGTTGTTTTTTTTTAATTGCTCACTTGCATATAATATTGATTGTAGAGATACCTTAGTTTTTATGTTTGTCTATTTCCTTTTTACTGAGTATTGTTTTATTCAATGCATGGTATATATTTGTAGTCTTCTGTTTTCTTTTTGTTATTTCCAGATCAAGCTTTGCATCATTTGTAGACCGTTACTACCTCTAGTTTTTGTTGATTGCATGTTATTGTTCTTTCTTCTTCTGTTAATGTTGCATCATTTATTATAATTATTTTACTTTTTTCTATATTTACTTCCATCTTCAGTTGTTCTAATTCATTTGTCCATATGTCTATTATTGACTGTATTTTTCTTTTACTATCAGCAATCATTATGTCATCGCCGTACATCAGACCATCCAGATTTATGGGAGTAAGGTTTCTGTATCCAATTGTGGTTTTTTCTGTTTTTCATTATTCTATCCATCAATATGATAAATAATAGTGGGCTCATACTATCTCCTTGCTTCACTTCTCTGTCCATTTGGAAAGTTTCCCCATCCTTCGATGGATGTCAATGGGCGCTACACCCTCTGCGGTAAAAAATTCGACGACAGTTCGTTGCTTTAACCGCACGTCTATGCTAGTCGCCATTTTTAGAACTGTCGTTGCTGAGATACTCCACTAGGGAGACTTATGTACCAAGAGTTAAGGTAAATGGCAAACCACTTTTGACACGGTCTGGCCCATCATTATAAGTTATAGCTTATGGCCATGGAGGCATTAGTTATCAATACGCCCTCGTAATTTAATTATAATAATGTGTTCACTTAAGTTAACATTCGGCCATTCTGACAATTAAGTTGTCCTCAACTTAAGATACATTACAATTTACAATAAAATCTTTAAACATATATATAGGTTGCTACGAATTTATATATACACATATATGCTTAAGTTCCAAGCTACTCATCATTTTCTTCGACTACATACTCTTCCAACCATTTGGGGCGTTTCATGGTCCTTCTACCCAGTTCCCTCTTTTCCTTCGGTTCTTAGTCTTCCTACTCGCTTTGTTGGGTGCGTGGTCTTGTTCATCATCCGTATCTTTCATTTATCCTTCTCTAGTTTAGCTTTAATAACATAAACTTAAGCCGCATTCCCACTGGTCTTTCGTTTTTTTCAAATTTGCTAAGTGTATTATCAGCCTCTATTTGGTATGCTCTCAGTTTCTTCATTTCTGAAGCTATGTATTTTTATTCTTGTGTATTCCTGATCTTTTTCTTTCTCTATTTCCCCACTTTGCATGTTTGCTATTACTAGCCTGTGGTTTGATCCAATTTCTGTTTCGGGGATTGTCATGTCCTTCATTTCATGTTGTAGGTTTGCTAAGAAGGTTACAAAGTAAATAATGCTCCTCGCATTTCTTTCTATGGCCATAAAAGTATATCTGTCTTCAATTTTTTGATCCCAAAATGCTGCATTATAAAAACCGACAAATTTTGAGATACGAGGTTTTGACTTCTGAGCGACATTTTGTTACATTAATTTTGATAACCGCAATACTAAAAATGTACAAAATGTAAAACCAGAATTTCGAGACATATATTATTGTCAATATATTTACTAATGGTACGTTCAGATTAGACTTTTTTGTTCTTACGTTTCAAAAGTAATTGTTTACCCAAGAAATATTACGAAGCGGTTTATAAAATTCGTAAAAAACGGCATTCAGATGATGGTTCCGTTTTTACAATAAAGCATGTGTCGGAATTTACTGAAATATAAACGTTTCTTTGCCTTTTATTCATAATAAATAATTTGAAAGGTTGCCACACTACCCATTATATACTAAACGACAGTTTGACTGCGATAGATCTATTATGACGTCAGTGAAGATGTTTTGTGTCCAGCATATGTGGATTTAATCTACTTACAACTTTAAAAGACTAAACTGTACAGTTTTTTTCTAAAAGCTCTTTTTATTTTTTCAAAACGATCATGGAATGAAACATTTTTAAAATAAAACAAAGTAATAAAAATATTTGTTGCTAATATAATAAATAATTTTTTGTATGTTTAAATTTAATCCTGGACTATTACCGCTTCAGCCAGATTGATTTCAACAAACTCTTTACAATCGACCGCAGTGTACATTTCATACTCTACCCCTGAATGTTCCTCCTCACTTATTGTATTAAGTGATTCTATTGCAGCTTCTTGTTCATTATTTATTGTTAGTAGCTTATCACTGGTAACTTTGTTAACTGCCACTGGTAGGGTGTGAGATTGTCGATGCCTTTTATATGAACTAGAACATACGTTACCCTTTCCACAAATATCACACACATAAGGTCGTTCACCAGTATGAAGACGTTCATGTATAACAACACTGCCACGGTACATAAAAGATTTATCACAATATCTGCAACCATACAGTTTCTCTTTCGTATGTATAACCATGTGGATCTTCAATCGAACACTATTGGGAAACTTTTTGTAGCATAGGGGGCATTCATAGTATTTTGGCTTGTGTGTTTGTAAATGGAAGTATAGCAGATGTGATTCCGAGAAGCATCTCCCACAATATCGACAGGAAAAGTCAGGAATTTCATTATGTTCCTCCTTAATATGGTCATCTAAGTCTGTTGCAGTTTCGAATTTAGAATCACAGTAGATGCAGAAAGCTATATCATGATCCTCCCGACCATGTAATGAGTGTAACTGTTTATTCCGACAGGACTTATTGCAGATCTCACAAGTGATATATTGGATCTCATCTTCTTCTTTAGTACTTGGATCGGTGCCTGGATGTTGATTTTTTATATGCCGCATATACCGATGTTCCGCCTTAAATGTTTTATTGCACAAGGTGCAGTCGAACCTCAATGTTGAATGGACAACCATATGTTTCTTTAACAAGCTCTTGTATAGGTAACCTGAAATGAAAACAGTTTTAGGAATGCTTGAATTGAGCGAAAGAGGTCATTGTTATGGCAAATATTTTGATTCCACACAACGACAATTTGTCAAAGTATATAATTGAGTGAATTAGCGCTGATGTAAAAAATATCTTATTTGAGTGCTAAAACTGTAATTGTGTTTAAATCTCTCATTTCAATCTGAATTTATGTATTATACGAGATTGTATAGTTCATCTTGTAAAATTATTTTCATATAGACAGCTACCATGCTAAAGATGTTTTTCTTAAAATTGTACACCCTGTTTATATTTATTTATTTATATTCCAGCGGTACTTAGGAAGCCAATCCATTTGTATTTTTATTCATTTGGAGGATGCGAGGATACCCAATTATTTCAAAAGTTATTAAAACTATATTTCTTACAGATTTGGAGGCAACTCCAGAACAAGACAAAATTATATGCAAGTATACAGGATGTTTAGCTTCCACTGCGCACGATACATGATTGGTTTTTAAATGGAACATCAGATTCCTCTCTTCAACTCATATTAACTTTCTATATAGCTTAGTTTTTGAGATGATTGGGGATTTTTTACTAAACGCCGTTGTTTCTTTAACGCCCGACGTGTCAAACGTCTCACATGCTCGAGTGGTAAATTTCATTCGATCGAGTGTTTCTTAGAGTTTTCAGCAGCACATTGAGAAAAAATATATCAAGTAGATTCTACAAGATGGCCATTGAAATCGTTGCCAAGTTAGATTCAGGTAATTTAAATTTTCTAAAATGGGTGGAAGCCACAATCTAACAGAGAAGCTGTTCTAGTTTTTTTAACATTTCCCTATATCTAAATTGCGTCCTTTAGTAAATTAAATATGAAACTTTACAATCAAGCTTTCGTTTAAATCTATACAATGTTGCGACAAAAAACTGTAAACTTTTGCTTCTCTAAAGATATTCCTTAAAAATAACGTGTAAACGTTATCTTTTTTGGTATAATTCCAGCAATTACTCGAAGTAACCAACATTTTCCTACATACACTGTCTAGCAAGTTAACAAGCTTGCATACATTAACAAATAGCGAAAATAAGCAGAAAAATGTTGATTAATTATACCTTATATATTAAGTTTTAGCCGCATAAAAAAAAGGAAATGGCCGAAAGTTAAAAAATTACGCAATTTCGCCAAATAGAAATTTATGCCCAAAATGTTAGTAAATGTCCAACAAATTAGTAATAGTAATTAATAATATTTATTATATACCCAACAGATTACAATCCAAAAATGGGTACAAAGGTAGTAACTGAAAGTACATGAATAAATACAGTGCTATCAAGGCAAATCCACGTTCAAAAGGTTAAAATTCCGTGCTGCGTGTACCAGAGGCGCTTTCCATAAAATATTTGTTCGGGCCGTTGGAACACAGAGAAGTTGATTAGATTTAGCTTGGAGACGCGGCACGTAAACATCTAGACTGGAGAGAAGTTCGGGCGAGTTGATTCTTTTTGTGAGGATGTTCAGCGCAAATGTGATACTAATGTTTTTCCTTCTATCACCAAGCGAAATGAAGTCATGTCTGTCCAACAATTCACCATAGTCTATTCCACGCATAGAATAGCGACCGTCACTCTTGTAAGAGAGGTATTTCAAAAATTTTCGTTGGACTCGTTCTATAAGATCGATTTGTATGCCATAGAGGAGATACCAAACATTAACTGCGTATTCAAGCTTAGAAACGACATGGGCAAAGCATAGAGTCCTAATTGTATCAATATTACGAAAATCTCTACAGATCCGGATAATAAAACCGAGAGACTTATAAGCTGCATTTGCAATACTTAAGACGTGATTGGAAAACGTAAGCTTCTCATCAAATGTTACGCCCAAAACTTTAATTGATGACTGTAGGAAAATACTGATGTTATTAATTGTATATTGAGATTCCACTTTGCAGACCTTTCAAGAAAATTACACAACAAAACACTTGTTTATATTCAAAAGTAGATTATTGCGCAAACACCATTGATGCATTTTATTAAGGTTGTCTTGCAGAAATTTAATATTAGATGGGGAGTGTATGGTACTGTATATTTTGATACTATCTGCTTAGGCTAGTATGGGACAAGTGAGATTTAATAAGATCATCGATAAAGGTATTAAATAGAAGTGGACCTAAGTTCGACCCTAGGAGTACACCAGATGTAGAAAGAAAAGGACGAGATCTGTATCCGTTAAAATAAGCGTAGTTCACTCTATTAAGTAAATAAGAACGAAGTAAACCAAGAAATGATCTACCAATACCAAAAAACTGAGCTTTTCCAATAAAATGCGGTGATCAATTAAGTCGAACGCACGAGAAAAGTTCGTGTAAATTACGTCCAATTGGCCACTTTCATCAAGACCTTGTACTCTTTCTTACGATATCAATGCTAGATTAGTTGTGGTAGACCTGCCGGGCATAAATCCATGTTGTGAAGTAGAAAGGAAAGGTTTGGCACCGTATGAGATGCATTGGTGGATCAACATTTCAAATACCATAGCAAAAGTACTGCAACAGGCCTGTAATTGCGTATGTCGGAATTATCACTCTTTTTAAAAACTGGTGAAATTCTGGCAATCTTCCAAGTATCGGGAAAGATGGACGTACGTAAAGCCAAATTACAAATTTTACATAAAGGCGTAGCGAAAATGCAGGCACAATCTTTGTTTTTTAATTTCTTGATAGCACGGACTATGTCATCCACCAAAATGAAAGAAAAACCATTTTGTGTGAAAGGAAGTTGTGATTGCTTGTAATAGATGTTCAAATTTTATGGATAGATTAAATTTTACAGATTATTTTTAATGAATATCTTCGGAAAAACAAAAGTTTATAATATTTCGTCGCAGCACTTCGTGCATTTTAGCAAAAAGCTTAACCGCATATGGGCTATTCCACGATATTAATGAACACATATATATATGTTGACTTTTTAAGTAGTTAACAAATCAACTTGACATGCAAACAGAAAATTCCAATGTTAAATGTGTTTTCATTTATTTTGTTACGGTTAAACTTGTAAAAACTAGTGCGAATATAACGTTCAAACCTGATAAGAGGTTCATCAAACTCCACACATTCAAAGAAACCAAAGAACCAAAATGCAGTAATTGAGGTGAAATTAAACATATTTGCATAAAGAGCGCATTATTTGTGTTTGCCACTCGATCAATAAATAATGTAAGTTGATTACTAGTACATTGAACTGAATTTTAAATCGCCAAAAGCCTGTTTTACACGCCGCGATTTATTGGTCAATTGAACAAGTTGATCTTCGATTTTATCGTACCATGTAAAGCAGCAAAAGTCGGTACGACTTCTTCAACAATTTATTAATCGTACGATAAATTGTTGTTGAATTGAATAGAACATGCTCTATTTTTACCACGATTATGATGAAATGGATAAATTGAATGAAGTTATCGAAACTGAAGCAACCTAAGCCAATCTGTGCATATAGCAAAACTGCCAAAACATTTGACAAAGGCAGGTTGCCAATCTATAAGCAGACGAAAATTTTCTACCTAATAATTCCCCCGTTCAATTATTAACGAAACTAAACGAGTATTCACGATCGCTTAAAAAATTGCTCAATTTATTGTAAAATGAAAAACAGCATATTTCTACCGATTTCTTGGGCAAGAACTTGCCTAATAAATCGCGGCGTATGAAACAGGCTTAACAAATGCAGTAGCAACAACATGTCATACCTCGAATAAAGTTTGCTATTGAGTGATTGGCAAGTTCGCTTACATTTGGATAAACCTGTCAGTCTGATTCTGTTCATGTTGTGTTTTGGTTATTATTTCTGTATTAACTTTGTTTCTAATATTTTATAACTATTAAGGATTAAGTATTCGCCAAATGATATTTACGTGGTTTATTTATATAGCGTGAATTGGTCTCTTCATACTTGACGTCAGTGTGACAGTACCTCATCTGTTCGCCGACTCTAGTATAGATCTGCCAATTTAAAGATTAAAATCACCAAATTATTTAACAGTTAGTGATTTAAAATAATTTTTTCGAGTTTTAGAATAATTTACATGAGAAAACGTTACACCCGCCACCGTGAAATGGCCCATATTTCATTTACTAAAGAAATACGCTTATTAAGTATATTTATTAAATAAAAATGTATAGAAGAGCTTCTCTATCAGATTGTAGACAATTATGTTCCATAAAAAAAATTAAGTAGTATCGTTGGTATAGTTGACAAAAAATATGTCGATGTATTGCCGAAAACTCTAAAAAATACTTAATTAAATAAAATTTGAATTACCGCTGTAGCGCCTTATAGTGAAACTGTGATTTTATATTTAATATATGATAAGGGCGATGCGTTACTAAAACGGGCCAATCGATGAGCGCTGTAACTTTGCGTAACCATGGTTACAGAAGCGAGCTGTGATACTTGATAAGAACGGAGATAATAGCGAAGCGTTGAAATACATTGTGTGCAGATGATTATGTTGGAACTACGCGACATCTGTGGACAGCGGTGGTGAGCAAAGACAAGAGCTTTTATAAACGAACTGTCAAATTTTGTCTGCTTTCATCAGTTCTGGTTTTAATGGACATCGAGAATTTAATAAGCGAAATTTATCTTAGTCCTTCAATACGGGACCAAAAAAACCCAAATCAAGGCGCTAATGAAAATATTTTGACAACTGTCAAACTGACGCGCTTGCGTATCTTTATAAACGTCATCCGTGATGGATATCTTTCGATGCTTTTACCGCTGCTAGTATTGTTGCTCTTATCGACTATCACAGTTTCACTAAACTAGGTAAGTACAGTAAATGTTAAACACAGGTGGCATTAATTGAAGAGATATCCAAAGCGAAATAATGTAGACTGTTCAACAATAACGCAACAAGGACTTTCTACAACATGTCGTTACGTCACAGCAACTCACTGAATTCAACATCAATTCCTTTAGAATGCATTCAACTTTCATCGGCACTCTTACATTTACCAATCTGCACCTTCAATTAAAAAAACAATTACCTTTTCCACAAATATGACAAAACTGACGCTTAATCTTCAAGTGCACTCTATTCCTGTGATGCCTCAAAGTGTCCTTTCTCGAGAAGAACTCCCCGCAAAATTCGCAACAATGCTTTTTCTCTGTAGTGGGATGAAGTTTCCTATTATGTAGCATGAGATCTTGATACCTAAGATAGACATCTCCGCACGTTTTGCACTTAAATTCCTTATTGACGTCGGTTCGTGTATGCCCTTTAAGGTGGATCTGTAAGTAACTGCGGGTCTTGAAGCGTTTCCCGCAAATTTCACACATGTGTGCTTCGTTAGTCTCGTGGTGGATCTCCCAATGTGTCTTCAAACGATGCTTATCGCCGAAGATTTTTCCGCATTTCTCGCAAACGTATGGATTGAGGTAGTGCTTGGTAACATTGGCATGGTGGCGATATTCGTCTATATTATTGTAAGGTTCGTTACAGATTTCGCACATTCCCGGAAAGATAAGTTTGCGATCCTTAGGTTTATCACCAAGAGGGCATTTCCTTTTTTTAGGTTTCTTAGGTTTTAACAACCGCACGTTGGGACTGGGTCTTCCAGCTATAACCGATCGAATTGCAGGAGTTATCCACTGGGAATATGCTAACATTTTCCGCTTATTCAGATTGCGAACTAATGCGTTCTTCAAATTATTCTTTACAGCCTTCGTCAATTGCTGTCCAGGCTGTAAGACGCCTTTGGTAAGATTACAAAGGGCGTTTCCGACTCTAACAGTCATTAACGATCGGGTGTTATCGTTTATTAAGGCTTTAGCATTATTTTCGTCGATTTCCGATAATTTTATCCCTTTTCCGTTAACGGAACCTTTTACTAGATAAAATCTCTTTCTGTTAGCGCGTTTCCTCGCGAGGATAGTATTTTGAACCTCCTCCTCGTTCAAGGTCGCTTCGTAATCGTGAAATGGTAAAAATGGAGGCACGTAGTCTTCTTGAAAGGATTCCGTACGCGCTATCGATTTTGCAAGCTCAGTTTGAAAGGCCTTTAGCGTCTTTTCGGATTTATCGCATCTTAAGCGGAAGTCGTATGCTTGTAGCAGCTCGCCAATGCACATTTTGCATATGTTTTTCGAAAGAGCGGCGTCTTCTTCTAACTGGAAACAAAAATTCTTTTAATAAAAAATAAAAGTATGGAGACGATGTTTATTAAAGCTGACCATTATATACTTATTAACTGAGCAAGAAAGATGCAGACATACAGAAACCGGCGCATAACTTAGCAAGTGATGGGAATACGCAGTAAACAAATTTATCAATCTTTGGTGTATAGTAATTCGTTTGTAAGTAACTACAGACACATAACAAAAAGAGTTCAGTGGGCAGTCAATCGTGTGATGTTACTTTTAGTGTTGACAATCATTATTGTGAACCTAAAACGGAAGTATAGACAAAGGGTATAGAAACATGCGAATAAAGCAACTTGAGTGTACGTGAGAGCGAATGAGATGATTGTTTAAAAAAGCAAACAAAAAGTAATTCGGGAGAGAAGAAATTTCGCAGTCCTGACAGAAAACTCATAAAGAACGAATTTAGTAACAAGTTTACAGAAATATAAATTTTGTTCGAAACATAACATCCACCATACAGAAGAATACCATTCAATTGTGCCAGCTTTACACATTAAAATTTAAAACGAGTTAGGATTGTAACGGGTGAGATAGATCGTTGCAAAGAATTTTAAAAAAACATAGACTAACTAAAGAAAATTGAATATTTTCGTTACAGACATCCGATTGTTTATACACATGAATTTGAAAACGCTACATAGGGTAAAGCCGGGCAACAATACGTAAACGTTAAAAGTATGCAACAGACGTTTTTTCTATATATAAAACATTTAAATATATGACTTAAGATGACCCTTTTCACATACAACCATAAACAAGTTACTTATACACTTGCATCTTGTAAGCTTTGCAATATTAAAATAAAAATATAAAATTTTTCTTTATTAATTTATTTGAATATGCTTGCACGCATTCTACCCATATTTAAATCCGGAGACGCGGCTAACATATCCAACTATCGCCCAATAGCTATTTTATCGAATTTTGCCAAAGTGTTAGAAACAATGCTTATACACTGCTATTTATCCTTGCGTTAAAAACAGCATTTCTTCTTGCCCACACGGCTTTACTGAGAAATGATCTACTGTAACTAATCTATGTCAGTTCACTCAGTTTTTATCTCATGCTATAGATTCTCGCGTGCTAGTTGATGTCTTATATACCGATTTTGCCAAAGCATTTGACCGCCTTGACCATTCTTTAATTCCATATAAGCTTGTCTTTTGGGTTTAGTGATTCGCTTGTACACCTGTTCAATCATATTTGTTCAATAGACTTTAATGTTTTTTATAATGACTTCTGCTCTCGTCAATACATTGCCTCTTCGGGAATCCCTCAAGGGTCTAATCTTGGACCTTTGATTTTCAACTTATTTATTAACGATATAAGTACATGTGTATCGTCTAATGCATTACTATTCGCTGACGATTTGAAGCTATATCGTAAGGTGTCCTGTTCCGAGGATTGTTACTTCTTGTAAAGCGATCTTACAAATATTTCTAAATGGTGTACATCAAATAATCTACCTCTGAATATCAACAAATGTAAAGTTATTTCCTTCTCATGTGCATCTACGCCATTTCTTTCAATATGAGCTTAATAAGTTACATCGAACGTGTCGAACTAATTAAGGACTAGGATTTTGTTTTGATAGCAAACTCACTTTTGCGCAAGACATTATCATATCTCCATGCCGCTAGAAGATCTCTGACTTATTGTGCAATTGCAGAGAAATTTACCATGAGGTAGCCTTGAAATCTTTTACTCGCTCTTGTTTAGTCCTGTTTGGATACGCTCCGTATTATGGTTTCCTTACTCTTTAACGCATAAACGCCAATTGGAATTGGTCCAACGCAGATTTGCTAAACTCCTCTGGTTTCGGCAAGACGGAGTATACCCACAGAGAGGCGTTGATCATATGTTACTGTTGTTCAAGCTTACAAATCACCTACCTTAATTGATTAATAACTTTATTATGCTAATTAAATGTTATATAAACAATATAAAAAATTTGATTTTATTCAAATTATTGTAGTATAAGAATTCTATTTATTTTTTCATTTCTTTCTATTTTAAACAATTTGATATTTCACCATTAAAAACATTTTCACTCGGCGCCCTCTAGAAACAGTCGAAGGTAATATGCAGAAATATTACTCACTAAACACTCTTTTGACTAGGGACTTAGTTTATACTGCGATAAGTTGATGACGCAACGGCAAAGACTGATGAACTGTAGTGATGTAAATGAGGAAGACGAGGGCAGTGATGTTGAGGACCTTCCCATTGGAGTTAGAAGTGTAGTGATTGACGCGCAAGCTATTGAAGTTTTTCATCAAGCTTTAAATTGGGCTGAAGGAAAAGAAGTATCATACACGGATAATTTAGTTCGTAAATTACGCGCGCAAGGATTGGATTGGAAGGTATTACCTACACCCATTTTTGCTAATCTTTAAATCTCTATTTTTAATGTTAGTGGAGATAGCGAGTGATTTTGATGCAGTTTAATCTAGTTACGATTGATTATTGATGTACTTATAGTCCTCGATGACACATAATTTTACTAGGCTTATTATAATTAAACTACCATTAAAAGTTGAACTAAATTAAAGCAAAAATTAAATTAAAATTGTTATAAAATGCAATTAGGTGCATTTTACAACTTTCAATTTTTGGAATACACACAAATCATTGGTTTTTAATATTTGCACTAACCAATTAAAACACAATGAAATTGCCGAATGAAAGTTAAGAATTTCTAGTATTACGCATTTTTTTTAATTGAGTCAAAAAGTTTAACTCTCTGTTCTATTGCATTAGAGTCCATTTACTTTCGGAAGACACCAGCGCAAAGACGTATTTTAGGATTAGAAAGAGAAGTTGGTACTAACCGAGAGAAATAGCTATGTAGTTCTTACCTACAGTAAGACCAACAAACATTTACCTCATTTCGGCGTCAGTTGTTGATGTGTTGTCGTTGAATTCATTTCGTGCTCTCAACTTTTAATATTGTTATTGGCGTACTATTTATTAAAAATTAGTTTTTCTCAAAGCTATTTTGAATTAGGGGTAATATTCTACTGTAAGTATTTTGTTTTAAACAGATTTTAATTAAATTGTATTAAATAACTAAGTTACAGGTGAGAATGTCCGAATCATTGAACATCGCTAAGAAGAGACAAGTTTTGCATGAGCAATCACGAAACGTTTTTAATGTCTACAACTATTTTAAAAAATATAAGACAGAAGGTATGATAATATTTTTTAAAGTATTTTTAATACTATTTTTACATATTCATATATCAGTGAAGTCATTATGTTTGTTTACAGGTAACATTTTAGATATTGTTAGTGAAGCTACGGGAATATCTAAAAGTACTGTTGTCAGAATTATTCGAAAGAGTAATTCTGTTGAAGCAGAGCAAAGTGGCAGTTCTTCAAGAGACAATGTTGTAAGACATTCACCAAAATCTATTGTGGATAATGCTGGGAAAGCAGTTTTACGTCAGGTTATTCACAATTTTCACATAACTGACAAACAGAGGCCTACATTAAATGTTGTATATAATAAAATACAGTCAGATGATACCATTGGTGTTGTATGCAAGCGCAGCTCTTTAAGAAAGTTAATATTAAAATTAGGATTTAGGTACGTACTAATATTCAAATTTATTATTTTAGTAATTAATATATTTATCAAATAACAGGTGGAAGAAGACTACTGATAACCGAAAGCTTTTGATGGAAAGATCAAATATACGTGAGCTAAGATCCTCATATATCCGAAATGTTACAAGTTATCGGTTACAAGGTCGACCAATCGTGTATACAAGTGAAGCAAAATAAATTTTTATTTGATGTTGAAAAACTAAAGTATTGTATTTTAGACGAAACCTACCTCCATGCCAGTCACACAACTCCATATGAATGGGTTGATAACTCTAACAATGGACTTAAGTGCCCTATATCAAAAGGGAAACGTTTAATAATTGTACATGCCGGTACATTAGTAAAATTTCTTCTAAAATTTTTAGCATGTACTGTATATTTAATGTTTTAGGTAGTGAACATGGATTGATTGATTATGCCTTGTTGATCTCTAAGTCCGGCCAAAAAAGTGGAGATTATCATGACGATATGAACTTCATAAATTATAAAAGGTGGTTAGAAAAACAGTTGATTCCAAATTTGCCACCTAAATCTGTCGTTGTGATGGATAATGCAAGCTACCACAACGTTCTCTGTTAAACATCCAACTACTAACAGCAAAAAGTCAGAAATGATAAAATGGCTAAGTGGACGTGGCATCATATTTAATGAAAATTTGACAAAAGTTGAATTGTATAGATTAGTACATATGCATAAACCAAGTTACAAGAATTACACTATAGATTCTATATTTGCAAAAGATGGACATACAGTGTTGAGATTGCCCCCATGTGATCCGGAACTCAACCCTATTGAAAAGATATGGGCAATTTTAAAGGGCAGAGTAGCATCTAAAAATATAACTTTTAAACTAAATGATGTCGAGGAACTCGCTAAAGAAGAATTTGGAAAAATCACAAAAGATGAATGGTCACATGTTTGTCGGCATGCAGTGAATATTGAGAAAAATTATATACAAAAAGAACAAATAATGGATCAGCTTACCGAAGAACTTATAAACCTTGATGATGACAGTGACAGCGGTTTTGATTTTTCTTCTGATGATGATTAAATTAAAATTATATTTGATATAGTTAATTTAAATATGTATATATTATCTTTAAATGTATAATAAATAAAGGTGTAATTACATTCTAATTACTCTTTTTTATTAAGTAAAAATATTAATTATTATAAACAACAGACCAAACATTTCTCACTTATTTTTTTTTTTGAGCACAATTTAATACACGTTTAACTTTCTCGTATACTTTTAAAAAACGCGCGTATTTTGTTCAACATATTTAAGACGGTCAATACATATCAGCTGACAATTTTCGCGCAGCTTGGGTGTCTTCCGAAAGTAAACGCAGTCTAATTATAATTTGATTTATTATCAGAGTTTGTCATTCTTACCTTAATCGGAGTGCACAATTCTATAATTTCAGAAAATGACACATCATTGTATTTGTGCTCATATATATCCAGAACTTCCTTTTCTTTCAAACACGTTCTACATATCTTACTAATATTATCGGGTGACAAACTAAATGTATCTTTCTTCTCTGAAGTTTCTGTCGTACCCACTAGAAAACAGTGTTATGAATAGGAAAATTAAGTTAGAAAATTGGATAATATACCTTTGTTGATTGTATTATCCTTCACAGTTTCTATATACAAAACAGGTTGTAGGGTGTCATCTATTAGACTAGCATCATTCGTTCCGTCTGAACAAAGATCTATAACAGGATCATTCGTTTCTACTATTTGAATATCATCATTTGCACTACGTTGGATGTCTTCATGCTTTGGTAAGTTCGGTACCTCATCCAATAATGTTCTAAGTAAATCCTGGTTGGATACTTGCTCCTCTGTAATTTTAAAATTAAATTTCACGTTTACCAATCACAGGATAAAATTTACTTGGTGTAGGATCGTCAAGCGTAATTTTATTATGAACACTTGTCGAGTTGACCTTGGGTAAGTCTATATTGCCACCAGCTAAAATAACAGTAAATTTAAGATAATTACATACACAACATTTTCCAAACTTACATGTACTAGTTACTTCATCAATCAGTTTCGATTTCTCAGCTCCTTGGTTGGTTCCTTCACCAACATCTGGAAATAAGAATGGGCGAATTAGAACATTGGTTGACTTCCCACTAAATATATTTAACATGTTTTTCAAATTTGTATTTCATTCAAAGGGAATACTATTCTAGGATAGAAAAATTGGCAAGAAATAAATTACACTAACAATATTGAACATTTTATTGCATATTACAGTAATTCAAGATTAAATACCCACAACTGTATGCATACAGCTGTAACAGGAGGATCTTCTACCTGTTTTACATATTTCATCATTACAATAGTAAAGTGAGGTGGCTGGCTTAGTCCACCCATCTACATCAACAAAGTCTATTGTAAGCCGGCAATGTATAAAGCCCACTAAACAGAGAAAATCTAATTCTGCAGACGGCAGAACAGTAGTAGAAAATATGCACAACTTCTCCTCTTGAACGAGTTCCACTCTGTAAGATCCACGAGAATTTCATGAGCGAGTCCAAGTGTGGTAGTTAACGCACAAGTGACTCTCGGGCAGGGTATTTTCTGCAACGAGGTAAATTTAGCTCTCGCTGCAACCGGTTGGCTCTTCTTTCACCAAATAACAGCGCCGCACAGACATTGATTTGAATGATTTACGCGGCAAAAAGTCAAATTTTGAAAGTGACTGTACATAAAAAAAAAACATTCCTAGAGGTCGAAGCTAATTCTAGAAACCATAACCAACGTACACCATCTGTAATCTTTGTATCGCGAGCACACACACGTGGTTGAAATTCAATTGTGTTACGCAGTGTACGTATCTATTGTCGACACTCTCAGTGTAATCAACTCTTTAAAAGTAAATATTTGTTTTTCTAAGGGTGTTATTCAAGTAAAAATTATGGATTTTAATAATTTAAATAAGAATGAATATTTAACAATACAATTTACCTAATTGCAACATTTTTGAAATGTATTTTTAGAGCTTCAAATAGAGCCCTAAAACAGATATTTTATAGTGATTTTAATTTTCAAAAGCTTTTTTGCTGTACATTGCTGGCTCAAATACTCTATATTTAAAAAAAAGAACAAAGTTTTCATTATATATCCCATTTAGAACCAATATAGACAATAAAATAATTTTAGCGCAAAAATCGTACGCGTACCGTACGTAATCATAGGATAAATCACTGTCACATACAGCCAATAGATTCTCTTGGGGGGGATATTCCCCAAGTCTTACCACAAAGCCTACGGCATACCCAGAGTGATATTTTGGCTTTATAAATTAGTTTATTCAAATGAGGATTTCAGAATAATGTTTGGCAGAAGATTCTAGTATTTTACATATCCAGACAAATTCATGTACAGGGACCAGCTAATACCACGCAATAAAACAGTAAATGATTCACAAAATACTAAATCTGATAATACCATCTGGTAATATTTCCTTATTTCCTATTCGGGACTTCCCCTCATTATATGATTACACAGAGATGCTTTATGAAATAACGTACGTCTGTTACATCAGTTTTAGATAAACTGCCGTGGACACATAAATAGCACAGTTGAGTAATTATTGTTTGAAAAGAAAAGGTGTTTCCTGGTAAGTAAAACTTTTAATTGTGTCAGAAATTACTGAGATATACAAATATACTATATTTTTCAAATTTCAGTTGTACAATATGGGTAGAGCAAAGCATTGTACTGTTATCCGAAGAGAAATTATTAATAATATGAAACGTCAATTTTAGAAATAGCTAGGACCTTAGAATGTTCAAGAAAACTTGTACAAAACGCAATTAAAACTATAAACACACGAAACAGCTGTGAAAATATAAAACGAAAGCATAGATCACGATAAACCACAGCTCGTACTGATAAAATCATTAAACGATTAAGTCTTGCAAACCCGTTTTTAACGTAAATATAGAAAGAGAATTGAACAGCAATTATAACGTTAATGTTTCATGTAAAACTGTACCTCATCGCTTGAATTAAGTAGGCATATGAGATTGCGTCGCCAGAAGAAAACCATACGTTTCTAATAAAAATCGAGTAAAGCGGTTACAATTCGCAAGAGCATATGCAAACAAACCACTCTCTTTTTGGACGGATGAATCAAAGTACAATCGTTTTGGTTTGGATGGCAGAAAACATGTACGACGCCCTGTGAACCAAAGTATTAATCCAAAGTTCACTATTAAGAGCATTAAGCATAAAGGAGGAAACATAATGGTGTGGGCTGCAATGTCGTGGTACGGAATAGGTCTTATTGTCAGAATCCTAGGTAAACTTGATAAATCTCAATATAGAAATATTTTAGGGAACACAATGGAACCATATACAGATGAATTTATGCCCATTATAATAATAATGATAATAATAATGTTTTGTTGTCTTTCACAATAAGTGTTGACAATTTCAGGCTTAATTAAAATTAAAATAAAGGTAATAAAACGGACAGCACAATATAAAAAACATTTAGAACAGCAAAACAATTAGGAATGCCCGGCAGAATTGTCAGTAAAATATTCCTGGTAACATAACGTGGCAATTAATGCACGACAATGATTCAAAGCATAAGGCAACAGTCGAATTAAAATGGCTTAATGTTAGAAAAATTAATGTTTTACTAGCTGTCTCAAAGCCCCGATTTAAATCCCATTGAACATTTATGGGGAGATGTTGGACAAGCAATTCTTGCAAAGAAACTGTCTTCTTTGGATAATTTGTGGCAGATTGTTCAAGAAGCTTGGCAAGAAATTCCTCAGGAACATTGTCAGATATTGGTGGAGAGTTTACTAAGATGTGCTGCAGTAATCGAAAACGAGGGTTTTCCGACTAAGTACTAATATGTAGACATGTTATTTAGTTGTCCATTTGTATTTTGGCAAATAATGGTTTTAATTTTTTTATTTTGTAGTTCATATGAAAATCGGTGGTTTGTTTCTTGTTTATGAATTTATATGTGTAAAGGTAAAATCTAGTGAATAAAGTTTTCCTTTTCTAATTAAAAAATGGGTAATTTTATTCTATGACTGTGTCAAAAGCTTGACTGTGGTAAGTCCTAAAACTACAATTAGTTACTAATAAATAAAATGAGCCTTATACACCCTTATAGGTGTATATAGGCAACATGATGAATTGCCTACTAGTTCTATATAACCATTCGTTATACAGCTTAAATAAAATTTACATTTCCCTCCAAAAATATTACCGAGTAATAATGCAACTTGTTCATTGGAATGTACAACTTAAATGTAGGTTAGATTAAATAGTCTAAGTTAAATATTAGAACAAATCAATCATTTATGGTTTAGAATATTTCAACAGCTTTGAGGTGATAATAAGACAATAACATAGTTTACCTTCAACACGTATTGACGGAACAGCAAAATAATGTAAACTGCTCCTATTAATTCCAAAATTAACGTCTTTTCTAGCAAAATGTAAATCACACACAACTATATTATTATATAGGTATTCCTTAGATTTGTTATTATATTTTGGATTATTGATAAATTTCAACCATTTATCAAATGTATCATGCAGATCTTTCCGTTTTGGATTTGGAAGGCGAAAGTTTGTTCTTGCAGACTGTTTACGACATACACAACAATATTTGGGCATTATTTGACGAAAATTTTTCACGTACTCCAACGGTTGCGGCAACAAATTTTACATGATATAACATAACCTCCATTAACTCTTTTAAATGTAACCTAAAACCTAAAGCGCTCATCAGAGTCATCTCACAGTACAATTTTACACTATAACCTTCATTGAGAAATAAACAAATTCTTTTTTTGCGGCAAATTGTATGTAGGACATTCAACTATTACTTTAATTGACATTCATATATGAAATACGTAAGAAAAGATAGCATAGCAAAAAAAATAAGTCCATAATAGTATTATTGTATTAAAGAAGGTAAATTATTAGCGAAAAAAATGGTAAGGAACATATTTCTTTTATTATTTAACGTTCTTTTTCTTTTACAATGTTTCAATAACATCACCCGCAATGATTATATCGGAACACACAATTCAAATCCTTTTAGTAAACATAATATTAAGGAACATACGTAATTGAAGTACCTGAAACGTTTGGTAAATTTAAAACAGGTATACTTGTGCTGTACAATCTCCCAGTACTCGAATACTGTTCCGGTTTAAAATGTCCATGACACACACTGTAGTGCTTGCAAACAAAATCAGGTGACTTATCCTCCAATTCTTTATTTTCAGCAATTTTAAGCCATGCAAAGTATCTTGAAATATTCTTCTTTGGGTTTGCAAACAAATGCATTTTACTAGTTTTGGAACTTTCAGGACATCCTTTTATACAACATTTTCTTCTCATTATGTACGAACTTTTTCATTAATTAATTATTAAATAAGCCAATATACAAACACAAAACTTGATTATAAAATCAATAAACACTCTAACCACAACTGTCAACTATCAAAAATAGACTACAAATGAGGAAATGGGACGGTGGACGCGTGTATTAAAATACTGCTAATACCATCTAAACACAGTTCCATTGGCGGTAAAATTTAAAATAGGAAACAAATCAAATTGACGTAGATTAAAAAGAAATAACGTCCATAATATAAAAATAAGTGAAACAAACATCAAAAGCGTTCTATCTTGCACTGTTTAAGTACCTGACAAGAAAAATGTAGGATATGCTCCCCTTCGTAATGTATTATTGGATTTTATATCCTCTGGTGAAAAGTGTTTCCCACATACTCTGTAGGATTTGAAGATATGCCCGTCGTCTAAATTTGCTAAAGATTTGTTATTTATAATATTAAACCATTTCCAAAACAATACTGGGTACTTCAAAGGATTTGGAAATCTATGCCTCGAATCAGTTTTATTCGGATGACAAGATGGAACAACACAGCTAGCTTTTCCCATTCCTCTTGAAATAGATAAATTATACACGTTTGACAATTGGCATTTTTTAAATCATGGAATAAACATTAAAATAACCCAATTAACCTGCATCACAGACGTACATAGAATAGAATTGGACAAACCCGAAGTCGAACGAAACCGCATCGGCCGACATGATTCAAGCACGAAATTGGCTTAATTTGCAATCAATGTGAAAAACAACTTGCTGAAATCCAATTTAAATTCATCTTCACATACGAAATGCTTGTCAAATTCCTATCGTACACGAACATCGTTAATTAACTTAACCTGTGCGGAGACAATTACTATTTAATTAATGTATCCTTAAGGGAAGCCGAAAATATCGTTAGCTGACAACGCGCAAAAAATGTTAGAGTAAAAAGTTGCAGCAAATCGTCGTCGGGTGTACAACTTTGATTTTTTTTTGTTCTATTGAGACAATTTGCTGCAATTTTTTCCTTTAACATTTTTCTGTAAGTTGTTTAGTTTCGCTGTTAGGGTATATAGTAGATTCTACCTTTAGGTCACGGGGGATAATAGCGTTAGGGGTGGGTGTACAACATTGAATATTTTTTTAACGTTCTATCGTGGGGATTTGTTGCAACTTTTTCCTCTAAAATTTTTTTTTGTAAGTTCTTTAGTTTCGTAATTAGGGTGGTGGATTCTACCATTAGGTCACTGGGGATAATAGCGTTAAGGGTGGGAGAACAACTTTGAATTTTTGTTGTTGTTCTACTGGTACAATTTGCTGCAACTATTTCCTCTAAAAATTGTGGATACATTCATTAAATGGTAATTGTCTTTGCACGGGTTAAGTTAATGCACGATGTTCGTGTACGATAGGAATTTGACAAGCATTTCGCATGTGAAGGCGAATTTAAATTGGATTTCAGCAAGTTGTTTTTCACATTGATTTCAAATTAAGCCAATTTCGCGTTTGAATCATGCCAATCGAAGCGGTCTCGTTCAACTTCGGATTTGTACAATTCTATTTTATGTACGTCTATTTAATGTATGACCAAAAGCGTTAGCCTTACCAGTGTTCGTTTCGAGCAAGCAATCCAGATCACAAAAAGGTTCCTCTTTCTGCTCGCGATCCGACCTCCGAGCAGTTACCAGCAATTTGTGCACATCACATGTTCATCGTATATGTACATAAGCTAACACCTAGGCGTCGTTAGTGAATTTGCGATATACTGATTGAAATGGATAATAATAATTGATACCAATGTGGTTGATGTAAAGAACGATAAAATTGTCTTCAATTTATTCCTCTTCACTTAAAATAACAAATAAACAACTTTTACGATTCATAATAGTAAAATTAAGGTCGTGTTGCAGAAATTGAAAACTGCCCGTGCCTGTTTATTGTCTCCTATTTAAATCCAGCTCCAATAAGTTCTTAAAGTTACTCTGATGATGTCAATAGATACTGCTCCAAGCAGACAAGCAAACAAACCTATATAGGTAGAGTGGAAAGCTGCCTGTATTAATTTCGAACCCTACAGTAGCGCTTTCAGTGAACTCTATGCAAAGCAACTGAAACCGCTTCTTGCTGCAAAACGTATCTTGTACCATGAGTCAGGCGCAGTAGACAGAGAGAGCGTATGCTGGTTGGGTAGCTATTCTTGTTACACCAACGCGTTTAGATACACGATTTATTACCTGGTGTGTTCACCTTTGCCTTCGCGAGCACGTATGCGGACAGAACTCGGTGGCATTCAAAGACTAAGTGCAGTACGTGTTTATTCGTTGTATTTAATCAAAGAATATACATAATAGTGGCCCTGCATTGAAAATTAGTGTATTTAAAATGGTAAAATGGTTGAGCACAGCAAATTAAGTACTATTCAATTTCATAGGTAAGTTGAAATAAAGAAAAGTATCATATGTAAGTAGCAACCCATTATTTTGTTGTAGGTTTCCCTTTACACGCCCAAAAATTCTTGAATTGTGGGTGAACGCTATAAGACGTGAAAACTGGAAACCTTCAAAAAGTAGTCGACTCTGCAGCCAACATTTTAGAGATTCAGATTATCTGATCAAACCGGGAAGTTCAAAAAAGTTGTTAAAGCCTGATGCAATTCCCAGTATATTTGCGTTTCCAAAGCACTTGCAGAAAAGGACAACAAATAGACGAATATTGGAACGTCTTACGGAGGCTGACAATACCAGCGAGATATTGAAAAATAGTGGTGCAGAAGTTGTGCCAACAACAACAAAGTTTGTTAACATAAGCTGTTAAACTACCGAACATGTGGCATACAAGGAGTATGTTATGAAGCTCAAAATTAGAACTTTGCAGCAAAAAGTGGCCCGCAAGTCAAATAAAATTGATTGCTTAGAAACGTTGGTGAAGACACTGCAGGAAAATAAAACTGCTACAGACAATTTGACATCAGTATTAAACAGTTATTTCAAAGGTTTTTCTTTGGAATTTATAATACACAGTTGAAAAAATTAAAATTGTCCGCCAATAAAACGGAAGTATAGTGAAGTAATGAAACAGTTTGCTAGCACTTTATATTTCTACTCCCCAAAGGGGTTCTAAAGCAGCATTTCCATTCACCGAATGGGCGTACTATTCGCAAATGGCCGTCGAAATTAAAATGTCAGCCGGGTTTTCTGCATGAGGTGTTTGAGTTTTTGAAGGAAGAAGTGAAAACTAATGAAGAGCTTATATGCTCAAATTATATAGGAATTGTTTGGCAGAAAAGGCAATTCGTTCTAATGCTGGTAGTGTACGATGGCTATATATAAAACTCATGTTAATCTACAATAAAATATAATATAGAATAAGATATAATTGGTTAAGTATGCTTAAAGCATTTATTTTCTCTATGTAAGCAATATTGATGTATATGTTCTTTGGATGTACACAAGAGTACCAGACGTTGTTATTGATTTCGAAATGCAGGCAGTTGAATGTTACAAAATGGTGAATATCGCAGAAGCACATAAGCCTTCAAGAAATTTAAGTTCAAATAAGATGAGCAATGCCAATCGTGCAGTATTATGAGTCATGTGCAAATTTAAAGAGAAAACTATAATATACATAAATTTAAAAAGTAATAGATTAGTAACATTTATTATGACAAGTGTTTATGACGCTTTTACGAGACAAAGTTATAAGTAATGACGGGGTTAAAATACTTGATGGTACTAATTGATATGCAATGCCCCAACCATTACGCGGGTTGCCTATCTGTTGAACTTGCCACAGTTCACCACACTTAGGCCGTTTCAGTTCTTTTGGCTACATTTCACTGGCGCTTTTTTCAGCGTTTGAAGGATTTGGTGTACGACATCTATCGTGTAAATTAGATACTATTGTAAATTGTTATATAATACGAGAATTGAGATTTTGTTATTAATCTTACTGAAATATAGTGTACATGTTTTTCACAGGTCATTTTTAAGTAGTCCAGTTTGCAGTTTTATTACAAATATGTACCAAAAAATTGTACAACATAAAAATAGGATCTGCGAACAATAAAGCACACAAAAATACAGTTAATAAAAAAAACTTAATTTATCATATTACATAACGTCTCATATTACAGAAACGTTAAAGAGGTGAAGTAAAAGGAAGTACGATTTGTATAACAATAAACATTCGTATTAAGTGAAAAGGACAGTCTTAGACAGAGCTTTCTAAATACTAGTACAAAAAATATTATATCAATTTCTATTTCACATTGATATGTCTAATCATATTAGATATTTTTTTAATTATAATCTTGTTAAGTTGCTAAAATTATATACCTGGAAGATGTAATATAGGCACACTTCGATATTTTAGACCAGTTCGATGTTTGTACTCTGGAGGGACACGTGAGCAGTCACTAAAGTGAACATCACATACCAAATATGATTTGTTCACAGTTGTTGGATGTAAGCTTTGTAACTTCTCATTTCCAATACGTTTGATCCATTGGTTATATACCTGCGTATTTAAAATTACAAACAAAATTTAAAAACATATTTCTTATGAGCAATTTACATCTTCATCCAAATAGGGAAAACGATGGAATTTAATACCACGGCCGCTGTAATTGCTGCATCCAGGTACACAACATTTAATGGGCATATTGGTAGTTGAATCACAAAAAAATTACCAAAACTTAAATCACAGCTTTCTGTGTAACCACTGCACAGTATACGCCATGTAGTAATGAGGTTATGTCATAACCATATGATCAGCATGTGATTACGGTAATAAATAAATATCGTCCCGGATGCAACGTTGCTAGGGATACCAACATAAAAGTACTTTAGCAAAACACAAAAGTACTGAAAATTCCTAAATTGCCTATTTTTTGGATTTTATTATGCCAAACTAATAATATTCCATCACTTTTTCTTTATTTTCTGTTAAAAACGATATTAAAAATTTTTTTTTTTAAATACATAAGGTGATTATGAGAAAAGACGTAAATGTTATAAAAACATTTTTCCCAAATATTAATAAGCAAATTTACATTGTACAAAAAAGGAACATAATAGGTACAAAATGTCTTTTGCACCCGAAAATTTTAGTTGAACGATCGAAGGAAAAAAGTACTCGTTTTCTAAAAGTAGTACTTTGGTACTGCAGCACTGAAAAAGTACTACAAATAGTGCTTTAGCACCAAGGTTGGTAGAATGTATATTCTAAAGGTGGCCTCAATTCCTATCTTGCAATAGTTGATTCATTGGTAGAGCAACCTAAACTTGCGGACTCGCATAGGCGTCGGTATTACGGGTTAATATAAGAATACGAAAAATTCATAAATAAACTAAACCGGTAGAGAAGCAGGCATGTAGTGTCGACCTTGAATATAAATCATGTTAAACCGCGCTGAGAGAGATTTCGTTTTAGTACCAGTTGAGCTGTTGCAGAGATTAGTCGAACGGTCAAGGTTATGTACTTACGTGTCGCTTTTGAAAATATAGCTGGTGTTTTTTGTGTGTTGTAGTATTATACCAAGTACATAATTAGTGTATCGTTTCATATAGAAATAATATTTACATACCTAAGAAAACAATGCCTCGTAATAGATTTGCTACTAATGTACATAAGTATGTGTCACTTTTTCCTCATTTAAAATATGACGGTAGTGCAGCTTTTTGCTTAATATGCAATGTTCGTTTGGCTGCATTGGACCGAACTGATTGCCAGAGGCATGTCAGTGGTATTAAGCATATGAGAAATGCAAGAACTGAAATACCTTATATACTATTCCTCATACATTTATTAATTATGTTTACCTCTTGTAATCTTCCGTTGTCGTTGGTGAGAAAAGCAGCTTTTAAAACGTTTTGGCGACAATACGTTCCAAAGTACCCATTACCCTCACAAACACAATTACAGAATCATTTGCCGCGAATGAAAGAGATGCTAGAAAATGTGTGTAAACGTGATTTGTGTTCCAAAAAAATATGGATTACCGTGGACGAGACGACCGATATAAAGAAAAATAGTATTGTGAATGTAATAGCTCGCGTTTTATCTAGCGAGAACACAGCATCTCGATATTTGTTAGCTTGCAAACGTGTTCAACAATGTACCGCGGAAAATATTCAAAAAGTGATAATGAACGCTTTGAAAAAATTTAAAATTGCTCAAGATCAAGTTGTGATGACTGTGACAGATAGTGCAGCAACGATGTTAAGCGTTGGGCGATCCTTAAACATATACTTCCTAACTTAATACATATAACCTGCGTGCTGCATGCTTCGCATTTAGTTGGTGAAGTTGTTCGACAACATTACGGAAACGTTGATCGGATGATTGCAAGTACTAAAGCAGTGTTTCGTAAATCTCCTAAACGTTTAAAAGAATTTCGTAAATTTTGTCCAGGTATTCCAGAACCTTCTGAACCAATTTTAACGCGATGGGGTACTTGGCTAACAGCAGCTTCTTACTATTTGATCCATTTTCAACAAATTCAATCAGTTATAATGCGATTTAATCGGAATGAATCCAAAGCAATTAGAGAAAGTCAAAGAGAATTTCAAATTCCTCAACTTTTAGAAGATTTAACAACAATATGTACCATTATACAGTATTACTAGATGCCATCAGAAAACTACAATGTACTGAATTGTCATTGCAGGAATCATTAGACATAGTGGAGAGTGTAAAAAATAAATTACACACATTAAATGATACGCCAGGATTATGCGCTAGTCAAAAGTTGGCAGATGTTTTAAGGAAAAATCCCGATTTTAATACTTTAGTGGCCGTTTATAATAAATGTAAGAATAGTGAACTTTTAAGTGATTTTGAAAAACAGTTTCTACATGCAAATGTAACTTCCTTAGATGTGGAGAGATCGTTTTCTATGTATAAGAATATTTTTTCTTCAAGATTTAAAGAAGTAACTGTGGAAACATATGCAACGATGCAAGTTTACAGTAGTTCACATCCTGATGCCTCTAATTTGTTGAATAATTAGCAAGTAAGTTTATTTATGAATTTTTCTTATTCTTATATTAACCCGTAATACCGACGCCTATGCGAGTCCGCAAGTTTTGGTTACTCTATTTATTGGTTACAATATATATATATATATAGAACAATTCTCTAGCGGAGCTCGTCTTATAAGTAAAGCGTGACACCCGCTGTACATACAAGGAATCGAATGGACGTTCGGTTTTTATCGGTTGATCGGTGTGCGTGTAACCGATCAACCGATAATAACCGAACGTCCACTCAATTCCTTGTATGTACGTAGTTAATACAGCGGGTGCAACCGTTTGTCACGCTTTACTTATAAAATATATTTTTAACTTATGATTAGTCAAAGTTGAAATTATAAGTGATTATTTTATTTGTAGAAGTTTAATTCCCTTTGTGGTACTTGCGTGGATAAAAACATTTCGTAATATTAATTTCTTTTTTTTTAAGATGCCTATACGTTGAGCAGTTGCAAATTGTGAATTAAAAGTTTTATCACGCAAAACTTTCAGGACAAAAAATAGCTTACTATAGCTTCCCGAAAGATAAGAATTTGCGAAAAATATGGATAGCAAGATGCGAGAGGGCTGATATGGTGAATCCTGATGCAGCAAGGATTTGATCACCGCATTTCGCTGAAGATTGCTTTGCAAGAGATTTTAAAGCTGAGTTATTAAATGAAACTCCCAGATCACTTTTAAAATATACAGCAGTTCCCCCCACCCTTAAAACTTGAAAACTGACATTCCACAACCAACTTCAAAAAGAGCAGTACAAGATCAAGCTCCTGAACAAAAGAGGGAAACTGGGGAGCATATTGATACATTGAAATTATTATTTGCACCAGCGGATGCTATTGCTTATGGAACAGATAATCAAAATATACCAACTTCAGGATTTACTGAAAATTTAGAAGAGCAAATTCTTATTTTAAAAACAGGAAATATTAACTTGAACTTAGACAGGAAGCCAGTCGTCAACCGAGTCCTTCTTCGCATCCCATTCGATTTTATTTTGGAAAAAACGAACTTTCAAAGCAAAAACCAAATAAGTATCCGAGCACCGTTTTCGTGAAAGATGTAATTGTGGTGGATATTTAATCGACTAATTATTATTATTTGTAATTGTACATGTATTTGGACGAAACTAAGGTTGAAATAATACAGTAATTGCAATTTTATTCGAAATGTTATTCCATTTCACGAGAACGTGCTATTTAACCAGGGTCTTAAATTTCCAATTATGTGGTGTTTTACCTAATCTGTCATTACTTTTCCCACAATCATTTTTAAGTAGGGTATTTGTAGAACAAGTTACTATAATTGTTGCAATGCGTTCACTGTTGTGAATATGACATTTACATATTATATCAGTATCCAAAATGGCTACGTTCGATGATACAATTTAAAATATATTATATTAAAACATCTCTTCGTGTTCAAAAATAGTTTTGTTAAATATAACGTAAGATTATAAAACTATTTGAACAATAACATCTTCACGTTTTTTGCCAAATACAATAGACAGTTAAGGAATTGACTTGGAATAGCATTTTTTTAAGCCTAGGATTTTTTAAACTTACAGTTAGTTAGTTACCACGGTCCTCGAATCTGTAGCTGTTGAAAAATAAATAATATCATTTATTATTTACAAAGTGTAACTCACAAACAAAACAACCGACACCATCTTAGGTTAAGTTATCTCATTTTTATAACACTAGAAAAACACCGCAGGTATCATCAATACAGTACGGAAATATCACAGTATTTTTTTAAAATAAAACCAATATAATTTGGATAAACTAATTCAAAACACCATAATCGATCCTAACGTATGAAAATCCGACACCATCTCGGGTTAGGTACCTCGTTTTTATCGCTTCAGAAAAGGCTTTATCGTTTATAGAACACAAAGACATTGCGGGTATCACCAACAAAGTACGAAAATATCACTACACAGTATTTTTTTAAATAAAACCAATATAATTTGGTTAAACCAATTCAAAACGCAGAGATGGTCTCAGTGTGTAAAGGCATTTATTGGCCTAAATCAAAATACGTCACAGACTACTGACATCAAAACTGTTTAGCATTTTTATCTCGGAAGTAACGGTTCGGGCCGTTTCCAACCAGCTGCTGTTTAGATCTAGAGGTTTGTTCCCGCAGAAATTACAAACTGATCAGACGCAATTTGATTGGCCAAAAAGAACCCGAAACTGTTTTCCCATTGATTTAGCAGCAAACTATGCGATTTCTGCTAGAATAAAGCTTAGATTTTTGCCGCCATTTATCAATTCTCGATCGCCTGAGAAATAAACCTATGATAGTAATAGGGCAAATACAACCCAAATAAACAGGAAACACCACAAAATCAAAACGCGAGAAATTTTAATTTAAAAACTGTTCAAAATGTTCGGTTTGTAATTATTCATTACACTACAGAACATCGTCAGAAATCTTCACTTAAAATAAATTGTAACCATATTACTTTAAAAATCTTGCCTTCTCTTTTATAAATGTATATATTTGAGCTACTAGAAATTGGTACAATTTACCTGGTAAATACAATGTAGGAACTGCTTCTCTGATCAATCCACGCTTTGTTCCAGGTACGATGCATTTTTTCTCAAAATGTCTTTCACACACAAAATAAGATTTGTAAATTTGTTCATTGTTTCTCTCAGGAAACCGAGGATGATTAATATTTCTACACCAAATTCTAAAGAGTTCACTGTCAAATTTGGGAAAACGATGTCTCCTACTTATTTTGTCAGGGCAACCACTAACACAACACCTTTTTACGTATAATGACATTTCACTCATTCACTCACACATTATAATACAATGAAATATTCAACAACCTATAAAGTGGATGCACAAATGTAGCAGTTACAGCACCCTCCAATGGTTGCTCGTGAAAACAATTCAATCGAAAATTGTTCTTGATTTACCAATATTACTATATATTATTAGCCCGTTACAAAACGAAACCGTGGAAAATTTCAACTCAAAAGCAATTCAGAGTATTAGTTGCTTAATTATTCTCTTAAAACGCTAGATAATAATGGACTATTTCTTAATATTATTAAACGTCCACATCTTTTATGGTTTTATTAAACTTTCAAAATAAATGGGTCACCTGCTAATGGAGCTGCGACGCATCTTAATGGCATATGTAAGGTAAGTTGTACAGTTCTTGCCAGTTTATCATTATGCATCAAATATTTCTCTTCAAAATGGCCTCTACATATGAAATAGTAACTGCTTCTGGTCAAACCTTTGCTCGGTAATTCTTTATTTGCACTAGCAGTCAACCAATTGACAAGTTTTGGAAAATTTCGACCACTAACTGTATGAAATATCTGATCTTTGAGAGTGCAATTTGCTACACAGCACGTCAGCTTGGGCATAGTGCCCTAAACTAATATGCATTGTTTTTCTTATTAGTACTAAACCAAAAATTACACAACTTGTAAATTTCTTATATGATACGACACTCGTATTTCACAAAAACGTTCGCGGTGTATTCTGCAATATTCTGACGATCTTTTATTAAAAAAAAAAAAAAAAGATCGGGAATGATCCAAATAGTAGATGGAACTAACCCTATTTTTTGGTTGTGGCGCCACCTCTGTCATAAAAAGATACTACTAAAACTATTCAATTACAGTTTTAAAGCCCGTTTTACACCAATTAATTGATCAAGTTGATCTTCAATTTTGTCGTACCGTGTAAAACAGCAAAAATCAGTCCGATTTCTTGAATTTATCGTGCGATTAATTGAATTGAATAGAATATGCTCTATTTTTGTCAAACGTTGAACAAACGCAGCTTGCCAATCTATTTTTATATGCAAATGAAAATTACCTATTTAATAATTCCCCCGTTCAACTATTAACGAAACTAAACGAGTATTCACGATCGTTAAAAACTTGTTCAATTTATCCTAGAATGTAAAACGGCACATTTCTACCAAGAACTTGTTTAATTAATTGGCCAATAAATCGCGACGTGTAAAATAGGCTTAAGTCATTTGTTTAAATTTTAATCTATTTCCAAAATATAAATTTTAGGTTGTTAAAATTTATTTAAAACATTTTATTAGACTCAGAAACAAACTTAAAGCACACATTATTCCGACAGATATCAACTAATATTTTAAGCACTCTCAAACTATCTGAGCGTTATCACTAATAATTTCTTCTGAGTTTTGGTATATGGTATTTGGTTAAATCTCATTTCACTACCTATACTGTCAACTTCTTCAGGATCTTCCTGTAGACTTACAAGGACAGTGAAATGTTGATTCAACCGAATGACATGTGGAAAAACACAAACCTAATTATTATTGATGAATTTTGTATAACAGTTTAATAAAATGACTAACCTGGAATATGAAACACAGGATAAGCAGTCTGTTTTAATCTACCATTGCTAAATTGATCTTGCATAAAATGCACTTTGCACACTCTCCGATTCTTATATATAGTTTCCGGAGTATAACTTAATAACTCATCCTCACAGTATTGCAACCAAACTTTCAGCCTATCTAAATCTTTCTTTGGGTTAGGAAAACGATGATGTGAAATCTGATTTTTACAATATTTGATAGAACAAGAACGCATATTCTAAAACAAAGGATTATATATTTATATGTATATTGAAAAGTATGTAATTTTGCTTAGATGTGCACTTACTGAGTGTAATATATACAGTTGTTTATATTATTAACATATACCTAAGGACCTAAATATTTCACTAAATTAACATAACCTAAAAAACAATACACTACGTCATTTAAAAAAATATGAAATTTATCGCCATCTATAGGTGAGTTTACTGTTTTTGCAAAAGCGATTCGCTGCAATATGCATTTATAGTTTCTTTTTATGGTAGACCAACTAAATACTTGATGGATAAGAAATATTACAGAAAATTAAAATTTACTTACTTGGTAAATTTAAAGAAGGCACACTATCAGCTTTTAAATTTGACCCACTTCGACCAGGTACTTTATCGTTTGATGAGAAATGTATATCACAAATTCTATAGTTTGCCCTTATTTTGTTGGGACCTTCTTTCATAAGCTTCGGGTTATTCACTCTCTCCAGCCATGATACAAATAACTAAGCATTAAACACATTCTTACAATTATATTATAAATATTACTTATACTTGCAGAAGAATCCTTTGGAAATCTATGCATCTTGCACTGAGTATTATTGTTTGTGCAATAGGGCACACAGCAATAAAAAACCATTGTAAAAATATAACTTGAATACTACTTATGAAATAAACCTTAAAGCACTGTTTAAACACTATTTAAAAATGAATCTAACCACGCTTAAAAACAAACACAAATCACATGTGTGACTAGGGAGATGAATGTAAATGATAAAGGCCGAGCAATTTGTACAGGCGGAATGAAACTCGCACTACAGACGTGTGATGGCGCCAACATAAAAGTAAATATTTGTAAAAACAATAGTCGTCAAGCGTGTGGTTGTTTTCAAGCATAATTATAAATTCATTTTCAGTTTCGATTTTTCGTTTGCTTTTGTTTTAAGATTTATTTCCTAGTAACAGTATTTTAGTTTTTATTTTGTTATAGTTTTAATATGGTTTTAATTGCATTTAAGTGTATACCGGTTGTGTCAAAAGTATCTGGGTATAGAATATAGTAGAACGTACGCATGTGCGGTTCACGTCTGACAGCAGCGCCTTGGCCACACGATCACACACGATCGTATATAATTCGTTGTCATTGAATAATAAACCAATGAAATAATAGTTTACATGTCACATAATAATTTCAATTTGAATTGTCAAAAAAGTCCAAAAAGGCATGGTTGTGTGCGTTATGCGGAATGTTTATTCACCAACGATTCAATACGCGGAAATTATGAGGTGAACGTCATTGTAACGGCCAAGTTTATAAATTCCACTTAATACGTATCAAGACGAACTTCAAAATTATATGCAGTGCCTCGCTATGCACCTAGTAATAATTCTGCAAGTGATTGTATGAATTTGTTTGCACTAGCATTTGCAGACCGCCCAGTACCCTGTCAACAGGGTTTTTGACATTGTTAAAAGCTTTGAAAAATGTTTTTGTTTAAATAACTGCACAAAGTGCAAGCCTAGAAAGGCGGGATGCGATTATTTGCAGCGCACTTGAAGTAGGCGATACGTGTTCCGCCAGAAGTGTTGCTGAGGAATTGGACAAAAGTAACAAAACTGTCGCAAAGGTTTGGAAACTAATCGTTTAAAACGTTTTAAATATTCGCAAGAGATATTTCCCGAAGATAATTTTCGAAGAAATTTTGCGAAGCTGTAATGGAAAAGGTGCATGAAAATGAAAATTTCATCAGAAATATTGTTTTCACTGATGAATCATCTTCCACATTACATGGAAAACATAATCCTTCTGTTGTACGCGGGAAAATCAGCATAAATATGTTGCTAACCACACCCAGTATCGTCAGAAACCGAATGTCTAGACAGACATCTTAGGTAACCATTTACTACAACCATTCTTTATTGATGGTTCCTTATGCCAACAAACATGTAGATTTGCTTTGAGATCAAATAGTTCCCGCTATTGAAAATACTGGAATGGATCGGGAAAGTGTGCGGTTCTAACAGGATGGCTCTCTTGCACATAGTACACTCAGAGCGAAGCAATTCTTATGGAATACTTTTCCCAACCGTCTTATTAGTGGAACAGTCAGCATTCGTTCGCCTCCAGGATCTCCCGATCTATCTCCAAATGATTTCTTTTTGTGGGGATACATCAAACAGAAAGTATACATTGCAGAAGCTGCCAGGCCAACCCTGAAAATATAAATGTTTTGCGAGCCAGAATAATAGAGGTTGTTAATTCCGTGACAACCGACATGCTTCCAAATATATGAGATAGTTTTTACAACAGACTCGGACAATGTCTTGTTGTGAAAGAAGGGATTTTTGAGCTTCTTGCATAGAATTCTCTTTATTTTTTTTTGTATGAATAGACTGTATATTTAATTTGTTAGAGTTTATTTTTTGGTACTCATATCATTTTGACGTTTTTTGAATCTTATAACAATGACAATGCTAGTATATATTGAAGTGGGGATTATCGGCGTTGCCACAGTTAATTCCTATCCCCAGAAGTTTATGACACAACCGGTATATTTCTGTTAATGTATTTTTATAATGGTTTTTTGTTGTTGTGTGGCTTGGTGCACAAACAATAATACTATGCACACAATGCGTAGACTTCCAAAGGATTCGTCTGCAAATAAGTATAATGTTTGCAATATAATTACATGAATGTGTTTAACCTTTTGTGGACCGAATATTAAAACGCCAGCTAAAAAAAATATTTTGGCAATTGTCAGTCAATGACAAAAAAAACATCATAGTTGATCGCAGTTAGAAAAATGTTTTTTTTTCCGAAAAAATAGATATGTATTAGATATGATATTACGGTAAGGAATATTTAAGAAGTATGTGAATGGAATTTCCTAAAACATTGTGTTTATAGAGACACAAGTAAATTTGAAATTTTCACAATAGACTAATGTTAAATTTTTACAGTTAGGCAATTTACATCGTTGGCGACCATATTTCACTAATACAAAATGTCCAACATAATATCTTTTGACAACTGTAAGAAGGATTGGTTTCGTAGGTCCTATCTTCATTTTGTCAAATGTCTCACCTGAAGATCAGTAAATCATCTATTTCATTTTTTCTAAATGAATGCACTTCATAGTCTCGCTTGTAAAGTAATCATCTATTCACAACACTAATATCTATAAAACGAAGAAATAACCGTAAGTAATATTTTTTGGATCCTATGGAAATACGGTAGTAGGAGACAAGACCATCTAGTAGATCTACGCCATCCATCAACGTGTTATATGGGGAAGTAATTTCAGAGCAAGATATCTTGATCTCCTCTTTGGCTTTTCTATTAAACCTCTTTGTGAGTGTTGTGAGATGAGCTGAAGAAAACGATGACACTAAAACAACAGATTTATTGTCAAACCACTTTACAGCTCTCAATCTACATCATTCAATATCAGCCTCTTTTTCCTCAAAGCTTCCGCGACCTCTTCTCTTCATTTCTTTGTCTGATGTTAACCTCAGATCTTTGAATCTTGGAAGTCGTATAGTTCCTAAGCAGTAGTTTCCAATTTTCTGGTGAAGCACAAATAATTACGGCGATGAGAACCAGTAATCAAAAAACAATAAATAATTTTTGTTTCTTGGTACTATCTCAGTTAATTTCAAAATCTCACTCGAACTGGCACCGACATCGGGAAAATTCGAACTTGGTTCTATTTTGCCTGTATATACCTCAAAATCATAAGTAACTCTAGGTTACACAACAGAAAAATGTAACCCCATTTGTAGGTTCTTTTTAGAATTATACATTCCAATGGAGCTTCGACCATTTGGAGGAAGGAGACTATTTGTTTATCTATACACAAATTTTACGTTGTAGGTATGTTCTTGAATTCTTTTTTCAAATTCTCAATTGAAAGCCTAACCTTATAAAGACGATCTATATTGTTTCTATCTATTTCGTCATTATTATTCATGTGCGGCAATGCCTTTATTTGTAAGAAGTGATTTCGGCCCATAATTTCTGCAATTTGAGGAATCCTTGCAGATTGTGCCCAATATATCTTGGTTTTTGGCAAATTATAAATTGACATATACATACATATGCCAATAAACTGTTCCATTTCATTTTTTGTAACCGATAAATGTTTATTAGCGTCTTTTTGGTTGGCATAAAAGTTTGATTGGTCTACAAGTTGTTGAAATATCACTTCATCAAGGAAGTTCTCAAAGTATGTGTATGTTTCATCGACTTTTCTATCACATCCATACAGGTTTGCTTCTAGGTTGATCCTGCGAGGAAATAGCTTTCCACTCTGTGGTTGTTGGAAAAGGATTTTATCTACTTCGCTATCAGAAGAAACATCAGTAGAACTCTCCTGATCTCTGTTATTTATTACGAAGTTTGGGTGATCATCGCTATCATCTCAGCAGCTACCGACGCTGTCAGCCGGCGGTGTATCCAAATTTGAACGATTCATCTACAAAAATAATGCTCATAAGATCCACTGCAACATATTTGATACAAACAATAACTTACCTTGAGTAGGCACTGTATCACATCTGATACAAATAAAATTTTTCGATTTATAGCAAGAACATAAATCAAATTTAGATTATATATAACACACACACTAACTAGACGATTTTAGGCACAGTCCACTAATATAAAATGTACAAATCTTCCACTATTTTCAATTTTTTTTTTATTGTCTAACATGATACATACCGAGAAATATTCACCTAGTAAATATTAAAATTCCGAATGTGTTCGACTAAACATCCGAATCATGGCGTACGTTTCCTTGAGCCTTGTTGGCAGTAGTGAAAAAATATTTTTATATAACGAAAACGACTGTTCGATATGTAATGACGTAATGTTTGCGTTATTGTAATGGTCTTTGAAACAAGTAAACGTAATCTATAGAAGCACTGTTATTATAAATCTGTCTTAATCTGTATTTTTTGTAGCACACTGTTAAATTTTGCTCTAACACAGTAACTTTTCTCGTCACTTAAGTTTTCTAGCCCTCTTTGTACGTTATCTACTATTGCAAGAATTGGACTAACGGTAACAAAGACCTTTGTAATGCTGTGATGGCATTCGTTATTACTTGATAGTTATTGTAAATAGTTTGCAAATTAATTTCAACTTGATAGTTTTGAAATTTCAATTGACTCGCTTTGATGGCAGCAGCTTCTTTTGTATCAAGTTGTAACATTAGGGATCGGAGCGAATGGAAATGTTGCAAATAATAGAACGAAACTTCTAACCACGTCCCCATCGGGTCAAAACTGGCTGCGGGGGTTATGCGATATTACATTGTTAATGAAATTGCCGAATTCGTTTGGGAGATTTTAACAAGTACTGCTAGTCCGTATTAGTTCATTTACATCTGTATAGCAGTAGCGAATAGTTTCAGCTACAAGATGTAACGCATATAGTATACACGTTACATACCTATAACAAATTATGGAAAGTAGGTTTAACCAACCCACCAGCGCGAAGCAGAGTATCACCAGTGGCTGATTGAAGACTTGTACTGGCTATTAAATATGAAGATGACAATCCATTTGGTTTTAATATTTGGACTATAATATCGGGGGTACCCATAAGTAATCAATTGTTCTCTGACGCTACGTTGTGTTTAGTTTTGTTTCAACAGTGGAAGTGTTAAAAATGCTTGTTGTGAGTTTCTTACCTAACCTAGACTGTAATCATAATATTGCGCAACTAAAAAACCTTTTTTATTGCTGTGGTTTAAAATGAAGGATTTTCAATCATCTGAGAAGCATATTCGTCATTGTATGTTTAATTTTCATGCCGGAATGAATGCAACTAAGAATATTTGCGATATTTATGGTGATATTTTAAAAGTAAACAAATGTCAACGTTGATTCAGACAATTTGCACAGGGTGATTTTGATCTTTCTGATAGACCTCGTAGTGGAAGACCTGTGGAATTTGATAATGAGGTTTTGAAAGTACTAGTTGAGACTGATCCAAAGTTAAGTGTACAGAAATTAGCGGATACACTAGGCTGTACATGGTCGGCAGTGCAAAGACATCTCCATGAAATTAGTAAGGTCTCTAGCCAAGGTAAATGGGTTCCACACTGTAACATATTACACAAATCGAACGAACTTCATTCCTACCACCACACCATCTACAAATACGATATTCAACTAAGATATGACAGACATACCTACCGCATAAACGCCACTTGTAAACTTGTACTTATTATAGTATTATAAATATATAAACAATAAAGTATTTATAAAACAGAGTAGTATAATCATACTAAACGTCACACACAGCAACTGTCGGATGCGATCAAGGATCAACGTCGCACAATCTGCAGTTCACAGTTAACTAGGCTAAGAAATGATCCATTTCTTAGCAGAATTGTAACTGGAGATGAAAAGTGGATTCTTTATTCCAACCCCCATCGCTCCAGACAGTGGCACTCTGTGAATCAACCGCCAGCTCCAACCCCTAAACCCACGTTAACGCTGAAAGAGGTCCTACCATGCGTTTGGTAATTTTTTATGAACTTTTACAACCAGGTGAAACGATTACTGCTGACATTTATTGTCAACAACTGCAAAGATTAAATGTTGAATTGTTGAATAAGAGGCCTGCTATGGTTAACAGAAAGAACGTGTTGTTTCAACATACTAATGCAAAACCTCACGCAGCAAGAGTGACTCTAGAAAAAAATCACGCAGTTGGATTGGGAAGCCTTACCTCGATCCCCGTATTCACCAGATATCGCCCCATTCGATTATCATTTATTCAGATCTTTAGATCATACACTAAGAAATAAACATTTTCGATTAATTGCTGATGTTCGATGCCACCTTGAACACTATTTTTCATCCCAGCCATCGCAGTTCTACAAAAGCGGAATTGAAAATTTGCAGAAAAGATGGCAAAGTGTCTGAGATAATGATTGCGATTATATCTTAGATTGATAAACATTTTTTTTGAAATTTAAAATTTGTATGTTATTGTAAAGGAATTGATTACTTATGGGTACCCCTGATATATACCACTGAGTTTTTCTTTGAATCCGTTGGTTCATCTACGGTCAGTCACAATTTTTTTACCGTGTACTTCACGCTGAATTATATTCTCTATTCTTTGGTAAATAATTTAGCAATGTTGATTTGGGATTATACAAGGCACGTCCAGAAACTAAGTTCCGTTTGGTAATAAAAACAAAAAGAGTGCAGATACAGAAAAACTATTTATTGCAAAAAAACAACAGACCTTAAGTTACCTTTCTACATAGCTCCCACCATTTTATAGGCACTTGACATAGCGTGGCATAAGTTTTTGTATACCTTCCTCATAAAATCTTGCCGCCTGTGTTGTCAACCATGTGGTAACATGTACTTTGAGCTCTTCAACGTCGTTGAACTTTTGACCACCAAGGAACGTTTTCAGATGACATACCTGCGTCGCGCAGTACAGCATAAGCGCCGAGGAATGTTCACAAACGGTATTGTGTTGATTCATGACAATGTCCGACCTCACACTGTGAACAAGACACAACAACTCTTACAGGACTTTGGCTGGAGCCAGTTTGACCACTCTGTACAGCCCTGACCTAGCCCCTAGCGACTTCCATCTCTCTTTGTACCTGAAAATGTTCCTTGGTGGTTAAAAATTCAACGGTGAAGAGCTCAAAGAACATGTTACCACATGATTGACATCACAGGCGACAACGCTTTATAAGGAACGCATACAAAAACCTGTGCCACGCTATGACAAGTGCCTACAAAATGTAGTTTTTTTTAGCAATAAATAGTTTTTCTGTATCTGTACTCGTTTTGTTTTTATTAATAAACGGAACTTAGTTTCTGGACGTGCCTTGTATTTATCCCAAAACTTACGAAACTGTTCTTTCTGTATGTTATAAAATGTTACGCACAATGTCATCATAAATATTAAATCCATTACAAATTCGGCATAGAGTTTGTGACCGCCCTTTTTCCATTTGTGATCGTTTTCAACTCAACAAGTCCCTATTGCACATCAAACACCTCGTCGCATTTGAAGGTCTGGATGTTTTGAAATAGACTTTCGAACATTGGTCACCATGCAATAATTTTAACGATTTATTTCTATATTTGTTACTAAAACATGGTAACGTTAAACGAATCGAAATGTTATCTGCAAACTAATATTCTTTACGCGATTGTTAAGTTTCTCCCTTTTTAGATATGTGCGTGGTAAATATTTTTATTCGTATGGCGCATGGTATTACCGGAATATCACCTGCCCCTCTACGCGCCCATGGTCTGGCACCGGCTTTGCGAACTTTAGTGATGATTAGAGTTGGCCACGCGCGCCAACCTGCAGCGGCGTTGTTTCGATTAGGCCTCGGGTTCCACTAGAGTTATTGTGTGTAGATGTAAAAATAAAATAATGCACGAACACTTACCATTTTAAGAGTCCTCCGTGAAATCGCAAAGTGAATAATGTCTGTTAAATATCTGCAACATTAGATATGTTTCAATAGTTGTTTCGACAGACCGAGTGCGGCGCGAGGAGAAAATGTGTTTATATGCAGAGAACGAACGTTCTACATCTAGTGACGTTATATTTGCGTAATTAAAATATTCTTTGAAACAACTTAATGGTTCTGTCGACGCACCTTCACAAATGCGTCTTAATGTGCCAAAATCAGAATCTTTCTCTAAAACACTTTAAAATTTTTCTAGAACAAACATTTTTTGCGTCTTCTATCGCGCATAGCTGTGCGTGAACATGTTGCACTATTTGCACAGATTCCACTAGCGACACCGAAGGATCCTGTATCTTTTCTATTGCCTCCGCTAGTCCGAAGTAATTGTTGTGAATAATTTTCAAAGCCGTTTTAACCCGACTATCTTGAAATTTCGACTGGCTTTTCTCGATAGCGGCAGCTTCCTTTGGATCGAATTGTAAAACCACGTTCTTAATATTCTCATAATATTTATGATAATAAAATGCAGCATTTAACCAAGTTTCCCAACGTGTAATAGGTTCTGGTAGCTCAGGTATACGGGGGCACAGTCTGTGAAATTCGCGAATACGTTTTGGGGATTTGACAAACACTGCTTTTGTATGCGCTATTAAAGCGTCTACCTCAGGATAACATTTTCTGATACCATCTGCCACCAGATTGAGAGCATCAATTTTACACGTAATGTGTAACAAGTTATCAGAATGCTTTTTAAGAGACTGGCCTACAGAAACCATGTTTGCGGCACCATCACTCATAAACATCAACAGTTGGTTTGTTGAAAGTTCAAACTTTTCCAATGTATTTAACACTAACTTTACAATTACTTCGGCAGTACATTGTTGTATTCGTCTGGAAGCTAATAGAATTGAAGGTGACGATTGATGTGGTTCCATTTTACATGCCATTATATTAACGATCTGTCGTTTCGTCCACACATAACCACATTTTTTTTTCTTTCAACTCCGATGTAATTCTTTTTTCAACATATTCACGAGCAGATGGCACTATCCGTCGTAACGATGTCCGACTTGGTAATTTGTACTCCGAATAGTTATTCCAAAACTAGACAAACGCTTCCTTGTCTAGTAAATTAAACGGTATATTACATACAACAAAAGTAACACATAAATTAAATATAAATTTGTCATAGTCTCGTGTGCAAGTTTTTTTTGAAGCATGCCGTTCACTGTTTACGTGCCGTAGACAGTCCCTTTTGGACCAACCCATCAACGGGACATTACATACTACACATTCAATTTTAGCGCCATCATACGTTAAGTCAGGAATTTCGGCAAAAGATTTTCTAACTTGGTCCGCCTTGGGTCGTTTGCGCGACGTACGCAACATTTCTAAACAACACGTACCGCGCTAATGGAAGGTCGAAGCTACACTGAGGCTTGTATGTAACCGTATAGATACGACGCAGCTGCCTGTTGGCGCGCGTGGCCAACTCTAGTAATGATAAAGAAATATACACATCATATAATAGAAAAGAAACAGTTTTGCATACTTGCCAATATTTTAAGATCACAAATTTAACAATAACTAATTTTATTGCCTCGAATAGGTAACTTCCTTCAGATTACTACCACATATTGGTATTTATTTCAAATAGCTTATCAATAAAATGCTATGGTAAATGTCAGTGAATACCACTGCCAAACAAACTGAACACAATGAGAATTATTTAAAACGTCAAAGATGAACAAATAGTTTGAGACCATGGTTGTACGAAATTCAGTTTGTATATTAATACATACTCTTTAATAGCTATATAAAGGAATGTGGTGTAATATGGTTGTGGTATGGTAGTCATATGACTGAATTGGCATTCGATCAGACAATTTTTCTTTATACATGTGGAGAGTGAAACGTATATGAATTTATTAAACAACTTGTATGGTGTAAAGTGTGTTGATATCTTTAATGTTTTTATATTCTTTGGAAAGAGTGTATATTAATTGTTAAATGATACAGACATATTTATAAACAAATCCTACCTGGAAGAAATAATGTGGGAATAGTACGGAATTTTAATTTCTTGGAATTCGGTATATAACAATTCCTGTCAAAATGACGACCACAAATTCTTCGATTCTTATGTACCCTTATCGGATCCTCTTCTTTCAATGACGAGTTACCGATCTTTCTTAACCATTCATCATAAATCTTTGATTAAGATTAATTTAGATAGTACAATTGAGAATCACCTAGTCAGCTGTTATCGTACCTTCTCATCTAAGTAGGGTAATCTATGTCTCACTTCCTGTTTATCAGTACAGTTTGGGACACAACACTTTATAATTACCATCTTTTTATGTTAGTCATAACTATTTGTGATTGCACTCAATATAAATATCGCCACAAGTAAAAATAAAAGAATAACTGAAAGAGGTTAGGTCTACTGAAGTAAAGTTCGTACACATTCGCTATAATCTGTGAAAACTTATACCACAACGCTTGTAATGCTAATTAAAAATCTGAGATTAAAATTGAGTTCAAGTATTGTACAAGTGACAACAAATCGGTTAAAAAATGTTCCGTTACCGTATATATTCATAAATATCAATAATAAATAATAATTCATAAAACAATCGTTAAAAGCGCTGATTTTAATCGCGGGAGACTAATATAGTAGAACACGAATAATATAAAATATATTGAAAAGAGATACGTACTTGAAGGCAATGGCAGATGCATGTCGGGTACGGCATTTGCTTTTAAATTAGTCCTATTGTGAAATGCCGTGAATTTCATCTTCTCACTAAAATGATAATCGCAAACTCGATGACCACGTCGTTTCTCATACGGAATGTGAGGTCTCCCGATTGCATTTTTCCATTGTACAAACCTCTACAGCAATTTACAAAATTCAGTTAATTTCAATTTAATTCATTTATAATTTTTAGTTTAGATTATCACTTTTAAATTCTACCTCTTCATCCATTGGAAGCCCGTGCATCATACTTTTTTCGTCCTTAAAAATACAGCCGGGTACACAACAAAATCGCCCCATTTTTTTTGTGTTAATAATTGTTACTTGTTTTAGTTTTTCAACAACGTAAGTCACATAACTTTTCCAAGAAAGGTTTGAGGTTATAGGCAGGTACAATGTACCGCAGTACAGCGCTATCGACGAACTATATTAGAACTACCATATGGTAAGCAAAAAATTGCTATTGGAGGTCACCTATGCATTACATTGTATTAAATAATCAATTTAAAAATATTTATCGTAAAAGAAAAGTTGATGGTTGCATCTTAAAAATTCGTATTATTATCTCATTTAAAATTAGAATTCGTTTCTGGGGCTGCTGTTAGTGGTAAGGTGTAAGTCATCTCTTATATAACAGATGACGCCACCTCCAACAAACATAAAAATCTTAATTAAAAATATCAATAGGAATATATTTTTGGCAATTTTAATTTTTTCTTATAAAAATATTTTTAGGTATGGACCGATTCGGTGTAAAACAATTTACTATAAATAACTGATCTATCTTAATCGTGGACTAAAATTCTAGCATTGAACGAACACTAGTTCGGCCATTTTGTGTTACATGCCAAGATTAGATGCAAGTTGTCTACCAGTTGTGCAACATTAGTCTATGGTTTGGGGTATTTAAAAGTATCACAGAAGAACCAGTAAGTGGTAACAATCTCCAATTCTTGTTACACGTACTTAATTGCAAAAATAAAATATGATGTAATGAGCTTAATTTTGACAAAAGGATCGTCAAAAGGGCAGGAGCAAATTCATACCTCTTTCAGCAATATTCGTGTTGAAACTTGCGGCATTGAATGCATTTCAGTTGATTTGAAACAGGTGAGTGTAGAGGTAATTTTTGAAAACCTTGCAGTAGCCTTGGTAAATTTAATCTTAAACTTCAAATAAGGTTATGATTGGTTCCTCTTTTGCAGCTTAACGTGTTTTATTTATAATGCAATTTTCGATGACCTGCAACATTTTGAACTTTAAATAAAAGCCAGATTATTTGGGTCAGATTTGTAACCGCCGTCTAAAGAAATGAGTTGCGCTGTCTTTGGGTGTACAACAAAAAAACCTCTGAATTTCTTTTTTTCATTCCCCAAGGATGCTAACATGCGAAAGGCATGGAAATTCGCTTGTGCAAGACCGAAAGATTTCGACGCCGATACGGCAAAAATTTGCCAATTACACTTTGATCAGAGCGATTATGAGAAGGTATGTTCTCATGCTTCGCATCACGGTACCTCTGAGGCTAAATTGAAATCGTACGCTATGCCGACTTTGAATTTACCGAGAATATCGATAGAACAGACCTCCGAGGACGCCGATTTAGAAGAATTGAGCACGGATGTTATACTAGTGGGGTAATTGTGTAACTAATTAATCGCGATATTGCGCAGTCAAATCTTAACCTACAGCCTAGTGGCTTTTTTTATTCTTATGTTGGTATACGATTTGGTTTTTATAGGGAAATCGTACCTAACAAAAAATGCGGTGTGATCAATTGTAAATCCCAAACCAAAATCATGTTTGATTTCCCAAATTACCAAAACAATAATAAAATGTATCTTGAATGGATTTCATTTTGTGATAATGATAAATTGAAGAATATGCAACCTGAAGAATTAGATAAGTCATACGGAATTTGCGACGTTCATTTTAAAGACGGGATCATGGCTTTAGCGGGAGTAATACCAATGATACAGACCCCTAGTGAGTATACTTTTATTTTTTTTGTTTACTGAAAATGACGAAATTTGTTGTAGGCAACCAGTTACAGACCACAGACGAAATCTACGTAGCCAGCCGCCTGTGCAGACTTTGCTTTGATGTCGGAGGCGTGGATATGTTTTCTTGTAGATATCACAGTAGGTTGCTCAAGGATATTGTGAAGATGTTTATACCAATTCAAGTGAGTTCAGTTTAATATGTACCTGAATAAAACCTAAATAGCACAAGGAATTAAGATTTTAGACTACTATCCTAATTTAGTAATACTTTTACCAGAATTTTATAAAAAATTCAAAACCAAAATAAAATACAAGCTGTTTAATTAAAAAAGTGACGTTTTAGCAAAAATGTGCTGTACTAGCTTAACGCAACATTACTAGCAACTCGGGACCACATAAATGAGTGTGTATTAAGTCCTTTCAGGCCTAATCTATGTACCAAAAATCATATTAGTCTTAACGCGCACAGGAAAAATAATGTTTCTGTAATTGTCGACTTTTTCAAAAGTACTTAATAATTCTGATTCATATTTAGTATTAAAAAAAACAACTTTAGGTAGCTACAAACTTATGAGACACCTTACAGGTTTCAATATAATTTTAAACTATACCCTTAATCGGACCTCTTAGCAAGAAAAAAGCCATTTTGAAAAACTTCTATTTAAAAGGGCGCAATCATCCAAGGCCGCGAAGATGAATCATCCTGTATAATTTCTTAATGAAATCTTATTTGACTAAAGATTTTCAGTTTTTGGTCTCAATTCTTACTGTAGATCCTCTACATTGGTTCGCCTTCTTAATTTAGCGGAAGAAGCTCAATAGATGCCATGCATTTTTGAAGTAAACAAATTAGTAATATATAATACTCTAATAAATGTTAAAAAAAATTGGAATTAGTAGTTCTTTTACGCTAGATTGATACAATGGCACATGCTTATAAATAGAACTGCGAATTATCCACCTAACAGATTCGTATGCAGGTACATTGTAAAATATTCTAGCGCACAAGATGGCCTTTGATTTTAGGTAGGTATAAATTTGCGCAAATAAACAATATCCGACTGCGTTGTTTAATAGCGAATAGTCCCATTGACGAGGATTCAACTCCCCTTGTAAACGATTGTTTTTGTAATTGCAGATAAAAACCAAAATATGTAATTTTTTTGTCTCATAATGAAAACATGAGAAATCAAAATTTGGTTAATTATATAAATTTATCATAAATTATAGACTATTGGCAATTCAGGAAAGCATATTAAGATAAAACGCCATTTTAACCGAAATGATCCCCTATACAATGTAGTGTATCTCACTTTATCTCATTATCTGTTTACAGATTAAAGCAGATGATGTATCAAAACTAATCTGCGAAGCTTGCAAATCTGCAATAATGAAATTCTACGACTTCCAAGAAAGAAGCCTGGAAGTTAACAAATTTTTCGAATCGATAAACAATGAAGTTACCAATAATACATATGAAATTACGTCTCAAAAAACAGACTATGTACCTGTAGTGGAGATCACAGATGATGAAGAACCAGAAGATATCGAAGCAAAAGAGGCAACTGGAGAAACTGTTGTTAGGAGTAAAGTTAAGGTTCAACAGCCGTCATTATTGAGGCAACGTTTAACTATGGGTTTGGATAATATATTGAATAACACGAGCGGGGTGCAAGGAATTAAAAGAAAGCCGAATATGCCCTGGGAAAGTATCAGCGAAAATCTTAAAAAGAAAAATCGCCAATATGCGCCATCTTACGTACTGACATTCTTCCATAATTATGGAAAAGAACCTAGTGCGTGCCCTCCGATCAAGAAACAAAAACAATCAAAAAAGGAAATCCGTTTGAAAAATAAAAAAAGGAAAATAGTCTGCATACACTGTGACAAAACGATCGAAAGCTTAAACGCCGTAGAAGACCATTGTAAAGCCGAAAACCACGCCCCCGTCATGATCTGCAGGATATGCAAGCAGACGTTTAAATCTGCTGAAGATCTGAGTTGTCATTCTAAAACGCACGTCAAAGATAGGACTTGCGTATGCGAAAAGTGCGGGAAACAGTTCGCTAGGATAGAAATCCTTCGAATTCATCTTAAATACGTGCACAACAAGGGTAACTGTATGTATGAGTGCAAGTCCTGCCCTGAGAAATTTTCTACCAAATACCGGCTCAATTCGCACATCGGTAGGATCCACACCAAGGAGAAGCCTTACTGTTGCGAGAAGTGTGGTGCGGTTTTCGCATGTCGGTCGAATTTAAAATGTCACCAGATGATTCACTCCGACCACAAACCTCATATTTGCCTCATTTGTAATAAAGGTAAGATCACTTCAGACGACTACATTTTCAAAGCACATACGGAGGCGGACGATAAGATCATCTGAGAAACGTATATTACGCGAAATACGCTAAGACGATGATTATACTAAATCGTTCGCGAATCTTCTCCCTTCCTGACATGAATAGCATGGTATATGATTCTGCCCTCTGCGGTCTGTATATACCATAAGTTTTGGGAGTAATAATAATAATTTATTCAATGCATCTAAATGGTGCACTGAAGCATATCTACAGGCTATTCCAAAATTTGACGTAACCTTTTCAAGAAATTATACTACTCGTGAAGTCAAAATCAATTTCAATGAAGATATTTACACAGCATTTACAGTAGCTGAAAAATTACGCGTAATCGTTTTGTTTTAGGGGCACTGGTTCTACTATGAAAAATCGAGTGATAGTACACAAAATAAACAACTTAAAAAATATAACCATATAAACACTAAAATATCAAAAAACTAAATTAACCACAATAAAACGCTAATTGTTTCAACATTCAAAATAAAGTAAATACAGAATACACTGTATTTACTTTATGCCCCACTAAGGGTAATGGTAACTTAGCAGTAAGCAATAACAATGATGTGATCAAATGATGTCATGCCACAGAGTTACTGCGAATTCTAATCTATTCACTACAAATTATACATCCACAAGTGATTTTATACAATAAATTCATACAAAAATGTTATAAATAGTATCTCTAAAAATGGTTTTTGTTTACGGAGTAGTTCATTCGTTGCAAAAATTTACTCCAAGTTTTTGAACAGCCTGTTTTACTATGTATATATCTTTACAGGTTTCCGCAGGAGAGCTAAGCTTTCTGCTCACTTAATAACACACACAGGGGAAAGGAGATTTCCATGTGACAAATGTGGCGTAGCTTTTAAAGGTAAGTATAACCTACAAAAGCATAATAGACGATACCATTCTGACTCAAACGAGGAAGCCACAGCGACTTCCAAAAAGTGCATGAAATGCGATTTCACATATAATTCTCCAATTCAACTGCGTGTTCACAAGCGACAAGAACATAAGACAATAAAGCGCAAGATATTCGAATGCAAATATTGCCAAAAACGGTTTAGCAATTCGACCTTATTGGGCGTTCACATGGTGGTGCATACTGGAGCCAAGAAGTTCGAATGTGAAATTTGCAACAGGAAATTTTCGCAGAAGCCCCATCTACAGTCCCATTTACTAGTCCATACAGGAGAAAAACCTTACAAATGCAAATATTGTCCGAAGCGATTTGCCCATTTATCAACACAAATCGTCCACCAGAGGATCCATACTGGGGAAACACCTTATGTGTGCCAATTTTGCGGTAAAGGCTATGGACATCTCACTAACTATAAAAAACACGTTTTTTCTCAACATGGCGTGATCACTCCAAAACAAAGAAATTATTCAACAATTGAAGTGGAAAATGAAGAAGGAGAAGAAGGCGGTGAAAGTAAAGATGCTAACTTAACAGAAACATCTTACAACAATATTACTACAGAAACTGAGGATGATCTACATGAGATTAAGGTAGAAGATAGTGTTTTATTCATTCAGCACGTTATATTGGAAGAAGAAAGTTAGATTCATTTTTTGTATTTACTAAAATATAAATATTTGTAAATAAAATTTAGTGAAAAAAAAAGAAAAAAAGAATTAATGCATTACATCTAAGGTCCTCTTATAATGACGCATTAATCTGACGAATTTTGCGCAAAAAGTTCTACATCAAAAAATTTAAATTTTTTCATTGGCTTTAACCCATTAAACTCAAACCCAACCAGTTTAGCAAAGGAATTGCACATTATCACCGTTAGTAATATTGGGATTGTAAATTTGATTCAGGTTGAATATAGTATTACTCCCGGTTTTTTTTAATTAAAACTTAAAGATTATGAAAATTTGTCTATTATAACTGTAACCAATAGCTAATAAAATTGTAAGTATTACTAAAATAAAATTGAATTCATATCCTCCCTCGATAATGTTAGTGTTGCATTTAAATACACAAATAATCTTTTATGCGACATATGTAAGAACATTGAACTCATTGCAAATTTAAATACCGTCACAGAGAAATGGATGTAGGTGCAATAAAAAGCTTCCACCGAATAGTACGCCGTTAATTCGCGAAATGTGTAACATTTGACCAAATATATAGCATCAGCAACTTACTTTGTCATAGTACCATACATAAACATTCACTTCCAGGCCTTCCATTTTATTATGTATCTTATTTTTCTTCTATTTTTCAAAATTGCGATAACTGCCTTGTGAATTTTGACAGGAAAATTGAATTCTGTGTGTTTACATGCTTTTATATTAAGCTTCTGTTACATTTTTGTTATTGTGCTGTATTTTTGTTTTTGTCATACCGCCGAAGATTCTGCAAAAGTTGGAAGATGGTCGATCTTCCCGTTGTCGGTAGAGTTATTCCCTGTACTCATACAGTGGTTCAAAAATGCGTGGAAAGATTTCGAAAGACTGGCAGATCTACGCGAAGACCAGAATCTGGTAAGAAAAGAAGAACAACTACTGCTGATGATCGCTTGATCACATTACGAAACCGCATTTCTACTTCCGTTGAGACGAGAAATCAACTTAGAGAGTTGCATAGTGTTGGTGTAAGCATGTGGACAGTTCGCCGAAGATTAGTGGAAGCAGGATTGAAGTCCTGTATATCAGCTCATGGACCAAAGTTGTTACCACAGCGAGGTTGCAATTTGCTCGTAATCACTTGGTGTGGGAAATAGAGCAGAGTACTGTATTATTCACAGATCAATCTAGGTTCTATCTATATTCTTCAGATGATCGACAACGTGTTTGGAAAAAAGCCGGCGAACAATATGCACCCTGTATGTTCATTCTACGAGTAAATCATAATGGTGGCTCAATTATAGTATGGGCTAGCATTTCATTAGCTTGTACGGAGCTTGTCTGTGTGGAAGGGGCGTTCTTTACAACACCGAGACATTCTGGAAGACCATGTTGTCCCATTTGCTCCATTTATTGGCAATAACTTCATCTCAATGCATGATAATGCAAGGCCGCATTACGAGACGTGTTAATGAATATCTTGACGAAGTCGGGATTACCCGTATGGATTGGCTAGTATGGTTCCCCGACTTAAATCCTATGGAGCATGCTTGGAACATGATAAGCGAAAAATGGTGAATATCCCTCAAGATGATTTCCGAAGCTTAATCGAAAGTATGCAGGGGCGCTACAAGCTGTAATTAGAGCCAGAGGTAATACCAGGTACTTAAGTACCATGGCTTTCACCTGTTCTTAATGGCAACTGTTCAATTTAATTTTTGCGTTTTAAATTTTCCCATTCTTTTCAAATAAATATAAATTGATAAATAAACTCCTGTACACAATCTGTCTTGTTTTTTTAATCATTGTGCCTCGGAAGCTAAATTATTTCTTTATAATTTAGAACCTTCTCGCTTAATCTTATAAAAAGTACAATATAAATAAATGGAAACTTTTTATTGCATCTAAAATATGTCTCAAGTAACGTAAAATTATATTATAGAGCTCATCGTACAATTACCGCCAAATTTCAAATAATTCTATTAGTAAGATTATATTTGTCATGATTTTAATCATTTCAAAAATATCATTGTTTGGCAAACAACACTGAGTATCGGTACACTCATCACCACACAAAATATTAATTAATACGGAACAGCTGTTTCAAAGGCTCGATGGGCCACCATTTTCAACCGGGTTACTGAATAAAACTGAGCAAAAAACAAAAAAATTCTTAATTCTATCATGCTTGTTTATCCCTACTCTCAAGGAAAAGATAGATAGTAAATGACCAACAAAAAGCTTTTGATTTTATTAAAAATAAATTGGTATTAGCGTGTGATTCAAGTTCTTGTGGTGTTGCAGCAGTAATTTCACACGAATATTTTAATGGCGATACTCGTCCTATAGCTTACGCATCTAGGTCATTATCTTCAGCCGAGAGATCCTTTTCTCAAATAGATAAAGCTCTAGCAATTATTTTCGGAGTAAAGAAATTTCGTCAATATTTGTTCGGACGTAATTTTACGCTACTGACTGATCATAAGCTTTTAATAAGTATTTTTGGAGACAAAAAGGATATTCCTTTATTTGCAGCGATAATTAACCTGGGAAAATATGCGGTAACAACCAGAGGCGAGGCGAGCGCATAAGAGCTTAAAATAGAAGGTATGAAATAAATTATAAAACGTGCTGAAACACTTACTGTTTTAAAAGTCTTCCGTGAAATCACAAACTGGGTAACATCTGTTAAATATTTAAATCATTCGATATGTTTCCACAGCTGTTTCGGTCAAGTGAGTACGACGTGCGGAATAAATGTTTTTTAACGCCGAAAACGACCGTTCGACATCTAGCGATGTTATATTTGCATATTTAAAATAATCTTTAAAACAACTTAATGCATCTTCACAAATTTGTTTTAATATAAGAAAATTTCAGTATTTCTCTAAAACACTTTCAAATTTTCGTATTACACACAAGGCGAAACAACCTTCTACAGCGCATAACTGTGCGTGAACATCATTCACAATTTGAAGAGAATCCACTAGCGACATCGAAACATTTTGTAATTTTTCTATTCCCTCCGCTAGTCCGAAGTAATTGTTGTGAATAGTTTGTAAATCTCTTAACCTGAGACTATTTTAAAATATTTCCTGGCTTTTCTTGATTGCTGCAGCTTTTGTCGGATTGAATTTTAAAACTACTTTCTTTACTTGATCAAAATATTTGTTGTAGTAAAACGCAGCCTGCAACCATGTTCCCCAACGTGTAACAATCGGCTGTGGTGGTTCAGGTAAATCAGGACACAGTTTGTGAAATAGTCGAGTACATTTCAGGGACTTTAGAAACACTGCCTTTGTACTAGCAATCAATGCATTTACTAGTGGAAAACATGTAGGAATCGTTTGTTCCGCAAGATTTAGAGTATGGATTTTACACATTACATATAAGAAGTTACCACTATGTTCTTTAAGAGATCGGCCCAAAGAACGCATGTTTGTGGCACCATCACTCATAAACATTAAAAGTTGCTTAGTTGAAACTTCAAATTTGTTCAATGAGTTCAACACCACCTTCAAAATCTCATCGGCAGTACAATTTGTAACTCTTTTGGAAGCAAGTAAGAACGAGGATGACGGTCGATGTGGTTCCATTGTACGTACCATTACATTAACCACAGAATGTTTTTGACGATCTGTTGTTTCGTCCACTCATAACCACAGTTTTTTATCTTTCGTTTTTTATTTTTCGTTTTCATTCTTCTATATGTTCACGAGCAAATGGCACTACATTTCGTATCGATGTCCGACTAAGTAATTTACAGTCCGCATATTTATTCCAGAAGGAGACAAATGCTTCTTTGTCTAGTAAATGAAACGATAGATTACATAAAATAAGAGTAACACATAAATCAAATGTAAATTTTTCTTGGTCTCGTATGCCACTTCTTGCAGAAGAATGCTGTTTGCTTTCGATGTGACGTTGACAATGGCTTCTGGACCAACACATTAAAGGGATTTTACAAACTAGACATTGAATTTTAGCGCCATCAAAAATTAAGCCCGGCATGTCCACTATAAAGTTTTTAACTGTGTCTGCCATTGCCCGTTTTCGCGACGTACCTAACTGCGACATTTTTAAAGCAAACATAAGCGTACAATTACAAAATAAGTTACGACAGCCTACATATACACAGAACTACTCGCATACAGCATCGATTTAGTACTGACGCTGTGGACGCGTGAAATAAATAATCGCCGACTCCGCACCACATATCGTACTACACAGATTGTTAACGCTGTTTGCCCCGAATAATTGTAACAAACCAGATTATAGTCACATCTTTTATTTAGAAGTTTGCAAGTAGATCATAAACAAGTAAAATTTGAAACTAGGAATTACCCGGTATTAAACAAAATTTTTGGTTATTGTTTACACGGTTGGCCAAGTAAAGATGAGTTAGTTGATAGTGTGCTACCGTTTTATAACAAACTCGAATAATTACATATTGAACATGGTTGTTTTTTGGGGATACCGAGTAAATTAAGACCAAAACTTTTAAACGAATTACATCTAAGCCACTTAGGTGTTAATAAGAGTAAAGCCATTGACAGAAGTTATTTTTGGTGGCCTAAATTAGACTGGGATATCGAAAAAATGTGTGCAAACTGTAAAATTTGTACCTCATTGAGAAATAATCCGCCTAAAGCTTCACTTAGTCCATTGCCATTAGCTTCTTGTCCTTGGTCTCGACTACGCAGACTTTTTGGGTCCCATTGTAGGTAAACAATATTTAATTATTCTTGACACTTTTACTAAATGGATAGGAGTGTTTGCAATGAACTCTACAACCGCGATCAGTGTAATCAATCGTTTTAGAGCACTATTTTCTTGTTTTGGTTTGCCCGATGTAATTGTGTCCGACAACGGACCACCATTTATTTCTTCACAGTTTCAAAATTATTTAAAAATAAACGGTGTGAGACAGTTATTTTCTCCACCTTATCACCCCCAAAGTAATGGTGTCGCGGAAAATGCTGTTAAAATTATCAAAAATGTTATCCGAAAAGCGCATTTAGAAAATGAAGATATAAATTCGGCTATTTATAGATTTTTATTTGACTACCGTAACGCTCCACATACTACAACTGGGATAAGTCCCGGGGAATCTGTATTTGGTAGAAAATTAAAAGGCAGAGTAGATCTTATATTACCGCAAAGAAACAAAGATATTAAATTAAAAATTGCCAAACAAGTAAAATCGGTGCCTAAATACATGAATATAGGTGACAAAGTATTACTTGAGGATTATCTCGCTCCAAATAGATTAACTTGGACTCCTGGTCAAGTTATAACTAATATAGCCAATGTAGTATATGATGTTAAAACAGAAAACGGCAATATTGTTGGTAGACATTCAAACCAAATCATTAAAAATCGTCATTCATTGCCATTTTCTGTTAATGAAAAAGAAACTGTACATTCTAGTGATAATGAAGTATTTACTGACGCTCAAAAATCAAGTGATGTTCGAACCAATAATAATGCGAACAGTGTATATAGTGAAGGTGAAGTTATTGCAGGACTAAGTCTTAAATTACCACAATACCTTTCGATATTCTGTGGAAGGGGAGTTTCACAAATTTCTTATCGCGAGTTTCTACCGGGATCAAGGTCTTTGAATTTCTTACATAATGCCTATGTTGGACTTTCTTAAGGATGCGGTCGACATCTATAGAAGAGTAACCATTGTAAATAGCTACATTTTTTATGAATGTAAGCTCTTTGTTGTACCTATTTTTGTTCAAAGGGAATTTTACTAGTCCCAATAATTAAGAACCTTATGGTCACCACTTTATGTTGTCCGCAGTGGTTCTATTTATCTATTAGTGTTTTTTTTTTTTCTATAGATGTCTATTTCCAGTTTCTTATTGTTTCTAATTACTAGGCTATCTAGGAATGGCAGTTGATTGTTCACTTCTTCTTCTACTGTAAATTTAATAGTTCCTAACTTTGAATTGAGAGTCGCTAGGAAATCCGGGATAATACTTTTCTTAGTATCAAAAACCGCGAAAATATCAACTACATACCCCTGCCAAATTCTGGGCAAATATATGGCGTTGAAACGTGTTTGAAAAAAGACGCCGTATATTTCCCCAGAATTTGGCTTAGGTATGATATTTTCACGGTTTTCGATACTAAGAAAAGTACTACTCCGGATTTCCTCGCGACTCTCAATTCAAAATTCGGAACTATTAAATTTACAGCAGAAGAAGAAGTCTAGATAGCCTAGTAATTAGAAACAATAAAAAACTGGAAATAGACATCTATAGAAAAGAAACAAACACTAATAGATACATTATGACCGATTCGAACCACTGCGGACAACATAAAATGGCTGCGATAAGTTTCTTAATTAATAGACTAGTGAAATTCCCTTTGAAGAAAAATAGGTACAACAAAGAGCTTAAATTCATAAAAAATGTAGCTATTTACAACGGTTACTCTTCTATAGATGTCGACCGCATCCTTAAGAAAGTCCAACATAGCTATTATGTAAGAAATTCCACGACCTTGATCCCGATAGAAACTCGCGACAAGAAATTTGTGAAACTCCGCTCCCACTGAATGTCGAAAGGTAACAGTAAAGTTTTTAGGGGACAATATATGAACGTATGTTTCAGTTCACGTAATACACTCAAAAAAAACCTTCTTGGCAATCCGAAAGATAAATCGGATATGAAAGAAAGGTCGCAAACTTATAAAATTGTATGCAATGACATACATTGGACAAACAAAACGAACGATACGTACTTGATTTAAGTAACATATTAGATGCTACAGGTACGGCCGAATAGAAGCGTCAAGTGTAGCTCAGCACAAAAACGATACCGGACACAACATTAAATTAGAAAACCTGAGATTGATTAAATGCGTAGCCTCGCCTCGTGAATTGGACGCATTTGAGACCATCTATATAAAGAGAGAAAACCTTTTAAATAAAGATAGCGCGCCCCTTCATCATTCCTGTCTGTTTGATTTACTATTGTAAAAACGGAATTTTTAAGTTTGAAATAGTTTAAATTTTTAAGAAGTGTAGACGGAAGAATTAACGGGAAGGAACCTTATCGTTTGTCTTACTCTACTTTATGAAGGCGAGACGCAGGCAATAACAAGCGGTCTTTTTCGTTCCGTATATACCACGCATGTTAGAGTTAAACGACAACAAAGTAGGTATTTGTATATAGATATATACACATATTTGTATATATATATCTTTTCCTTGAGAGTAAGGATAAACAAGCATGGTAGAATTAAGATTTTTTATTTTTCGCTCAGATTTATTCGGTAACCCGGTTGAAAATGGAGGCCCATCGAGCCTTTGAAACAGCTGTTCCGAATTAATTCATATTTTGTGTGGTGAGTAGTGTGCCCATACTCTGTGTTGTTTGCCATATTATCCTACAGTCCTTGTTATCATTATTTATATCTTTGTTTATATTATATCAACAACGTTATCGTCAAACTAATGGCAAAATATGATCACCAGAAAACGAACCATACACGATTCCAATTTATAGTTTGTTCAAACTTGTGTGTGTGAGTAGAGTTGCTCAATTTGCGCCAACAGCCAGTGTCGGGCGCATAAAAGTTTACACAAAATAAATGGTCAGAAATAAAATACAATACGTACTCAAACACTTACCGTCTTAAGAATCTGTTAGAAATAATAGTGGTAATTTTTAAAATGTAAGCTAACTTCACTCTAGTGTATTTTGATGTATGGGGGGTATCGTAGTATCACATGTGTTCTCTTGTACGTTAATATCGTTATTATAGTTAAATAAAATAATACTTCGTGTGCTTAATTATTAATATCAACAGGTTATGGGCCCAGAATTACCAGAAGTCCACTAAGAAAGCACACGATTGTGGAAAAGACCACGTGGCGTACTGTTTTAAGTGAAAAAAAAAAAAAAAAAAAAAAAAAAATAATAACGGTCGTTTTTTACATCAAGGTCAGTTGCCCAAGTTTTAGTAATTGTTTTGTATTTTTTGAGTACAATTACCTGCAAACTGAAGGAAAAGATGGATAAACTGAGAAGCGTGAATATTCAAAAATTCGATGGGAAGAATTTTCAACTTTGGAAATACCAGTTGGAAATAATACTACGATCTGAAAAATTATTAGATATTGTAAATGGAACTAAAGTACGTTCAGCCACAGATACAGATGAGCAGAATGTTTGGGATGAAGGTAATAGTAAAGCGATGCTGATATTATCAACAGCTATGGAATTCGAACAATTACAAGCTGTTATAACATGTAGTAAAGCAGCAGATATGTGGGCTCGTTTAAAAGCAATTCATGAACAAAGATCTGCTGTAAATAAAATTACCTTAAAGCAACATTTTTTTAATTACAAAATGTCAGATGGTGACACGATTGCTCAGCATCTTAGTAAAATTGAATCGATGAGTCAAGCTCTTGCTGATGTCGGTGAACCAGTATCCGATGTCGACAAATTAGCTAAAACCCTAGGAAGTCTGCCCCCTCAGTATGGATCTTTTATAACTGCATGGGATTCTTACGAAGAAACTAAACAAACCTTTGATAACCTTACTGCGAGACTATTAAAAGAGGAGCAACGTATGAATATAAGTATTACAACAAATGCATTAGCTGCTGTGAAGGTAACAAGAAATAAAACTGAAGGAAACAAGAAAATAAATAAAAGAAATGTTGAGTGTTTTTACTGTCATAAAAAGGGCCACTTTAAATCAGAATGCCGTAAACTTCAAGAAAGAAAGAACACGGATATTAATAATCACAAACACCAAGCATTTAGTGCAGAAGTCAAAAATATTTTGCTTACAGGGTGTGAAGACATTTGGCTTGCAGATAGTGCTGCTTCGAGGCACATGACTGCACATAAAGAATGGTTTGTATCCTTAAAACCTATTGTTAATGATAATACTTCAGTTCAGATCGGAGATAACTCGTTTGTCGAAGCTGAAGGTGTGGGTTCGGTAGAGGTTATGTCATTGATAAATGGAAAATGGGAGCCTCGTACACTGGAGGATACATTGTATGTACCAAAATTAAAGAAGAACCTGTTTTCAGTGGGAGCTGTAGCACACAAAAACTTGAAAGTTACGTTTGATAACAACAAAATGGAGGTAAGAAATTCACGTCTATTAGCTGTAGGTATGAAAACCTCAAATCATTGTTATAAAATGTTGTTTAAAGTACCTGACATGAATCAGGCTAATGTTGCCTCATTAAATGAAGTCATGCTTTGGCACAAAAGATTAGGACATGTGAATTTTAAAAATTTAAAAGACATGGCTAACAATGGTATTTTACCAAATTTTAAATTGCAAGATACACAAGATTTGGTCTGTGAAGCATGTCAATATGGTAAAATTCACAGAAAGCCATTTCAAACAAGTCTGCATTCAAAAACTGATAAACCAGGATTAGTTATTCATTCAGATTTATGTGGAAAAATGCCAGAAACCTCTCTTGGTGGCGCAAATTATTTTGTAGTCTTTAAAGATGATTATAGTAACTATAGATTCTCATATTACATTAAGAACAAAAGTGATGTTTTTTCGACTTTTATCGAGTTTGAAAAACTAATTGAAAGGCAAACTGGAAATAAAATTAAATGTTTTCGAAGCGATAATGGAACAGAATTCAAAAATGAAAAATTTCAGAGATACTTTAAAGCCAATGGAATTATTCACGAAACTACCAGCCCATATACGCCCGAACAGAATGGCAAGGTAGAACGTGATAATAGAACTATTGTGGAATGTGCTCGCACTCTATTATATGATGCTAATTTGCCTAAAGACCTTTGGGCTGAGGCAGTAAATACTGCGGTATATACACTAAACAGACGTATATGCAAAGCAAATGATATTACACCATATGAAAAGTGGTTCGGTAAAGCACCAACATTAAAACATTTAAAGAAATTTGGATCTATAGCGTTTACACATGTACCGAAGCAATTTCGATCGAAATTAGATAGTAAAGCAAAAAAATTGATATTTGTAGGATATGAAGGTTATAGTACAAACTACAGACTTTTTGACCCTCTAAACAAAGACATAACAGTTTCACGAGACGTCACATTTGATGAGAACAGCTGTAATCAAGATTATGATGCAGCAATAGAAGACTCAGTGTTTGAATGGCCAATATTAAATGAAGAAACACAAACTAATGAATCAGATGTTGCAGAAAGAAGTGATGATCTTAATCAGTCTTCAGAAGATCCAAATCAATCAGGGTCAAACACAGAGGAACAAGAGAAACATTACTGCTTACGCAATCGAAGAAAAATCAGTGCCCCTACACGCTATCGTGAAGATTACGTCGCCTGTGCTGCCATACTATATGAGCCCAAAACTTATGAAGAAGCATTGAGTGGACCTGACAAAGAAAAGTGGAACGAAGCCATACAGGAAGAGAAAGAATCTCTCCACAAAAATAATACGTGGACGTATGTCAATGAATGCGAAGCGAAAACCGGAAAAATACTGACTAGCAGATGGGTATTTAAAATAAAGGATACCGGAAAATACAAAGCAAGGCTTGTAATAAGAGGATGCGAACAACAGTATGGTGTAAATTATCAAGAAACCTTCAGTCCGGTGATAAACACCACATCATTAAGAATACTATTTGCGTTAGCTGCTAAAAATAGCTATTTGTTTAAAAAATTTGACATTAAGACAGCTTTTCTTTATGGAAAGTTATCGGAGCAAATTTATATGTTTGTACCAGAAGGTTTTGAAGAAGTAGGAAAAGTTTGTCTCCTACAGAAATCATTGTACGGGTTGAAGCAAGCTCCATTGAAATGGAATGAGACATTTACAGATTTTTTATTGTCACTGGGATTGTATAACTTAAAAACAGAACAATGTATTTTCACGAATTCAACAAAAACATTGTACTTGGCAATTTATGTTGACGACGGTATTTTATTTGGTAACGACGAGACAGAAATTGATGGTGTTTTAGAGAAATTGACACGAAATTTTGAGATAATAGTGAGTAACGATCCAATAGATTTTCTGGGCATCGAAATCAAGAAAGAAGGAGAAGGCATCACCCTCACACAGAAAAGGTATTTAGAAAACATCTTAGAAAAATTTCAGATGAATCAAGCAAAGCAAGTTGCGACTCCAATGATAAGTAATCCAACTCCAGACTCAGGACCAGCAAATACCAAATATCCGTATAGAGAAGTTATAGGGAGTTTACTATATCTGTCTAACAAAACCAGACCAGACATATCCTATTCAGTAGGATATTCAAGCCGATATATGGAAAACCCTACACATCAAGATGTGAACAACGTTAAAAGAATTTTAAGATATCTGAATAGCAATAAAGGTGTCGGTATAAAATATTACCGCAGTGCTGGTGCGCAGGACCTTATTGCGTATAGTGATTCGGACTTCGCGGGTGACTTACAAACTCGAAAGAGTACAACGGGATACGTGATAATGTTTTGTGGTGGACCAATCACGTGGTGTTCTCGTAGGCAACCCATTGTGGCGTTATCAAGTACCGAAGCCGAATACATAGCTGCAGCGGACTGCGTCAAGGAACTCGTGTATTTAAAAAGTTTAATTGATGAATTAAACGACCAAGAAGTGAAGAATATAGGACTTAATATAGACAATCAGAGTGCTATTAAGCTAATCAAAAACGGTCAAATGAACAAGCGTAGTAAACATATCGATGTACGTTTTCATTTTATAAATGAAAAGGTACATGAGGGAGTGATATCTATTTCATACTGTAGCTCAGAAAACCAAGCTGCAGATATATTACTAAACCGCTTGATAGTGTAAAATTTAACAAACACAAAGATTTTTTAGTTTCTATGTAATACATATATATTTCCTTATATTTGTAATAATTAGGAGAAGGTGTTAGAAATAATAGTGGTAATTTTTAAAATGTAAGCTAACTTCACTCTAGTGTATTTTGATGTATGGGGGGTATCGTAGTATCACATGTGTTCTCTTGTACGTTAATATCGTTATTATAGTTAAATAAAATAATACTTCGTGTGCTTAATTATTAATATCAACAGAATCTTCCGTGAAATCACAAAGTGAATAATGTCTGCTAAATATCTGCAACATTAGATATGTTTCCACAGTTGTTTCGGCAAACCGAGTGTGACGTGAGGAAAAAGTGTGTTTATATGCAGAAAATGAATGTTCTACATCTAGTGATGTTATATTTGCGTTATTAAAATAATTTTTGAAGCTTAACGGTCCTGCTGACGAACCTTCACCTTTCTCTAAACCACTTTCAAACCTTTCTAGAACACAAACATTTTTTGCGTTTTCTACCGCGCATAGCTGTGTGTGAACATGTTGCACTATTTGCAGAGATTCCACTGACACCGAAGGATTTTGTAATTTTTCTATTGCCTCCACTAGTTCGAAGTAATTGGTCTGAATAGTTTTTAAATCCGTTTTAACCTGACTATCTTGAAATTTCGACTGGCTTTCCTTGATAGCCGCAGCTTCCTTTGGATCGAATTGTAAAACCACGTTCTTAATATTTTCAAAATATTTATGACAATAAAACGGGGCCTGTAACCATGTTCCCCAACGTATAAGAATAGGTTCTGGTGGCTCAGGCATGCGGAGGCACAGTCTGTGAAATTTGCGAATACGTTTTGGGGATTTGACAAACGCTGCTTTTATATGCGCTATTAAAGCGTCTACCTCAGGATAACATTTTCTAATACTATCTACCACATGACTGAAAGTATGAATTTTACACGTAATATGTACCAAGTTAGCACGTTTTTTAAGAGACCGGCCTACAGAAAGCATGTTTGCGGCACCATCACTCATAAACATCAGCAGTTGGTTTGTTGAAAGTTGAAACTTTTCCAATGTATTTAACACTAACTTTGAAATTACTTCGGCAGTACATTGTTGTACTCGTCTGGAAGCTAATAGAATTGAAGGTGACGATTGATGTGGTTCCATTGTACGTACCATTACATTAACCACAGAATGTTTTTTACGATCTGTTGTTTCGTTCACACATAACCACAGCTTTTTATCTTCCAACTCCGATTTAATTCTTTTTTCAACATGTTCACGAGCAGATGGCATAATTCTTTGTAACGATGCCCGACTTGGTAATTTGCAGTTCGAATATTTATTCCAAAAGAAGACATATGCTTCCTTGTCTAGTAAATTAAACTGTAGATTGCATGCAATAAAGGTAGCACATAAATTAAATTTGTCAGTGTCGTGTGTAATTTTTTTTTTAAGAATGCTGTTTACCATTTACGTGATGTAGACAATCCCTTTTGAACCAACACATTAAAGGGATATTACAAACTACACATTAAATTTTAACGCCATCATAATTTAGGTAAGGCATTTCTGCTATAAAATCTGTAACTTTGTCCAACATTGGTCGTTTTCGCGACGTAGGCAACATTTTTAAAACAAACGTAGAACTACGAAATAGTATTTACGGCAGCGTACATGTATACACAACAGATCTGGTTGAGACTCGCAGTTATATTGAGGGTTGTATCGAACCTCCGCCACTGCCCGTTGGCGCTAGTGAGCAACTCTAGTAATGAAGTTGGAGCGCTGGCGCTGGTTCTTCAACGTTGGGTATAAAGTACTACCCCAGATAAAAGAGCTATTTCATCTGTGACAGTACTCCATTATTTCACCATGTATGGTATGGTTAATGACAATTACATCAAATACAGTTTACACATAGACATCAAAAGTGTTTTGTGAAATTATTTGTGATTATATGATTTTATAGGTGTAAATGAAGAAATCAGGAAGAGAACTAACACCTTTTAGCCAATATATCTTTACTTTAATTACGCATTTTGGAATAATATTGAGTATACAACACGGTGTAATAGATTTCACTTTAGACTGAATTTTCTAACACAGGCTATTTGTAAACAAAAAGTGATAAAATTCTGTGAAGTAGGTTTAATATGAGATAAAATACGGGTTTTTTTAGACTCTCCACACATTTAAAAATAATTAAAAACAAATTTGCACCTATAATTACAGATCACTTTTACTTGAAGCTTTATGATTACTAAGATACAAACTTGTGCATAAAAATAGCAGCGTTCACAAGTGTAAATTAATATCAAAATTACGTTAAGGCGAAATGCTGAAATGGTTCTGACTTTATTGTTATAGTATATGTAGACATCAAGAGATTATCAACAAGCAACAAAACTTATTTTTTCATTAAACAAAAATGTTATTTTATACAATTTATTGTATTATGACATATCATGCCTGGGCATAAAAATAACAGTGATAATGGAAAGTAAAGTAAATTCTATAACTGTAATAAATCAATATTTATCATTTAAATATTAATACTTGATTGCCTGACGCTTATTTTTAATAACCACAACATCTAGAGGGCTTGCTATCAACTAGCCGTTGACATCTCTCATGTGGGATAGAGCCAATCTAAGAGTTAGAATACCATAATTTTACAGCTCTTTTAAAGTAATACCGCACTATGAACTATGAATGCACTGATTCTAAATTTCGATAATTCCTTAGACGATTCGGCGCAGTTTTTCATAACAGTGTTGATGTTGAGATATAAGTCTCCCAGTTTCAGTAAAAAATTTCTTTTAAAAAGAAATCGTAAAATAAAAAACATTACACGGCCAAATTACTTTTTCTAGTTGGCACTGCTATTCTTTTGCATAGGTTTGTATATGTTTGTATATGTACTGCTGGTTCCTTTTAAAACCGTAAGTTACTACAAAAATCTTCACTGCGCATAAAAACAAAACGCTTAAAACTTAAGTTATCTTCTGATTCGTTGTGATTGTCCGTTCTGATTTAAGAACAGATTCAATTTCTACTTCCGCTTAGATTATGATCCAATTCTTCCAACATTGTTGGCAAATATGTTTCGTCTACCGAACTTTGTAGTTCTTTGTTGGATACTTTGCACTTTATTTATTTGGTTGTCATTCTCTAGTAATAGCATAGGTTTAGTTTCCGAATTGTACAATTTCCTCTTTGCGTCAATATTACACGTTTCTTTGGTTAAGGAGGTATCGTCGTGATCCGCCTCATTTGTTTTCTGTCTACCTGTTTTACTTGGTACTTTCATACTTATATTACTTTTCGCATCTTGATCTAGCTCGGCGGGTTTTTGCTTAGCTTTTTTTAATGCGATTCTTTGCGGGAGGAGTTACATCACTTTCCTCTTCAACCGGTCCGGTTGAGTAAGGTATTACTCCGTGCTTCTCTGCTCGCAGCTGTTTTCTTTGGTTATTTCTTATTTTCAACAAATTCCTATAAACTGAAATCTTTTTTTTCGCTATAGGAAAGGTGTTGCTCTTGCTGTAGATCGTTTTTGTATTAGTGTCCTTCTACCGCATGTTTTACGCCTCCTGTTCTTCCTTTAGCAATAAGCATGCTTCTTTGTTTTTCTTAGCAAAACGACCTTTTTTGTCTCTTTTTAGTTTAGCAATAAGCGCACTTCTAGCTGTGTATTCAATTGGAGTCAGTACTTCGGTTTCTACTTCCTTTTTAATAACAAAACTACTTCTTCTGTCTCTTTTTGGTTCAGCAATAAGCGGGCTTACAACTGTGTTTTCAATTAGAATCGGTACTTCGGTTTTTGCTTCCTTAACAAAACGACCTTTTTTGTCCCTTTTTTGTTTAGGGGCTTTTTTCATGATTGATTGTTTTTTTTTATTTTTAACTTTGAGAATCTTGCCTTTTACATTTACAGGTTTTTTCCTTTGTTTTGCAATACTGGAATCTCCTCGGGACCGTTTCCTGGAAAATGACTTTGGAGCCCTTCCAGTCCGTTGAGTGTTTTGCACTGTATTAACGTTATCCTTTAAAATCAATTCGGAATTGATGTGAGCCTCGCTTTCCTCAGACTTTTGTGGAGTTGTGAAGCTATGTTGAAGGGACGAGAAAATGTTAGAGGTGAATTCTTTTCCGGATTCTGGTATCTCTAAGAAAGGATCCGAAATATCATTCAATATCAACGAAACATCCTCATTCACTGTTGTAATGTGTTTATCGAAAGGTAAATTTTGGATAGAAAGAATATCTGAGGATTGATTGTCCATAGTTATCGGATACCATTCCTTTGATGTAGGGGTATTTGGGGACGCCGGCCATTCATCAAAGTTAACATTGATTTGATAGTTCTGATCAAAGCTGAAAAATTAATTAATTATTAAAACAATCATTACATTACTTTAGTACTGTGAATATATTTCACGCAACTAAGTAAACTATCCAATTATCTAGTATTGTTGACAACATTGTGAGTATTTAGAAATACTTCTCAATTTGGTTTGAGGTTATATCCACTGCATAAGTGACATTGGATGCCAACAAATGCCATTGTGCGCATATCCACTGTAACAAGTATAATTAATTTTCCTAATAAATTGTTTTATGGTGTCATTCAATCCATGTTTAACATTGTGTCATACAGCCCAAAACCAGTAAATATAAGAAATAAATCATTTCATATTTCATGCATAATAGCGCCACTAAGTAACGGACAAGATCGATAAAACATAAGTATGCACAGAATCTAATATTGAATCCTGAGTGCAAATCTCAAATTATTAATTCATTAATATACCGAAAGTAGGCGATTCATAGAATAGTGCTTCCTGAAACTAAACACCCACTGTACAGTCATACATTGTGTCTTCATTCCGCTCGGCATTTCTTAAATTTAGCAGATGATTTAAGTTAATAGTTCCGGTAGTAAAAGACATTCGCATCCTTCACACAGAGATATAGAAGGGAGGAGAGTCCGTTTCAATCTACGCGCAGAGGATAAAATTGAACGTTGCTATTTTGAAGCGTGGTAACCACGGAAAATTCAACCACTACTTTGTGTTAAAAGTTGGATTAATGCGGCTACTTAACAATACTTTCACAAAATAATCTTATAATAAATAGACCTAGAGCCGGTATATAAATATGAGCAATATTAGATTAAAAATACGTTAGACTATTAGGTTAGTGCACTATGCAGAAAATTTTAATCTTGGAACAAATGTATTTACATTGAAATGGTAATATGTAACAAAAATATGAACAATAATGGTAGAGGGTTATAAGATATATTGCAACGCAGCAATACATTCCAAATATAACAAAAACAGGATGTTAAAATGATCTACTTCCAGCATGTACCAATTGTTTTAATTAACATATTTCTTTCATACATTGTTTCCGTGAAATGTTCGTCTAACTTTAAAAAAGCAATTTGGATAAAAGGGTCCTTCAATTGACACAAAAAATAATACCACATGTAGCACATGTGATACATACCTTCAAAGTGGCGGTCCCCTAAGCGTCCCGACAAAATTAGACGCGTTTTCATCAAAGCGTGTTCTCCTACCCTACGCTGGCATTACGCCAAGGAATTGGCGAACAAGTCATTTATTGCCAGAACTAACAACTTAAATCATCTGCGAAATTAAAAAATTACAAATGGGAATCTACTACGAAAGAGATTTTAAAAAGAACATAATTACTTTTGATAGCAATGTAATTATGAAGAAATTCATTAGGCGAAATGAAGTAAAATTTAAGTTTATGTAGAATGGTCTAGAATATATTCATATTATTATTAAATACATGTATGGATGAGAGTATTTAATCAAGAATTCTCTAATCACTAAAAATGTCGAAATTAATTTTTTATATTGACCTCTACAGAAGCGAGCAATAGACAATACTCCACGTTTTGCGAGGGTAGCAGGCATTGACTAGTGTCGCCATACCAAGGAAAATTAAGTCATAATGATACAAGCTACCAACATCCACCATGCACAGACGCGCGTTTTGCCGTTTACAGCATACGAGCCGTAAACCATAGCCGTAGCTTGTATCATTATTATATAATTAAGTATTTTATTACCTAAAATGGTTATCATCAGAACTTTCTGTAGGTTGATGGTTGCTAAACAAATTTTTGGATCTGCAATTAATGTGTCTAAATAAGTAAAGTTTCACAATTGACATAAAACAAGAAAATAATTCATACTGATTTTGGTGACTTGGGTCCCTTTCACAATTTTGTAAAGGTGTAATAGATTGGTTTTCTGCGTCTTCGACCATAAAACGGCTTCCGTATTCTTCGTATTGGGAACTAGATATATAGAAATAATTAAAATTCTACAATTTAAAATAATAAAACATTGGGTAATTCTGCAGTTTATGGCTATAATTTCACATGTCTCGCGTACATTACTAGACGATGTTCTAAGTAGAAATATTTATTTATTAACTTCCATCTAATATAAAATGTCTTCTGACACTCAGTTATCTGACGAGGTCTGTGGCGTTGTTTACATTGTCAGGAACACTGGTAATTTACCTCTTTCTTACTCAGCATCATTAAACCACCTTTCACTGTCATTTTTAACAGAGAAAATTAAACTAAACTAATAATAAATACTTGTTACTAAAATAATTAAATTATTGTATTGTACCATTCGCATAAAAAATTTGGTAATGTTGTATTGGTTTTTCTATATAAATAGTTATTGATACTCTTGAGTAGATGGGTCAGACACGGGTCGATAAGAATTTTCTCTTACAGCCAGGCTACACTACGAGCTTTCGAGGGAAGAACGATTTCCTCCAGACTCATAGCTGACTGCAGAAACAACACTATTTTGGGTAGGAACAAAGGATTCTCTCATCTGGACACCAGGACACACTTGATATTGATGGCAATGAGGCGGCCGATGCCCTTGTTAAGAAGAGAGCAGAGCACACTTCGCTGAGTTCAGACCCTCTAATTGCCATATCTTTTAATGAAGTCAACCTGCATGTTACCCATTGAGCCGAACAAGAAGTAATTCGAACTTGGGGTAACTCCGCAGATCTACCTCATACGAGGACATTTATATTGGCCAGCAGAGATAGAGCCAAGAAATTTATAGAACTTGATGGGAAGTCTGTCAGTGCTCTAACCACAATCCTTATCAGGTATGTTCAATTAAGAAAACACCTTCACAGAATGGGGCTCGCTCAAGAGGAAGAAGCAGTTGTGCACATTTTCTACCACTGTCCTGTTGCCTGCAGAATCAGATTTTCTTTGTTTGGTGAGGCTTTTCTAACACCAGAGAATCTGAGGAAAACTTCACCGAGCAAACTTTTGGAATTTGCCAAAGGATAGGTCTACTCGGTAAATTGTAAAATTACATTGCCGGCCTACAATAGACCTTGTTCGTTGATGTGGATAGGTGGATTAAACCATGAATCCAGCTTTACCGTTGTAAAATGTAATTTTAGTGATAGTTTGAAATAACAACCCTAAACCGCAAGGTTACCAAACACTGTATATAATTACTTACATCCTCCTTGGTGGAGGTGTTCGAAATCCGCTTGTCAAGATAGGAGTTCCCTCAAAATTTCTTCTTAAAAACCTGATGAAAATACAATTTAATAAAAATTCGCAGAAATAAAATTAATAAGAATACAAAACAACTTACATCGTAGGTCGATTCACTTTCTCTTTTAATTTCTCGTTACAGAACAATTTTCTATTTTCTCTTTGTAGTATGTCAATTTTCTACAATTTTCGCAACAATGAAATCAATAAAAATTATCAACAACATGCTATTTAACAAACCTCACTTGTTAAACTAGGATTCAGATATTTGAATTTCCTTCCGAGTAAATCAATAATATCTCCTGGGATTAGATATCTTGTGCCTCTAAAGGGTTCCTTATTAATCAGACATCTACTTATTCCATTACTTGAAAATTCAGTCTGAAAAACGAATAGCAACTTAAGACAATATAGTACTTCACATAGTACGAATGCAACTTACAAATCCATGCGAATTTATCTTTAACATGCTACATTCGGGTACCGAAGTCTGGACTTTTAATTTAATATCGCTTTCCGCTTGCGTTCCTATCGTGTAAGTTTCATTTGGGTTCAAAATAAATTGTAAGGAACCACAATTGTTTTGCGACATGATCTATATATGAATTTAAAAAATAATAAATGATACATACACGATTATTTGTTTTATGCGCTCCGTAATAAAGAAATATAGCTCTTCAAAACAAATCAAACTATTCGCCATTAAACGGCATGCTACAACATGCTAAATGGTATAGGATATGATTCATATGATATGGATACGGATATGATTGAAGATTTTGTTGAAATATGTTGGTACTTTTAACCGCCAAAATTTACTCCAATGAGAATGGGTAATGATCCTTTAAGCCTTACTAACAAAGTAGTACATTAATGTAAAGCAAATTCAAACTAGCGCCCGAAAGAAAATAATTAAATGCAGACAAAAAATAAATCGGAAAGAAATACAGGCAAAACAAATGGTTTGCCCAACAAACAAACGAACCAAGAGGTTAAAATTCTCAGAATCAAACGAGAAAACTACCTATTTTGAGCCCTCTAGTGGACACATCATAAATTAACCTGGATCCAATTGGTTTGCAACTATGATCACAGAAAAAGATAAGAATAGGCAGACCATTTTCGCACATTCTACTTTTTCTTGCAACGTATCCTACAACATATGATTCCAAATATATTGGAGCTTCGTCTAGTGTGCTTTGTATTTTTAATGTTACAAAGTTCTTAACAGGTTGTTCAGGTTTCTTTGTAATAACAAGTTTTTACATTACTAAGCACGCCTAACGATAAATCATCTCTACAATTTGACACAAACGATTTTATAGAAACAAAGTTATTTATTATTATTAGTAGAGTTTGCATTTCTTAAACTTCGCGGATGATTTAAATTAGTAGTTCCGGCAATAGAGACATTCGCCCATTTCTCAATGTAAGGCCGGAGATACGCATGCTACTATAGTATACTGTAGTACGAAAGCGAGCAAAATTTACCTGGTAGCAGACTATACCGATTCGGAAAATGTGATATTAGTCATGTCGCTTGTAGCTAACGTACAACATACATATAGATATCTATATGTATGTTGTACATACGTACGTATGCATGATAGCATGCTCACAAGCACGGCCAGCGCTACCGGAAGCAGTGCTAAAGCACTATTTGTAGTACTTTTTTAGTATTGCAGTACCAAGGCGCTACTTTAAAAAAACAACTACTTTTTTCATTCGACCGTTCAAATATAACTTTCGGGTGCAAAAAAGAAGTTGTATACCTATTATGTTCCTTTTTTCCAAGGTTGGTAAAATGTATGTATATATTCTAAAAATGTATGTATATATTCTAAAGGTTGTCTCAGTTCCTATCTTGCAGTACTTGACCGAAAGTTTGTGGGCAGTGTGGGCGAAGGGCGCATTTTTAGACGTCATTGGTAGTAATATATAGATTATATAATGTTCAAATTGATGGCTCTCATATGTTATATATTCCACTACCAGACATCATTGCGCACGCTATTTTTTAACAGATCACCTTTAGAGCAAATGTATTCTACCAACCTTGCCTTTTTTCTACAATGTAAATTTGTTTATTACAATTTGTGAAAAGTGTTTACAACATTCGCCCCTTTTCTCATAATCACCTTAATGTGCATTTATGTAATGAAAAGAAATACTTTAATATCGTTTTGAAAAGAAAATAAAGCAAAAGTAGTGGAGAAAGATGTATTATTAATTTGGGGTAATAGAATCCTAAAAAATAGGCGGTTAATTGGTTATTTGTAGAGGCCAAATGATGTCGTTTGGGTAAATACGATATAAATCGAATGTGAAAGCAGCAGCTAGAATTAATACAATTTAGGGATTTTCAGTACTTTTTTTTGTTTGTTAAAGTACTTTTATGTTGGTGCCCCTGGCAACGCCGGGCACGGCCGTTACCACCGATGTATAAGCACAACTCATAGCACTTCGATGACGTCACGCTGTTTAGGCCATGTATCGCCATGCATGATATTAGCCTAAGCGGTAAAAGAATCGTTTTTTTGCATTTTTTAAGTTTTGAAGGGCTTCCGGTTTAAGAAGGATGCCAGTCGTCAACTGAGTCCTTCCTCGCATCGTTTTTTGTCAAATTTGTGAGTTGGAATAGCATCTTTTTTAAGCCTAGGATATTTGAAACTTACACTCTAGTTTCACCGGTCCTTGAATTTGTAGCTGTTGAAGAATAAATAATATCTTCTTTTATTTACAAAGTGTAACTCACAAACGAAACAGCCGACACCATCTTAGGTTAGGTTATCTCGTTTTTGTAACACTAAACAATCACTGCAGGTATCACCAATAAAGTACGGAAATATTACTACACACCATTTTTTTTTAATAAAACCAATATAATTTGGATAAACTAATCCAAAACACAATAATCGATCCTAACATATGAAAACAATCGACTCAATTTTAGGTTAGGTACTTCGTTTTTATCGCTTCAGGAAAGGTTTTATCGCTGAAACAACATAAAAACATTGCAGGTATCACCAACAAAGTACGGAAATATCACTACACAGTATTTTTTTAAATAAAACCAATATAAGTTGGATAAATCAATTTAAAACGTCGAGATGATCTCAGTGTGTAAACACGTGTGTATGGCTAAATATAAATACGTCACAGCCTATTGACGTCAAAGCTGTAGAGTCTTGTGCGGTAGTAGCGGCGCGATTACTGAACAAGGAGCATGCTATTCATCGCACTCATCGTCTAAAGCAATATATTATATAAAATAAAATATAAGTATGCTCATAGTCATAAGTTATGATATCAGCATACTTATATTTTATTTGCTAAGACCGGAGATGCACATGCTACTAGGTAGTACGAAAGCAGACTATTGTTAGCAAATAATGTACTCTAAAAATACAACGCTAACGCCCCTCCTCCCAATGCATTGTCTTCAAATTAAAGCGCGTTCGTCTTCAAAAATGCAACTTATATAATAGTATCAGGGCCCGGAATCTACGGGGACAGGGGAGAAACAATATTAGGGAACGGACACACCAGAGATGGCGCTGCGAACTAATACGTCATTATTAGAGGCTCGGATACTTCAACGTTATATGTCACGAAGCGCACTCTGTATTATAAGTGCAAAGCGGGGCAATGGCGGGCATTTTGAACTGCCTTCATGTTCAGATATTGCTTTATAATTTATTGTATCTATTGATTTTCTAACATGTAACTGAAACATATAAAATTTCAACAATGCTGAAACTTTGTATGTATAAAGTACATGTAAGAAAATCAATAGACACCTAAGATAAAAGTAACTAGGACGAGCTCAGAATTATTAGAAGAAATAAAACTTAAATAATCAAAAAATTATACTTATATATTCAAATGTCGAAATATACAAATTATATATATAAAATAATAATATTAGACGTAAAATTTCTAAACCTATACTTATCTTTTTAATTAGAAATAGATCTATACTAACAATAATGCACATATATAAGATAACGTATACATATAACTAGTCAGTATATATTTGAAAGCGTTTCTGTTAGAGCTTCATTACTTAAATATATACGAGAAGAAGCAACCATAAAAAAGGCTCATGTTTTTTTTGTTTTTTTTCGATTTTGATAAAAAATATGTAACGCCTTTTGAAAGCCGTCCGAGGTGTTACTTATCCCTTCTTTTCCCGAGAGAATTCTATTGCAAATTTTTACGTAGTTTTTTATTAATAAATTAACTATTGTATTAATCAAAAATTTTTCTATATCTGCCAAGTGTTCACATTTTGTAAAAAGACTGAATATATCTTGTAGGTTTAGCCAAATTATTAAATTTTTCTTAACAAACTTTTTATGACAATGTTGAGATAAATACCAAAGAATGTACGTATGCAGCTGGGTTAATTTCATTACAAAAGCTTCATTAAAATTATTTAGCTCATTTCCGATTACAGATGTAGGATCTGGTGTGTCATTACCATGAAGCATTATATTAGATAAACAGACATTACATGATTTACAAAAGGAAAATATATTATTAGCTATATGTCCACTTACATAATATAATGCATCAAGGTTAATGGGAATTTGTAAACCTGGTGGAGGCAAAAGAAATTGATCTAGAGGGTCTGGTATTGGCTCCGGTGAAATATTTGAAATAAAATGTTTTACAGGTAAAAGAACACCCTGCGTTTGGTCATCTTCACAATTAAATGTTGGCGAATGAAATTTTGAGAAACTACTCACAAGCAAACTTTTATAGTAACTGGCAAAACATGCACTTGTCGGGTTTGTATTCCTACACCCAAATTGCCTCACTTGACCGAAGAAATTTTCAAGGGCATCTTGATTAAAGGATCTTGGGCTGAAGGATTCGCAACCAAGATCTCTTAAAGCTCTACGAATCAAATGAAACCCTTTGAGTGTAAAAATAAAATTCGATAAAACTGGGGGCTTCACTCTATCATTAGGCCTCTGCTTTATGAATTCCATGGTTTCAAATACATGTATTGCTTTACTCCAAAAAGTTGCTTGTGGGCAAGCGTCCCTACAATCTACCATAAAACGCAACTTTTTGTTTGTTTTTTCAAACCTGCCATTGACACTGTCAAACACTTTATCAAGAAATTTACACAAATGAGCAGTGTCACACCCCTCACGTTCCATTTTTCTATTGCCCACACACTTTTCGCTTTGACTGTAATTATTAACCCCAGCTGCAACAGAAGCACTAAAGACTTGAGTGCAAAGCGAAACTTTCATTTTTTTAATTCGCTCAGGTATAACATGTACTTCTGAAAGTTTTGGCATTAGACGCAAGTCTCCAAGCGAGATATCGATGTAATATGCGTCGATTATGTGTGACCATTTTGCAATTCTTTTTGTATTGTCCAAAGTGAAACATAAATTTTTTGTTAATAAGTTGTTTTGGAAAGATTTTATTAGATGTGGAGGATCAAAAAGGGGAATGATTTTACGTTGCCCAACCACGATAATGTTGTCCTGTAAGGGTTTACTCTGCAATGCACATGTTTCTTCTAGTAATAGATTTATTGCTTTTACATTTGTTGCCCCTTGGTCACACACCGACGCAATTACATTGAGTCCACACTCAAATGCTTTGTGAACAATAACTTTGAAATCACGAGCTATGCATGCTGCAGATGTTGTGGATTTGCAAAAACTGTATGCAACAGGTTGCTTCCAATTTTTCACCACTCCTCTCAACATCCACACCAAAACGTGATCGGTAATTTCAAGACGACGTTCATTACCATCATCTGTGAAACCTTCAATGAAATCGCTACTTTGAAAATAATCTAGGTGAGGTTCAATACTTATTTCGTCAAATAATAGAATACATAACCTATCTGACTGCGGCATCTGTTTAGTACGAAAGGCAAGAGTGCCAAAGAAGTTTTCACAAATGCCTGGTCTTATACGTACACCCGCTAGAATTTTTCTTAAACTGCGACCACTAGGAAGAATAAATATGTTCCTCAGAAAGTTGTAAGATCTTGGGGATCGTTTATATAAACTTAATGCGAATATTTTATCTTCCAAGGTAAAACGCATCCCTTTGCGATGTCTATGATAATTAAACATCTGTGAATTAAAAAAATTGCATGCAATGGGATGCATTTTACCTTGCATGATGAAATTAAGTTTACCTCTGTTTATTAAATTTTCTATATCTTTAATTTTTGTAGACAATTTTAAGTTTTTATTTCTGCATAAATTATATTTTCGCTTAAGCAACACCATTTCTTTATAGAACAGTTTCTCTTTCGGTGTTAGATTCTTCACTTTTTGTCTGGTTTGATTGAAACCTGCAAAATATTAAGTAATACAGTTTCAATATTTACAATGATGCGGTAATTGTAGAGTTCCCACTTTCATATTTGCGATATTAAAACTATATTATTCATTATTTATGTTCATTTGCTTGTGGGATGCAGTTGAAATTATGTATCTCTTTCGATCGATCACTATGCTTACGTTTGAAAATCTTCTTAGTTCTGTCTTTATTACTGTCCATATTCACCGATGTTTTTTCCAGATCATTCTCAGAAGTCGAGGGCAGAGCATCGGGGGTTCTTTCTGTATTATCTCTAAAAATAAACACTTTCAATTATTAGTTTTCCTATTAACATACATCTAATAAAGCTAGTGACTTTAACATTAACCAATTTTGCTATATATATAAAAATAATATATATAAAAATAATATATATAAAAATAATATATAAAAAAATAATATAAAAAAAATAACCTGGTAAGTGACAAGTGGGTACAGCATTTGCAGCAAGCTTGTTATTTCGCATTAAGTGCTTTGATGCAAAATGCTTCCTACAAATTCTATAGCGTCGCAACTTCTGTGGCGCTAAGTGAACCAACTGTTCATTTCCAATAGCTTTTAACCATTCAATTTGCCTCTCTACATATTTGGGGAATACGTGGAGGACCTCTCCCTCATAGACACAATCTGGTACAGCACATTTTTTTTCTAAATTCATTTTGCTACAAATAAAATCATTAGTACTGCAATATATACATTATTACTGACATTTAGGTAAAATCTACAAAAATAAATACTTACTTCGAGAAAGTAATCGAATTAAATAATACTAGCCCACGTTTCCTTTGCTTTTTTTATACTTTTGGTTTTATTTGTCACACTCAGAGACTAATACAAAGATGGCCGATAATGGCGTACTTGTTTACATACAATTTATAGACGCTTCGTGGTTGTGTGACGCAATGTGACGATTCTAGTTATGACGTGTAATGACGTACTGGTATTACTGGCGACATCTCTGGCGTGTCCGTTCCCTAATATTACTGTTCCCTCTCCTCGCCCCTAACATTCCGGGCCTTGAATAGTATGTTATTCCTTAAACCTGTTTTACACACTACGATTTATTGACCAATTAATTCAACAAGTTCTTGTCCAAGAAATCGGTAGAACTATCATGCCTTTACACGCTACAATTAATTGAAGAATTTTTTACTTGATTCAAATTATCCATTACATCATGATCCTCGTAAATTTTCGAAATTTATCCTCATTTTACTTTAAAAACACTAAATAAAATTCGTAGGTACTTTTCTGTTTCTGGGTTGATATTAAAACATCAAAGTTAGTGTAAAATCGTGGAAAAAATAGAGCATGTTCTATTCGATTAAATTAATCGTACAGTTGCTTAGAAAATAGTACCGTTTTTTGCTGCTTTATACGATAGGATAAAATTGAAGATCAACTTGTTCAATTAACTGACCAATAAATCGCGGTGTGTAAAACAGGCTTTACTCGTGTCTCCAAATAATAGCATCGATTGGCTATGTGAAAGTTATTTTGTCTCTTTTTCGTAAGCGCCATCTAGGAACTATACTCTAGATCAAAGTTAACTTCTTGTACTGAAAAGATCTAAAATTTGCTTAAATTTTAAAGCCTGAATTACATTATATTAAAATTGCTAGAAAAAAGTGGGAAAAAGTATGGTGTATGGTTGCATATTATACTAGTTTCAAAACTAGAACATGTCGTATTCCGATACTATTTTTCATACTAGAAATGAACTATTCATGCGAACAAGCGTCCAGTAACATGCCTACCAACATACTTACTTTTTTTGTATTCATCATCTGTGTTTATCTGCGTTTATTTACGTTAGCAGATATTTCTTTGAAGTATATGTAATGCGACTTGCTGATATCTTAATAGCATTTTAAATGTATAGTTACTATATTTAAGGTTAAATTCTAGATACTTAAAATAAGCATGAAAAAAAAGACGAATCTGATAGTATAATGAAATTCAGGCCTAACATAAAAATTATAGTTATTAAGTACTTTTAGATTATTTTTGTATTACAGCTACAGGAAACTGGAATGAGATGTATGTGTCAGTAAAGTTGCCTATACTGTAAGGTGTTGTGTAGCGTACTTGGATATATTTTTGGTTAATCTTGCTTAATATCTTGGTGTTGTGTGATTAAGAATAAAAATGAATTAATTGCTAAGTTAAAGAAACATTTGTCACAATATTCTTTATTTCTGTAGTGAAAATGATGTCTGGGGGTAAGTTATCCATAAGTTACGTTTGTTCTACTTATATCAAACGCATGTATTGTTTTCTGCAGTTTGGAGAATTTTAATAGGAATTTTTTGAAAATTTAATTCTTCGTGAATTTTGTCCCATATATCGCGATATCTTTTAAATGTTAGCGGTTTTAATGATTATTTTGGATGCTTACAAAAATATTGTGTATTTTGAAGGTTATGTTTCAATATAGTTTCTATAGCAACGCCATGATTTTTATGAAAATCTTTATTTATTCAATTATTTATCTTTGAGTAAAATAATTTCTTACAAAATTATTCTTAATCTTTCAACGAAAAAACATGTGTCTCAATTTACATACTATTTTGTCAATTTTAGGGTTTTTAAGGTGAGTAAAACACTTTGCATATATTTTAATAACATTTATTTATTTTACTTTCACAATAGGTATAATATTATGCATTATATTACGAGATACGTAATACATAAAACTTTCGGGAATATCTTTGTTTTTTCGACAATTTCTCCTCTCTAAGTAGGAAGTTTATGAATTCTCTAACATTAATTAATTAATAAATAATACGTCTTCATAAATAACATTTAAGGAATGTATTGTATAATTTTATTTTCTTAGCCATAACACTGTTCATCATATGTTTATATAATATCCTTACACGTTTTAGAACTACATTTGTTTTACGTTTTCTTAAAAGAGGATAATAAATTAACGTCCATGGGACTTGAGAATCAACATCTTATACGTCTCAAATAGTTAATTAATATATTTAGATTAATCTAACATACAATTCCTTTCATCAATTCATCCATCCTCAGTCATAATTGGATAAAAACTAAACTCATCAGTACGGATTCTTCGAGGGAATGCTAATCTAAAATACTTAATCGCTTCAGACATCTTTGTACGACTTATATTGTGACGTGAAGAAGTCTCTTAATATGCCTAAAATACCGACATCTAAAGACTGTCTTGCTTCTTTCAGCTGGAACTTGGCTATAGCGTCGCTGACCCTTTGCAAGACGTCAGAATCTGAGTTTCCATTTCCAGATTTCTGCGGCGTCTTTGAAGTTGAGGAGTTTACTTCATCTAGCAATTCTTTGAAGATTATTTCCGCTTCTTTCTTTTCTTCCTCATCGTTTTTATTGCTAACATGACCACCGTCCAACAAATGAAGCTCCGTATCTAATTCCTGGAAGATTTTATCGGATTCTGGGTCATACTTCCTGTTGATTGTTCTTTTTTCGACGCGATCTTGATGAAGTTCCTTCGAATTCTCATCGTGCGTTAAATTGGTGTTGGAACTATTCAAACTGAGCAATGCGGGATCAATCATCTCAACATCGCCCCCAGTTACATTCTTTGTCTTCTCTTCGGACGACGAAGCTTCTTTGGTATTGTCTTGTAGATAACCTTCAACGCTCGCATCTTCGCTAGAAGGCGTTACAAAAGCATGGAAAGTTCCTTTGGGGGTTGTATATTCACCACTCAGATCATCTGATAAGCTTTCTAAAGTCTCTGTTGATCTGCTTCTTTCATGTGGAAAACTAGAAGCTGAACCAAGAAGATCTCCGTCATCAGCAGCTAATTTTTTGACCTGATTTTCAACCAACGGGTCTTTTTCAACTATAGTTCCATACCTCAACAAATCATCATCTCTAAATCCTTCAATTGGAAAAACATCATCAGCTCCTAAGTCGGAACTTCTTTTCCCTGGCTTTGGACTAGAATTCTCGGTGGTAACGTCAATTGCAACGTCAGTTGTTAAGTCTGTTAGATCACTTGGGGCTATTTTCTTGAGAATCTCAACAGGTAAAGCAGCTTCTTCGTTTACTAAAGTCTTAGATTCATCCGATTTAAGCCAGGAAGCATATGTTGCGTTTTGAAATTCAGTTCCATTACGTCTAAAGGGCAAAACCTCAGGAAGGATTTTAGTGTCAACTGTGGATATTTCTATATTTTCCAGGGTGTCTTTACTGGTGTTTTCAACGATCTCAACGTTATGATCAATGTATTCAGCACCTTGCTGGCTCATAATTTCTGGTATTGGAGGGTAGGCAGGATTTTCTAATTGAACAATCTCTTCTATTTTAATTTTTTGCTCCTCTTCAATAGGTTTTCTAGTTGTTGATGTAATTTGGATTAAAGTAACTGGAGATGGATCACTTTTGATATCGACTTCTTGGCTCTGCTTTTCAAAATCTCCAGTCGCCAATTCAACAGCAACATCTATAGTTGTATTATCGATTTTTAATGTGTTTTCATTCGCTATAGCTGTAGATTCTTTTTGACTAGCATCGGTAATTAAGGTATCGACTGGCGAATTACTTACTGGCAAAGTTGTTGGTGCTTCTTTTACGGCTTTCTCAAAATTTTCCACGCCGTCAGTGGGATTTACTTTAATTTCAATGCTTCCACGATCTTCTGGATTAATTTCTGATTCAATTGAAGATTTTGGAATATCAACTGGAGATGTCTCAATTTCCTTTGGAATCTCATGATGTTCCATGCTCTCTATGTCACCTCTCTGAAGACCTTCAGCGCCGATAATGGTGAAAACAGGTGATGGCGTGCTTGCATCTTTTTCAGGAACTAATTCTCCTTTTTTCAAGAATAGGAGCTGGTCTCCAATTCTTAGAACTGGCGGTGGATGTTGGAAAACCTCTGACAATTCGCTAGATTCTAACGTAGCATCATCTTCTACATCATTTGTGTGATTTTCTTCGTTAATCGTTGGAACCTTTTCCTCCACCAATAGCTGACCTTGTACATTGCTTGTATTTTCTTGTTTCGGTGGCTCTGTGATTGGGATCTCTTTGATTTCTGGTATGATCTCGTGAATGGTTATCTTTGGGATGTTTATGTCAGCTAAATCTTCGGTTTGTGTTATCTGCTCTTTTAAATTTAATTTACCAATCGTTAAAATGGTAGTGGATTCTACTGAGACTAAGTTTTCATCTTTTTCTATTGGTAAAGTAGTCTCACCAATTTCATTTTCAAATGAAGAATTACTAGCTGGATTAAAAGAGGTTTTAGTGGTTGTTTCATGTTCCTCAACTTCTGGTTTTGGTGATATTTTTCCTGAAGTTGGTTCTAAATGCGTAGAAAAGTATTTAGGTTAATTTCATGTACTAAAAAGTTATTGTTATTATACCTATTGCTGGGCAATGCTCATATTTTGGACAACATTGACCTGGGACTGTTTTCCCTTCGCAATCAGTTCTGATATAGCAGCTGACTTCAGTGCATTGTACCTCGCCTCCTCTACAGTAGCAAACTTGACATTCTCCACCTGGTTTGCTTTCTAAACGTTCTCCATTGGCATACGTTTTGCCTTCATGCTCACATTCTGGAATTAATAAATTTAATAATTAGTATTAGAAATATTTGGCAAAAAAAGATTTTTAGAATTGTTATAGTATAATCGTGTTTTTGCATTTTTAGAATCATAAATTCTTAAAACGCGTATTATTTCCAAACTCTTTATGTAAATGCGTATCTAATTATCTCTTTAATAAAATTCCTTTCACAAAATGGATTTTATAATTTTTACAACACGTACAGCCAAGAAGAGAAGCATAAAAGTGATATTTTACATTCAAATAAAGTCTAAAGCTCACCGCATTGATACTCTGGACAACATTTGTTCGGTTTATGAATAGCTCTGCATCCAGGTTTCTTCTGGCATCTCGTCGTCTCGCAGTGAACACCAGGAGGTTGGCATTTACATTTTAGACACGGTTGATCTGCAGGTACTGGTTCTTCAGCTTCGTACACCACATCGCCAACAACGCAGACTGCATACAAAATGTCGATTTTATTAGGCTAACAACCTATCATTCGCAGAAGACTGTCTTGATTCTTTTCTTTTTTTTTCAGGTATTCCTTTTTGTTTTCTGAATTAGTTGGGAAGTAAACGACTAATTTTAACGACTGTCTTTTATTTTAATTCTTAAATTTATCGATAAAATATTTTTGTTGAATAATATGCACATCGATTTAATATTTTTGTTGAGAAGACTATGAAATATTAAAAGAAAAGACAAACAGTGACACTTTTTATGAAATATGTAACTAGGGGGTTGATTTTATTGTACCCAATCTGAGAAACTGGAGTAACTCTTAGTTCAATTTTCTGTGGCAAAGTTCCTAAATATACAGGTTGTTTATGGATTTGCTTCAAAACAGGAAAATCTTTTATTTTAGGTTTTAAGAAAAATGAAGTACCACTTCTATTATGCACAAAGTTAGAAGACATTTGGAAAATTTGCATAAATTCTATTTATTTGTTGTATAATCGTATTACCTTTAATCGTTACAAAACATACATTAAAGGAAAGAATTTATTTAATTTTTTTATTTAGCAGAGATAATACTTGTTTTGTTGCTAGAAGGAAGAAAACCGGTAAACAATACAATAAGCAACAAAAAGAGATACAGGTTTTGGGAGTGAATAAAAATCTTTTACAAAAAATGTATTGAAGAAACTGAATTTATCCATTTGAATATAAATTTTATCATACTTGGAATCTCAAGATTATGCATTTAGACTAGAATTTCATTTCTAGCGAGAAAGTATTGAAAATCGATTATTCCATCTTCGCATTTTATTTTCCAATAAAACTAATTTTATAATTAACTTCTTAGCCTTCATGGGATATCTGAAGATCCTATGAGCTCTTTACACTTAAAATATTGAAGAAAATTGACTTTTCTCCAGACAGTATCTCTAATGGTTTTCTAGAGCACATCTTTTTAACATGTACGGTGTATGGATTTTTGATAAAAGCATTTTAAATAAGTGTAAGTCCAAAGAGCCCATGGGATCTTCAGAGACCTCTTGATACTATAAGAGTTAAACTGTAGATTCTGGGTAGATGAAAACCCAAATTTCAGAATGAATACGAAAAATGAACCATCTAAAAAGATGAACGGAATGGAATCATCATGACTAAAATGAATACTTCTTTCTTCGAAAATAAAATAATTTTAATCGAAAAAGTTGGATTTGTTGCGATCATGTTGTCATTACGCGATATTAATATGCGAATATTAGAAAAAAATGCCCTTTTCAAAAATCATAAAATCGGATCTCAGAAACAAATGAAGGTACAAGGTCGAAAAAATTACAATTGACGTAATTTAAATTCTAACTATACCAAATTTCAAGACTTTCAGCTTAATTCTAATTTAGATATTTAGCCATTTCCAGACTTTTTGGCCACTCTGAATATGTTTTGCAATGTTAAAGTCAATGTTGTATATTAGGAAACTACGAGGTAGGCGCCATAAATTCTCGACCTGACAGGCTTATACAGGTTCTAGCGTAGTAGCAGTTTTTAGTAGCCAGCCAGACAACGTGACTAGTACATGAAAATGTCTCAGGTAACGAAAATTGAGTACCGCGCTGTCATTAAATTAAAAAAAAAAAGGTCATATGCCTAATCACATTAAACAACATTTAGACGGTGTTTATGGTGGTTTATCTCCTTCATATTCCACTGTAGAAAAGTGGGCAAAACGTTTCCGTTTAGGGTAAGAATCCCTTGAAAATGATGAGCGCCCCGGTCGGCCGATTGAACGGATTGAACGGATAACGCCTCAAAACACTTCAATTATTGAAGAAATTGTATTAGTAGATCGCCGTTTGAAAGTGAAGGAATTAGCAGTGATGTCTAACATTCTGAAACAAGTATTCGCTGAATTCTCCATAACCGCATCTTCTTTGTGCTCTCCAACGTGAACGTCGGGTCGACACTGATTTTGGAGTCCATTGTCACAGGAGATGAAACAATGGTTCTGTATTACGATCCTCTATCCAAAAAGGAATCGTTTTAAGGGCGATGAGTGGGCGTCAGTTGCAAGCAGCTATAATACAATATTTTGAGGAAAAAACTTTAGGTTATACAAGTGTATAAAATTATTAATTGATCGTTGTGATAAATGTATTGAAGTTAGGGGAGACTATATTGAAAAATAAAAATTGTTATACTTTACCAAGTTTATTTTTTCTATATCAGGCCGAGGATTTATGGCGCCTACCTCGTAGTTCAAGTGTTTGTAGCACTTCCCTTTTCTTTTATTTGAATATCTAATAAACTGCGAAAGATTGAAATAATACAACGACATTTTGGGGACAGCATGCTGTTCAGTTTATTCTATTGTCTATTGATCGGTTGTCAATTCCTTTTTCACCAAAGACAATTTTGGAAACTACCTTTAGAAACCCAAAGAAGATTATAGGAGAACCATGCAAAATATGATCAACTAATAATAATCGTATGATTTGGATTCGGCTGAGGAAAAATAAAATGAGCTTGACAGAAAAGAAACTTTGCTATCTCCAACTAAAAGAGTAAACAATACCACACTTTTGATATGTATTTAGAATCTACAGACATTTCCAAAGTTGGAAATAAAAATACTTATACAAAAATATTTCTATTTCCTTCTCAAATTACATATTATATCACATCGTCTTTCTATAACTAACACTTGGTTTATTCAAACTGATTCAAACTCAAAGCATGTTAATCCAATATTTAATGTATGAATTGCTGCAGTACCGGTGACGCGAGCGGTAAAAGGAGGCTACATCTGCTTCCGTGCCGCGTTTACTAGTTATCTAATTCAATGCACGCTAGGCCGAAGTTTATCAATCCCATGGCTATGATTAGTGCGACGTTACGTCGCATTTCCCAAGCTAACCTGAACAAGAAATGCAAGGTAGGATCCATTCATCGGGAATTTCGAAGGTCAACGGCCGAAGAATAGGTTTTGGTTGAATGTTTTGGTAAAATCTTGTGTTACATATTGAGAATTGAATTGGAAATTGATGAGAATTGGAAATAAAATTAATAAAATTTGACAGGAGGAAGTGCCAAAAATGACATTGTACGAGGGTTGCCTTTTATATTTCGGGAATAGAAAACAAAAAAAGAAATTAATCATCGCAAATGGCTTTATTGTTTTTCAAAATAGTGTCCAGCAAGATCTATACACTTTTGCATGCGCTTGAACCAATTTTCGAAGCACTTTTGCCACTCCGACGGAAGTACCTCCAAAACATGCATTTTACATGCATCAACCGCTTCTTCAGGCGTTGAAAAACGTTGACCTCTTAATTTATGATGTGCGGGAATAAGAAGAAGTCATTGAGTGCCAAATCAGGACTATACGGCGGGTGACTCATCAATTCGACATTTTCGGTCCTCAAAAACTCTCTTGTTTTAGCCGATGTGTGAGAACTCGGGTTGTCTTGGTGGAGAACGGTGGTCTTCGGCGGTTGGTTTCCCTCATTTTTCCGAAGATCTCTAGCAAATAAATGGTTGTGTACCATTCAGAATTGACCGTCCGACGTTGCACTAACGGTACAGTTGCCACAAACATGGGCGCAGAAAAATTCTAGGCTCACTGGCTTCTTTGCGCTTGTACCCAGCTTTTGTTTTTCTTATGAGCGCCATATTGGATTTTTGCATTTTTGAAATGGTCATAAAAATGCTTTTCAACTATGTATAACATGTTCAACGAAGAAAATGTTCAATGAAGAAAAACTACGAAAAAATAGCAAAATTGCGATTTGACCGTAGTAGGCTGTGATTTAACGTATGTGCTTGCTAAACAACTGTAAGGGGTCGTACTACTTAAAAGTGGTTCACAAGAACACTGATATAAATTTGACGACCTAGCATCACCAAAACAAAAATAAGAGTGATGTGAAACGTACTGATACTGTTTAATCAAAATGACCGAAATCAGTGACTGAGACAATAATAAAAAAAAATTAACAAAATCCTAGAATTAAGACTGAAGTTAGTGTTCAAACAAGTCACCATTCTCTCTTATCTACAATCTACAACGTTTAACGACTGCCTCGCATGATTGCCTGATTGTCTTTGGACCAATTCCATTTACACCTGCTTCAACTTCCCGACGTAGTTCTTCTACGGCTTCATAAGATCTCAAGTACATCAAAAAATTTAAATAGCCCCATAAAAAAAATCGCGAGGTGTGAGATCCAGCGATCTAGCAGGCCACCTTACTGGTCCTCGATTTCCAATCCACTTATCAAGATATTCGTTATTTAAAAAGTTTGTCACTATTTGAACATTGTGTGTAGGTGGGTCTTGCTGGAAAAACATATTTTGTAAAGTAGCAAACGGGAGCTCCATAATTCGTTTCGCTACATTTGTTTGCAAGGGGCTTAAATATCTAGCCGAGTATAAGTTTTCATTATAAAAGGTAAGGCCAATTATGTGGATGCCAATAACACCTATCCATACATCATACCCTCATTTCCCCCATTAGATGTGGATTTTCATTGGACCAAAAATCAGTGTTTTTGCAATTAAATAATCCGCAGTTGGTGACGCGACTCTCGTCCGACCAAAGCATTTTCATTGTAAAATTTGGAATTTCATTATGTTTTCTGATGAACCATTGACAAAATTCCATTCTTCTCATTTCGTCACCGTTTTGAAGCCCTTGGCAGGGTCGCTCACGATAGGGGTGGTATTTGTAACGTTTTAAAATACTACTGGCTGTTGATCGGGCAACGCCTATGGTATTTTCAAGTTTGCGTAAAGAAGTACGGGGTTTCAACTACGGCTTGCAGGACAATATTTTCTTTATTTTCGTCTGTGTGCTTATTCCATTTCAAGTTAACGAAATTTTCGTGATTTATTAAATTTTCAGGTAATCGCCGTAATATGCTTCTACCTGGCTGAAGTTTTTCTGGGTATTTATTGAAATACATTTCTGCGGCCATCTCATCATTTCTCAGACAGGGAATAAAACACTCCAACATACCAGTCTCGGGGTACCGGGTTCGAACCCCGGGCTCGTCACTCTCAGAGTAAGGTTTTCCGTAGTTTTCCTTACTCCAAATTTGGCGAATGCTGAGGGTGAACATCTTAAGACGCTCTACGGGCGCAGGCGTAATAATATCTCATGGCTGGCCGATGCCTCCTGTAGTTGGCGAAAGCTGTTGGGGGATGTGAAGGCATGAATTATTATTAATATTATTATTATATCATATTTATCTCTGTTCGAAAAACGATCCATTTTAAAATCACAAATCACTGACTTTTTTACACCACAAAGACACAGCTAGAAAATTCAGAGCCGTTGCGATTGTTTAATAAATGTATGGATAGGTGCCGGTCTATTACAGTCAAACCGTAATTTTGCAATTTTTCATAGTTTTTCTTCGTTGAACATAGCGATATGGTTGAAACGCATTTTTTATGACCATTTCAAAAATGTAAAAATTCAATATGGCGCCCGTAAAAAAAACAAAAGTTGGGTACAAGCGCAAAGAACCAAGTGAGCCTAGAATTTTTTTGATGCCATTTTTGAAGTCCTCATCACTAACTACCGCTATGTGAAAATTTGATGACTGTATTTTTATAATAAAGAAAATATTAAGGTTTTTAGAAAACGAACATTTTTGGTTTTCACCCTGTATAACGGAATGGATTTTTAAAAATGTAACCCCTGATTGTACTTAGTCGTATAAGTGCGCAACTTTCTCCCTATTTAACCGACCTTATATCTTTAACGGTTTCCAATATACCCATGTACTTCATGTTATCCTGGACACCCGGTATTTAACCCTGTAACTACAATAATAGTAATTTATAATAATATAAAAAAAGCGCAAAATTTCATTGTGATCTGTATCAGTCCATGATTTTAATCGAGAATTGGATAATGATATTGAAGTAAAAGCTTGTCTCACATATCTGTTTGTCTCTTCTACAATAAAATGAAGAAGGTCGCCTATTAGAAATAGACGATATAGATCTAGAGGATTTTTTGCCATTCACATCAAAAACAAATGTTGGCGCTTCTGGGAAAATATTAAAAGTTACTTGGTCGGTTACAATATCATACCAGGCATTGTTGTCGATAAAATCGGTAATAATTTGTCTATTATCGTCAGAATTACTGTCTTTGTCTTCTAAAGTAAAGAACAATTTACGCCCTTTTTTATGTAGAGTATAAATAAAAAAGATTACCTTCACCTTGTGATGCATCAAAATCATCCATGACGATTTCGTTTGAATAACTTTCAACGTCAGAAGAACCGTCATCATTTGAAGACGATGGTATATAATCTTTATTCATTAAAGAATCATCACTACTAAAATCTTTTTCTTGAATTACTTCAGCTTTGACTTCGTCAGAATTACTATTGAAGCTCTGTTCTTCTTAATCTGAATCTATTTCTCGAAAAACCTAAACTAAAGCCTTACTTTAATTCGTGGTCAAACTACTGTTTTTGTATTTTGCAGAATCGTTATTTTGACAAAGTGCCATGTGTATCATCTACAAAATTAGAATTCGGCAAGTGCGAAGCGGGTATGTCCTCCATTGCGGTGCACACATTGTGGATAAAACAATATTTGCGTCCGAATAACTTTCCATTTACTTCTACGAAACGCTCTACAATGGCGTGTGACACAATTTCACGGCAATCGTTTGCAGCATTGTATTTTGTAGGCCGTTGACGATTCCGCTAGTTTTTTTCGCAAATTCCATGATTAGTTTTCCGCGAAATGGGCGTAATAAATCCTATTTCCTGTTATTGTGATTGCTGCTTCGTTATCGATTATTTCGAATATTGGAATAGCGTGCGTGTTGAATGGGAAAAAAATGTCCAAATTGATGAGTCATGGAGCCAATACAGAATATATACCGTGTTCGATAGATAACTACACACATTATACCATATAGTGGAATGTATCCTATTTTTATGCCTTTATAGCGCATCTCAGAAACCATAACGGTCAATGTTGTGATAAAGCTAACAAGGACTGTGGGGTAGTATGGCAAACACTTAAGTACAGGCGCACGCTTCACGCAAATTACTTGATTAAATTCGGAACAATTGTTTCGGAATTTCGTTGATTCCCATTGTTAACCGTCCGACCAAATTATGTGAGAAAAAGGTTTCTAGCATGACTTGTTCTACCCCTGCTCTAAAAGATATTTACAAGTACCTACTTTTACCGCCTACATACCCTAAAACTAAAACATGCAAAATATTCGGAACTAAAGGAAAAAGTGCTGCCTTGTGGCACAAAAACATAAATAAGTTCATTTTATCCCAATAAATTCATCAACACGGAGTGACTATAAGAGAGCCTTCTCCTTGGTTTAACAAATTTACATTCCTTTTCATATAAAAGTTAACCATTTATATGAAAAGGAATGTAAATGTAAGGGTTTAATTCTCGCGGCGAAGTTACATTCTTAATTAATTTGAGATTTTCTAATTTAATATTATGCCCGGTTCCGTTTGTGTTACACTTGATGATTCGATTCTCCCATAGTGGTAACGTGCTATGTGCTCTTTGAACCTGATGCCTATAGCCCATCTCGTTTGTAAAATTTTGTAAATTCCTGACCTTTCTTCCGTATCCGGTTTATCTTTCGGACCGCCTAAAAGGTATCCAAGTATTTCGCGAATTGAAACACACGTTCATATCCTGTTCTTTAAAAACTATACCTTTGGATATTCAGTAAAAGGAAAGTTTCATAAATTTCTTATTGAGGGTGTCTACTGGAATTAAAGACGTGGAATTTCTCACATAATGTCGATATTCGACTGTCTTAAGAATGCGATCGATATCTATAGAAGAGTAACCATTATAAATAGCAACACTTAAAAAAGAATTAAGCTCTTGTACCTACTGGTCTCGAATTTTGAAGTAAGTATTGCGAGAAACTCTGGAATAGTACATTTCTTAGTATAAAAAACCGCGAAAATGTCATCTACATACTTAAGCCAGACTCTGGGAAAATATACGGTGTCCTTTTTCATACACGTTTCAAATTTGCTCAAGTTGGCTATCAAGCGGATAGCCCATCGCCGTACCTTCTAGTTGTAGTTGATAATATTTGACATCTATTTGAAATCGATTTTGATTCATGCAAAGTGAAGTTAATCTTTTGTATTTTGCAATTTTGATGTCATCAATGTTATTTTGTTTTAAGAAGTCCAAATATTCTACAATTTCCAAGATTTTTGGGGTCGGTTCGCTGGGAAAAAGTGAGGAAACAAACATCAAACGATAGTAAAATTTCCCCATATTCATAATTTAGTATTATTTACTCTATCTACAAAATCTAATGAGTTTTCTACTGTCTACTTTTATAACTGTCTACTTCGTTGGATCAATTTTTGCATTCGTTTATTAGACATTTGGACAATTTTAAACGTAGGCGAGTCTATAGGAAGGTAGATTGAAAAGTTTCTGGAATGACACTGAAAACAAAATAAATCAGATTCAAGTTATATTTTATTTTTCAATATAATCTCCTCGAAGTTCAACGCACTTGGTCCAACGTTCCTTTAGCTTCTCGATTCCCTCCCGGAAGTTACTTTCTTCGAGGTTTCCAAAATAATCGTTTACAACCTCTATTGGTTCTTCATTCGACCAAAATCTCTTTCCACTCAGAAATGTTTTGAGTTTCAGGAACAGGTGGAAGTCCGACGGAGACAAATCAGGCGAATACGGCGGATGCGGAAAGATTTCGAACTTCAATTCTGTCAATGTTTGCTGAGCGATTGCACTTGAATGAGCGGGCACATGGTCGTGGTGAAACAATACTTTTTTCTTGACCATTCCCGGGCGTTTTTCCTGAATTGTTGCTTTCAGTTTGTCCAAAAGTGTTATGTAATATTGGCCAGTAACGGATTGTGCTTTTTCAAGATAATCAATTAGCAAAATTCCTTTTGCGTCCCCCAAAAAAAACCGATGTCATCACCTTTCCAACCGAGTAAATGTTCTTTGCCTTTTTTGGAACCGATTTACCGCGTTCAATCCACTGGGTGATTGCATTCGTGTTTCTGGTGTGTAGTAATGAATCCAGGTTTTACCCATGGTCACGAATCGTCTCTTGAAATCCGTTGGATTCCTCGTAAACACTTCCAAACAATCGGCTGAGGCTCGAGCTCGAATCCGTTTTTACTTCGAATTGAGCAGCACCCATCTTGCAGAAAGCTTTTATTAACCCCATTCATTATTGGGTTATTATAGTGAAATACTCGGGCTTGTTCAAAATGACTTTTCTGTTCTCTTTGTTCGCTTTCAGATATAAACAATTTTTATTTTTGAGAGCTTTAATAGTTTTGTGTTGTTTCTAATACTTTTAATGTCGTTCAAGTTTTCTGAAATTCTAATTTCGCACGTTTCTTACGTAATCTTTCGTTGTGCCATCTAGGTTTTTAATCGACGTTTCTAATGACGTAATGAGTTCATTCGTCGAGATTCAAGTCGCGAATGCAATGTTTAAGTTTTTTGTTTAACAGCGCAATTTCGGTTTTATTAAAAGTCTCCGATGATTGGTTAGAAATCAGTGGTGTACTCTCCAGGGAACATGCGGTATTCCCGTTCCTTTTTGGACAAATTTTGCAGAATTTTGTCTTGTGGCATAGCATTTTTAATTTGAATTTATGATTGATTCGTTTAGTTGCAAGTCTTTGGAAGCCGCATCATTTTTGAAAATTGTTAGATATAGGTTGTATATAGGCGATGAAAGTAAGTTGTAAATTTGATCGCACAGATGACGATGGGAATTCACGAATTCCCGAAACAATTATTCCGAATTTGATTAAATAATTTGTATGGTGTAGAGTGTGCCGATACCTTAGTGTTTAATATTCTGTAATGTCAAAAATACCACATTTAAAATCGCTGTCACTATCGCCACAGCGACCGTTCAGCTTTTTTCATCTCTGGAAAACCATAATGTGGCTCTCTTCTCTATATCAGCCAACGATAATCCCGGGGAAGCAACAACATAACTCCTCTTCGCTTGGTATTCTTTCTATCATTAATTTTCATATTTATTGTAACTTCTCTCTATAAGCACGTAAAAAATATTCTAATTGTCTTCGTAATCATTTTCCAAATTAAATATGATGTTTAAATGAGTCGTCAAGTTTGCTAAGGAACCTGCAAGAATATTTAATATTGTAAAAACGGGAAGTGTATGGTAGTTAGCCGTGGTTGTTAACACTGAGCAATAGTGAAATTGCTTCTTAGGTAAAGATACCCAATTCTGAATGAATTTAGTATGCCGAATACGAATATCACTTTGGAAAAAGTTGATTGGCTGTCGCTGCAGAGATGTTAATGTTTTGTCCGTTGTATCGCGTAATAAAAATCAGTAAGATAAATACATGGTATCTTTTAACCCGGAAGAAGCGAATGTACAGCATCCACCATTTGTAGAACCGCATAAAAATCATTCCTCCTTTACATATCAAGCTCGGTCTCATCAAAAACTTAAAAGTCATGGATAAGACTGGATCAGCATTCAAGTGCCTGTATGAAAAATTCCCTCTGCTTAGTGAAGCCAAAATTAAAGAGAGCGTTTTTGTGGGGCCTCGGATTAAACAACTCTTCAGAGATCCCAACTTTGAGCAACTTCTTCAAAATAAAGATGTATTTCTTTTTTTGGGATGCATTCTGTCAAGTGACAAAAAACTTCCATGGGAATGAGAAGGCCGAAAATTACAAAGAACGGATCGAGGACATGTTGGCTTTGTTTCATGGATTCGGCTGCAATATATCCTTAAAGATCCACTTGCTTCACTTCCAGTTGAATTTCTTTCCTAATAACTGCGAGCAAGTCAGTGATGAGCACGGCGAACGTTTTCATCACGACATTACCAACATTGAGAAACGATGCCAAGGTAAATGGTCCACGTCAATGCTCACTGATTAGTATTGTTGGACACTCATCACAGATACTCCCCTCGTCAATTACAAGCCACAGGCCAAAAGAAAGCAAACGTCCTAAGCTGATTAAGGTATTCTTAACATTATTAGAATACAGAATACAGATGTCAAATGCCAAACCACCTCTCAAGCAGTTCTTGGACTGCTTGATGCAAGATGACTTGCGCCTGAGCGCTGTGGTATCTGCACATCTGTCGCTACTTTCTAGACGATATTACTATATCCCTTGGCACCAGATGGCGCCAGGAAATATTTCACCATAAAGCACCATGGAAGATGGATGTCATCTGCTGCAGCCGATTCATTGATACCTCAATGAAGACGAAAACCGAAATTGTACAAATGCTTTCAAATAAGCCAAGTATATCAAGTAGACATTCGAGTGTTTCACAGTCACAATGCACTAATATTACTAACTTAATCTTATGAATTCGCTGTTGAGGGTGCAACAACTTGATAAAACCTTGTTTCTACTCTCATAATTTGTCTAGAATGACAATAAATGCCTATGACTCGTCTCAGATTTCCATAACGGTATACAACAATTACAAAAATTATAATAATCAAAGTCATAATTAAATAAATGTACCTAATTAGCATAAGTTACGTTTTTGTACTGTTGTATATACATACATACATACTAATTCGTATTAAGTACGTTTGTGTATTTCAGATTTCATAACATTCATTAAAAACGATGCCCAGCCCTAGTGGTCATGTCCTTCGTATCTCATTGTCAGCAACGTTCGGGAATATCAACGTTAAATAATAAAATGTTACGTATCATGATCAAGTTTGTTCCAACACGCGTTCGCGTGCAGATATTTCGTATGCAACATAGAAAAAATATATTTTACGTCCTTTGTCTAAATTCACTGGTTTCCGAGTAAGGCCAGAAAGAAAAGATATTGATGTTTAAATTGAAGTTTGCACTTGTCAAACTTTTCAGAAAAAAATAATTTCTCGATTTTCACTATACACCCTTGGCATGCTATATAATTTTACTTGCATACAAGAGGCCTCTACAAAGAATCCATAATAAAGAGAGTGTTTTATTTGAAATAAGAAAGTTGATATGCGCTTTTGATTTAATCAAGAATGCCATGAAATTTAAAATAGTTTTAGAAAGTAGATCTCTATCCACAATATCGTCCATCAAAATTTCAAAAAGATGTTTTAATTACTTTTACAGATACGTCTAATAGGCCATCAGCGTGAATAAGCCTGTATACTGACTATCCAGTTGTTACATAATTTTACCGTACTAAATTATAGGAAAAGAATAGTGGTTAAATTAGATGTAAAATTTTATAAGGAACCTGAAAGAAACGAATCATCCAGTCTAGTAACAATTGACATATGTATGCGATAAGAAAGTTATATAAGGACGATGCATACAATAAGTGATTTATTACAGCTACATATAAGTAAGTATATAACCGGCTCCATTTACCTTGTGGCTGGTTTCCATCGACTTTCTCTGGTTCAATTTCCGGATAGACCTCTCGCATCACACGAACGTACCGCTGGATCGGTCCTGCAATCATAAAAAAAAACGTATTACCTAACCATTCGCGTTTATTAGGAAGGAAATCTTATATAACAGTACCACTTGTATGTCTCTTGAATGATCTGCCGCATAACACAAGTGGTAAAGAAAGCAATTTTGTGAAGATTTAGTAATGACTTTCCAAGAATATTTTTTATTAAATCCGCTATTAACTACCTTTTATTGGAAAGTGAATCTGTTTCAATTGTTAAATGAGGTGAGGCACTAAAATTAAATAATGAAATTTCCTAAAATCATTGTTTTGTAAAGGAATATTTTGACTAGCACAGGACAAATGAGGAGCGTTCATGCAAAATCAGACATGTCCGCGAAAAGTGGTTTTGAGAAAAACGCGAAAAGCTGTTTATTCTAAGGGCACTGCAATTACAATTATGTGACTGATATGTGTGTATCAAATCACATATTTAATACTGTCGTGGTTATGGAAAAATGTACATCCTTCTATGAAAAAAAAAAAAAATGGATATGTCTTGTTTTGCGTGAATGCAAGTCTGGTTTTGTTTGAACATATAATTTACATTGATCTAATTCTAGCTGTTATTGTTTTTTGACGAAAAAAGATTAGAAAATTGGTACTCTGGCATATTTTTATTGAAAAAAAGCTCATGCAAACAGTGAAAATGAAAAATACAACGAAAACCTAAATATGTATGGCATGGTAATCTTCCAAACAATCGCAGATAAGTTCAGTTTCTTCACTGTACTGTGTTTCTTTGTCTTCTTCTTCTTGCGTACGAGGGCTAGTTGCGGCAAGAATTTCCTTGTAAAATCTGAGTGCTGGGAGCCCTTGCCACTGAGTATTTTCGTGATTAAACTGCTTTTTTAACAGAGATTTTACATTGCTTTTCTTTTCAGCAGATATAGAATTGCCTAGGGGTAGAACCTGTTGCAATTTCTCTCACTGCGATGCCTTTTAACGATAAAAACGTAAAACTGATTTTCATCGAATTGAAAAAAAAGAACTTCCTCTAAATTTTACCGTTTCTTCATTTTTAGAAATAAACTTTTTCAGGTAAATTCATTTTAAACCTTTGATTCCAGTTATCTTATTGTAAGTTGCGGACAGGTTTTTAATATCATATAATTGCCAGTCTCTACCCAACCTACGAACATGCTCAACTTTCCCAAAGCCGATCCAATTTCCGTAGAGCCATGACCCGCCTGGTTTTCGGTCCATGTGTAAACACGGGTTGTTTTTTTTTTGAATCAACGTCCACACAACAAAACGTGTAAAAATTAATTTGACGCAAATAAAATTCATCTTGAATTGGTGTCTTCGGTAACGGATGCATTTGTTGTCAATCAAAACAGAAGGATATTCTTTGTGGAGAATTTTCTTTCAGTAGTTTGTAAAAACAGTTTGCCAGAACTTTACGAGTATTATAAGTTTTGTTATTAGTGATCCTTTTTCTTCCCCATCGTTTTGTTTAATGACATCTTTTAGATTAATGCACGTACTACAAACATCAAATACAGGCGATGAAAAGCCAATGTTTAATTCGTTATAAAAAGCCTTTTGAATATTGAGGTTTATGCGTTCAATTCAGGATTTTATGTGTTGTATAATGTTCTTAGTAATGAAATGTTCAGTTATGCTGGTAAATTTCTTAAGAATTCTCGAATTTTTTCTTTAACTGCAAAGGATTTTTTAACATATCGATCACCACCCCTTCTCTCTTTTGGAATCCCACTCTCTTGGATGAGCTTTAAAATCGGTAGTATTCTATTCTTTATTCCACGTGCAACTAAAGGAAATTTTCTGCAAGCTGGATATACTTTTTTTACCTTTAACGCTTGTAGACTTTTTGGTTTTTTCTTCTCATCTGCAACGTTAGCATTTGGTCCCCTTCTAGACCAGTGGTCTCCAAATTACGGCCCGCGGGCCAAATCCGGCCCGCCAGTGTGATCAATCCGGCCCGCGACAGCTAATGGCTGATTGTTGTTATTCTTGCTGTTATAAGTTGGATAAAAAAACACAGAATAATAATAACTCGGTTTTATTTACTTGCTAGGTATAGCTTAATGACAAGTATAATACGCAGAAAGTTTAACTTAAGCATAATAACTAACAAATAATTGAAATGAATCCCACTAACAGTTTATAATGTCCACTTGTAAAAAATACTAATGAGATTTATGTAATTGTGATTTTCCACTGACAATAGTTTGTAGTTGTGGACCAATTTTACTTGCACCAATTATTAAGAGATTTAAGATGCTCATCGGCTAACTGATGAGCAAATTTATGCAAATTAGCAAATTGTTGCAATGGAAGACTCTTATAAAATTCCAACAAAGATGACTTGATATTTGTTCTTAATTATATCACTGCACTGTAAATCAATAATTTCCATTTGAAGTTCCGGGGCTAGGGTTTCAATGTCAGTACCAAAACGATTTTGAAAAATTTTCATTTCATTCGCAATGACATCAAAGTCTGAGAAACGAGTATCAAAATTTATTTTCAAAGCACTCAAAGCTTCGATTGCAAAATCGACGGGAAACTCGGACTCAGTAGTGTGACTGAATATTTCACATGTTTTCAAATGTGTGAAACATTTTTTACGTAATTGTGATTGAAACAGTATTATTTTTACCACATATGTTTTTGCCTCTATCAGTTGTAATGGATTTCAAGTTTTTCCATCGAAGGTTCTTTTTATTAATGGCATTTTCAACTCCCTTAAAAATATCTTCCCAAGTAGTCGTGCCGTGAATACTATCAATATCAAGAAGTTCTTCATACACTTCATATCTTTTATCTACTCCTCGAATAAAAATCAACACCTGAGCAGTATCTGACACATCCGTTAACTCATCCAAGGCCAGAGAAAACCACTCAAGATGTCCATTTTTGTCAGACAGTTGAGATGATATATTTTCTGCGATGTCTTGTACCCTCCGAGCCACGGTGTTTGCTGACAAACTGACAGTTTTAAGTAAATTTACCTTTTCGGGGCACATTTCTTCGGCTACTGCAATTACGCATTCTTTGATCATTTCTCCATCGGTGAATGGTTTTCCACGTTTTGCGATTTCAAGAACCACACGAAAGCTGCAACGAATTGCAGCCTCTTGTTCAGTGTTGACTTTCATTAACAAAGATTACTGCGATTTCAATCCACGCTTCAAATTTTTCTGTCTGCAAACTTCCTGTATATTTCGAGTAATTTTGAAAATGTTTCGTTTCATAATGACGTTTAATGTTATATTCTTTGAGAACGGCTATGGTTTCATTGCAAATCAAACATAGCGCCTTATTACTGGACTCAATCACGAAATATTGATACTTCCATTGATCTTTGAATGTTCTGCATTCACTGCCTATTTTACGCTTCTTCTCAGGAAATCACACACAAAAACAGCAAGTCAAATCACGCACTACTTTATTATTAACAGACAGTTTCGCTTCCTTCGCCTTCCATAGGCAGACTGACTCGCGGTCGCACCGCTAGCCTTTTTATACTCCAATTACTGCCACCTCGAAGTGAGTGGAATACACCAGAACTTTCTCGAACCAACTGCGCTATCGACAGTACTACTAGCGCCATCTGTTAGCGATATATGGTTCTACCACTACCTATTTCCACTTTTGACCACCAGATGTCGTCAAGTGTCACGGTCGCAACAATACACAATAGTAACTGAACTAACAAATTTAGCAAGCGTATGCTCGCTCAGGGCGCGTACTCGGCGACTACTCTAGAAATTATAGATAATGGCAGGAAAATTAAAACGGTTTTGGCCCTTGGAACTTACTGGAGTAATCAGTATGGTCCTAAGGCTGGAAAGTTTGGAGACCCCTGGTCTAGAGGATAAGATTTGTATATTTTGTTTTCGTTGGAGTTTCGTCCCTTTTCTTAGAAGCTATTTGACCATGTTCTTAGGACTTAAGAAATCGCATATAACTCATATTGTTCTACTTCCCCTATTTTAGCTATACGCCGTATGGACACATTTGGTATTATGTATGTATCTATGTACTTAGGGATGAAGCTGCATTTCAATATTCACTCAACAAATTCTACTCTGAACTCTTCTAACAGTAAGACGTAACTGTAATCCATTAATATATGTATATATTTTATCATTAGATAGTTAGAATAAAATTAGTGATAGTAACTTCGATGGTTTTGATTTCATGAACACACACAAACTAATCTATTTTCAATGTTTTTACATAACATATGTACGTATGTACATACTTGCCACGATCCTAGCGCGCCGCCCGAAAGTTGCAACTTTAGTCATCAATGCTACTAGAGGCGCCTTCCTTTTGCACTACCAACTTAATATTTATTGATCTAAATTCACCATGTACTCACTTTGATGCTGTAGTGAGCTGATTAGTGTTCCATTTACAAATATTCAGTTTCGGCGCAATTGCTAAGATACTGAGCAAATTCAAATCTTAATCGTTTATTTTGTTGGTTAGTTACATAAAATAAAATATTTGTTCATTTTCCTAACATCTAATCACTTCAATTTCAGTTGAGCTTGTAAACTTGCAAATCATTTCAGTTTATAATCACTTAGTTATTCTGTAAGAGGAGGACGCCTTAGATATTAGCACAATGTGAGTTTTAGAACAAAGTCAAACATTTGTAAAGAACATTTTTCTATGTAAATCCATTACAAAAAAAGTATTTCCTCTTAACGCCTATCCAGCAACACAGTGTACATTACATGCAGTATTGAACATGAACAAGATTACGTTATATTGGATACCAACTTTGCTTAGTTTAGAGTAGGAACGCATTCAGACAAACCTTTTCGTTGCTCTTAGAACCAATTTAAGCGAATCAAGTCAGATTTTTTGGTTCGATTTTTAAGTTTCGCCGAAATTCAGATCCACCACTATACTCCTCAGACGAAGGGGTAGTGAGTACAAGGGGTTCCATTGATTAGGAAGGTTACAGCAACTATTTCTTTTGGTGGAGTCATTGCGTTGTACTCATCGAATATCTTGAGGAAGTATCCCCATTAAATACTTGACAAGTTCAAAGTAAGAAATTGCGAAAATGGCTACATTTGCAGAAAAGAAAAAATACTGTCACATCAAGATAATGTATCGACTCATACTAAAGCAGCCAAGATAGCCAAAATTCACAGATTATTATTTGAATTTATCAGCTACTTGTATTTTGCATACATTTACCAGAACCAACACTTACAATTACAGACTTTAAAAGTCTTATGTGAAATAACATTGGATTTAATAGGAAAAACGCACTTATATTTTATTTCCAAAACCTTTCACCTAACTTTTTTGGTACAATTTTTGTGGGCGATAGTGTATAACAATATATACTGGAAATTATAATATGATTTTAGGAGTAATAATAACAGCTAAAAATTAAGAAAAGAACGAAATCGATAAGAGAATCTATAAAGGAAATAAAGCGGCAGGGTCTTTATTAAGAATACTAGTAGCAAAAAACCTATCGAGGGCAGTCAAAATTAGGCCTTACGAAACAATCATCGGACCGGTTGTCCTATATGCAAGCGAAGCCTGGATAATGACAAGAAAAGACCAACAAAAACTGGAAATTTGGAAAAGGACAATTTTGAGGAAAATATTGGGAGGCGTAAGAACAACGGAAGGCGAATGGAGAAGACGTACAAATAAAGAAGTAATGGATTTGTACAAAAAAAACCAAGAATGACACAGAAAGTTCGAGCACAAGAATATGGTGGTTAGGGCACACTACTCGAATGCCGGAGAAAAGAGTTACTGGGAAAGTGTTATATGAAGGAAAAGGATCGAAAAAGAGAAGAGGAAGACCAAAGAAAAACTGGCTTAAAGAAGTGAAAGCTGATATAAGGGAGATAGGTGTAAATAATTGGGAAGATATAGCAAAGGACCGAAAAAAGTGGAAACAAATAGTAAAGAAGAATGAAGCCAAAGGCCTCTAAGGCCTGTAGCGCTGATTTGTGTATATATAATATGATTTGGAGATGTTCCAAATAAACTACGCCTACGTACAGATCTTATTAAAATCTGTGGACCGTAATTTCATTGATTAATTTTAATTGCTTCTAAAAATGGAACAATACAACAATAAAACGTCGGCGTCGTCATCTCACTTGTGTGTTGAACTTATGCTGTCTAGATTTCATACGCAAAATGTTTAGTAATGTATCGTTTGTAGCTCATGTTGACGTTTATAATAGAACGTCATACATGCAAACAGATTGTTAACTTCAAACTTAGACAATAAGAACATTATCAACGTAAATGTATGTTTTAATGGCTTAGCTTGAGGTTAACAATTTGTATACTCCATTCGAACAATAGGCAATTATGTCCGATACGAAAATGTGAAACTGTAGAGCTATATACTTGAAGCGAACAGCTCTGTTGGGAAGTAGAGGTGAGGTACGTACCTACTGTTTTTCTCTTTTTTTGTTTTCGTTACGAACTCGCACAAAGACCCCGTGCGACAACAGTAGGTAGATATTCTCGTCCGGAAAGTGTGTCATTGTTTCTTGACACATAACATGATTATGAACAAGGTAAAATGTCCTAGGATGTGTCCGTCTGCTGACTATAAGCAGACGCATGCGATGAATAATAATGATATAAAACATGGTTTTATTATTTGTTGTATACTTTTCAAAATGCTTATAAATACCTAGAAGGCTGTGCCATTAAAGATTCCGTGGAATTGTGTATTGTCTTTTGTTTTCTCTCGTATTTCTTTTTTTATAAATGAAAATGATTTCGATGGGGAATTTTGAATTTAGAAATATATGACTCGATGAATTAAAAGAATTCTTTCCTTTTAGTTCATTGAACATTTAGACCAAATTCCGATAAAGAATATCGGAACTTAGTAATTTTACTTTCGGAAAGATTATTTTCAGATTGTGCAGTTGAAATATTTCCATAGCTCTTATCTATTAGAGTGGGTTCAATGTGTGCATATATTCGCTTTATTTTCCAAACATTCTTATTGTCCCAGTTTTTACTTTTTACCATAGGGTACTGATCTCGAAATTTCACTTCTAGCGGTGACGGCGTGGGTAGAGTTCAAAGCGACAGTACGTTGCACGCCAAATAAGTATACGGAGATGGGACGTCCAAAGGGTGTAACGTTCCCTTCGAATGTGAATAAATATCTCAGGCATTTCTCTGGATTAGAATATAGAAGTCCGCATGTTTATTGCACAATATGCAATAGCGGATTGCTAAGTCGCGATAGGTTTGAATGTAGAAAACATTGTAAAAGTAAACGTCATGTATTGAATTTAAGAAACAGTATTCCACAATTCCGCAATTTTTATATGATTTTATTTTTATATTAGGGTGTGTGCAACATCCCACAACATCTAGTATCTAACGAACACTTTCGTCTTTTTTGGGCTAAGTACGTTCCCTCATGGAAGCTGCCATCATTTATGCAATTACGATACAAATTGCCACGTGCGCAAGGTACAGTAAAGGAATGTATAAAAGGCGAGTTGAGAAATAAGAAAATCTGCCTATGTGTGGATGATACAACTGATGTTCAGAAACACAGCGTCATTCATGTTGTAGCGCATTTTTTAAAACGTGATGGTCCACTAGTCCACCGTTGTCAAGATAATAAAAGATTCGTTGAGAGAATTTTGTATCACAGGAACCCAAGTCACAATGTTTGTTACTGACGGAGCCGCAACAATGCTAAGAGTTAGTAGGATGTTGAAAATATGCTTTCGGACTCTTCTTCACATAACATGCCTCATACACGCATGTCACCTCGTAGCAGAAACCATTCGAAAGAAGTATCCGATGGTGGATAAGTTAATAGCATCTACCAAAAAAGTGTTCGTCAAATCTCCCAAACACATCCATGTATTCAAACAATTGTGTCCGAAATTATCACCACCACCTCAGCCTGCAATAACGCGATGGGGAACATGGCACCAGGCGGTATCTTACTATCAGAAATATGTTTCACAAGTGAAAAATGTCATCTTGAAACTTGATTCAAATGATTCTGCAGCAGTTCGAGATAGTCAGCAACTTTTTTCCAATTCGGACGTTCAACAACAAATAGATGAAATTTCCGTGAACTATTCTGAAGTAGCACAAGCTATTGGGCAATTAGAAAACACTTATCTGCACGAGATGCATTAAATTGCATAAACAATTTACAAGCCGCTCTAGAAAACTTGACGAACACTATAGGAGTCGATATTGCTCAAAAATTTGGTGCAATTTTAACGAAAAATCCGGATTTACAAAAAGTTCGGTCTATAACTGAAAATCAAGAGTGCCCAGATGAGGAAAAGGAATATCTGACATTTGCAAATCTTACTTCACTGGTTGTCGAACGATCATTTTCGAAGTATACGACAACGTATTCACAGCACCGTCGACGGCTGAATGAATCGACAATGGAAGCGTTGCTGATGTTGCAATTCTACGCAGCTTACCAGGGCGGTTGCCAATTGCCACAGTGGACATCAAGACTACAGGAAAAGGTAACAATATTATTTTTCACTAATATTGTATATTACGTATCTACTTTTATGCTATGCGCCACTGCCGGTACCACCTTTTTAACAAACTCTATTTATAATACGCGGCCCATGCGACTGATTCGATTCTGTCGGGAAGGCTTAGTTATAAGCAGTGAACGGCAAAGTCGTAAGGGATATGACTCAGAGCCGGGAATCGTAAACATGATACAGAAACGCACTAAGTGTATGTTGCATATTTCAGACTAAGTTTTTATAAATGTATTTAAACGGAATTCATATATTAATTATACATTGGAATAGAAGATTGTACATATATGTATATGTAATAAATTTGTTTCAAGTAGGAAATAGGAAAAAGGAATTAGCCTTTACCACAAGAGACTTTTCTATATTTTCTGCAGTAAAACGGAACGTTTTGAAGTTCGTCTGTATTTCAGTGTTGAAAACGTTCTTTCAACTTCACAACTTGTAAGTGGAGCAAAATAAAATATGTTGTAGATATACAGCGGTACCTCGCGTCACTAATACAGTCCCTGGCCAAATTACTTGAAACACTCAATATTTTGTAGTTTCTTCATAATAAAATATAAATTATACATGTATTATATTTTTTATTTATAAAATATATTGTAAAAATATGTAACATATGTAAATATTAAATAAGTAATTAATATTTAGTCTATAACCCTTGATTTTTAATAACACCCTTAATTCTTCGGGGCATACTTTCAATGCATCAAGATATGATTGTCTCTTTTATATCTTCATCGTTCTCCCATACATCCTTTATATTCTTCATTAATATTTCCTTTGTAGGATTTTCTCTTTCATATACCTTACTTTTTAGTCGATTCCATACGTTCTCGATGGGATTGAGGTCCGGTGAATTTCCGGACCAACGTAAAAGAGGTATGTGGTTGTCTTCAAAGAATTTCTTAACCTTTTTTGCCACATGGCAAGGAGCACTATTATGCATAAATATACGCCCTGTCGGTATGCGACGTCCTGGCTTAAAATACGGTAATAACGTGTTTTTTAACACATTTATGTACTGGTCTTGACGCATTGTACCTTCTACAAAATACAAAGGACTGGGCCCGTCTCCACTAATCACTCCCCAAATAATTACCTGCGGAGGGTGTTTTACAGTTCGAAGAACCGTGGACTCTGTGAGACGTTCGCCAGGTCATCTACGAACAAATTGTGCTCGCTGCACTAACACACAGAGCGAGCACTCGTCACTAAAGAAAACCTGTTAAATAATGCAAACATTAATTCAGTAAAAATCATGTTAAGTTATTCACCTTTCTCCAATTCTCGTCTGTGAAATGTCGATATTCTCTTGCAAAGTTGAAACGAGCAGATTTCTTTTTTTCTGTTAAACACGCCTTTTTTACAGGTCTTCGGCCCATTAGGCGATTTTCGCGCAATCGCTCGAAATCTCTATTCCTCTCTCTTGTAAATTTTTTTGAATCATTTTAATTGTGCCAAATCTATTGCTCAAAGCCTGATGAACAATTTCTCGGTCAGATCTCTTCGAAGTTTTCTTTTCCGACCGCACCTTGCCCGTCTTTGTGTCGATGTGCTAGCTCCTTCGTTTAAGTTTTTAGCTAAACGCGACACAGAAGAAGCAGATACTTTCTGTCATTTTGCAATTTCTCGTTGTGAATGTTGTTAAATCTTTCCCGGGCATTTTCTACAGAAAACCCTAAATACTTCAATTTTTTTCAAATTCCAAATAATTAATTATTAAGAGAGAGATAGAATAACAATTTTACTTCTGCAATAACGATATATCAACACAAAACACTTAACGATACTCCACAACTTAGCTTCTATACGGTTATGACTAGAGTAACCAAAACTTGCGTTTAGGCGTCGGTATTACGGGTTAATATAAGAATACGAAAAATTCATAAATAAACTTACTTGCTAATTATTCAACAAATTAGAGGCATCAGGATGTGAACTACTGTAAACTTGCATCATTGCATATGTTTCCACAGTTACTTCTTTAAACCTTGTGCGTCGACAAGAAAAAATATTCTTATACATAGGAAACGATCTCTCCACATCTAAGGAAGTTACATTCGCATGTAGAAACTGTTTTTCAAAATCACTTAAAAGTTCACTATTCTTACACTTATTATAAACGGCCTCTAAAGTATTAAAATCGGGATTTTTCCTTAAAACATCTGCCAACTTTTGACTAGCGCATAATCCTGGCGTATCATTTAATGTGTGTAATTTATTTTTTACACTCTCCACTATGTCTAATGATTCCTGCAATGACAATTCAGTACATTGTAGTTTTCTGATGACATCTAGGAATACTGTATAATTGGTACATATTGTTGTTAAATCTTCTAAAAGTTGAGGAATTTTAAATTCTCTTTGACTTTCTCTAATTGCTTTGGATTCATTCCGATTAAATCGCATTATAACTGATTGAATTTGTTGAAAATGGATCAAATAGTAAGAAGCTGCTGTTAGCCAAGTACCCCATCGCGTTAAAATTGGTTCAGGAGGTTCTGGAATACCTGGACAAAATTTACGAAATTCTTTTCAACGTTTAGGAGATTTACGAAACACTGCTTTAGTACTTCCAATCATCCGATCAACGGTTCCGTAATGTTGTCGAACAACAAAGCATGCAGCACGCAGGTTATATGTATTAAGTTAGGAAATATATGTTTTAAGGATCGCCCAACACTTAACATCGTTGCTGCACTATCTGATACAATCATCACAACTTGATCTTGGGCAATTTTAAATTTTTTCAAAGCGTTCATTATCACTTTTTGAATATTTTCCGCGGTACATTGTTGAACACGTTTGCAAGCTAACAAATATCGAGATGCTGTGTTCTCGCTAGATAAAACGCGAACTATTACATTCACAATACTGTTTTTCTTTATATGGGTCGTCTCATCCACGGTAATCCATATTTTTTTGAAACACAAATCACGTTTATACACATTTTCTAACATCTCTTTCATTCGCGGCAAATGATTCTGTAATTGTGTTTGTGAGGGTAATGGGTACTTTGGAACGTATTGTCGCCAAAACGTTTTAAAAGCTGCTTTTCTCACCAACGACAACGGAAGATTACAAGAGGTAAACATAATTAATAAATGTATGAGGAATAGTGTATAAGGTATTTCAGTTCTTGCATTTCTCATATGTTTAATACCATTGACATGCCTCTGGCAATCAGTTCTGTCCAATGCAGCCAAACGAACATTGCATATTAAGCAAAAAACTGCACTACCGTCATATTTTAAATGGGGAAAAAGTGACACATACCTATGTACATTAGTAGCAAATCTATTACGAGGCATTGTTTTCTTAGGTATGTAAATATTAGTTCTATATGAAACGATACACTAATTATGTACTTGGTATAATACTACAACACACAAAAAACACCAGCTATATTTTCAAAAGCGACACGTAAGTACATAACCTTGACCGTTCGACTAATCTCTGCAACAGCTTAACCGGTACTAAAACGAAATCTCTCTCAGCGCGGTTTAACATGATTTATATTCAAGGTCGACACTACATGCCTGCTTCTCTACCGGTTTAGTTTATTTATGAATTTTTCGTATTCTTATATTAACCCGCAATACCGACGCCTATGCGAGTCCGCAAGTTTAGGTTACTCTAGTTATGACGAAATATTTTTAAAAATATCTATGCATTCTCTAAACTGTGAACTCGCTTTATGTAAGTTGATAACTGAAATATTTATATGTACGTGCTTTATTCTTCTAAATATCGTTTCTCTAGTATTTTTATTTATTGATGCAATAATCTAGTCCCCCTATAAACGATCGGATTCAAAGCAAAAGAATATCACTATAATAGGGTGGGAATTTCCAGGTAAAAGGGTTGATTTATGACATGTTTCAAGTAATATGGCCAGGGATTGTATTGTAATATATATGAAAAAGCCACCTCAACTTCACTGTCTTCCATACGCCAGAAAGGGTCCTTATTAAAAGTAATGTATGTAAGTGAAGTTGTTTCTTTTTAATTCCAATCATAAGAGTTTTTATTGATTTCTCTACGTAACATTATTTTCTATATTTTCAATTATATTTAAAATACATGAAATGAATTTATGATTATCTTTTTTTGTTATGGGAACGGATTATCTCAATTTTCTTTATTTCTTATAAGAACATTTGATTCCAGTTACGAAATTTCAGATTACGAAATGTTTTTGGAACCAATTAATTCCGTAAACCGAGATATCACTGCATTTTCATTTTGTTTTTCTCATGTACAGTCTGTAGACAATTGATATAGTGTATTTAAATTGAGGGTATTTGCTGAACAACTGCATCAACGTTTTGTATTAGTTTATTTTTAATATCACCGGGAATACTTTTTAATCTATTGATTGTGTCGTTTAATGTATTGATCGCGTCTCTTAATTTTATATTTCGACTTTCGAAGTATTGCGTCGTCGCTGTTAAGTATTTAATATGGGAAATAAATACCCTAGAAACATAATAACGAAATAAAGAATAGATATAGTAAATATAAATAGAATAATCTGAGGAGAGAGCTCGATGCGAGTACGACTGTATACTCGATCTTGAAATAATCACCGCGTACATCAAATGCTCTGCATACGGCTCTGCTGCGGCTGACGTTATCCCTTACGATTTTGCCGATCACTGGTTATAAGTAATCGATTCAATAATTTAATTCGGTTTACTGAAAAATCACAATTTTAGCAAATCCTTGCATTCATGCAGATTTAACTACCAGGAACTGTACTTGCAACGCAAATTTGCATAATCAAACCATTAATAAAGAAAGGATCCACGCTTGACCGATAAACCATAAACGAATTGAATCATCACTGCTACTTTTAACTGTGTAGAACTGAAGTTAATCAAGCTCCACTCGAGCAGCGTGTTTCAATAAAATTCATGCTTAAATACAACGTACACGCAAAGTTATTCGACGAAAAACGATGAAAATTGAGAACATTAGAACTTTGTTGGCACACGAATTTATTAAAACGTTGTCACGATTTCGCAATGAATCTCGTCCGTTATCCTTCGATGGAAAATTCGCGAAAAACTTTGTCGGTAAACAGTGGCGAAAAGTTTTTATTGCGGTCGACCTAAATTCGACCACAATGCCCATGGCCTGCCTTGTTTTGCGTTTACGACCGTCATCCTATTTCATTGTCACTCGCCGTATTATGGGCGAGTTCAGAAGATAATCCTTGCTGCTATGAGTGGCGGCAAAAAGTTACCGCGGCCAGCACTTATGTCATAAACGCGAATTTATATTTTATGCAGGTACCGTTAATCAAAAAGTTATTTCGCGATACGATGAGGATTTAAAACGAAGCATGTCTAAAATTAATGGTTAAAACAGAAGGAATTGTTTGCGTAAGTATGGCTGCTTATAATCGCGATTACCTTGCAGAAACAGAAGATTCACGTGAGTGAGACTATGCATATTTGATCGCCCTGTAACTATTCATGGGATCTTCGAAAGAGCTGCCTTGCAAGTTAAGCATTTTTCCTTTTAATTAGTTTTCTCGACTCTTGACCCAAAAATTACGTAACGCAAACAGACTATAATATGCGCTAGCACGTAGTTAATACGTGCTAACGGATTAGTTTAAAATGTATCTTTCAAAGAAGAATAACGAGGTGCATCGAATAAGTTTGGTTCAAGTAAATTTTCTGAATTCATTTCAGCATAACCTGGACATTATTTTTGATCGTCCACTGCAAAAACATAAAACGTAGGTTAGCTTATTTAAAATTTACAAAAAATGTTGGGAGATCATATATACGGACGGAAACCAAATATTTTCGGTGACTAACGCAATGTATTAAATGTACGCAGTTGTCGGATCGTAACTGCTGTGCTACGTTTTTTCCGTTTCTTATAATTCGCATAATAGAGAAAATCCGAGTTTAATTAAGAAAGGAATCAAATTTAAAATATCTACGCCCTGTAAACCGAAAGTAATGTATTACAGAATCATAAAATAAATAACTGTATTCTGTTGAAGAATCCTACTGTCTAAAATGAAAAACTTAAATGTTTCAAGTAAAGGCTCATAGCAAAAAAGCGTTACTACTGAAATCTTACTATTTAAAATATAAAAACTAAATATTTCAAATAAGAACAACTGGAACTACTATAAACAAGCAATAAATATCATAAAAAAATTTGTTTCACAAACAAAATTAGAACTTCTAAGGAATGATTTGTGTTGCGACACAGATCGGCTGTACATACAACATGAAGAAAATAACACAGTTCGACAACAACGCATTCATTGATTATATTCGCCAGCACGAGTTCGTTCGACTGAGCCAGTGCGGATGCGAGAGGAGATACAGCAGTTGCTTCTAACATTTCAGGGTGTACGTAATGCCCGCGTGAAGCAGGAGACAATGGTATTTTATACGACCGACGAAAAGGTTCAAATCATTCAATGGTATTTCGCTAGAAATTATTTGCTGTGCACTACATAGATCGCCCTATTCCATGTGGATTCCATTTTGATGGAATTTGGTTTCAACAGGACGGTTGCCCAGCGCATAACACTAGAGCAGTAAGGGAGTTTTTAGAGAACACCTTTCCTGCTCGGGTTATTGGCAGGACGGGTACGGTAAAATGGCCACCTCGACCCCCCGATCTTACTCCCTGCGATTTTTCTCTTTGGGATTATGTCAAAGAAAATCTCTACAGGATTGAAACAATACCAACTTTGCAGTTGCAAGTAGATCTGTTGAGAATTGTCGCGACAATAACCCCTGAAATTCTCGAGCGAGTAAGACGGGAGTTTTACGACCGTCTTGGTTATTGTTCAGTCAAAGAGGGTGGCCTTTTCGAACCCTTTATCAAGTAACGTTGTCTTAGTCCCGTTTAGAATTATTATTTATTTTGTTCATAGTTATGTAGAGTATTTATTTTTATTTTCTTTTATTTCATCAGAATATTTTTTCGTTTCTTATTTAGAATTACTTTTTGGTTTCGTATACGCCTCCTAGCAGCAACAACATAAATATGAGAACTCATTTTCAACATAATTTGCGAATACATAATACGTAAATTCCGTAATCGTTCTCTGTCCCAACGAAGTTATGCAGAGGCATACGCTGCTGGATGAGACGAGTGTAACCGTACTACTGGGGGATGCGGGCGCTGAGTCACAATCGCCACGATGCACATACGTCTATAGTATTCCACTGTTGCAATTGAAAGCCCGTATGTACAGCCACTCAGTGTCGCAACGTGTATATGGTATATCAGTAAATTAAACCAAATCCTCAAAAATGTCCCCGTTTTTTAGTTGACAGTATCTCGATAGTAAAATTCCTGTCGTACATTTGAGGGTGCTGAAATTGAACCGCAAATTAACGTAGTCCGTCTTCCTCTAACACCTTCTTTTACGGCGAGGTCGCGCAAAATTCACATAGGCAACAGCCCTTACAAAAGTACATGCAATTAGATAACCACCGAAAGCTTGAATTTTCTTTTACGGTATAGTACGTAATAATTCAGACAAATGACTTTTAGAAAAAGAACTGGTAGTATAAAACCTTTAAGTGTTAACGACCTGCTTATTGTGACGATCAACATTTTTCTTGACATGGTGTCTTAAGGTACTGCAATTCATTCATTACTGACGTACTCCTACAATTCGTTTAAGTTTTTGGGAATGGTTGATACCGCTGTACCGTTTGTTCAATGAAATTCCATACATTTTTCTAAAAAAAGTTTAATGTGTAACTCATGACACATGTTGAAAAGTTGCTTAGGGTATTTCATGTAGGAAAAAGGATACTATTAGCTCTTAGGCAATCTAAGTGGATGTAGATCAGACTGGAAATGTTTGTCTTTAACTTTAACCAAAGAGTATATACTTGTTGTCATAACTGACCGCTTCCATAACTGACTGTAGATGCATAACTGAATGGAATTGCTAGTTTGTGTCTTACAAAATACGTAATTTGTCAAAATTACGTTTATTGATACAACTGGTGTAATAAGATCAAAGAAATCACGTTGTCTGCTAGTATCTTGCAGTATACCACAGGGAACTCTATTGGGCGCCATCCTTTTCAACCTCTATATAAACTATATAGTTCTATGATGAAACAAAAATTGGAAAATTCTTGAACAAAGGTTGTTTATTATACCCTCATTTGTACAATAGACCTTTCGATGAAACTATCATCTTTTTCGAGTACACAATAAATCTTTGCTCGACAATTTTGCTATTTTTATTTTATTATAAAACTTCTACATCGTTAATTGATATAGTTTTATTTTTGTTCGAAATTTACACTGCTGTGTGTCAATGATGTATCAATTCCATGAGGAAATTGAAAATCGGAAGTTCTCCATTTTGCTCGAAACGTCTAACTTTACGGGAAATATATACCATCTACTGAGACAACAAGTTCTTTGGTGTGGGATAACATCTTTTGTGGAGGAATCATTGTAACAAATTGGGGGACATTATATCAAAAAAGAACTTTCTAAGAACTCAATTCTTCAGGCCAACAGTGTTGTTTTCATACTACGCAGACGTTCGTTCACTTATTTTGGGGTACATTTGCTGCTTCCAAGGTTTTTCTTCTTAACACAAAATGCTATGGTCAGTGCAGGACATATAGATTGTTGTTGTCCTATTTTTCAAAGGCTAATATTATGGAAGCCGCCTGTTACATTTTAGAAATATTAATACACTAAGGTGCAAAAAATTCGATCCATTATTTGCTTCATCTTTGTCTGAACTTCTAAAAATCAGGACTTGCGACATGGTGTAGATTGACACTGGTATTATTAAAAGGTATCAGTTTTCTGACTTTTTATTTTGCGCTTTGCCAACCAACGAGAAATGATGTCTTAATTAACAAATTTGTGGTCGATAATAGAAAAGTTATTCAGTGTGCTTTGTGTTTATTTTTGGAGCTAGAGCATTTTGACAGTTAAAAAGTGTCGTTTTGACAGTTAAAAAGTGTTTGAAATGGAAAGTTTTTCCAGTTCTAAAAAATGTCTTTAAGTCCAACGAATGCAGCCAGGGCAGTAGTTTTAGTTCAAGATGGCCGTAGCCAATATGATGCCGTTCAGGTAATAGACGTTACTCGTTCAGCAGTCCAAGGAGCCGTTCTGCGTTTTAATGAAACCGGCAGTTATACTAGGAGACCAGGATCGGGCCGCAGAAGAGTAACATCCGAACGAGACGATCGATTTGTGGTTCCTTCAGTTTTGAGGGATAGACATCTGACTTCGGTTGAGGTGGCAAATCGACTGAGCGAAGTAAGAAACACATGCACATTTTTGCAGATGGACAGTTCGTTAACAACTAGCCGAAGTTAATTTAATGTCTAGAAGACCAGCCCAATGTCCACAGCTGTCTCTGGAACATCGTAGAGCTCGATTTAAATATACTATTGTTGCGCAAGAATACTCGAAGTCGCACCATGACCCGTAACCGCAAGCCCCTGAAGATCACGATCTTTATAGTGGGTAGTCGTGCATTATACTTCGGAACATGTTTTCACACTTTCTTCGATCCAATAATCATAAATTTGTATTACAGTACTGCTGCGACTAGTAATCTGCGGGCCCATTTCCATTATGGTGACACCTTTGCGTAGGCTCACAGTATGTCCCCTTTCAAGTTCACTTATTTGTTGATATTCTGCTTCTTGTAGACGACGTGGTATTCTTAGACAAGCACAATAGATTGCTAAAGGCTAGTAACACCAATATTACTACCGGATCACACTTGCAGGAAGCGATATTCCCAGTTCTTGAGCATACATTGACATACAGTTCTGAAACTTTAATCGTTGTCTGACTGCCATATGTATAATCTATACCACAAAAGATTTAATTCAATACAATTTCTCTTTAATATTGTTGAAATTTCAATAAACAATAGCGTAAATTTGCAAAATTATCACAGATGCTTACACATTTCCTTGAAATATCTATTTTAGAAGTTCCGCAATACATGACCTTTTCGTCTAATTATTTTTAATTATCTTGATTAAATCCATCCGATTCCGCATTTTCCCTATCGATTTTCGTTGTTTCGAAGCACGTTCACCTCTAAAACTAACTGTTCGACGAATTAGCATCTCCAACAGCTGACTGTATACTAACTAAATACCGAGTATATATTTAGAATCGAAGATAGAGGTGCATTATAAGTAGTAATTGCTTGTCTACACAATTGATTGCATCATATAGTCGTAACATTCGTAACAACAAGCTCTCTTACAGCGTATAAGTAGTAATAATTGCTGTGTAGATAACGATAGCTTGCCTATTAGGAATTAAATAATAGTTACGTCAATTGAAGTGTGAATCAATTAGAATAGGGTTTAGAATAAAATAGGTACTTACCACTTTGTACTAGCGATAGGCTTGCTAACAGAATGAATATGCCCAAACGAATTTTGAATTTCTTCGACGACATTGTTGCAGTTTCTGGAAATGGAAAGAAACAGTCGAAATTAATATCACATTTAGTAGTAGAAATAACCGTGTTACGAGGTAGGCGCCATAAATTCCTGGCCTGATTTAGAAAAAATAAACTTGGTAAAATATAATGACTTTTATTTTTCAATATAATCTCCCCTAACTTCAATACATTTATTACAATGATCAATTAATAATTCTATACCCCGTTGATTGAACGACTTTCGCCTTTCTGGGACGAGGTTCATCGGGTCACCGCCATTCCATCGATTTCTTTTTGGATAGAGGAGCAGAATACAGAGTCATTGCTTCATCTCCTGCGACACTGGACTCCAAAATCGGTTTCGGGTCGTCTCCACACATGTTTAAAAACGAGCGTGCACATTTGACCCGACGCTCACATTGGAGAGCAGAAAGGCGAATTACTTGTTCCTTCACTTTCAAACGGCGATCTGCTAATACCATTTCTTCAATAATTGAAATGTTTTGAGGCGTTATCAGTTCAATTGGCTGACCGGGGCGCTCATCATCTTCAAGGGATTATTGCACCAAACGGAAACGTTTTGCCCACTTTTTTACAGTGGAATATGAAGGAGATAAATCATCATAAAGGCCGTCTAAACGTTGTTTAATGTGATTAGGCATATGCACTTCTTTTGTTAAAAATTTAATGACCACGCGGTACTCAATTTTCGTTACCTGAAATATTTTCATGCACTAGTCACGTTATCTGGCTGGCTACTAAAAACTACTACCCTTCGAGCCGTAATATATATAGTGCAGGCTTTGCTAATGTGCAACTATGACGCAATGGAGTTTGAACACGAACCTGTCTGTCAGGCCAACCAGGCCAGGCTGACCAACGATTATAATTAAATGCGAACAGTATTCATGAAAAAAAAAAACAATGGAATGCTTTTGTTTTGGTGTGGTCAAGAACTTTTATCACTTAATTCTAGTGGCCATAACCATTTGAGTATGAAGGCCACAAGTTGAAAAAGGCAGCGGCATAATGAAGGACTACATAATGCGAAAGGTTGAAAAATGCATCTTCAATTATCTAGTAGCTTATAATGGAGTTTCTCAGATAATATTCTCTTCTTAAGCTACTGTTAGCATGGCTTTATTTGCAAAAAAATGCTAAACCATGAAAGATTGATAGCTCAATCAAGGATAAAGGTAACAGAAAAGTTGTATTCGGGAAAGATATATACGAGGGTTGTTAAATTAAATTTATTCCTTAGCACCGACAGCGAGATTCCCATCGTGAGACTCGGTGGTAGAACCTGCAGTGTTAATCATTTTTCAACAAATACTTCTGGTTTTGTTCCTAGAAATGGGGTAGGTCTTTCACCAGGAACAACGTAATCTTTTGATCTTGGGCTCCATAGAAAATGTTTGGAATAAAACGAAAATGCCACGGTATCAATAAACACCAAGAAAATTTGAAAAGTTACAGGTGTGCTGTGAATGACTTATGCTTACCTTGGATTATATCAATACTGAGTCCAGTAATTACTAAGTTCACTGCATACTTTATTTTCAACTTGCCTAACCCATCTTTATATGTATGTTAATAATGTTACTTCACTATACATATGTTTATACATATATTTAAATTGTATTCAGTATTTGTTTATCGATTCCTTGTCGATATGCGGTCGTGTACCATTACCAAGTTCGTCGTGGAGGTTATTGAGAAGTAGCGAACCGCTGGCCAAGTCCGATCATAATTGCAGCCAGTGAAAGGTCGTTTGCACACACACACACAACAAGGAAAATACGTTAATAGCGGTGAAGTATGTACGTAACGGTCTAGGAGAGTTATTTTCTCCGTAAGCGATGAAAAACCGATGAAATGTTGAGTTATAAAGCGGTAACTGTAGATACTAAATTAAAACAAACACATTACATGAACGCAAGCACATAACGTTAGGATTGTTTATGGCTATATATTCAATAGAACATGAGTTTTAACTTTATTCATGAATATTATGCAACCCACATAAAGATTTTGAACAATATTACCAGATTCAAAGTATCAAGATATCTAGCCGTTTCCGTGACAATATCTACTATAGAAGACTCTTTTGAGTTCAATTGAAACCTGATGTATCTTTGATCATTTTTAAAAATCCGAGTTAAGCCTGTATTACATTATACTAGATTCGTCTTTTTTCATGCTTGTTTTAAGTATCTAGAATTTAACCTTCAATATAGTAGCTATAAATAAAAAAGCAATGAAGATATCAGCAAGTCGCATTACATATACTTCAGAGGAATGTCTGCCAACATAAATAAACATAGATCAACACAGATGACTGAGATGATTGATGCAAAGTAGGTATGTTGGTATGCATGTTATTGGACATTTGTGCGCATGAATAGTTCATTTCTAGTACGAAAAATAGTATCGGAATAGGACATGTTCTAGTTTTCAAACTAGTATAGTATGCAACCATACACCATACTTTTTCCAACTTTTTTCTAGCAACTATTAGTGACTAAAAAAAACAAATCTAGTATAATGTAATTCAGGCTTTAGTCATTTGTTATAGTAGAGGACACTCAACGCCAGCTTTTCTGTGGACTACTAGTTTGAAACTTGGCTTGTAGAATCGATTTCTGTAAGTTTTGTCACTTTTCAAATTATAATCCAAAAATTGTACAAAAGCGATGCAAATTAAATTGTTTATACAGGGTGCCTCACGAGGAACTGCGTCGATTGATATATGAAAGAGTATACATTGGAAAATTCTGAAAACTTGGCAATGTACTAAAGCCTATATGTATTAAAATATTTTCTATTATCTAAGACTTCCGGTTACACTGGAAGTAGCCATCAACTTTATTTTAAATAGAACATCCTTTATGTTATTACATTTTTGAATTCCTAGTTTGATTTTAAGCTTTGTTCGATGAAACAACTATCTTGTTATTTCTAACCATAATAATAACCATTCTAACCCTGGCCATTGAATTTGGACCACTTAAAAATAGTATGATTTTGGGCAGTATTATTGTTAATTACATATAACAAGCAAGTAAGTATACTTTGAACATATATTTACTAATATTTGCTTTTTCCTCCACTGTGTTTTATAATTTACTCAACTCTTTAATCCTTCCTTTGTAGTTGAGTTTCGTGTACTTACGATGTTTTTCAAGACATTCCACACATTTTCAATTAGGTTTATGTCTGGTGAATTGCCTGGCCAAAGTAGTACACGCAGATTTTTAGATTCAAGGGATCGCATTACAGTTTTTGCCTTATGACACGGTGCATTGTCTTGCATGAAAGTATATGGTCCTTGAGTCGGATCCAATGAACCACTATAAGGTATTAAATAGTTTTGTAAAGTTTTTTTATATTGTTTTTGCTCCATTGTTCCGTTAACGAAATATAGTGGTCCCGGTCCTTCTGTCGTAATACATGACTAAACTATTAGAGATGAGGGGTGTTTAATGGATTTGATCGTGCATGCTACGTCGATGAAGAAATTGGCTTTTTTCCTTAGCACTTCTAGCCGTGATTCGTCCCTATAAATAATCTGGGAAAAAGTAAAAAATATAGAGAACCATTAAGCGAACTACGAGGATAAATTTGACCAAAAGTACAGATGATAAATGAAACTTACCTTTCTCCAATCCTCAACTGTATATCTTTTATATTCTTTAGCCCATTGCAATTGTGTCACTTTCATTCTTTTCCGGACGTCTCCATTTCAAGCCCTTCATGAAGACGTCTACGGACTGTTCGGGTTGATATTTGTATACCTTCTCCACCAAGAATTTTATGAACACCTTTAGTGGATAAAAAACGATGTTCAGTAGCCACTTTTACTACACGACGATCATCTCTTGTAGTTATTTTGCGTTTGCCGGCACAATATGTTCTGCCACTACTTATACTAGGAATATTCTCCTTAATTAATTTCGCGATTCTCAGAACAGTTTGTGGTGATACACCTTCTTTTTGTGCACGTTGAGGAAACTCTCCCGTCTGTAGAAGAGCAGAAACGCGTGCTTTTTTCTCTGTGGTTATATCCTTCTTTGTTCCCATTACAATAATAATTGACCGGGAAAATAAACGCACACAAATAAAATTAAAACTCTGAAATATAAGTTCTTTGGAACATGGGGAAAAATACTGTTTTTATTTATATTTGCAATGATACCAACGAACTAATGAACGACACAATTCAAATTAAACATAATTGTTGTACGTACGAATGGCAAGAGGCGTGATTCATAGCAGGTGGATAATCGGTTTATTGCATCCCTAAGCATTATTTTTATAACCAGCAATTATCTTGTGTTAGGGTATTACCCAAACAACAATTATGCTTTTATAGATTTTCGAAATTAAAATTATATTTAATAAATATTCTTATAAATTTAATATTTCTGAAGTGGTCCTATTTCCATGGCCAAGCACTGTACATATTTTTCCAAAAAAAGTATTAATTACGCACCTAGAATGGATTCCAGATATTTAGGAATATGTGTATTGTAATAAAATTTTCTTGCAAAAAGGTTGGCAGAGTTTAAACGCGGCCGTACGAGCTGCCAAGACGAACATCGCAGAGAACGACCAAATGAGGTGACCACACCAGAAATCTTAAAAAAAAATACACAAAATAGTATTTGGATGACCGTCGGGTGAAAGTGCGCGAGCTAGCAGACATGGTAGGCATTTCAAAAAGTGCTGTACATCGGATAGTGACAGAAAATTTGGACACGAGAAAGCTGTGCGCAAGATGGGTGCCGCGTTTGCTTACAATTGAACAAAAACAGCGTCGTGCGGATGTTTCAGCCGAGTGTTTGGTGATGTTTCGCAGCACTAAAATGGAGTTTTTGCGTAGATTCATAACCGTGGATGAAACATGGGTCCATCATTTCACACCTGAGACGAAAGAACAGTCGAAACAATGGACTGAAAGGGAAGAATCGGCTCCGAAGTAGGCGAAGACAGTTCCGTCTGCTGGCAAAGTCATGGCGTCAGTGTTTTGGGATTCGCGTGGGATAATTTTCATTGATTATCTCCAAAAAGGGAAAACGATCAACGGAGAATATTATGCGAACTTGTTGCAACGTTTGAGTGATGAAATCAAGACAAAACGGTTGCATTTGGGGAAAAAGAAAGTGTTGTTTCATCACGATAATGCACCAGTTCACACATCCGTTATCGCGGTGGCCAAAATCCATGAGTTACGGTTCGAATTGCTTCCTCACGCACCTTATTCGTCTGATTTAGCCCCCTCGGACTATTTTCTGTTTCCTAACCTGAAAAAATGGCTCGGTGGTCAAAGATTTGCCAACAATGAAGAGGTGGAGTCTGCGGTGGACGGCAATTTTGCGGAGCTCGACGTTTCTCACTATAAACAGGGTATCGAAGCTATTGAACGTCGCTGGGAAAAGTTTATCGAGCTAAAAGGAGGCTATGTTGAAAAATAAAGGTTGGTTTTTCCAAGTATTTTGTGCCTTCTTTATTAAGCCGGGTACTTCTGGGACCACCCTCGTATATGTATACTGTTTGCTGGATTATGGAAACCGAAATATAGATGGCATACTTAATGGTATAATCTTTAACGTACGACGCTTCATAAACATTTTCAAAAGATACCGGTTAATGTAATGTTTTTTTCTTTTTATTACTGTTTACCACGTGTACTAATTTAACTATGGTTTTTTTTAATATACTGCCTTAGTAAGTTCCGTAGTTAAGTGAACCGCTAAAATATATGGACAGTGGGGACTAGTATGGGACTCGCGCCTATAAATGAATCCTTACCTACCCTAGTATAATAATAATAATAAAAAAAGGAATAAATATATTTAAATACTAACTCATTAATTATTAAACTACATAAAAACAATACCTATTTAATTACGTTATTAAAGAAATCATTTAATTATATTGTAACCTATAAAAAAACTTTTTTTAGCTCCTCCTTATTAACTTTAGTTTTTTTTTCTATTATTGTAATTTTTCTTTTATTGGATATCCTTGTAGCTGGCCTGATGATGTGTTTTTTGAATACGAAACTAGCCGCCTAATTTCTCAATAGAACTTTGTGAGATCTGCACCATTTTTTCATTCCTACCTTTATTAATATGAATATTTTGTTAATTTAAACTAAATGATTTACTTGGAAGAAACATTTTTCTGTCTTGGATTTTCTAACCCTAAGAAAATATTTATTTAATCCAAATAAACTAAACTAATAAATAAAAGAAACTTATTTTCTTATATTACAGATTTTTATTGTCTTGAAATAAAAATATTTTCTTGAATAGAGACTGATTTTTGCAAGAAACCATTTCTCTGTGTGTAAAACTTTATGTAATTCATTTTCTTGTGAAGATGTGAGAAGATGGATGAAACATTTTTTTTTTTCGAAAAGGTACGTTTTTATTTACATTATTTCGTGATTTCTGAAAGTTTCGGTCAAACATTTTGACCATCTTAGAATTGCTTACACGTCTAAACCTGCAGAAAATGATTTCACACATTGTTTTGACAGTTAACTATAGCGGTTATTACTTGTGACCTGTTGGTTTCCAATTGTTAAGCTGAAGTAAACATAACCTTAGTGTATTTTTGTAGTACAAGGTTGGTAGTAAAAACAAAACAGGTTGGTAATAGAATCCAACAAGTAGTAGTGGTCAGTGGTTATGATTGTCATGTAATAATGTTTTGTAATGTGTTCAATATATAAAAACTGTTAAAAACGAAGTATGTGTTGGTTTATATTTAAAACACCATCATCAATACTCTACAGGAAACAACTAATATTTTAACACCTATGCTCAAATAGATTTAATGAAAATCCCATTAGGCTCTTATTTTTTTATTACTGTTGCAGTTACGAGATACAATTTCAAAATTACCGTTATCCATTCAAATTTATTACCATCATTAAGTGATGTTAATATTTCGATTAAATCGTTTATAAGTATTAATCTCACCTTACCTTCTCGATCAGGATTTTGATCCTATATCACTAAGAATTATTTCTATTCGCATTTTTTATAATTACCACCATTTAAAGAAGAAAAAACAGAAGCAATGAGTCATTATAAATAACTTAACATTCCGCTCCTAGATTGAGGTATGCCGTGTCTGAGGTTAACGTATTTCTTATTTAAAAAACGCAACTATTCTAATGACCACCTTGACCATCAATTCTGACAGCCGAGCTGGCCGGCTACGGGAAACAATTTGCAACGAATTGCGGCTCAAATCGTTTGCACAATAGCATCTAATCTGAACGTATCCTTTTTTACCTTTTCGGTTCGTTACCGGCCAAGTTTTGAAATATCTTGGGTCTACCCCAAGTTGTATGATGACTAATACTTAAGTAAGATAGTAATTGCGACAGAGAGAAATACTATGTACACTGCTACATGCAACACTCACCTTGTATTAACAAATATACCACAAAATGTTGTTGCTAATAAATTTATTTCATTTAATTTCCATCAATTTGTAATTGTAATTAATCCGAAGTGACTATAAAATAAGAAATACAAGGAGAAGTTCAGAAGCGTTTACAGGAATTATTGTGAAAGCCCGGATTTCAATATGCAACTTTCATCTTAAAAGAGGAACTTTGGCGTGACAAACAGCTCGAGAATAGAAGAGTTGGAACAGTTATAGGCATTAGTAAGCCTAGCTACCACCTAAAAACGTATAAGGGGCTCCAAAATAACATATTTCAAGCAGAGATTTTTTCTTTAAACTTGGGCTCCAAAAATAATCTCGAAAAAAGGATTCTAGGTGCAGCCACAAATATTGTCACACACAGTCAAACAACGCTAAAGTCTCTTAAAGCCTATACATATGAATCTAACCTGATACACGAATGTTCCAGGAGCTAAGGTAATTGAGACGCAAAAACCACGTTACTTTACAGTGGGTCCCAACCCACTAAGGGATCGAGGGAAGTGAAAAAACCGATAAGCTGGCCGAAGAAGCAACGAATATAGCTTTCATTGATTCAGACCCTTACTATGGTCTACAAAAGAGCTACCTAGAACAGGAAATTGGGAAATGGGAAGAAAGTCGAAAGGTCTCATACTGACAAAGCATTTCAGGATAAAATCAGGCGACGGCATTCACATCAGGTTCGCCCAACACGGCAAAGATAGTGTTATTTTTCAGCAAATGGTCATTAACATTTCAGTAAGCCATTCTTAATACCTACTGAACTGAACGAAGAAGGTCTTATTAAGATGCATTAAGAGTTTCCAACTATTCTAATTCAAATAACAGCACTGCTGCAAATGCTGTATTTCTGTTATTAATTTGAAATGCGATTAATTGAGACACTACATCCAAGTTACTTACTTAAAATGATCGTTCTTTTTACCATTCGTAACTAAGTCGGAAGTGAGCTCTAATAAAACGTTATTTACCTGTCTTACTACAAACTGAGCTTGCCATTTATCAGGCTTTTTTTTCTCAGAAGCAGAGGTTATGTTTGTGGTTTGCAGGTTGGGTTAGCCTTGTGACAGCACGTTACTTTTTTATATTGAAGGTTATTAGCACAACAATACTTGTCAAGGATGTCTCAAGAAGAAATAATACCAACCCATCCATAGCACGCGTATAAAATTCTGGAAAAATCTTACCAAAAGAACAATTCTGGTTTGACAATCCACGTCAAAATATCCAGATTTTCTTAACCGAGTACTGCGTCAGTTCAGTTGAATATTTTGCGTTTTTTTAAATTACAGATAGAAGTGAAAAGCACAAATTCTTAGTTACATCTCACCTAATCTTATCTAAGTTTGCCTTACTTCAGCAATACTTGTAAGATGCTTTTCTGGTAAAAGAATGCAGAAAATATAGATCTATTTCAGTCCCAATGATTTAAGGCATCAGTGCCATGGCCGGTCTCAACAGTAACAGTATTATCAATTATATCGTGTGGATATAACTCATACACCTGCAATTTCTCCCAGATCACACTAGGAGAATATATTGATCTCCGTGCTGTAGTTATTATATCGGGTTCATTTTTAGAACCTTTTGTAAAATTCCTCTTTGAATTCAATAAGAGGCACGCGGTTTGCAGTCTGGAAGTCAGAGTGATTTGTTGAGGCAATTTAGAATTTGCTTCTCAGTTTCAGTACCCAAACTGTTAAAATATATCCATAGTATTCTTGTGTTGTTGAGAAAGTATCTTTGAAAGATAGAAAGAAGTTCTCTGAAAACTACAAATTCTGTTGCTGTTTCATCTCTGTACTGATTTGGTGCTTCTGTTATGTTACTTTCCATATTTTGCCAAGCTTGAATCTACTATCTTAATTAACATTAGGGTAATTCTGTATTCATTCTGAAGCCCTAAGGGTCTTACAGTTTGATGGCATTGATTGGTGGTTCTAAAGAAAATTTTCATATCGCAGGCAATCTAGTGAGCTCCGTTCTAAAGTTGTAGTTCTGAGCATTCAGCTGAAATGGAGACTTCTTCCTGTTTTATCCTTTTGGCTGCACACTCTTTCTTTTTTAAGACAATTTAGTAATAATATTCTGTGTGGATACCAGAAAGAATAATTTTTGATATTGTTCCACTTCATACTAAGGTTTTTGCTTCCAAGTACTTTGTCCATTAGGGAGCTATTTCTTTCAACTAAGCAAGCGTTTATAGAGTAATGTGATGGAATTATGTTTTAACAAATCATGCAGTCATGTTTTGAAATGTCGAAAGTTAATCACATGCAACACGGTCAATGCAGAAGAAACTTTGTTTCTATCCAAATAATAAAGCAATACCACCAGGAAACACTACTAAACGTTTTTGATGAGATTCGAACCGTTCACATTATTAGATAATTAAATGCTTGAAACTCAGAATTTTTGCATTTTTTTAATTACATATCATGGAAATAAATTGATGCAGAAAACAAATAGGATAATTCGTAAGCTTAGGAAATAAAAAAAGATCTATTCGAAAGCAGAATTCTCAATATTGCACTGTGGCGTATCCCATTTTAAGAGAGACATCTACATATTAGTTTTATTGCTTCAAGTTACGTGATTGTTCTCGACATTGCCTTGTTCCCAAAATAAAGTGGTGCCGTTGGAAAAGAGATCGAAGTTGGTAGGTTGTCCCGTATGACGTGGAGGGTCTCCATGGTGATTCACTTTGGCACGCAGTTTCCCGGAACGAATTGGCCCTCATTCGACCATTAAAAACGGCCTACCTGGATGCGAAAATCTTTTGTATACCTGCCCAAGCACGGTGATGTCGAATTTGTTAACGTTTTACACATTTTAGGCGTGTTAGGTTGATGATGACAAAAGAGGGTGTGAATGACCTCAAATGTACGAGGTGATTGACAAAAAAAATTCTCGTAAAGGATAGTTGCTAATTGGACTTACATAAAAAAGGAATATTATGTTTTGAAGAGGGCAGTGTTATCAACAATTTTTAATTAACACTTCTATATAAATCTTATCCAAAGCAATCTAAAGCACATGATTTCATCGGAAAGTTATTTGCATATAGTGATGTGTCAAATAAAATACTTAACTTAGTTGATTACCCAGGATCTAGAGGTTCATCAGATAAGAATTAAAAATGCCTCCCTGAAAGTAACACAGTTCTTTTTGGGTTTTAAAAGCATCTTTATTTTATTTATACTTCCATAATAACGGGACTAACCCAAAAACATTCTAGCATAAGTAATAAATTTAAGAACACACATATACGATTATGCAAAAACGTACGGGTAACATACATACACGAAATAACTACAGCAAAGTGTTTTAAAGAGAGCCAAAGAGGAAAATTTAGTATAAATTTGTTGAAGTAAGTCAAACAAGCTCCGGGTAATCAGTATTTTAAACGTCCTCAAACTATAATGAAATATATCAAGTAAATTGCAAATACTTGCTGCAGATGCGCATAAATTTGATGATGGAAGAATTTTGAAAAGAAATGATGTGACATAAAGGCAGGCGGAATAAAACATCGTTACGGATATGACGGGAAGGGGCGCGAAAGGAAATCAAAGAAACATGGTTTGGATGGTCAATGCTGTTGTTAAGCAACTAATGTAAGGATATTAAGTTCGATAGCAGTCTACGTTTACCCAAAGGTAAGATATTAAAATACGTGGAATTAAATAATTATCAAAACATTGGCCCGACTTTAAGCAAAGACTATTGAGGTTGCTATACACATAAGGAAAGAAAATGCCTAGCTATACGAAAAAGCGTACATGCGACAATGGTAAAGGCGAAAGGGTGATTTATCACAGGCGTAGGGGTTAGGGGCAGTCGACGGCTCACAGGGTTACCGATGTGGTTAGTTACGAGGTTAACTGCATTATGTGCGGACGATCTTAGTAAGCATTTCTACAGTATTTCTTTTTCTTTTCTTTTATTTCATCAGAATCTGTTTTTATTTTCGTCTTTAGAATTTCCTATTAGTTTCGTCTAAGCTTCGTAGTAACAACCAAATAAATATGCGAAACTCATTTCTAAGCGACCACGACTTCGAGTGCGCTCTTGCACACAGTAGATCTACATCCGAACGTTGTTAGAAATGTACTAGCGCGGCTCGCATCGAATTGATCAGATTCCACTCAATCCCCTCCTTGTTCTCTCCCCGTACAAATATAGATATAGCTAATTTTACATTTTCCCAGTGTGTATATGCAAAGTATTGAGACCTGCAGCGCGCAAAAGTACCAACAGTTTTTAAATCCTCTTGCAATAAAGCCGAGCAATCTGGCGCACTTGTTAACAGTATACCCAATGTGGTAACTATATATTAATTTGGCATCTAGTATGACACCCAGATCCCTAATTTTAGAAATTTTGATTGAGACATTCTAATTCTAACTGCACGAAAATTTATTGCTGGTATAACTGTGTGTAACATCATTTATTAACATTTAAACGAGTTTGTGTTCGAGGCAGTTCGTACACAATCCGTCTAGGTCCTGCTGTAGCTTGACACAATCCACAATCGACCTAACAGGTTTGAATATCCGTAGATTGCGAGCATCTTAAAGAAAAAAGAATTTGTGAACCATGTGGGTATATCATTGGTATATTTATTGAAAAATAATTTCATTCAGCTACGTATCCATTAAGAAAATATTGAATTTACTTACGAAAAATATAGGCAGAATTTAGCTCATAACTATGAAGTTCTTTTTCTTGGGTAGTGGATACACGAATGTAACCTGCGTTAATAGATGATGTCATAGGCGTATTACGTTTATTCTCCACCTTAAAGAAACTAACGTAACAAAGGACTGCTATAGCAACAATTGCACTGGCTAACAGGTTTTTCGGAACGGATATAATTTCAACTGAGTACAAGTAAGTAGGTTGAATATGTGGGCAAAATTTAGCCATTTCATCAGAAATTTGTGATATACATTTTTACCGAAATAATTTTTTTTTATTTGCCTGCTATATTCGCTGGATTTTCAGAAAGAAATCGTGTAAAATCAAGTTATTTTTCAAGTTTATTAAATTCTAGCAAATCTAGTACTAGTACCAGTAATAATTTCTGTACTATTATTAAATACATATCCTTTCTGGGAAAGTTTTTAACTGTCTTTTTTGCAGTATACTGCGTTTTATTTTAATAAAATTGATCTATGTATAGTTTATTTCAAATTATAAGAATATAACTGTAGACTTACAAGGCCTTTAATACTTTTATTGCACCTTCTGTGACGATAATAACCTGGCAATGCATATTGAATCTAGGGGCCGTATTGACTATAAATTACATATTAAATGAGATTTAAATGTACAAACAGGTAGTTACGCATATCGCAAATCATAATTCCATTTCTATTCAATTCACTTAAATTTTGTCATTACGGTCCTCAGCAGTTTGTTTGCGTATCCAGGTGGTTATTACCGCAGGTGGTGCAATAACAGCATTTAAGCCGTTCAAAGTTATATTCTTATACTTTGAAATAAACTATAAGTTGCCATGCTTTGAGACTTAATTTAGATGTTTTAAATAAACAGTTAAATATCAAAATAGTTTCTTCTGCACTTTTTAAGCTACTTTTTTTGTACGAAGACATCATGAAAAGGCAAAACCAAGGTTGTGTTAATAACAGTGACAATTTTCTTTATATTTGCCGGCAATTTACAACTGCTGCTCAGAAAAGGCCGTTGTCAAAACTGGTGAAAAGAGCTTAGAAGTTATATTTTGGATTTCCAGTAGGAAATCAAGAAAAATCATGGGTTCCTTATATCTGTTGCATTACACCTGCTGTTAAACTGACTCAGTGGCTGAAAGGAAAGAACGAACACCTGCCTTTTGGATCGCGATGAAATTCCTGATGAAATGGCGTGAACAGTCCAATCACCACAATGATTGCAACTTTTGTCAAGCAAATACATATTAGAGGTTTTACATCAACAAATAAACAGACAACTAAATATCCGGACATTGGATCAGTGACCAAACCAATTCCATTCCTTTTTTGTAACCTATTCCTATATTGATTCGGTTTACCGATTAAGAAGACCATAAAAACTATGTACCGGGAAAACAGAAGACTCCTTATTTGATTAATGAAGTTGAATTAAATGATTTTATCCTCGATGAACAAGTGGAGTTACTAGGTTCTCATTTACAAGAATGGAACTTATTAACCGAATCGACTAGGACACTAGTCTATCCTCATTTGCACAAATCATTTCGGTCAATTGAACTGATAACGCCTCAGAACATTTCAATTAATGAAGAAATGGTATTGGCAGATCGCCGTTTGAAAGTGAAGGAATTAGCAGTGACGTGTAACATTTCTGAGACACGTATTCGCCGAATTCTCCATAACCATTTGGGTATGAATAAGGTTAGTGCAAGATGGGTACCGCATCTTCTTTCTGCTCTCCAACGTGAACGTTGGGTCGAATGTGCGCACTCGTTTTTAAACATATGTGGAGATGACCCGAAACCGATTTTGGAGCTCATTATCATAGGAGATGAAACAATGGTTCTGTATAATGATCCTCTATCCAAAAAGGGATCGATGGAATGGTGGCAACCCGATGAACCTCGTCACAGAAAGGCGAAAATCGTTCAATTAACGAGAAAGGTGGTGTTCATTGACTTTAAAGAGCAGAATACAACTGTCAACAGCACATTATGCGTCTTTGCTGATCCTACAAGAACATAATCAAGATTTTACATTTACTTCATTACAATGACTACAAATGGCATATATGTGGGGAGTTGAATGTGATAGCCATTCTTCTTGGTCTTCGAGGAGGGTTCACCGAATTTTATTGTTTTTTTCTGTTTTTAGGACAATTGTGACACTGAAAATCATTATAAAAAGAAGGTGTGACCGGAAAGGATAAGTTATATATACAGCGTATCCCCGGATTAATGCATGGATGGTAAGGCAGACAGAAAATTAATGAGTTGAAATTTCTTCTTGGGGTTCAGCCATGCTTGAATAGTAAGTAATTTATGCCATAATTTTATTGCCGAAAAAATCAAGTATATCTTCTAAATTTACAAAAAATGATTTTTTTTTGAATTAGTAAAATGTATTTTCTATAGGAGATATGATAATAGGGTTATTGAAAAACAACGTTCAGAGCAATAAATTATGCTAGTACTTAGTGTGTAAGCATGGCTGAACATATAAAAAAGATGAAAATTCAACTCAATAATTTTCTGTCTGCTTTACCTATCCATGCGTTACTCCAAGGGCGCACTGTGTATATGTGACCCTTGAGGAATAATAAATCTAAGAGCAAATTTTTGAAAATCTCTTAAAGCATTATGAAGAAATTGGCTGCAGAATGTCTGAAAATATTTTTTTTTTCACTCGCATCTCGATTTTTTCCTGATTTTTGAGCTGCATTTTTATTTTTTCATTGATCTATAATTTTTTTTAGAAAGAATCTCAAAACAGGAAACTGGGAGGGTGAGTAGCAATTAATGCCACATACTGTGTTCTCGTGCCCAAAAAAAATAAAAATTGATGGCAATTGTCATTTAATAAATTGAAGGTGGAAATTACATATTTAAAGAAGAAATATATGCGGTCTTATCAGGAAAAGTACACCATTAAGGTTTCGCCAAAATCTACAATAAGCTGAGACTATCCACCTGTATTAATCAGATATGACTTTGGGAGACATTCCATTTCCTACGCCCAAAATTTCCATCAAACAAGTATTTGTAGATGCATATTTTACAGAACAAGATGCCAATTGCAATTGGACGGTTCTGTGTACTGTAATCCACAAATTTATCATACGGTATGTTCTGCATTACATAGCAATTTTTTAAGAGCAATCGTTTGAATTATACGGTACTAAATTCCTTGCTCTTCCATAAATAGAATGCTAAACATGCGTATCGCTCTTGAGCTTAAATTTAGCTCGTTTATGCGTATTTTACAACCACACACGTCTATAAACGTGCGTTCTTTCCCATGCAGCAAAAAGCGGCTAATTGCAGATAGTTGGATGCACGGACATCATCATGAACCCCGCAGGTGTCAATGGCCTTTCTCCCGGGGCCTTGTTATGTACGCAAATTACTATTTTATTGGCTGAAATCGGACGCCATTAGTCGGTAACGCTTTTATAACCCACATATAATCGAAGACGTAGATATGTAAGTGACTGTACGTAGTACTTTCGCACGCTCACCATCGTTATTATCATTTTTTCTCTTCTATTTCTGCTTGTTCCCACCGCTCAGGTTACCAGTGCAATGAAGATGTGTTAAGTCCGCCGCGTACGTCGTCTAAAAATAACTCCGGCAACCTGTTCCAGTAATTAGCCTTAACGAGGAAACGGCACAAACAAGAAATAAAAGAGCGTGGAACAGTTAAACCATTGGTTCGCGATGGGAAGAGGATTATGGACGAAATTTTCAATTAAGTCTGGAATGTAAATTTAATGCCTGCAAGGGGAGATACAATGCTACGGAGTGTATATTCGGCGTTACGCCCCAATCTTGGCGCCAAGTTAAATTCACACGTCACCGTAGGAGATTGTTGAGACGCAGATGGCGGTGGTGACAAAATAAATATCGCAGGTTGATATCAATTGGGTGACAGACAATGTTGTTTGCTAATTTTCGTGTTTGCGCTTACGTTTTGTTTGGATAAAGGTAGAACTTGCTGATTGTTTGATTATATTTATCCTGATGACAGGTTATGAAATAAAGTGGAATACTTTTGTTAACTTGCAATGGTGAATTCCTAAATGGGACGATAGTATATGCAAGAGAAGGTATTAATATAATTTAATAAATCACAACAAAGAATTTGAAGCTTCTACTTTTAAGGTGATCTTGCATACACGCAGAGAAACGTTTAGTTGTATCAAAGCTGTCCGCCTTAATTCAAGACAATTACTGCTTCAATTATCCGCAATACAATAACTGTTTTAAATCAAAAGAAACATTTTCTTATCGTTTCTTTCTCCGCTTAAGACGTTTGTTAACTTGATTTAAGAAAATCTTGCAGAAAATTTGATGAAAGCGATTGTTAGTATAAGTAGATGGCCGTTATAACACAAAACAATATTTTCTTAAGGATAGTAAATAGTTTTGAAAATTCCAGAAAGCAGGTATTGTGCATAAATCAATAGTTTCATTTTCCTAAGATAAAGCATTTATTTACTTAGAATTCTTGAAATGCATACTATTTATATCCACATTATTAATTGCACTTACTTTGTTTAAAACAGTACGACATATCCGTACATAATGCAGTAAATTATTCACGTTGCTTGTGATTTTAAAAAGGCTAAAGTAGAAGTCTACAAAATCTACAAAATACCAATGTTCAAACAAAAGTGAACTTAATGTAGAAATACATATGCAAAAAGTGCCTAGAAACAATTACCAAGATAATGCTAATAAGTAGCTCCTGGTATTGATGGAATCACTACCGACAAAAGCAATGTGTGAAGAAAAAAGTCTTAACGTTTCCTGCTCCTTGCCACATTCCTCTTACATCTATGCCACTAATCTTCAAAAACAGCAACTGAAATATTTCCTCGTGCCACCTAGTGCCAGTTGTTATAGTCATGCCGTCCTAGATAGTAGCGACGGAACTGGAATACAGATACTATACTTAGCCATACAATGATATAACCTTTAACGTACAACGTTTCATAAACATTTTCAAAAGATGCTGGTTAATGTAATATTTTTTTTCTTTTACTATTTATCACGTGTATTAATTTTACTATAGTTTTTTTTTTAAATATATAATAAATAATAATAAAAAAGGGATAAATAAACATAAATATTAACTCATTCGTTATTAAACTACGTAAAAATAATCCCTATTTAATTACGTTATTAAAGAAATAATTTAATTAGTCTGTAACATAAAAAAACTTTTTCATTAGTTCATTCATTTGTTCCTAATTTTAATTAACTTTAAGTTTTTTCCATTATTCTAATTTTTTTTATGGGATATCCTTGGATATCCTGATGATGTGTTTTTTGAACACGAAACCGGTCGCCTAATTTCTCAGTGTGAGATCTGGGCCATTTCTTCATTCCTACCTTGAATATTTTCTTTATTTAAAACTAAATGATTTACTTGGAAGAAACAATTTTTTGTCTTGGATTTTTTTGATTTTCTAACCCTAAGAAAATATTTAATACAAATAAAGTGTCAAGAAAATTATTTTCTTATATTATACATTTTTATTGTCTTAAAATAAAAATATTTTCTTGAATAGAGACTGATTTTTTGTAGGAAAATCTATTTATTATTAATTGTGCCTAGTGTGTAAATTGTAAAAAGTCGAAATTTTCAAATAATGTAATAGACACCCTAAGTTACCTTTCAAAAATATTTTTGGATATATAGGGTGATCGATAAATATCGAACCAAGGACCTACTTTGTTATTTCAAATAGAACTCCCTGTATTTTATTATAATTTTACTTTCTTCATCACGAAGTAAACAAACGTAATTACGAGATATTTACGATTTTGTTTTCAATCACTTAAGTGTAGATATATCTATTACCTTAAACAAATCCGGAGTGCAAATTCATTTTAGCGTAAATTTTTACAATATTATTATTGAAACACCTTCGAAATGTAGTGTTCTGTTTTGAGCACTAAACTTTGCATTTTCGCTAAAATGATGCATTAGTACTATAATTCTTTTTTGATTTCTGCATCTGTGAAATACAACTATTCGATTACACGTGTAAAGAAACAGATGTAACATAATTTTGTTTATTGGAACGATAAGTTTGCGCTACAAAACGTATGTATATGCTAATGTAATAACGTAGTACTAACGTAAAACAGCTAATTCTACAATTTATTTATTAGCGCAGTCTTTACAAAGAATAGTTCGTACAGCGTTCTGATGCTGTTTGCAGACGAATCTATGACATGTTGCAGGTTTGCCGAGATTTCCTGTCGGCTTTTCTAGGACAGATCACACATCTTCCCAGTAAATTTTTTGATATGCTTGGTTGCGGCATGTTAGTTGCACTCAACGGTACCACTAGGCGCATATTGTCCACAATTCGTTTATGAATTCCATGTGTATTCTTAAGTCTTTCTTCTACATAAGGTTTGAGTAATCGTTTGCCTAGGTTCAGCAGAAACTGACGAGGTTGGAATGGTTTGTTGACGTTTATGTTTCGTAGTCAATAACGTGTATGCATTCAAGGCGGTTATGTTGATCATATTTTGAAATAGGACAAACGGCCACCTATGTGTTTGCCTTGGAACTGTGTATTCACTCACCATCTTGTCCATGGTATCAACTGCACCTTTAGTCTTGTTGTAGTGTTGTATTATATGTGGTTTGTAGTTTTCTTCCTCTGTTCCCTCTTTATCGTTGTGATGTTCCGTGGTTAGTAAAACAACACACGATTTTTTTTTTGGGACATGATACCAAACTCATGCCTTCTGGAAAAGCAAACATCGATGACATTATAGGTTTTTGCCGAGAAGGTAACAATTCTATAGGGATCTCCCGTTTATTTTTACGCAGGGTTCCACGTAAAGTTAAATTTCTTGCTAGAAGTTCCTTTGCTAGGGGTATACCAGTGAAAAAATTATCGGTAGTAGTTCCGTATCCACCCTCCAAACATTCAGTCAGATCTAGCACCACTCTTTTTCCTTGCTGCGTTTCTGGTTTGTTATTTTCTTCACCAGTATATACTTGAAGATTTAGCACGTATCCGGTTTCAACGTCAACTAATGCCCAAACTTTGATGCCGTATTTAGCTGGTTTTGACTTCATATATACCCTAAATGGGTATTTACCACGAAAAGGTACCAATTGCTCATTAACAGTAAGGTGGGAGGTAGGATTGAAACTCGATTTGCAGTTGACCACAAATTTCTCAAACATCTCTCGGAATGCAGCCAGTTTATCTCTTTTACAGCGATCTTCTCATGTCTCTGCGTTACCAAATCTCATAAAGGATAGAATTTCTTGCATCCTTTCACGCGGCATTGTTGCAGAAAATATACTGTGTGTATATAATGGATCCTTAGCACATAAAAAGTATAACGGTTCTCTATTGGCCTTCAGCGCACCCATGGTAATAAGAAGTCCTATTACTGCATACATTTCTGTCGTACAGCAGGATTTCCATTGCTTCTGACGTGATTGTCCTACATTCCGCTGCTTACACACATTTTTCGCTTTCTGATTCGTAAATTTTACAACCATATCAATTATTTCATAATCTACAAAAATCTTGAAAAACTCATCTACTTCAGAGACATATTTCGATTTGCTGTTTAGACCTGGAAGCAGTTTCACTATACTTTCCTTCATTATGCGTCTTGCCCTTGGCGGAAGTTTATTCCAAGTAGAACCATCCTTTGCGGTATAAATTGGGCTCTCCTGGCTAGGGTTAACATCGATATCCTGATCTTCGGCGCCACTGAGAGTCTGATAAAAAATAAACCTGATATTGAGATTCACAAATAAAAAATTCCACTAGAGCACATACCTGTAAGTCACTTTCCCTTTCGTCAATTTCCTCATTGTCTTCTATTTCGGATACGTCAGAGTCACCTGCGTCATCAATAAAGTCTTCATCTGCTTCTTCTAACCACTGAAGAGCAATTTCACAATCACGTTCATTGGTAAGATCCAATTTTTGAGTCTTTGGCATGTTTGCATGTACACACCACGACAAACCTATCTAGACTAAACAATTTCGTGCGAGTTTGCAAATCAATATGCCTGCGCAGACAAGTCCGGACAAGTTCAAACACAGCGACAGGTCAACACCCGATTAGAATGACACAGCTACAAGTTTTACGAAGAGAGGCACATATGAAGCCCAAACACATTTTTTAGGGTTTTCACGAAGAAATAATAGAAATAGTTAGAAACAACAACAGCAACGATTAAAGGAATGCATACAAGAGGATAAAATAAAACATGAAAGCGCTGAAGCCACGTAGTACAAAATTATCTAAAAAAAACAAAAATTGGGGTACGTTTGTACCCCTCTTCGTAGCAAGAAGGTTAAGACTGCTCCAGAAGCGCAGGCATAATAATAACTCATGGCCAGCCGATGCCCTCTGTAATTGATGAAAGCCATAGGGGGATGCGAAACCATGGATTACTATTAAGTGACATTTAATTCTCCAAAATTTGGATCCTTATTGAAAACTTAATTCTAAAATATTCATGAACCAAGTGAAAGGTCATTTTCTAACAGAATAGTTTAGATATGTACAAAATTAGTGTAAAATATCTGCTAATATTGACTAACAATGATTATACCAACTTGTCATCATTTTTGCAAAGTTCTGTATCTTACAAGCAAACTGACAGAACTGTGACTCTCCGATTTCGATGAAACTTGGTATATTGGTAGACCATCAAAAAGTAAAGGACACGTATTTTTTTTTAGCGGCCCATATTCACCTTAAAGGGGTGTAAGGTGCGTCTGAAATTACCACCAAAAACGTATTTTTTATCATAACTTCGGAGCCGCGCAAGCTATCGAGATGAATTAAAAACCAAAATGTTCTACTTCAAAGGGGCTTTCAAACGGACCATAGATGAATGCTCTCCCCCCTTAGTGGGGTAGGGGGAGAGAAATTTTACCTCTTTTTCACCACCCTGGCTATAATTTTCGCCCTAGACAGGTCATAATTTTGTTGTGGTGATTCCTACCTATAATCATAATACTTTATTGAAGACTTTTGAGAAAAGGAACTTGTAAAAGTAGATGAATCAATGTATGATCTTTCTTGTCTAAATAACAAAACAAAAACATTACCATAAGCAAAAATATACAGTCTCACAAATACCGTTAGAGACATTATCAAATTAACCTAAATACCATATTTACCACATTAAAATCTTAAAAAAATCTTTACAACACTTCACATTCCCACATTTTGCGAATTTTAATGATATACATTTGATTTTTTGTATAAGCATCATACGAGCAATCTTCATATATGATAAAAAATTCATTGCATAATTTCTGTCGTAACTTGTAAAAGTACCGTTTAAAACTACAATAAATAACGAGACATTAAGGATGTCGAATACGTGAATAAATATAAATTAAATTGAACAAGCTATTAGCATAACATTATGTGTAGATTTATCCGCTAATATATGCGAAATTTAATGTTTTCAGGAATAAATTATCGAAAATAACAGTCAGGTATGTTTCATTCGATCGATTCCCAGCTGGTTATGTGGGGGCGATATTTTATTTTATAACAAGTTCAAGAACATCACATAGAAGCGATGGAACGAGTTATTTAGGTAAAATGTATGCAGATTTGGTGAAAAAGGAATAAATTTTAATGTAAGTTTTAATTGGATATTAAATTATTGATTGTTACCAAGGGAATTTTTTATGTTATCTACCTAACTATGAAAACAATATGCTATCGCGACAATTTTCTTATGTCAAGTTTCCGTGACATTTTATAGTGTCATCACCAAGTTTGGTTAATATTTGTCATTTATATATCAGTTTAAAGAAGCGAAAATGAGCGACACTGCCACTCTCATTTCTCGCTCCACATCGATATTTGCTTTTTATTACACCTACAGCTGAAAATCTGGCTTCGCATAAATAGGTTGTCGAGGATCCTTACAGCTTTTGAACTCAGAGTTTGATATTCATTTTTGATTGATATCCAAAACTCCACTAAATCGGAAAAAGCAAATTTTGCTTTCAGGCTGTTGTCGCAAGAGAATTCAATTAAACTCTTTTCTTCCTGCGAAGTGAATTCTGGTGGAGCTTGAGCACGGAAAGGATCTTGGATCCACGCAAATTTCTCGACATTGTTTTCCTCAAAGTATTTTGCAAACCAGTCAGTGAGCTTTGAGAGGTGTTTCTTGAAAAGGGACAGCAAGTCTTGTGAAACAACGATTTTATTACAGGCCACATATTTGTGCAATTCAGAAACAATCGCCGCAACCTTCTCCAAAACTTTCAAAATGTACGTGTTATTGCCTTGCAGAGACAGATTGAAAGCATTCAGCTTGTTAAATATGTCGCACAAATACGCTAGTTTCAACAAAAAGTCGAGTTCGGCAAAGTACCTGGAGGTTTCATAACCTTCCTCTTGTAGAAAAGTGTGAATTTTTTGACATAGAAAAACCATCGTGAACTGCAGTACTACAGCAGGGCCGTCTGTTCAGCACCCATGTCCATGCATAACTTTTTGAAAAATATGGCTTTCAGAGACCTAATTTTTATGTAGTTTACTACGTCTTCGACACGTTCTAATACGAAATTCAATTGAGAGCTCATCGTCTTTGATGCAAGTGCTTCCCTATGGACGTCCACATAGTATGCGGTGCTTTGCTGCGAATAAACGCCTGTAATCGTCCATAGCCACCAGACATTGATCGAGCTCCATCAGTACACATATCGATGCACTTTTCCCAATCCAAATCATCTTCGGTTATAAATTTGCGCTTGCAATGATGTTTTTGCAAAACAGGTCTTCAACATAATATTATCATCCAGGAAGCGTACCTAACAAATAAAGAGTGCGTCTTTGTTACTGTCAGTAGCCTCATCAAGTTGCCTTTCATTTTCTGTATTAATTGATGATTGTGATCCAGAGCTGTAAGCTCTTTTGCGATGGTGTGAGGTTTTTTGCATTTCGCCACTCTGTATGCGACCTTAAACGATGCTAGCAGTGCGTTGGTTGGTACTGAGGCTTGTTTAGTAAACACACTTTTTTACTTTTGTAAATCTTGCAACTTGCTACTAAAGAATTCCCGCGATTTTTCAACCATGTTGGAGTGATTGGTCTCGAGATGTCGCTTTAGCTTACTTGGAAGCATACACTCGGTCGCTAGAACTTTTAAACATTGTTTATTTCTACTGAAGTAAAACTAAAATTCAAATAGTTATCATCGTATTTACGATATTTCCGTTTCCTTCCTACCCCACCACTTGTCGATGCTTGATCAGTTTTATTTGAACTGTCGACTTACTTATTTAATAAAAATCTTTCCATTTTCCTACGATTTTACGAAAGCGACACATTGAAACAAAGCGGATGCTCTTCTGATAGCGGACATCTTAAAACCGTTTACTTTTCTTCTCAGGTGTTTACTCTTCGATTGTTATTTAGGAACTGAACTTTTTCGCCGAAGTGGTGCCGTATTTATACTAGCCGCTCCACCTACTTAGAACTTTCGCGAAACTTCGACAATGACCGATGGTATGCTATATAAGTCTACTAGAAAGTTTTATAAACTTCATACTTTTCTGGAATATTCTATGTGCTTCGGGAATGTTCCATATCTTTCTAGAAAGCTCTACAAGCTACGGGAATAATCAAGTCTAGATGTTCTAGAAAGTTCCATTAGCTTCGAAGCCGTTTCGAAATGTTCTTTCTAGAATGTTCCAGACCGCTTTATCTGCCCGCGTTCGCAGTAGGAGGAGAACATTACCTATACCTAAATTAACTATCCTTGAAATATTTACGAAAAACCCATTTTTGAAATAGTTGCGGAAATTTTTACAGCTTATATTTTGTTTTCCACATTAGGTATTATTTCACCTGTAGAGCTAACAATATTTCCAATTACAAAGAATCCCTGGATCATAGGTCTTTTGTGACGATATAGGAAAGATTTTAATTTTTTTATTTTCAGGACATCTGCAAACCAAAATATTTTTAAAAACTGCAAATATCGCCAGAACCGTTAGGTTAAGGTGTAATGTGCCTCTAAAAATAATCATGATGGAATCTAGAATCCAAAAATAATGTAATATATAAGTTGTCATTCATGCTATTTCAACTTTTTTAAATGGAACACTGGATACTTTTCCAGAATCTGATAGAGAAGCTGTTCTAGAATACTTTTCTATAAATATTTCCCTATACCAAAAATGTGTGGTTCTTTAGTGCAATAAATATGAGGCTATGTAGATAAGTTTTTCATTTAAAAACAGACTGATGCGAAATACTAGGCACTTTTATTTCAGTAAAGATATTAACTAAAACCAATATGTAAATGTCATATTTTTTGGTACTATTCCAACATCTACTCGGAGTAACCATCATTTTCTTAGATGCATTTTCTAGCAATTTAAGAAGCACGTATACAAATAATAAATAGGAAAAATAAACAGAAAAATGTTGGTTAGGGTTCAGCATAAAACGAACAGATTTATTTAGAGCATCGCACACTAAGTTTTTCAGCAGTAAGAAATATAATAAGAACATACTGAAAGCTGTTTAAAAAAATTCACAATTTAGCTAAACAAAAATGTTTATAAAAAAACTTTGTAGGTGAATTTTTTATGGCAATGCGTAACATGGATATTACACAAAATATTACTTCCGAAATGTTAGTAAATGTTCAACAAAATGCAAGGAATCGCATTGTACTTTTGTTTGTATGAAGAAAAATGGTCACTTCGAATAGATATTGAAATTATATGCATGAATCAAATTTTACAGATATTTTTAATGAAAATCTTTAGAAAAATAATATCATATTTCGCCGCATCCCCATATTTAATTTACACATTTTAGGCGTAGGAAAGTCTGCATCAGCCTCTTGAAAAATACACGGGATGTTTAATACAAAAATTGTAAATAGCATGAATCAAACATGGCGACGATTTCGATGGTCATTTTAAAGACGCTAGTTGATATCAAAAAAATTCGATACTTCCGAAAGCTCCAAGAAATAGACAATCGAATGAAATTTGAATAACCGAAAACTTTCTCTAAATTACCCAAGGATGGAACTATTCTCCACCCACCCACTAGGTGGACACGCTCTATACACCGTCCACAATTCGATGCTCACGATTGGTATGTCGGTTATTAGAAGACATAGAGCAACGGTTAAATGGGGTATATTTTGCAGAATTCAATACCTGCAACAAATCTCATTTTAAATGCACCCTAACTTTTTTAAATTTTAGTATACGTTGAAAAAACCAAAATTTGCCGATTTCAATTTTCCTTGGTTACTCGATAACGCCTAATATGACCGCTTCTAAGATAATTATTAGATATTTTATGTTACAAAAAAACTATTTTTTAATAAATTAGACTTTAATAAGGTTAGTTGGCATGTTTTATGGAACGATTATTTTCAAATGCAGTTTGTTTGATTAGTGAGAAGGGGCTGTGGATTAATAATTAGAGCCAAAAACAATAGTAAGAAAATAGAAAAAAAATAACAGAACTAATACATAATTATAATATGTGAAAAGTAGTGAAACACTCACCCTTTTAAGCAGCTTTGGCTACGGAACAGTAAAACTAGAAGCACCATTATCAGTACTAACATCATATGGATAAGAGTGGCAAAAAGTTGACACCATTAGATGTGTTTCCACAGTTGTCTCGGTGAGCGATGTTCGCCGTGGTGAGAAAATGAGTTTATATTTTGAAAAAGAGCGTTCAACATCTACCGATGTTATATATGCATGATTAAAATACTCTTTGTACTTAGTCAGTGGATTATTCGATACACCATCACAAATTTGTTTCAGTGTGCTAAAATCGGGATCTTTCTGAAGCACACTCTCGAACTTTTCTAAAACGCGATTATATTTTGCGTCATGTATAGTCAGTAGCTGTGTATGCACTCCGTCCATAATTTGCAGAGACTCCAGTAATGATAACGATCTATTTTGTAATTGGTCTATTGCGTCAGCTAATCCTTTATAGTAGCTACGAATATTTTTTAAATCTGTTTCAACGGAAATATCTTGAAATTCCGACTGGCTCTCCTTAATAGCTGCAGCTTCGGCAGGATTGAATTGTGCAACAACAGCTTTTACTATTTGGAAATGTTCAGCATAATAAAAAGCTGCCTGCAACCATGTTCCCCAACGTGTAAGAATTGGCTCCGGTGGTTGACAAATACCAGGACACTCCGTGTAAAATGATCGTAGGCGTTTGAGAGATTTCAAAAATACTTTTTTTGTGCTTGCTATTAATGCATCTACCTCGGGAGAGCATTGTCGAATGGTTTCTGCCACAAGATGTAAAGCATGTACTTTACACGTAACATGTAAACACTTGCAACCATGTTCAAGAAGAGAACGGCCTACCGAACGCATTATCGCTGCGCCATCGCTCATAAACATCAACACTTTATCTTTTGAAATTTGAAATTTTTCCAACGTACTAAGTATAACCTTCGTAATTGCTGCAGCAGTACACTCTTGTAGTCTTCGGCTAGCTAGTAACAGTGATAATGTAGGTTTACTAGGGTCTAGCATGCGTACCATAATATTTACAATTGAATTTTTTTTACAGTCTGTTGTCTCGTCAACACATAACCAAAGAAACTGTTTTTTCAATATGCGTTTCATTTCTTTTCCACGTCATCGCGTACAAATGCAACATGCTTACGTGCCGTTTTCTCCGTTGGCAACCGCAACTCGGGATTGTATTTGTCCCAAAAGTCCTTAAACGGTTGTTTATCGAGTAAGCCTAGTGGCAAATTACAGTTTATCAACATAAGAATTACATAAAAAAATGCACTTCTCGGTGGCATGCCCAATTTTCGTTTTCTATGCTGTGCGGAATTTACGTGTCTTGTACAGTTCCACTTCTTATTTGACATCAAATGTATTTTGCACACTTTACAAACTATCTTACTTCCGTTGTAAAACAAATCGGGAAAGTCAGAAATAAACTTATTTACTATGCCTTGAAAGGGTGGTTTTTTAGCCTTCGACATGTTCACTAAAAACTACAATTAATAACTACGTCTGTATCAATAACATCGAAACGCACTACACTAAATAATAACTACAATTAATAACTACGTCTATATCAATAAAATCAACACACCCTATCCGCTATCCAATGTTAAACTGAACTGAGTGATGATGATTTGTCGTGTCGTATTATAATCGAGCAGCCCTCCCCGCCCACCTAAACACAATCACACCGCCGCTGCGCTTGCTCTCCAGTTACCTGGCTCTATTAATAATATATGGTCAAACATTTAAGTTTTTTCCCAGGAAAATTAGCTCATCTTCACATCTTTGTAGTAGTCATTATCGTTTAAACCTTGTACAATTGTTGGTTTGTAAGAGTGGTATTTGTTTTTCGACGTACATCAGCATTCGTGGTTAGCTCTCTTTTGTTCCAAGCTTCCAAAGTTCAGTAAATTGCGAATTATTTTGCTAAAAGTTGTGGTTGTTGTCTTTCCGGAAAACGCTCAACGTAACTCGTGCAAACATTTTGAGAGTTTTTATTTGCTTTAGAAATACACTTTCAACAACAAATTTTTCTTCATTTGAATATTTGAATGCCATTATCAATACGTATCAATCTTAATATTTAAGAATAATTACTTAACAATAACCACGGTTACACAATGTTTTAATTAACCGATCTCTATAGCACTAATTGTACTTTGACAGCTTATCATTTTGTTTCACAGTGACGTTTAATTCCACGGTTTATCAATTTTATTGGGCAGTCTGTTTTTTGTTATTATAAAATTAAACGGCAGTATCTTTTCGTTATTGTACATATGTCAAATTTTATTTTGAACTTTGTGTGGAGAATAAAAGCACTTTTCCAAACCGTTGACTCATCCTGTACATAAACATGCCCCATTTCACAGTTCCAAGTTTCTAACTATAACTAAACTAATTACATGATGACAGGTAACAGTAAATCGTACAGGTTGCGACTGTTAATAACCTACATGTTGTTAGCTAAACTCTGTATGCCTATGCAATCACATAATTGGAGAAATTGCAGGAATTACGGGGAGTTGCAAGTGATAAAATCGATAGACGTAGAAAACTAGTTGCGACGATTCAGAATGAGGGACCTATTTATGGAAGCATTTCTCTTACTGTCTGTGTTACGTTCGTTTTTAATAAAGGTGGTATTACCTAATCGGCGAACAATCAACCATTTATTCGTTGGTTAGTTAATACCTATGTGTACCTGTATGTGATGTAGTAATGAAGGAAGTGAAAATGAATGTGCAATTTACTTACTTAACCCGGACTATACTGCTGGTTTCGATCTTGCAGTATGCATGAAGTATGTAAGTACATATGTATGTATATCTCCTCATGTAATTGTCTGTAGCTGTGTATCTAACTTATGTACAATATACAGCTTTAAATAGACATTTGATTGGAAGGTAGAAAGTGGATATACAACGTATGTATAGGTTATGTAGAAAATGTAATATCGAAGCCATATTAGATAACTCTGAACGATCGTGCGGAAGCAGACATTGCTTTGGCAATAAAATTTACTTTGCTTTTTGATACACAAAAAATAAGTATATTTACATTAGATTTAAAAGGTTTCTTATTTTGCGTTTTCTTTTTAGAACATACTTGTAGAAATAGGGCTTCAGTTTTCAGCAACCTTAAGCAATATCAACATGAAATCAAAGCGCATATGTTACTGACATCTTCAAAAGTAGAATATATTATTCAGTCTTCCATTAAACTGATTTTTATAGCGTTTGAACCGAGTCTGTGTAGCTATAATTAAGACTGCAGAGCGTGGTGCAATTAAGGAATGGATTGCAAAGCAACACCAACTCTATTGGAATTACGCAGCTGGACAGAGGCACACCAACTTAAGGCAACGACATGTTTACTGGCAAGACATTGCGGTTTGCGAAGACAATCAACTAGATGCAGATCCGCTATGCACAGTTCCTTATAAGACTTTCTCATACATTCGAATGCCTAGCGTTCATACGAGGTAGGCGCCATAAATTCTCGGTCTGACAGGCTTATACAGCTTCTAGGGTGTCCAAACTCCGTTGCGTCGTAGTTGTACATGTGCGAGACTTACACTATATAGATTACGGTTCCAAGAGTAGTAGTTTTTAGTAGCCAGCCAGACAACGTGACTAGTGTACGAAAATATCTCAGGTAACGAAAATTAAGTACCGCGCGGTAGTAGGTAAACTATCTGTGTTCTGGACCACTTCAAGGTCATTCGCGGCCGCGGATTTATTCGCGGGTAATTTCGCGGAATCGAAGCCGAATGCACTTTTGATTAGCGGCTCACGCTTTTAATCCGCGGGTGATTTCGCGGAATCGAATTTTACCCGCGGAAAATTTCGCGATGGCGCGGTTCTCAGAACTTTCCTAGCGTCATGGCCGATGACGCAATCTGTTACAACGGCCTCTTGCAACAGGTATTTGTTGCAAGGGGCCGTTGTGAATAGCTTCTGAACGACTTTTGAACGGCTTCTGAACGGCTATTGAACAGCTACTGAACAGCTTCTGAACGGCTTTTGAACGGCTCCTGAACGGCTTCCGCTAACCAAAAAGTGCCTTTGGCTTCGATTCCGCGAAATTACCCGCGGATTAAGAGGGCGAGCCGGTAATCAAAAGTGCCTTTGGCTTCGATTCCGCGAAATTACCCGCGGATTAAAAGCACGAATAAATCCGCGGCCGCGAATGACCTTGAAGTGGTACAGAACACAGATAGTTTACCTACTCACAGTCATTAAATTTTTAACAAAAGAAGGGCGTATACCTAATCACATTAAACAACGTTTAGATAGCGTTTATGGTGGTTTATCTTCTTCATATTCCACTGTAAAAAGTAGACAAAACGATTTCGTTTGGGGCAAGAATCCCTTGAAGATGATAAGCGCTCCAGTCGGCCAATTGAACTGATTTCTGAAACAAGTATTCGCCGAATTCTCCATAATCATTTGCGTATGAATAAGATTGGTGTAAGATGGGCATCGCATCTTGTTTCTGCTCTCTAACGTGAACGTCGGGCCGAATGTGTGCGCTTGTTTTTAAACATGTATGGAGAAGACCCGAAACCGATTTTGGAGTCTATTGTCACAGGAGGTGAAGCAATCTGTATTATGACCCTCTATTCAAAAAGGAATCGATGGAATGGCGGCGATTTGATGAACGTCGTTCCAGAAAGGCGACAGTCGTTCGATCAACGAAAAAAGTGATGGCCACAATATTCTGGAATTGTGAGAATATTTTATTCATTGACTTTAAAGAGCACAATACAATTGTCAACAGCACATATCATGCGTCTTTGCTACATAAATTGAGGAACGATATTTGTGCAAAACTTCGGGGAAAATTGACAAAAGTTGTTCGATTATTGCACGACAATGCACCCGTCCAAACTGCCGCCATTTCACAAGCTGCCATCCGCGAATGTGGCTTTCAAAAATTGGAACATCCACCGTATAGTCTGGACATGACACCAAGTGATTATTATTTATTTTCTCATTTAAAGAAAAACCTTAACGACGTCGTTTTAAAGACGATAGTGAGTTGCAAGCAGCTGTAATACAACATTTTGAGGGAAAAACTTTAGATTATTTTTACAAGGGTAAAAATAAAAATTGTTATATTTTACCAAGATTATTTTTTTTATATCCGGCCGAGAATTTATAGCGCCTACCACGTATGTTCTACTAAGTGTAATCGATGTTACAGCTAAAAGATTTACTGCATAGGCTACCAAACCTGATGAAGAGAATAAATCTGTTCGACTAAATCTGAAGCCAAATCAAAATCAGGATTAATACAATAGGCTTTCTGGGCTATATTTTGTAGATTTTATCCTAGTTTTGATTATAATTAATCAATCTCCTATGATGTTAATATTTCTGTTAGGTGCTTCACAAAGCCATCACATAGTAAGGTTTTCTTTTAAAGTAGTTATACAACCACTTTTTAATCGACAATGTCGTCGTTGTTAGAAATAATGGACTGTCGTATTACGAGAGTAGTCTGTAAAGTTTCAAACCTCATCATGAAGATGGTGTTACTCATAAAAAATATTCTGGTAATATAATTGCACATGCGCTGAAAGATACTTTTGAAAATTTCAGCCAAGTTGGGCGCTCAGTTGTTGTTTAAAAGTGTGTCATAGCAAAAAAAATTGCAAAAGTCGAATATTGAGCCGTCACTAAACTCTTGCATTTGAAAAGTAATACGCCTACGTAGATTCAAGCCGAGATGGGACGCTGTTTACGGGGACCCTACACCATCATTTGCCATAGTGAAATTTTGAACAGCTGCATTTAAACGTGGTCGTACCAGCTTGGTTAACGATGAACGTTCGGGATTGTCAAGAACTGCAACCGCTACCGAAAAAGTTCACAAATATTCAGTTTAATTTTTCAATTATTCCAATGTAATTGTAATTATCTCTCATGAATTTATGTCATCCTGTCAGTTGAAAAAAATGCAAATTCAGATCTTGCTCGGAAACAAAAAGAGCTTCTAATAGTTCTGGAGGCATCTATAAATTCAGATACCTATGTCTATTTCAGTCCAGGAATATTAAAATGTTGCCCAAAAATATGTCTGGTTTATTATTGCTTAATACCAAGAATATCCTTCTTTATGCCTGATGTTTACGACGCCTAAGCTGCTTAACGTTAGCCAGGAGAGCCGGATAACGTTAAAGTCTCCGAACGATCCTATCAGATATGTACAATCGAATTCAAATCTGGCAAACGTGGTCGAGGAAGTAACTATATGCAGTGGTATCACAAAACACACGAGGATGGATCAATAAATCCGTAACTTTTTGAATGAGAGATTTTTCAGCAAGAAAACGTTTAACTTCTCAACACAATCTCCTTTTAGCTCAATACATTTCATCCAACGTTTCTCCAATTTTTTGATCCCTTCCAAATAATAATATTTATCGAGGCTCTCAAAATAGACGTTTGTTTGAGCGATGATTTCATCGTTGGAGCCAAATCTCTTTCCGCCGAGCCATTTCTTTAGATTTGGAAACAGGAAATAGGAACTGGGGGTTAAATTCCGAAAATATGGCGGGTGGGAGAGCAATTGGTACCCCAATTCATTAAATTTCGCCATGGCGACTGCGCACGTATGCACCCGTGCATTGTCTTAATGGAAGAGCACCTTCTTCTTGACCAAATGCCGTCGTTTTTTCTTCAAATCGTCATGGAACTTGTCCAATAAGTTGCCATAATATTCGTTCTTGATCGTTTTACGCTTCTGAAAGTAATCGACGTGAATTATGCCGCGTGCTTCCCAAAAAACTGTCGCCATGACCTTGTTGGCTGACAGACTCCTTGACTCCTTGACCTTCTTCGGCGCCGATTCGCCCAGGGAAATCCACTGTTTCGACTCCTGTTTGGTCTCTGGTGTGTTGTAGTGTATCCACGTTTCGTGTTATGAAACGGCGCAAAAACTCGTCCAGATTACGGTTAAACAACGTCAAACACTCCTTCGAAGTTGTCACACGATCGCGTTTGTGATGAATTGTAAGCAAACGCGGCACCCATCCTGTGGATAGCTTTCTCATACGCAAGTGATCATTCAAAATCGAAATCACTGAGCCATGTGATATGCCTATGGCTTCTACAATCCCGCGCACTTTCAACCTCCGATCGGCCAACACCATCGTGGATTTTTTCGTGTAGTAATCTCAATTGGGCGTTCAGAACTTTCGGCGTCATTAGTGTTTGTACAATGAACTTCAGTAATCCGCTTCTTTAGCATTGATTCTGATGGTGCAGAGTCCCCATAGTATTTATCAAGCTTAGCCTTGGTTTGAGTGATGGTTTTCATCCGCAAAAATAATGCTTTCTACACGTTCCATATGAAAGACTTATACAAAAAATTTATAACCAATTATTTATCGAAGAGATTTAGACATTCCTGAATGTACCTGTTTGTTCAGATAGTTGTCTTAGAGGTTTATTAGGACTCCGTCCCATTCGTGCCTGAACATCTGCCACAACCTCCTCTGTAACTACTGTTGGTCTTCCAGCAGATTTACCTTTAGAAACATTGCCAGTTTCCAAGAAACGCCGAACAATACGTTCCTGGTATTGTTGAAAGTCTGGATAAGCAATATCATTTTCAGAATATGTTGCTTGAAATTGGTTGTAACATTGTAGTACGGAATAGGAAAATGAACCGTCTTCATTTAGAACACCAGTACGGAAATATGCTATCACAATAAAAATATTCTGCTCTGTTGGGAAAGGCATCTTTAATGGAATCTACATATGATATTTATGCATAAATGATATCATAATTCCAACGTCAAGTAACTCACCGCATTCATTAGGTTTTAATTACAGAGTTTGTTTTGAAAAAGAAACCGGTTTTGTACGGAATAAAGGCAAGATAGAAACATGCCACTGTCAACTACACAAAATATAAATTGTTAGTGATATTAAAATCGTTACCAACCTAAGTTTGGTTCCAAGTGTTGCCAACTCAATCAATCATTTATGTTCGCACTGTATACCGCGTTCGTATGTTTCGAAGTAAAGTGAGCCGCTAAAATATATAGACGTTGTTACAACGTTTGCCCGCTAGGAAAGTATAGGGTGGAGAGCGCGCAAAGCGAATCAAGGACGCTCCAGCACAAGCGGCAACACTATTCGCGATATGCATAGGACTCGCGCTTATACATGAATCCTTACGTACCCTAGTATATATATAACAACATAACATACGAGAGCATATTAACAAAAAAAAGAACATCTTAGGAAGCAGATTTTGATTAAACCCAAAGAGAGGTATATTTCCTCGCTACATCTACATGCAAAGCACTTTCAAATATTAAAAAAAACTCGACATGCCTATATTTCGTTCCATGTTTATGAATATCGTGTGGGTGATATCGGATCTGCCATAAAGCACCGAGGCAAAGGAAAAAGGTATACATAGGGGAGAAAAGGGCACCGAAAATAAATCGCTCTCATTCATACCCAATGCATAAAACTTCTTTTATACTTTTGGGAGAGGTTGGGAAAAGATAAACAACCAACGGTCATAATATATTTATTTCGCTCGATACGGAACCGAAGGTGTTTCGTAAGTGCTTTCGACTCTCACAGGAACAACAGGAAAGGAATACTAGGGCAATAAAAGTAAATGTAAATTATTTAGAAACTAATCGTTTTAAGGTAGAAATGATTGTAAGGTTATAAGAGATAATCTTTATATCCGGGGGAATTCAAACCTTCATTCTTTTGGTATTTGTTTGCGTAATGGATGAAATTGATCACTAATTTATTGTGATAGTAATGGCGATATTAACATTGAGCTTCTTTCTTTTTAGACATTTTTTAGACAATTTAGTATTTTTGGGCAATTTTGAATAGCTAATAAGGAAATGTTTTCAACCTGAACCCTCATCGATTTCAATTAAATTTGGTAAAGATGCACACTTCATAGAAAGTATATGAAAAACCTTTTTCTGTTGTGGCTGAAAATACATTTAGAGGAATGAAATGTAACTTTGAAAATTGGGGAGTTTTAATTTTGTCAGAAGTTACTTCTTAATTATCAATTAAAAATCAATTAAATATTATTAAAACATGCAGCCATGTATACCTGGTCCGTAGGTTTCCGCGGTCGTCACTAACACTAAACTCTCGGTTTCCGGGTTGGAACCGCGCCGTTGTCGTAGCTTTGGCCGACGTTTCGTCCACACTCTTACGGGATATCTTCTGCATTCTGATAATGTTGCTGTACTCTCCAAAAGCCCCAACTTTGCCCCTACGCCTAAACTTATTCCAATCGAAGAAATTATTACTGGCATAGAGTCTGCTCTTGTTGGTCTTCCATCTGAAACCGCTGATCCCATTCGTTTGAAACAGTCAAAATCCTCGCGCGTGCGAAACCTCCGAAATCAAACCTTTCTAAATTAGAAGCCCGGGCCTTAAGAAACCTGAAATCTAATCGAAAAATTGCTGTACTAAGAGCTGACAAGGGAAATGCTACGGTGATCCTGGACTGCGAAGAGTATGAGCAAAAAATTCACAAACCCAATATCCCCTTACGTCCTATTATCAGCACTATCAATGGCCTTACCTACAAATTCTCGGAGTACCTTTCTAACCTTCTGAAACCTTACGTTGGATACTGCGACTCTTTCATCCAAAATTTCTAACATTTCGTCCAACGACTGAAAGAATTGACGGTAAATCGTGGCGATTTACTTGTCAGCTTTGATGTTGAATCCTTATTCACCAAGGTTCCCATACCTGATACAGTATCCATTATTAGAGAGTTCTTCATCTCCAACGACCAACCGGATGATCTAACTGACTTGGTTGAAACTTGTCTTTCTTCGCGTCCAAATAAAACATGCTTACATGTAGTTTTCGTAGTTGACAACTTCAACTTGGGGTTGTACTTATACCAAACGTTCTGAAACGGTTCTTTTTTGAGTAAGCGAAATGACAAATTACAAGTTATCATCACGACAAGTAAATCGAAAATAAAGGCAGTTCTCGTTGGGACGCCCTTTTTTCTATTTCTGTGTTGTTCGGTATTTACACGTTTGTTACAGTCCGTCTTGTTCCAACACATCAAATGTTTCTCGCACACTTTACAAACTAATTTAGCACCGTCGTAGAACAAATCCGGAAAGTCACAGATAAACTTATTTACTGTGCTAGCAAAGGGTCGTCTTTTTAGCCTTTTTCACGTTATACATTTTAAATTAATAATTATATATTTATAACAAATAACACGTAACACAAAACACAACACGCACTTCCGTTTCCTAAACTGAATGAAAAATAAACAAGCGGAAGCTGACAAAGCCAGAATCGATTTTTGCACACAGCCTCGGGTGAAACGCATATGTATCGCAGAGACAATTACCTCGCTCTACTTATCATCACCAATATACCAGGTGATTCATTTATCTAGAGACGACTGAATAACTTAGAAACCATTTATTTAATCAAAAAAAAATGTAGATAAAAATTTTATCATATGAAGGGGGAAAGTATATTGTAAAGTCCACGTTTAATTTTAGAAGTGCCATCAATGTCTTTAGAGTGTTAAGTTACTTTTTTCGAATGGAAACCCATATTTTTTTTAATAAGTGTGTTACTGTCCACGAGAAATCAAATAACTTTATCTCAAACTTTTTTTTTATTTAACAAATATTTACGGATATAAACATTAATAAAATAATTAAAACAAACAGAAGAAAATCAGTAGGCTTCGCTTTAAAATAACTCGCGTTAATTTAATAAATGTTGAAAATGTTGTCTATTTACATCGATGCACTTTTGTGTAGGATAAATAAAAAATTCATGTGTTTTCCGTACGATTTCAGACTGGTACGTCTGCCATCGCCACTGCGTTGGTTTGCGCGACGCTTTAGAGTAACTTATATACACAGGGAAAGATGTGCACAACAACAATGGAAGCCTCCTTGATTTGTAGCTCATTTATTCCTTTACTGCGATCATTTTAAAGCGAAGCCTACTTATTTTCTTCTGTTTGTTTTAATTACTCTATCAATGTTTATATCCGTAAATAGTTGTTAAATAAAAAAAAGTTTCAGAAAAAAGTTATTTGCTCTTTGGTAAAGAATAACATACTTATAAAAAAATACAGGTTTCCATTTGAAAAAACTAACTTAATACTCGAAGCACATTGATGGCACTTCTAAAATTAAACGTGGACCTTATAATATACTTTTCCCCTTCATATAATAAACTTTTTATCTACATCTTTTTTCGATTAAATGAATGGTTTCCGAGTTTTCCAGTCGTTTCAAGATAAATGAATTACCCGGTATTTTTTGTTCCGGGGGTTATTGCTAAAAGATTCATGTGAATTTTATCTCCTAATCCAATAATAACCATGATTCCAATTCTTTAGCACCTTATTGCAGTTACAATCCTACAGACATTTTATAACCATTCCCAAAATTGTAGTAATCCAAAATTAAATTGGTTGTATTATTTTTACATATTCTGTTAGATTACAAAACCTTATAAACTCACCTTCATGTAAATATAAGGTTCAAATTATTCGGATTTCGTATTACATCTCTTTAAATAAATAATGCTTTTACATCTCTTTTTGTATACAGGCTTTCTCAAACGAGAGACCTCAAACTTAGTCTATTATAAATTCACATGGATGTATGAGTCATTCGTCGTTACATTCATACAATACGTTCTATGAGTGCGTTCGGCGAATGGAAGAGATCGTGTTTATTTATAAATGTTTAAATATTAATTTCGAAATTACCGTTATTACTGCAATAATGTCAACAAGCTAATTTAGTAGGGTGAAGAAAAAAAAACAAGTTTGTTTAAAAAAGGTAAAAAAGAAATGGACTCTTGCATTTCCTTCTAAGGAAGTGCAATATCCAACTTTAGAATATGGAAAATGCATATGTATTAATTATTACCGTTGATCTCTTTGCTTCGCCAGGATATGCAATTGTTTATTAAATGAATAATGTAACTAGTATGCAATTAACATCATTCATATAAAGTTCTTTGAGACCACTGTTTTTTTATTATATAAGTACTATAACACTTCACATCCGTTTTGTAATTTTACTTGAGAGTTGCAACATCATACTTATACGATGGGTGTTCCAAAATGAAACCCACCAAAACGATCACAGGAAAGCATGGTCCTCACGTGCAAACAGACCGTAAACTTTTTTCTTTTTAAATATCAGGAAATAAATTTTAAGTAGGTAATCAGACAAGGCTATAAAAAATCCAACGATTTCAACTTCAACATCAAGCAGGCGCCACGCCGTTAACAGCTCTCATTTCGCTGCCAAATGTACCAAGAAGCTACTCTCTAGGGCTTCAAGAGCTCGCAACCCATCTAAAGGATAAGGTAAAATGATGTTGAACCGTTAAATTCTATGGCGTTAATTTAATATTTATCGTCCTCATACTTTTTGGATGAAATAATGCCTGAATATATCCTGGGCGTTTCTTTTTTTATTACTTATTCAAGGCTATTTCATTCTGTTATTATTAGAGCTGGCACTCTGGGTGGCGCGACAGGATCGGTTCCGCTGTTGTGTGTAGATATACTAGGGTACGTAAGGATTCATTTATAGTTGCGAGTCCTATACATATATCGAATAGTGTTCCGCTTGTGCTGGAGCGTCCTAGATTCGCTTCGCGCGCTCCTCACCTTATACTTTCATAGCGGGCAAATGTTGTAACACTGTCCATATATTTTAACGGTTCACTTTACTACGGAACTTACGAACACGGTATATGTGCATCTACGATCGGCGGTCAATGTTAATATTCGCTTCGCACAGTCGACTCGCTGTTTGTGGGTACCTATATAATTACTACGATACTGGCGCGCCGCCCGAAAGTGCCGACTCTAGTTATCGTGCTTAATGTTAGTACACAGAAAAAAAATACAATTACTTCTACAATTGTAGCAAATGCCACTATAAATAACTATAGGATAGATGACGTGGACAATTTGTAGCAATTAACGAATCAGGACACAGGAGTGGCGCAAAATTTGGATCGTTTGCTACAGTAAACTTCCATATTTGTCAGTAATTGTGAAATTGTATGTGTCGTATTGAAATGCTAATGTAATTAATTTTAACAGTTATTACATTAATTTAATAGATTTTTCATTCGAGTCATAGGGATTAATATAGCAATATTTACAGCTTATGCGTTCAAGTAAACCACAAGAGTAAACTACGGAAAATCTTATTCTGAAGAAAATTGTGAGCCGGAGGCTCGAACTTAGAACTCCGAGGCCGATAGCTGGGCGCACGCTAAGCATTACGCTACTAGTGCCATTAATGATGAAAACGACATGACTGTATGAACAGATCTTTGATTAGAAAGAAATGAAATTTTTGCTTGCGACATCTATTAGTGAATAATTAGTACTACGCGGGTCTAGTCTTGAAACATTTAGTTCATGCATTCAGATACGCTTTAAAAACGAAATCAGATAAATGGTGATTTACTTACAAACTCACACATTTTCTAATATTTATTTTAAGATAAAAAATAAATCGACGAACATATCACCTCCACGATACGGCGTAATGAGATGCAATACTATAAAAACTCTGTTGTGCTCAATATGCAATCACACAGGTACATGATAGAGCACTGTGTGTGCTAGAAAAAGCCCGGCCCGTTCGTCTCTTTTCATTGCGGGCCGGGCCGGGCCTGAATTTGTACGGGCCTGACGGGCCGAGAATGTTTTATTAAATACATCGAATGGATATAATGTATGCAGTAAATGCTGTTTAGTTTTTAGGTTATCGTTTGTATTAATAATTTTAATGTATGCAATGTTATGTTACGTTTTCTGTTGGTTAAAGAAAATGTAAAAATGTTAAAAAATAGACAGTGTAGATATAATTACTTAAACAGGCTAAAATAATTTAGAGGGGCCAAACGGGCCTAAATTTTCTAACGGGCGGGCCTTGTGCTGAGGTAATGAACGCAACGGGCGGGCCCACTCCATGATGTAATTCTATCTCGGTTTTTTTCTTATTATTTCAAACAATTTTATAAAATGAAAGCAGAAATACAGGAAAGATATAATAATTCACTTAACTTGCTTGGCGCTCTTACAATTGTTTGATTTGGTAAAATACTGAATAACAAGATTCTTAATTTTTGTTAAATAAAATTATTTAATGTTTATTTAAGCATATTCTTTTACTCAAGTATTAGGAATTAGACTGCTTTTTGTAAATTTTCCCTAGTTTTAAAACATTCTGTTACCATAAAATTCCTCCAAAATTTTACTGAAAATTACTCTTTAACAATGGCGAAGTTTTCTGCAATTACGTGAATTTTCAATACAAAATCGTACCTACAAGGTTGCTGTAATTGTCTTCACAGGATTTTTTTCCTGTGTATATAGCAAGCAAATGTTGGAAATCGATAGGATACAAATCAACAGGCGTTTTGTTTAATCTTGTTTGTTGAATTAAAACTAACTTTTATAAATATAGTACATTTTCAACTTTGAAACCTATATATATATATATATATATATATATATATATATATATATATATATATATATAGTCATCTTATTTGTAATGTGTTCTATAGTAGGAAGTAAACAATTCACTGCTTACATAATAAAAGAAAAACAAATCCATCTTTGTCTCGAAAAAGGAAAAACAAACAATGGAACATGAATATGGAACAAATTCGAGGAAATCTATATTCAAATTGGAAAGATGTACCCTATCGTATTGGTACAGCATGTTGACAGAAGCTTTTACCTGTATAATTTTAAAGATCCACTGCTATTCCGGGAAACAATAACAGAGATTGTTGTTTCTGCGAAAATTCTCGAATATCATAACGGGGAAGTAAAAAATTATACATCTACAAATACAAAATCAATATTTACGTAGCTGCCGTCAGTTGTTTTAGTTAACAAATCACTATTTTGATGTTGATCTTCAAAAAGAAAATCTCAGTTAAATGAGATGTTTTTTAAAAGATGAAATATTAAATTAAATAATAATCAAATCCCGTTTATTATTTTCACTTCTCCACTTACAATATAATTTTGATTTACCTACAGTAATCTGTGTGGTGTGTAAATGTACGTTTGTAGCTAGTTCTCCTTTTTTAATCCTGTTATCCTCCTTTTCACTTAATGCTCGAAATCCTTTTTGTAGTAAACCACTCCAGTCATTTTCTTAGCTTCTTCGGTTAAATTTCCTTGATTATTTTTCTTTAATGTGATTTAGTTTACTTTCAACAGTTTCTAACACTTTTAAATTAACAGTTTCTACTGCGTTTAAGTTTTACGTTGAATGTCTAACTAAATTGTCGAAACATGTCAATTGTCAACAAAAATTATTTTCTGTCTCCACTTGTTTTTTCGTTATCCCAGCATTGCCAATCCAACGACTTGATACTTTTGTATTTGGAGTAACGATCTTCATTTTTGATGCTGTAGATGGCGTTGTAAATTTTGATGACTGGATTCCAAGTAATGTGTGTTATATGAGTTTTGTCTCATTTTTACAAAAAAAAATATCTTCAAAATGTAAATTACTGAAAATAACCCGGATCTTTGAATATCCTCCACAAAGTAATATCAATGGAGTCTTTTTTTTTAAGAAATAAAGAATTAATAATATAAATTATCAACATGCCAGAATGCGAATAATAACTCAAAATTAATCCAAATTCTGCAAATATTAAATTCAATTTCGATATTTACTAAAATTAAAATAACAAAATTAATGAATGAGGTGTAAATGCACGCACTTAACCCCAATAGTCTCACTACAATACATACTGCTTAGGGTCAGTCCCAGTGATGTAGTTTGTCGTTATAGTTTTCTAGTAAGCTTTGGAGAAATAGCGAATATTGCCAAGCAAAGTAATCATAACAATTGCCAAACTGTCAAATCTCAATTCCAAAAGCGTTAATTATTCTTGTTGTTTATTGTTATTATATCCTGCATTTGCCATACGTTCCTTCTTTGTTTTCTTTATTGTTTTCTCTCATTTTAACTTGTTTTGTTAATTGTTATTTCTTTACTTTATCGAACTTTATTGCAATTAATTAATTATGGTAAGTTTGCTTAAAATATGCTAGTTTTTGATAGAAAATATGTATGTTTTTTAGGTTTTTTGTGTTTTCATGATGGCTTCGGCACGAACCATGCAAAATTGCAGGACCAATTTTAATACTATGCTGTTCTATTTAAAATAGAAAAGTTGACGTCACTTCCGGTGACACCGACAATACAACTGAACTGCCGATAATGGCAAAAGTTATTTCACAAAACGTAAAAATCGACCTATTTTTTCTAAAAACACTAGCTTTTGTCGTTCAAAGGTAGGGGGGGGGGACTTTAGGACCACACTCTATGATCTGAAAGAGTTGTACATATATATGCTTGCATACTATGGATTCAAAAATTTTGGCAAAATTGCATAAAATAGAGACTGGTCTACAATTCCTAACTCCGGGTCTCCTCCATTTAAAATTGTTTACACGCGAGCATCAGTTTTCCATACAATTTGTATTGTTCAGGTTTTTAAAATCAAGTTAAAAAGAGGGTATAGAGGGTTAACAAGTACTTGCGCACAATCGCGTATAATGAAGCTAGGAATACCATTAGTATTACTCAAGAAACCCTCTTTGGATTCAGTAATGACTAGAGTTTGTTAAAAAGGTGGTACCGGCAGTGGCGCACCGCATAAAAGTAGGTACGTAATATACAATATTAGTGAAAAATCATATTGTTACCTTTTCCTGTCGTCTTGATGTCCACTGTGGCAATTGGCAACCGCCCTGGTAAGCTGCGTAGAATTGCAACATCAGCAACGCATTATCGATGTTGTGAATACGTTGTCGTATACTTCGAAAATGATCGTTCGACATCCAGTGAAGTAAGATTTGCAAATGTCAGATATTCCTTTTCCTCATCTGGGCACTCTTGATTTTCAGTTACAGACCGAACCTTTTGTAAATCGGGATTTTTCGTTAAAATTGCACCAAATTATTGAGCAACATCGACTCGTCAAGTTTTCTAGAGCGGCTTGTAAATTGTTTATGCAATTTAATGCGTCTCGTGCAGATAAGTGACTGTTTTCTAATTGCTCAATAGCTTGTGCAACTTCAGAATAGTTCATGGAAATTTCATCTACTTGTTGTTGAACGTCCGAATTGGAAAAAAGTTGCTGACTATCTCGAACTGCTGCAGAATCATTTGAATCAAGTTTCAAGATGACATTTTTCACTTGTGAAAAATATTTCTGATAGTAAGATACTGCTTGGAGCCATGTTCCCCCTCGCGTTATTACAGGCTGAGGTGGTGGTGGTAATTTCGGGCACAATTGGTTGAATACACGGATGTGTTTGGGAGATTTGATGAACACTTTTTTGGTAGATGCTATTAACTTATCCACCATCGAATACTTCTTTCGAATGGTTTCTGCTACGAGGTGACATGCGTGTATGAGGCATGTTATGTGAAGAAGAGTCCTAAAGCATATTTTCAACATCTCACCAACTCTCAGCTTTGTTGCGGCTCCGTCAGTAACGAACATTGTAACTTGGATTCCTCTGATACAAAATTCTCTCAACGAATCTTTTATTATCTTGACAACGGTTTATGAATCCTTTTACTGGATAACAACAATGAAGCTGGTGGACTATCACGTTTTAAAGGACGCGCTACAACATGAATGACGTTGTGTTTCTGAGCATCAGTTGTTTAATCCACACATAGGCAGATTTTCTTAATTCTTAATTGCACATGATGAAATTGCCAGTATAGAATACTGTTTCTTAAATTCTATACATGACGTTTACTTTTACAATGTTTTCTACATTCAAACCTATCGCGACTTAACAATCCGCTATCGCATATTGTGCAATAAATATGCGGACTTCTATATTCTAATCCAGGGAAATGCCTGAGATATTTATTCACATTCGAAGGGAACGTTACACCCTTTGGGCGTCCCATCTCCGCGTACTTATTTGGCGTGTAGCGTGCAACGTACTGTCGCTTTGAACTCTCTCGCGGTACTGTCGAGATCGACTACGAGTTGAAAATTACCCCTACCCACGCCGCTACCGCTACGCTACTGCCATCCGGCACCACCTTTTTAACAAACTCTAGTAATGACACAAAATTGATACAATGTATCAATAAATTCTCAAGATAACTTAGTTACACACACTTAGAGAAATTATGTTCAATATTGTATTAACAATGATAAATAGTTTACTTTAATTTTTGACTGTTTTATAAATCCTAAGTCTATCAATCCAAAAAGCGAAAAAACCTTTGCTTTCAGCTTATTATTTTGCTAGGTGATGTAATTTCAATAAAGTACAGTGTATCACTAAACCTATCCTTAGTTTGAAGAAGTAAAATACACATGTATAACTAATAGTAAGCAAATATTTTACTAGCTAGAATGATAAATGAGATTGCAAGCAAAAGACCAGTAATTTTCAGAGTAAAAAACGAAGATGGCAGAATAATGTTGTCGGTAATTTAGACTTCATTAACTGCTCACGATTCACATGTTCTCTTAACGAGCTGTAAAGCCAAGTTTCTACATTACAATACTTTAAAAATAGGATCTATTATTTGTCTATTAGTTACGTGAATTCAGCCGAATAATCGTCAATGTAGAAAGTTAATTATACCAACATAACACCATCGACAGCCGTTGTGCTTTGTATCCATGAGATATAGACTTCCGGATAGATTGAGTTTTTCTCTATTTAATTGTTACTGCTATAATAGGTATTTTCGTCTGTTCATCGTCACACAACGTTGCAATGGAATTCATTAGTTACTTCCCAGAATTTATTTTGTTTATATTCGCTTATTTAAATTTTAAATTTATTTAAACTAATAAAAAATAAACATTGTAAGATTTATAATATGTTGATTGTTAAAGACTTGTTTATTGTTAGTGTACGAATTTTATAGCTGCTATAATATTTAATTACATGTAAAATCCATAACGCCTCAACCTGTGTTTACGAAAGATACATAATTTCAAAGCATTTATCTTGTTTTTTATAGTATTAGTGAGTCATGAATGTATTCCATTTTTTTTAATGCTTTCATGTGTATCATGTTCCTGTTATGAAATCCTTTGCATAGATACAGCTTTTAATTTGAAAATTTTATCGTATCTGCGACAAGCTTTTATAGGATTTGTTTTTTTTTATACTCTAATTGAACGTCGCACATAGACAAATTCTAAGCCTCCTTTCGTCGTTCATGTGAAAGTAGACTTAAGAAACAACCAATTTCTGACTGTATTTAAATTGGTAAAATCAACGAATCCATTTAGCAAAGACGTACACTGCCTTCCAAATAAATTAGTCTTACTGTAACATTCTTTATATTTGATAATTCATAAATTCACACACTTCATTCAAAAATATTGGAATAACGTTCACATTTTCAAATAATATAGGATTTGTTTGTAAAATTATCTTTAAAAATTTAAATACACCTGGTTTAAGACAAAAGAAATTAAATTGCTGTATAAATACAGTAGCTAAAATATTAAGAAATAGCAAAAAAATGCTATGATAGGAAAAACCTTTCAACAACTGGTGAAATTTTAAGAAACAATATTCACATGTGAATAAATGAGATCACAAAAAACAATTTGGCGCTCTTTCCTAGCCAACTTTGCATAACAACAAAAACAGATTACCAAAACCTCTATTGCTGCATATCGTCATATTTCTTAAGTTAAAGTATAACATATGTGGTATCGTTGGATTCGCCTTTCGAATGCCTTTGCAAAAACGTTAAAATATACAGGGTACTCTATTTAAAATACGAAAGTTTATGCCACTTCCGGTAATACCGGAAATACAATTGCAAAAAGTAGAAATCGACGTACTTTTTTTCTGAAAACGCTAGCTTCTGTCGGCTTCATTACTAAGTGATCAACAGTCACTAACGTGACCTACTTCACACAGTATGTTTCTGAGTGTATGGATGAAGGATGGTAAGTGTTTAGATGAAAGGTGGCAAACATATACACCAACTTCCAAAAAGCTTTCGTCGAAATAGATCATTATATCCTCATATGGAAGCTGCAAACCATGGGATTTTCACCATACTCAATAACTTGTGGAGTATAATCATGTACGATCTATGGCATTTTCTCCCTCTTTCGGATTACCACAACATTCAAATCTTGATTCAGTTTTGTTCCTGTTTTTTATCAACATTACCAATTTACGTAATTAACTGTGAACAATTAATTTTTGTGAACGACGTAAAAATATATGCATAACATCCATATAGGGACCGCCTGTCTTAGATTACAAAGTGACATAGCAGCAGTTACTGATTGGTGCACAAAAAACCACCTATTTCTGAATGTTGATAAGTATAAGGCAGTTTCATACACTCGCAAAAATAGTTACATCCAGTTCACGTACACGATGAATAGCGAACCACTTCCTCGGGATCAAAATGTTAAAGATTTAGGTGTTCTTTTTGATAATAGACTTACTTTCACCGATCACATAAATTCAACAAAATGTATGGATTTCTATATAAGGATTGTTGTGATTTTCGGAATATCAAATGCTTGAGTTTATTATATTTTTCATTTGTAAAATCTAAAGTGGAATATGCACCCAATCCATCAAATATACATAAATAGTATTGAAAACATTCAAAAACGGTTTTTAATGTTCTTCAAGATTGATGGTATTATATAAGAGAAGATCTGATTACAGTTGTATGCTATCAAGATTTAGCTTTGTCACTGCATAAGGAACGTGTGGTGTCAAGTGTCAAATTTCTGTATGAATTGTTAAATAACAACGTCGACTGCCATTATTTATTAAACAGAATTAACTTCGGTGTTCCTAGACTAGAATCTCGATCCCTATTAATGCTTTATTGCAATAAAAGAAAATTAATATGCTAGTTAAGTCACCCACGTCAACTATGTGTGAATCTTATCGTGTCTTCCCAGAACTTTTTAAGACCACGTCGGTAAAACCTATTTTCAGAAAAGGCAACATGAAGGATGTAGCAAATTACAGGCCTATTTCGATATCCTCATCGCTCTCTAAACTCTTTGAATACGCCGCTCTGAATCGCATAAATAGCTTTATAAACAAACACAATCTTTTATATTCTTCGCAACATGGATTCCGTGCCGGTAAATCGACTATCACTGCGTTATTGGCCATTCACAGTAGTATATTAGATGACCTGGAAAGTAAACGCTATCCCTTAGGAATTATTTGCGACCTGTCGAAGGCATTTGACTGTGTCAAACACAGTCTCCTCTTTGACAGGTTAAATCAATTGGGCTTCAGGGCCAAAGTGGGCGACTGGATAGTATCCTACCTTTCTAACAGAGTTCAATTTGTCGAGATGGAGATAACAAATACAAAAAACAGATGTAAGGTACGATCATCTTCACTTCAAAGTAACCTGGGCGTTATTCAGGGAGCTGTACTCAGTCCACTACTATTTTCTTTATTGTATGTTTCCTGTACTGGGGTTTGTGACCTGTTAGAAATAAATTAATATGAATATTACTGGAAAATTGATGCCGCTCGTATACTGCGTGAAGTTGGAGGTCAAGATGTTATCTTAGATCAGACTGCGCAAAACTGGTATAAAAAATGTAGGAATGGCCAAACAGATCTTCGAGAGGAACGATGTTCTAGAAAACCTTCTACCGTTGACCAAGAATTGAAGTCCAGTACGCGACAATTGTCACAGGAGCTTGGCACTGGGCGATGGATAATAGGTCGCCATCTTCATAAACTAAGGAAGGTAAACAAACGATGCGGCGAAGTGCCTCTTGAATTGACTGCAGAACGGACACAGCGACGAATGCAAATCTGTAATCACTTTCTTGCCAACCCACAAGATCTCCTTTTCTATCAAAGAATTGTAACGTGTGACGAAAAGTGGATCTACCTTCGTAATTCAAACAAATCAAACCAGGCAAACAATACAGAGTATCGGCACATTCCTCACCACACAAAATATTAATTAATTAATTATCATTATCAACCGAATGATCGAATAAATCTGAGCGAGAAAATACAAAACAACTCTAATACAATTCTAATCCTATCATGCTTGTTTATCCCTACTTTCGGGAGAAGATATACACGAGGTGTGGCAATTAAATAACTGGACTGGTGCGACTATCAGCAAACAGCGAGCACGCCATGGCAGGTTTGAACATGTCTGTGCTTGTAGATGCTTCCATCACCCTGAGCTCGATGGGCACGGTTGTACGTCGCTCAGTCTCGTTGTAGCAATCGTCCGTTCAAGTCCTTATGCTAGCGTCGCATCGGAAAAATGCAGAGTGTTCAGATCGAGCAACGAGTTAACCTCAAGTTTCTTGTACAACTGGGAAAAACTAGGGTTCTAACTACCCTTCGTAAACGAGCGAGAAGATGAAGACCTGATTTCTGGAAGAGCAAATCCTGGTTGCTCCACCAAGACAATGCGCCAGTCCGTTCCGTCTTATCTGTGAAGACGTTCTTTGCGAAATCCGGCATCACCGTGTTGGACCATCCACCGTACTCGCCCGACCTGGCCCCCTGTGACTTTTTTTATTTCCTAAGGTAAAATCGGACCTTAAGGGGACAAGATTTGGCAGTGTGGAAGCGGTGAAAGCAAAAGCGACGGAGGTTCTCAACAAGCTGACAGAAACGGACTTCCAGCACTGTTTTCGACAGTGGAAAAGTCGTATGGAGCGTTGTAGGGATCGACAAGGAGAGTACATTGAAGGGGATAAACTTTGTAATGTAATTGGTGATCAATTAAATGTTTTGTAGCACCAGTCCGGTTATTAAATTGCCACACCTCGTATGTATTTACAAGTATCTACATTTTATGGGGGCGGGTCAGATCTTCTCGTTCCGTATATACCTCGCATGTTTTAGTGTTATGCGGCAAAAATGTAGGTACTTGTAAAAACATGTATATCTTCTCCCGAGACTAGAGATAAACAAGCATGATAGGATTAGAATTGTATTAGAGTTATTTTGTGTTTTCTCGCTCAGATTTATTTTGTCATTCGGTTTATAATGAAGTTGCCCATGAGCCCTCGAAACGGCTGTTCCGAATTAAGTAATTAATATTTTGTATGGTGAGGAATGTGCCGATATTCTGTGTTGTTTGCCATGCTACTCCACATTCCTTGCTATCATTATTAAATCAAATCAGTAATTAACCTGGGCCTAATCTGCAGAACTTTTGGTCAAGCACAAAAAATTTGAAGCAAAGGTGTTGCTACGTGTCTGGTGGAATTACGAAGGTGTTATCCATTTTGAATTGGTACCAGAAGGTAGGGCGTTAAACTCTGAACTATACTACGAACACCTGGATCGAAAGAATGCAGTTTTCAAAGAAAGATACTCTGGATTAGTCAGCAGAAACTACCCAAAGAACTCTCCACAATCTGGAAGAATTTGATGGGGTAGAGTTTTTACCATATCCGACTTACCTTCTTATGTCAATGATACATTTTCTCGCTGAGGCGTGTTTTTGCCAAGGTCGTGGAAGTAGAAGAAGGATGCCTTGAGTTTTTCGCCTTTAAATCTGCGAAATGATACAGACGCGGAATCGAAAACCTTATCAGACAATGGCAGGGAACTATCAATTATAATGGATTATATTTTAAATATTAATTATCTTTGTGTTTTTTATATCGCTCAATTAAATTTTGTTCATAAAAAACGAAAAAAATGTTTGCTCCACCCTAATACAAGTAAATGAATGAAATTTTTGCAGATCTATTCTTAAATGATAAAATTTACAAATCATTTGTACGTAAAAATTTAGTGTTACTCAGTAACAGTAACAGTAGAACATTCAAGACCAACTATTTATAAATATGCTCTCGTATTTAATCAATTATATTTAATTTTTCCACTTGGCAAATGCATTAGCTAACAAAATTAGCAGTAGGTAATGGGATTTTGATTCACCAGCTTTCAGTCATGCCAAAGGGAGGTAGCTAATGAATGCGCAAAACAGGAGCTAATTCTATTACAGTATAAAAGACGGTTTTACATAGAAACAGTGTTACCTATTCGAAATAGAATGCACGTTTAAACCAGATCTAATGAAATTCGTTAGTAAGGTAGATGTGTACCGTTGATACACTAAAAGCGAATCGATAATAACACACGGAAATATTTGATTGACCCTAATAATACGCCTGGGGTTATATGTGAGTCCGTTTGTTGTGTGTTGTTTAATCAATAGGAACCAGCGGCTTTTAATAAACCTTATATAATATTATGTATTTCCAGGAAGTTACCAATATCTATCTATTACGTGGCCAAATCGTTTTAATTTCGGTTGCGGTTAAATCAATAGTATAGCGGGGAATAGCAGGAAATGTCTAAAACTTCAGATGTTACTGTTGGAGTTCTTTTTATACAGCGTGTCCATCTGCTATGTGGGCGAAAGATAATTTCTTCCCTATGCAATTTAGAGTAAAAGTTTTCAAATAAAAAGTATTCGGAGACAACATAAAATTATACTCAAGTATACAGGATGTTCAGCTTCCACAGCGCACGATGAAGGTTTGGTTTCTTCATCAATACTCCCTATACCTATCTACCTTAGTTTTTGAGATAATTGACATCATTTAAGATTTTTGCGAAATGCTGTATCTTTAACGACCAGTTTCTTAAACGCCATACACGTTGGTGCGGTAATTCGATTGCATATGGAGTTTTCGGCAATACATCGAAAAACTCGTTATATCAAGTAGCATCTACTAGATGGCCATTGAAATCATTGCCGTGTTTGATTCAGGTTATTTCAATTTCTTTAAATGGAACAGCTGCATATTTTTGCAGAATATGATAGAGAAACGGTTCTAAAATTTCATTGTAAATATTTTCCTATATTTAAAATGTGTCGTAATTTCTTTGCCTTTTTTCTAAGAACATACAACGGGACAAGTGATCGTTTGGTTTTAATTCTCGAGTCAACCTTATCTTATACTGTTTCAAATTAAGATCTTTTTTTAAAATGTTATGCAGACTTTAGTTTTAATATTCACTGCTGTGAACGTTTGCGAACTTACATTTTCATGTTTTCAGCTACATTAGCCCTTACCGTAGACACTGCTTTCTTCTGATCGGACACTACGATTGTAAACATGTTGTCTGTTAGCTTTTACTCACCCAGACTGTTCATATTTTTTCATAAAATTCTTAATGATTTTAACGGATGGCACAACATTCCCTCCGAAATGGGTACGGCATTTCCTTGCAAATTCAGCAAAGCATTCCCCATTTCGATAATATGTTTTTACAATAAAAACGAGGATGGTGTGATAAATACACACAGAGAAATGGTTTCTTGCAAAAATCAGTTTCTATTCAAGAAAATATTTTTATTTCAAGACTATAAAAATGTATAATATAAGAAAATAATTTTCTTAAAATCTTATTTGGATTAAATAAATACTTCCTCAGGGTTAGAAAATCAAGCAAATCCAAGACAGAAAAATGTTTCTTCCAAGTAAATGATTTAGTTTTAAGTTAAGAAAATTTTAATATTAAAGGTACGATAAAAGACAAATTGCAATAATGGAAAAAAAAATAACCTAAAGTTGAATAATTAAAATTAGGAACAAGTGAATGAACTAATGAAAAATTTTTTTAAATGTTCTACAGTATGATTAAATTATTTCTTTAATAATGTAATTAAGTAGAAATTATTTCTATGTAGTTTAATAATTAATGAGTTAATATTTAAATTTATTTATTCTTTTTTATTATTTATTATATATTAAAATTTTTAGCCATCTACCTATAAAAGGCATTTTAAAGAATACACCGCAGTGGTTACATACGCACAAGATAAAGACAAATTTATACACCCCCAATGTACAAAATAAGTTTATTGTTCTTCAAGCCAAACATATTGAAGAAATTTTAGAATAAGTTGATTTTTTCTGCATGGACAGCGTAGTCTAAAAGTGATAGTTGCGCAGATCAAGCTGTTTTAGAACAAGTATTTTCGAATCTTAAATAAGGTAATGATTAATATTTAGTAATTTTAAATAAATTGTTTCAGAAGATAGAACACACTCAGTGTTTAAACAAATACTAAAAATGAAAGCAATCTATACTAAATCGAACTAGAGTGCTGGTTGTGGCTGACGGTACCTTATTTTTTTTTTTTCTGTACACACACTACAGAGTCGCAACAAATGTGCCGAACGTTGTTATTCAAAATTATTTATTTGAAAATGGCGCATCATCACAAATATCAATTTTGGGCCATCAAGAAAATGCATAAGTATGTATGTATATATGCTGCTCTATCTGAAATGCGCATTTATGTTGTCATGGTAGGCATAATGATGTCATAGTCAAATCGACCTTTCCGAGAATTTTTTCAAAATACATTAGGTTTGAGAAACAATATATTTATTCCATATTTTAGGGACAAATACAGGCTCTCCCAACCTTTTGGAATAGTCAAATCAGGAATATTACGAATCCACAGTTAAAAACAGGGATGTCAGTATGTTTTGTTTACTGTTGTCATGGTAACCAAACAATATTAACGCCATAAACCACTTGGATGCAATGTCTAAATGCAGGAGTCGGGGTTAATTGTAAATATCTTATTTTCAAGATTAGACATTCAAAAATGTTGGAGATATAAATTTGATATACGGTGGATACAGAAAAAATGTATAGTGCCATTTAATAAAATAACGTTTCTGGTATTTGAATTTGGCAAAGTTTGGTCCAAAATAATGAACATTTGGTATGTTTCAAAGGTGTTTTAGTACTATGTCAATGTGGAGTCAAGTAGATAATTTAACCTGGTAAAAAATTATTCTAAAATGTGTTTGCATTTCGGATTTTTTTAGGCGATTGAGGATAAAATTATAAATATCTTGAAATCTGCTAGAAGCAAATATATGAAACCCGTATTTGAAGAAGGGAAAAAAGAGACTTAACAACCGCAATTTCAAATTGTGAGATATTCCTTCTAATACTTCATTCTAAAACATTTTTTGTGATGTATTTAACAACAAAATTTTGAACTTTGCTTTACAATAATAGACTTTTTGTCGTAGTCGTAGATGGCCATTTATGTGAGTGCATTTTCACATTTAAGTATTATTTATTTAAAATCCTCTTTTTTATTGAATTCATTAAAATAATGCTTTAAATTTAAATATTAGAAGGCGGACCTTGTAAAAGTAAATGTAGAAATTAATTTCAATAAAGTAATCTGGGAACAAATGAACATGAACAATAATTTTTCAGTATTTTCAGCCTGGGCTTTGAAAATTTGGTTCTGTAATATTATTATTCACCATTCTGTGTTGATGATTCATTTTCACCTTTGCTTGTAAAACCTTTGGAAAGAATATATTTTTCATTACATTCACTTCTTGTTTAGAGATGTACCTTCTATTTTATTACATTTAATTTAGTTCTCTTCTCAAGGCTACATATCTCGTTTAAATTATTAAATTTGTCTTTACTACCATCACGGAAACCTTACCAGCGTGTTATATTTTGAGCAAATATTCTTCCACCAGCGCGAAACAAAATTTAGACTAGATTGAAACACATCAACCCCGAGCGATTCCATTAGAACTACTCTAAGAATCCAAATTACTTTGACGCGAAAATTGCAGCTGGAGAGAAATGTTATTATTAGATTAAGTGGATGGAAATGTTGCCGCAGGATCTAGGGTTGATTAAATGCGTCACAAAGTTTTGAGAGCAACATAAAATATGTATTCTCAGTATAATCTTATGTAATTTATTATAAGAGAATTGCATAATAATTAGATGTTGTTCTTATGTATTTGTCCAAGATGGATTAAACTGGATCTTGCAGTCTCCCAAACGACGACCTAGAAAATGATTAATCGCAAGTCGTCATAGTTGGCGCTAGTTCTACAGCTACGCAGCAAAAACACGGATTACTTCGATGCCAGAAACACTAAATCCTATTTTGTATTCGGCTATAAATTCCGTTGCGCACATTCGAGCTTTAATTTATAACATTACAGGCTAGTAAAAAACAGAGAATAAAGCAGCATCCTCATTTACGCTTGAATTTCATCCTCTAGGATTCCAGTTTGGAAGTTCGGACAATCCAAACTTATAAGCGTCTTGGATGAATATTTAAAATATCCGCAGAAAACCGCTTTTATCTTCCGGTGAACTATTTACAAAGTAGAAGAGAACGCGCCACTCAATAATACAATAACAGAGTCTAGATGTGCTAGGGTGAAATTCCCAAGAGAGCAATTTGAAAATTGGGCCACCGGCTTGCACTCCCCTAATGCAGAGCAATCAGCTTGTTAGAAATTCAGGAGATGCTTCCCAAGTAGGAATTGTTCTCGCGTTTTTTGCGGAGTGGGGTTGAGAAGCAAAGAGTTTTAAGTTTCCCAGTCACGTGACGCTCGAAACATTATAACCTAGTAGTAGCGCCATCAGGAGTATAGACACGTAACGAGGATTTCCAGACGAAATTTAGAGAAATGGTTCGAAATCGAGGGCAGACAAAATATAACAATTTTTGTATTTTTTCGTCACTTTTTTATTATAGAAGTACTGATAAATTCTTAGATTTACTCAAGAATATTATTATCTTCTCGCACCCGATATTATTTATACTTAGCTGTAGGTATTTAAGTGTTACATTCATTATTTTTGCTTCCTTAAGAAGCACTACCTTCACCGACTAAATTCCTGCGAAAACTTTCAATTTCTACAGCACGAGATCGTCTCCATACATATCCTATTATCGCTTCTGTATATAACGCTTGTTACACAAACAACAACTAAATTAAGATTAGATATTTCCACTTGCTTCTCTTTTATTTTCCAACCGTAAAGCGTTAAGATAATTTCTAGTTGACCAGTGTAACGTGCAGCTATCGCGAACGTACGTCATGGGGATATACCGTGCGCGAAAGTTGGTAACTATAATTACTAATTAGTATACTCGGGGCATCATAAATATCGGTACACGTCATATATTCTCTATGTATAACGTTACAGTACCAACTGTAAAACACGAATTTGTCATTTTAAAAATGCACGTCAATTGAGTTATAATCAATAGTTTAACATAAAAATAGTTATAGATATTCCACTTATCCAGTGATATATTATCACTTATCACAATTCATTATATTAAGGCGCCTATTATCAATTCATGCAATTCGACTTTCTTATAACTATTGAAGTACACCGTTGTTAATATATGTTTCTGTCAACATTATCTGACATTTGTGCCGTTTGTTTAAGCTATTGCTTATTCAACGTCTAGTTTCTTTGCTATATTACTTATTTTATTAAAATTAGTCCCTATCAGGAATCTAGTAAATAATCAGGTTTCTTAACGATTGTATTAAACTAAAATGCTGAAATATTTGCGTAAACAACGTTCTCTGAACAAGAACGTGTTAGTATCCGTATTCAGACAACCTTTGATAGTTTGAGGCAGTGAGGGAAATAAGTAGCGTATTTGCACAAGCATAGTGTTTAAATAATTATAACATGTAATTTTTGCTTTGAATTTTAGCATATCTTCTGTTAGTGCCATATATTAAAAAACAATGAACCCCTGAGCCATCACAAAACAAGTCGACAAAACCCTAAACCTATGTTACGAGGTAGACACCATTAATTCTCGACCTGATAGGCTTATACAGGTTCTAACGTGTTTAAACTTCGTTGTGTTATAGTAGTAGATTTTAGTAGCCAGCCAAACAACGTGAAAATGTCTCAGGTAACGAAGATTGATAGGGGAACCTGTGCAGACACAGATCATTTTATGGTAATGGCTACAATGAGACAAAAAATAAAAAGTTAAAGAGTTAGTAAAAACAAAGAAGTACAGAACAAATGGGACGTCGGAAAGCAGAGGGATGAAAGCATACGATAACAACGAGCAACAAATAATGCAGAAACTAATTGGAATATCATAAGGCGTGCATTATTGAAGGAGCAAAGCAAAATATAGGGACGGGAAGAGAGAGAAATACAAACGAATGGTTTAATCAAGATTGTCAACATATACTCACACAGAAAATACAAGCAAGACTTAAATGGCTAAGAACAAGAACAGAGGAGGATGAAGAAGAATATAAAAACATAAGAAGAGAGAGTAAAAAAGTTATGAAAAACTTGAAAAGAAAATGGATAGAAAACAAATTAGAAGAAATAGAAAATGAAACGAGAAACAAAAACTATTTTATAAAAGAGTTAGCACAGAAACCAAAACATGTAAAAGTAAAGCGAGACAAGTAAAAAACAAAGAAGGAATAATAATAGAAAATGACGAACGATATAAAAAGGCAGGGATAAATTCACTTTAAAAATATGCCAACTGACGTTGAACTAAGGTGGGAAATCGAAGAGGATGAAGAAGAAGCAATAACTATAGAGGCATTACACTACTGAATACAATCTACAAAACAATGTCAACAATATTTCAAAGAAGGCTGACAAGCAATACGAAACACATATTAGGGCAATATCAATGTGGATTTACGACAGGAAAATCTACAATTGATGCTATTCACATTGTAAAACAAGTCGTGGAGAAGGCGCTTGAGTATAGTGTTTGAATTTCTATTTATTGACTTTAAGCAAGCCTTCGATTCGATCAAAAGAAATGAACTAATGAATGCATTAAAAGAACTAGGGGTGCAAATAAAGCTAAGGAAACTAATATATATGACAACGAAAAGGACGGTAATGACCATAAAAACGCAAAAAGGAGAAACCGAAGAATTTGAAGTTAACCAAGGAATTACACAAGGGGATGCGTTGTCAGCTACGCTATTTAATCTAGGACTAGAGTATGTTTTGAGAAGGATAAATAAGGAGGACAAGTGGTGGCACATGCTGATGATATTGTAGTAATATCTAAGAATAGGAGAATTATGGAAGAGACAGTCAAAGAAATAATAAAGGAAGGTGCTAAAATAAGTTTGAAAATTAACGAAGATAAAACTAAGATAATGAGAATTGGGAAACAACTGGAGAATAACAAGATCAAAATTGAAGAATACAAATTCGAAGAAGTCAGCCGGTATAAATACCTACGTGTAATGATAATGAGTAACGGGGAAAGGTTAGAGAAAAAATAATGAAAGTAAACAGAGCTATACATGCCAACAAAAAGTTATTAAAAAGTAAAATACTTGGACAAGACACAAAAATAAAAATATATAAAACAATAATTCGACCCATAATAATGTATGCTGCCGAAACCATGAGTATGACGAAGAAACAAGAGGAGGATTTAAGGATATTAAAAAGAAAAGTATTCGGAATAATATTAGGACCAATAAAAATACGGGAAAGTGAATATAGGAGAAGAACAAATCATGAACTACTGCAAGAAATTAAAGAAGATGTAGTAAGAAGAATAAAACAGCAAAGAGTGAAGTGGTTAGGGCATGTGTGGAAAGCGGGACCAGCAGCTACAATATATGCAATAATGGAATAGGCAAGAAGAAGGAGACGTGGCAGACCAAGATCAAAATGGCGAATCGAAGTAAAAAAACACCTCAACAGGATCGGAGTTAACAAGTGGAAAGATAAAGTAGGTGACAGAAAAAACTGGAAAAAAATAGTAGTAAATAGAGAATTTAAAGGAAACAGGGGACTGATACACCCGGAAACGGATCTAGAGAGCTTCCTATTGAAGCGGTGAAACCCTGCAAGGGTGTGAACCACTATAAATACACTAGGGTACGTAAGGATTCATTTATAGTCGAGAATTCAATACATTTAACAAATACTGTTGCCGCTTGTGCTGAAACGTCCTTGATTCGCTACGCGCGCTCCCCACCTTATACTTTCATAGCGGGCAAACGTTGTAACACTGTCTATATATTTTAGCGGCTCACTTTAATACGAAACTTACGAACGCGGTATATACAACGAACATTAAGTATCGCGCGCTCATTGAATTTTCAACAAAAGAAAGGCATACGCCTAATCACATTAAACAACGTTTAGACGGCGTTTATGTTGATTTATTTCCTTCATATTCGACTGTAAAAAAGTGGGCAAAATGTTTCGGTTTGGGGCAAGAATCCCTTGATGGTGATGAGTCAGTCAATTGAACTGATAACGCCCCAAATATTTCAATTATTGAAGAAATTGTATTAGCGGATCACCGTTTGAAAGTGAAGGAATTGGCAGTGATGTCTTTTCTCAAGCAAGTATTCGCCGAATTCTCCATAACCATTTGGATATGAATAAGATTAGTGCAAGATGGGTACCGCATCTTCTTTCTGTACTCCAACGTGAACGTCGGGTCGAATGTGCGCCCTCGTTTTTAAACATGTGTGGAGTCGACCCGAAACCGATTTTGAAGTCCATTGTCACAGAAGATGAAACAATGTTTCTGTATTATGATCCTCTATCTACCTGGCGACTCGATGAACCTCGTCCCAGAAAGGCGAAAGAAACATTTTAAGGGAAAAACTTTAGATTTTAGAGGGTATAGAATTATTAATTGATCGTTGTAATAAATCATCATCATATTGAAAAATAAAAATTGTTGTATTTTACCAAGTTTATTTTTTCTATATCAGGCCGAGAATTTATGGCGCCTACCTCGTAGGTACCGATGATGCTACAAAATCATTTATAAGCAATATGATATATGAAATGTATCGAAATTCATACGCGATGTATCAATTTTAATTTACTTCTGAATATTTTAAAATTTTAGAACAACACATTATGCGGAATAGTGTTACAAATTTTGAAAGATTGAGATATATTTTATGGAAGCTTTTGGTCTCTAAGAATTATTTTAAAAGAAATAGGTTTCCGTTGGAGAAAAGATTATCCTCGACAAGGATTGATGGAATTGCCACACCTAGCAAATGCTATAGTTAATTTTTTGCAATCATATGCGCCAATTATTGTTTGTCTATTTAGACGAAACATGGATTTTTGAAAATGGCCCCGTTAGCCATTCATGACAGGACAATACTTAAAAGGTGCTAAGAAAATGAACACTGAAAGCAAAAGGTGTGTACATATACAATATTCATAGATTAGAAGCTTATTTTTTAAATACTTGTAAATTGCATTATTTTACACACTGGCAATGTCGATGGATTTATACCCGATTCGTCCCTAACATTTTGTTTGAGCACTAAAAACTTCTACAATGGAGAAATGAATCATAAAAATTGTATTCATTGGTTTGAGAATCGGCTCCTAAAACATCTTGAGAAGTCATTTATGATAGTTGTGGATAACGCAAATTTTCATAGTAAATTAGAAGTTCAATGTCCTACCGCAAGTTGGAAAAGGAGGACATTCAGAACCTGCTGCAAAGCAATAAAATCTCCTTCGAGGCTAATATGATAAAACGTAGTGTGCACGTTCATCGAGACGGGCAAGGTCCTGACAAGTGCATTAAAATGTGTGAAAACGCCTTAAGTACCATCACAAAAATAAGATTGGAAAATACAATTCGTCACACTGAAACAGGTGAAGTGGTGCGAGAGGAAGGCGGGATTTAATAAAGATGCGAGCCCATTAATTACGCACCTCGGAAAAAGTGACTCGAGTGACTGTGATAACAGTGAATAAATTATAATAAATAAAATATAAATGTTTATCAATGTCTTTATAATAAAACCCAAACATGTTCTAAAATTGCCTGTGTGTAATCATCATCAATTTATTTGTTATATCCTTTACATATTTAACGCATTAATGCTTTTCATTGTATACATTCATCAGATTCATTCATCAGATGTTCTTTCACGTTACAATTAATAGTTACAAAAATGTTGACGTTTTTTACATAACACTTAGTTCTCTTGATGTAACACGTAAAAACAAATTTTACTTTATACTATGTTTGATATGTCTTTCTCATTGCTTTTTCATAACTAACGTACTATGATTACCGTTTTAATAAATATCTACAGTAGAAAAACATTTCCGTTCGGTAACGTACTATCCACATTAAGTAACATAACCTAATATTCAATGGCAAATAATATGATAACAGGGCAGTATATGACGACATTTACGATCAATGACGTGCACCGATAGTTATGCTGCCCCGACTATACCATTATTTTAATAAATACCTACAGTAGAGGAACATTTGCGTTTGGTAATAGAGGTACATACCTTCATCCGTGATAAGTAACATAACCCAATATCTATTCATTGCCATGATATGTGATTTTCAATGTGTTTTGGTAACAGCGTAATATATGACGGAATTTATAATCAACGACGTGCATCGATATTTATCCCGCCTCGATTTTAGCCTCGCATTCCAGGGTAATGGTACTTGTGCTGAATAATCTTGCAGCGGAACCAATAATAAAAACTATATCCAGTTCTTCAATCTTCTTGTCTTGAGCTATGATCATACCTTTTTTTCGGGAAAAGAGTGAAAGCTATTAGATCACATAAGGAAGCTAATGCTATGATGCTTCGACCTCTGCTGGTATGTACAATTGTGATAATCTTATTGGTTGATATGGCCATCAAAGCGAATCATCAAAAGCGATCTAACAGTGTTGACAAAATGCAAATATTGAAGTCGTAGAACGTTATTAAAGCACTGCTTTGTTTCGATTTTGAGTAGACACAGAAAAGTCCTTTTTCACAATGGTTAAATTGATGATTGTACCGTAGATAAAGGAGCTTTACATAGAGCCAATCCCATGCTATTATTTGGACACACATTTTTCGAGACAAAAAGTTTAATTTTAGTTTGGAGACAAGGCACTGGTAAGAAGGATGCTAGCGTTGTATTTCTATAATTTCTGCGGTTTTAGATGTCTGCATGAGTAGATTTCTGTATTATCATATGTGAATTAGACAGAGAATACGTTTCAATCTGCGCGTAAAATCGACTATTCTGTGAAATAAAATAATCCGTAGAATCCCCTTTAGATTCGGAGCACACAGACAAACATGATGCCGGAGGTGCCCCTTATACATGTGAAATCAGAGTTGTTACGAAAATACTTAAATATTTGTCCAATTGACTACCTGTAAAGCTCTTTTATTTGTGATTGCACTCATAGATAGTTTTCAATGGGTTTTAGGTGCTGTAGATCATCTGCAGAATATTTTTGATGTGTTTTTATTCACAAATTTTTGGTTCGGAAAATCCTAGTTTCACTAGAATACTTTTGTTTACATATCATCCTTCAATTACAGTAAAATTTCGTCAGATTAGTAACGCCGTCAGCCGGTATGAATACAGTCGGCTACAAAAGTCCTAATAATTTATTGAAAATTATTGAAGACATAAAAGAAATCATGAATTTTGTAACATTTTACCCTTTTGGCACAGTAAATAGGGGTAAGTAACTTATAGGTAACAATGGCATTTAACTAATTACTGGATAAACCATGTTGTTACTAGTAAGACACATCCGATCAAAATGGTTAATAAATTTAATGCTAAATATAGATTAATAAAGAAATTAGTATAACCTGGAAGTAAGATCCATAGAAAGTTAAACCTGGTATTATGGTAACATTCGGCACAAAATCTTAACTGGTACTTCTGAAAAGTACACTCTTTTAAGTCTGATATACCTATGAATAGTCGGATTGTAATGCTTTTCCCTTACGCACGGTACATAGAAAGAAGGACATTAGTATTCACGTATTCTTCCACTTAACATATTCATTTATGTGTGTGCGCCTGCAGACCAGCCATGGAATAACGCTTTTGCTCGAAGTGCAGTGCAACGACCCAAGATAATTCCGATTTAGAATTAATTTCACAACGTCGAAAAAATGTCACTCGTGCCTAATTATAGGTCACTTCATTACCATTGTTGTCGGTTTCACTTTTTCCATTTCACGTAGTCTCGCGAGAGAGAGAGAAGAACCGCGACAATACCGTGCTGTATATGCTGTATACTCAACGTTTGAAATGGTAGAAAACTAATACAGGGGTTTTCCTCTTAATATGGAGCCTAATACTCAAGATGCACTTATAGAATCACAAGCAAATCTTATTTGGATCCCATCCAATGACATTTAAAAACAAAATTAAGTATTTTACGAAATAATAACAATGTATATGAAAATGTTAAGTTGATATATTTAATGTAGTGAAGTAATTTCATATAAGGCTAGAGCAGAAATATTCCAAATATTCCAAAAACCAGCATTCATAAGCTATTCAGGTTGTAATCATTGCAGGAGCCTTTAGTATGTAAATGATATGTATAATGTGTTCGTAGCTTTATTATTATCACCCCTTCGCCGCAAAGGGTGAAGTTAATTATTCTCCAACATGCGAATGGCTCGAAATTGTACCGGACTCACCAAAAAATCTGCTACCGACCCTGTTAAATGTCGAACGCACAGATTACAACCGTGCTAATCAGCAGCAGACTCTTTTACCACTGGGCCACCGAGCCATTAATAATAATGATTTTTTTTGTTCAACAGATCATATGAATTGAGGTACAGGACAATTTGATACGTGCATATAATAGTAAGTTATGATCTGCTGTATCAAAATGAAGAGTAAGCTGTAAATAGGATTCCTGAACAAGACTTATTTCATCAGATGGCACTAGTATATGGATATTATCAGAAAATCTCCAATATAATAGGAGTCTGGTGTGGTCGATGGATTCAAAGACTTACTGACGATTAAGTCGGCATCTATAACGTGTTTTTGACTGCGAGAATCTAAACCTTCAGTAATGAACTGAGTATGGTTATGGTTATGGGCAATGAGAGGGTGAGATAGATCCTACAGCATTCAGGCTATAATAGGTCCACTATGCATCCTATTTATGCATGGGAATTCTTTACGCCGTCAACCATCTCTGTGCCTTGGCATAGGTTAGGACGTTGTCCGAAGGAATCGCCTTAATAGCTACAAAACGTAGCCATTCGTCATCCAGCATGTTCCTTCTAATTCACGTCAGCGTCGGGCCTTTGCAGTGGAAGTGTTCCAGTGTTTCGCCCTCAACTTGGCAACCCTTGCGTGACAGGTCTTCGGCTGATCCCGTCTTGGGGAGGCGCCCCTTTAGCCGGTCAAAATCCCAACAGCCATGCGAAGGTCTGTTCTGGACAGTCTCAGGTGTCTTAGTGCCGTCTATTTGTTGGTGCGTTAAGGTGACTTTAGCGGGAGTACAGCAGGAATTAATTTCATCCCATCTTCTCAAGAATTTTTAATGGGTTCAAGGGTTCGGTACCGAACCGAGTAATTTCTAAGTGTTGGTAGGTCTACTCGAAAAGAAGCTGTGGTGGTTAGTGGAGAGCAGGCGCTGAGGAATTGATTCAACAATTAATGAGGGACGAGAATACCTACAAATTTATTCAAAACACTCAGTTGAAGTCTACTAATGGTACAAAATATGAAGCAAATCGTGAAAGAAGAGGAAAAGCAGTTATTAGAGATGATTGACCCATTATAAACAAAACAAACTTCACACAATATTATTCGGACCCGTTCTATACAGCGGACGGAAGATAATTTCTTTGCTGAGCAATTTAGAGAAAAATTTTCAAACAAAAAATATTCGGAGACAAATGCTACACAAATAAAATTATATTCAAGTATAGAAGGTGTTCAGCTTCCGCTACGCACGATACAAGTTTGGTTTTTCAAATGGAACATCCTGTATATTATTACGACTTTAGATACCTAGATATATAAGACACACGCCTAAAGTGGTGATCCAAATTTTATTCGATTGAATATTCCTTGGAAAAAATGTGCGATAAAAAGCTCGAACAGAGAATTATGATCAAACTTTACAGGAGGTGAAAGCTGGACCTTGAGACTCGTCGGCAAAGAAAGTGGGTTGAGATTGGAGGAGAGCGTCCTCAAAAAGCAAGAATGTCGCGGTCACAAATGAAGACAATGTACATTTGTTTCTTCGACTTCAATGGTACTGTCCACAAAGAATTCGTTCCGCAAGGCCGAACTGTTAATTCGGCCTTCTATGTTGAAGTTTTGAAGCGGCTGTGTGCCAGGGTTGCGCGAATAAGGCCCGAATTGAAGAAATCTGGATGGATCCTTCATCACAACAACGCGCCCGCCCATTCGTCGCTTCTTGTTAGACAGTTTTTAGCGAAAAAAATAATTCCAACGCTGCTTCACCCCCCGTACAGCCCAGATCTGGCACCACTGGACTTCTGGCTGTTCCCAAAAATGAAAAGCCCCATGAAAGGACAACGGTTCGACTCCATAGAAAATATTCAGACGGAGACGACGACGGTTTTGCAAGGTCTAACTTCGGGCGACTTTCAAAGGTGTTTCCAGAAGTGGGAAGAGAGATGAAATAAGTGCGTGGCACTCCGGAGGGACTACTGTGAAGAAATGAATGCGTGATTGTGTTCAGTTTTTTTTATAATAAAGCTTTAATAAACAAATTCTGGTTATTTAATTGCCACACCTCGTATAATAGAGAAGCCTTCTAGAACCGTTTTTGTAAACAAAAAATAAATTGTAAATTAAAATAGCCTGTATGTTTGAATATAATTTTATGTTATGCAGCATCTCCGAATATTTTTTATTTGAAAACTTTTTCTCTAAATTGCTCAGGAAAGGAATGATCTTCCGCTCACGCACTAAGTGGACTCGCTGTACATGTAAAATTGCTTTCTAGGAGTCCATGGAAAGTACTTATGTTGAAGAAATGACATGTACAAGACAATATTTCCCTATTAGATAGAAAAAGTGGACCTACCACTTGTTTTATTTCCCTTTAATGTACAAGACAGATTAAAGCTTGCTAGAGAGGAATTGAACTGACCAGGTGCTAGATAACGAAATGTTTTAGTCATATGAAAGTAAGGTGGCTTTATTTAAATCTAGGGGGTCTAAGGGAGTGTATTAGGAGATATGTTGGAACAAAATATGGATCAAACCATGAGGGAACCTCAATTATGGTATGTGCATGTTTCTCGTACTATTGGTCCAATATTTTGGATATAAGGTACTATTAATCAATATGTATATTTTAGTGTCCTACCGAAAAAGAGGTGCTGCTGCGCTAGTAATGACCCAGAACATGCCGCAGGATTACGTACTAGTTACGAAATGGCTTTAGGGGGTTATTCTATAAAGATCGAGAGTGTTGCTTTTCACAGTGTCATGTCGAAACATCCAAATTTTCAATAGTAGTTCTATAATTTTGCGATGGTGCACATATTAATGGTGTCATATTACTTGTGCTGCAATTGTTTTCGACACATCCCAAGGTATTGCATTAGATAAGTGATATCGTTTTTTATGTTTGAAACGTTGTGTCCAATCGTGTTTGCGTCATTTGCGTATACTATACTCAAGGTTATCAACACCCGACTGCACCCAACAAAACGACATAAGTACCACAACACAACACTATCCTATAAAATGTGAGGTTGATGTCACAAATTTTGTTTTAGAGCGACAGTGAATAAGCGACACGACAGCGCATGCGAGACAGTCGAAAATACCTCGATCCTTACAGAATAACCGCCCTCGTCTTACATGATGTTCAACTTGATATTTTGATATGGAATATACCAAATTACTACATCAAAATTACAAAAACAAGATATAAAAGCTAACAGCCATTCGGTTATGTAAATCATGCTATTTAGCAATTAGTAACTTTTAATTAGATGTTCAAAACAACAGGATATTCCTTTGATCTGCAGTATTATGTCAATGTCAAGTCGTATTTAGAAATCCCCCCTTTGCATATTTATTTAAACAACTTTGTTTCCAAATTAAAAACATTCATCCTTCTCTTCTTCATCAAAGACGAGAAATTACAGAGAAACTGAAAAGAGTCATACAAAACAAACGAATAAAGCACATCCCTGACATGCACATTCGCATTTTCATAAAGAATAATTAAAAATTCAAATTAACTTCGCCCTTAACTTTGCTCTAACTCCTCATTAACCCATCTCCTCGCTCACGCCCAGTTTGCATCCCTTGCGGTTACGTCGGTTACCTACCTGTTTTTCTCTGCCCTCTTCCAACGTTTCCTTTATGACTTTGGCTATGTTGCTCAGCTCGTATAGTCGTTGTGTCTATCCTTTTTTTCTTTTTCGCTTTCGTTGTTCTTATCTCTAGCGAGGAGGAGTGCAAAGCAGAAGACAAGTTTCTCAATTATCCGCCCGATGCCCTTTCGACTAATTATCTTGCGCAAGCACGTTAATGAACAGCAGAAAGAAGATGGATAATGGGAATTAGGCTGGATGCACATCGGAGAAGAACGTTCTTGGCGATTATCGACCGCGTAGCTGTTGTTAACTGTTCGCGTTTTGTGTGTATGATGGAATGTTTCATTTTATCTAATTCTTTTATTTTATATTAAAGGAGTACCAACTTGATAGTAATTACTGCTTGTAGATTACAACTCAGAAAAGAAAGAAATACTTTACAAAGTGTAAAACTTTCATTGCATTCGTAATAGGGACGATTGTACTCATACATTACATTGGTAGCGCCACCGGGTGGGTGGATTAATTCACAATGTACATAATTTTAATGTTCTCCCAGCAGACCTATCCTTCTGGATTTCGGAAGTTCACTCAGCGATGTCTTTCTCAGACACTCAGACGTTCTGAAAGGCCCACCGAAAAGAGAAAATCTGATTCTGCAGACGGCAGGGATGTGCCAAAATATGTGCTCAACTGTTTCCTACTCTTCCAAGTACAGATTACATTCCTCCTGTTGAACAAGCCCCATTCTGTGTAGGTGTCCTAATCATACATGGCAGATACGAATTGTCATTAGAACCACTACAGACTTCTTGTCAAGTTCTTTTAGTTTCCTGGTTTTGTCGCGGCTGGGCAACATAAGCGCCTTCGCGTAAGATAGACCTGTGGAGTCATCCTAGGTTCAAAAGACTTGTTGTCCGGTCCGATGGGTAACATGCATTTTGGCAACGTTAAATGATATCCCAAATAGAGGTTTGGACCAAGTGGAGTCTGCTCAACTCCCGTTCTAGCAAGGGGATTGGCTGCTTCGTTGCTACCAATGTGTCCTAGTGTATAGATGAGGGTAACCTTGTTATTTCTATCCAAAATATTAAGGTTGCTCCTGCAGTCATCTACGATTGAAAGCAATTGTATGTATGGGCAATAAATATGTATGCAGTTGCGCCAGTAATTATGTTGATAGTGAAAGGGTTTGGCAACAAGAAGTCCTTAGATCAGTAATATTCCGCGTTTGTGAATTTATAACACTAAAAGTCTTCTACCATTTTAGTAACTATCATTCGTTCCATTTACTGCAATTAATAAACATAAACTAAAAAAGGCCAATTCTGCAGCGTTACCAGTGGCGTAGCTAGGGGGCTGCGGTAGGTGCGGTCCGCACCGGGCCCCTGGAAAGCGATAGGCCCATGGGGGCCCAAAATCACAGAATTTTTTTTTCGGGGACCCACAAATCTGGTTCCGCACCGGGCCCGGACAATCCCAGCTACGCCACCGAGCGTTACCACACTAAATTAGTATTGCCTAGAAAACACTAGAAAGTTGAAATTAAAAAAAGTCTTTATTTTATAAGGATATTTGTTTGTTAATCGCTGTATACTAAAGAAGGATAAGAATAACCTGGACCAGACCGAGAAAACAACACACAGAATGCAGCTCTCAGAAATGGACTCATGGTATCTCAGCGTCAAAAGCTGTACCCAGAAGGATCGCTTGCAAAGCTGTTAGACTTGACGAGAATAGCAAATCTAGTGTAAATTATGTAATAAAAGGGAAACGACAATAAATTTGAAAAAGTCGCAGTGGAACAGGCCAGGGACTAATTTCAATTCATCCAATTTAATCTAATCCCTGCAGCTATAATGTAACATAATATATATAATGTATAAATATTAAAATATCTAATCGTTTTGCTAAATCCTATCGCTTTTGTATTACAATTGCAATGATATTTGGAGGTGATCGCAAAGTAAATTGACAAACAATTCCAATTTCGATTTTCTAGTGCCTTTTAACGATAAACACTAATAGACTTGTGTTGTTTACATTTATTTCATTTTTTATTTTTATGCTGAAAAATAAAAAATGAAATATCAATATTATGTATTCTTCTTAATGTAAATATATCTACAAATAGTAGTAGTAATATTATTTCAAGGTTTCTAAAACCAAATGTTGGGGCACTAACATAATTACCAGGAAGAATGTAGACACATGATTATTGTGTTTCTACAATATAAAGTTAGATATTAAATCAACAGACGGGGATGGTATGAAAAGTACCAATGTTTCGAGACAGATGGCGTTTTGTGCCAAAATCTGCATTACCGACTGTGAGTTGTTTAGTCGACGTCTGTGAAAATTTCGGAGAGATTCATCGAGTAATGTTGTTGCTGTTGAAAGTAAGCAAGTTTATGTATTTGTGGAATCATGGAAAAAGAACAATACCGGTCAGTGATTCGATTTCTTTTTTTGGTTGGGAAAACGTGTGCCGAAGTCAAAGAGAAGTTGGATGCAGTTTATAAAGACCATACACCTTGGATTACTACTATCAGATACTGGTTTAATGAATTTAAGCGTGGCCGAACGTTCGTCTTTGATGAGGAGCGCCCAGGTTGTTCCATTCAGGTCACTATGGATAATATGATCAATAAAGATCATGATATCTTGTTAGCAGACCTCCAGGTGAAGATCAGAGAGATTACTAATATAGTAAACATCTCAACTCTGAACGTGTGCAAAACATCTTTCACTAAAAACTGAATATGGGAAAGCTATCGGCACGGAATCGCGTTATAACTTCAAAGCACTATTTGGACATGTTTAAGCACAATACGAATAAGTTTATGCGGTGTTATGTGACTGTAGATGAGATATGGATACATCACCATACGCCAGGAACCAAAATCAGTCGGTAAAATGCACCAAAGAAGTCGATTCCATTAGCCAGAAAAGTTATGGCGGACGATTTTTTGGGATTCGCATCTTAATTGATTATTTGGAGAAGGGAAGGACAACCACGGGACAGCACTATGCCGATTCGACGCTGAACCACAGAGCAAAAGGCTTCACTTAGTGAAGAAAGAAATTCTGTACCATCACAATAACGTCCCGGCCCATTCATCGGCAATTGTGACAGCAAAACCAGTCCAGTTACGGTACGAATTGGTGTCCTATCCACCATATTCGCCATATTTCTTTTTCCAAATTTGAAAAAAATGGCTTGGCGGAAAGAGGTTCACGACAAATGAAGAGGTCACTGCCCAAACAGAAGCCTATTTTATAGAGTTCGACAAATCTTATTATTTGGATGGTTTAAAAAAGTTGGAACATTGCTGGACTAAATCTATAGAGCTATAAGGAGATTATGTCGAGAAATAAATTTACCAAATGCAAAACAGCGTTGCCTTTTTTAATACAGGTATTTATCATGCCATCCTCGTCCATCAAATTTATTCGAAATGCAATAAGTGCATAAATGATCAATTTACATTAATGTCTAGTGCATATAAACTACCATTATTATTTACTTTTTATAAACATATGTACTTGCAATAAGAGGAGATGACGTATTTGAATTAAGTAAGAGCACTAGAAAATAATTCAAACTTTTCCCTCTATCTCAACACAACTCTTTTCATCAATATTCTAGCTATGTTACTTGGTCTAGGCGAATACAAACTAGTACAATAGCACGTAAATAGCGTGTATTTATTTCTACGATATCCATATCTGCACACAATTACATACAACCTGTAATCCGACACTCGTTCAACAATTCCAAACGCCAAGAACACGGCATCAGAGAGACAACAACCTACCCAGCAGCAACCGGCTGGTAAACGAAAGTAATACCTAATCGGCCGTTACATTTCGCTGAGCTACATTCGCAGCGATACAACAGTAATAATAATTGAATTCAATGGAGGTACGCGAACATCATATCTATAGACAAACTATATACGAAATATGGATAGAGAGAAATTATTCGTTAGGAATCGACATCAGAACAAAATAGAATGTTAGAGTGGAATTTGAAGATTGAATAAAACGTTTTCTTTCAATAATTTCTTAGGATAAATCAATGATTTTTTTATTATTCTTCTTTGATGGCGAAAATCTCCTAGATCTCTCACTCAGTCCATGATGCGTTTATGTGCAGAGCAAGCTGGTCCATTGTAACGGATTTTTAGCAGGATATTAACTGTTATGAACATAAATTTAACCCCATACAGTAAAAATTCAAAATTTAAATTATCTGGAAGCTCACCTAGAACAGATTGCAACATTTTAAAATAATCTTCTCCAGAAAGTTAATCTTCATAGGCACATGATCCAATAACTGCGACAAAATACTACTGCCCCGGTGAGCCCGGTTGTCGCAGTGGACATCAGGATGTCAATAAAAGGTAACAATATATTATTTTTTAATAATCCTGTATCTCACGTATCTACTTTTGCGCGATACGCCTCAACTTTGCACTCGTTTGTCGAACCTTAGTTGTAACTAAAGCGTGACAAACGGTTGCACCCGCAAAGATGCCTGTACAGGGGGTGTATGTACGTATGTGGATGCAGAGTTCAGTAAAGCGGTAGACATTGAGGAGTTTATTGTTCGGTTATTCATCGGATTCTCATTGTGTGTTTTCGAAAACATGGGACGTAAGCCTGGTGTACCTCTTGCATCGCATGTGAAGAAATATATTTGGTGTTTCCCTGGTTAGGAATTTACAGGTTCGCATATTCGTTGCAAACTTTGCGGTATAGGGTTGCTAGGTCGCACGACATTTGAATGTAGAAATCATATTGCAAAGTATACGAGAACGTTTTCAGACCGTCGTCGAGGCCTGACCGAATCGACAATGGAAGCATTGCTTATGTTGCTGTACTACGCGGCGTACCATGGCAGTCGCACATTACCGCAATGGTCATCGATAAGTCAATAAAAGGTAACAATCTATTATTTTTTTTATTAATACTGTGTCTACTTTTGCGCGGTACGCCCTAGACGGTTCCACTAGTTTCTCGAACATTATAAATAGTACACGCACGGCGATCAACCGATAATAACCGAACGTCCACTCGATTCTTTGTATGTACATAGTAAACACAGCTCCTTTCACGGCGCCTCTGCGGGTGAAACCGTTTGTCACACTTTAGTTATAACAGCCATTTACTTAGACTACTACTATTACTGCATACTTAGAATCGCTTTCTTCAAATTTTCTACAAGATTTTCTTGGTTCAAGTTAACGAATGTCTTAAACAAAGAGATACAACTATTTCATTGCAAGTATATGCTTTTCTTAAATGCAGAAAAAACGCTGAGAAAATATTTCTTGTGATTTAAAACAGTTATTGTATTGTTATTGAAACAGTAATTGCCTTGAATTGAGGCGGACACCTTGATACAAGTAAACGTTCCTCTGCATGTATGTGGACGGCAGTGTCTTCTTCCGCTTGATAGAGTCCGCATGTTGTTTGCTCTCTCAGACTTAGCTTATTCATATGTTTCTTAAACACGCAGTGCCATGTCAGCGGACCTAACATTGTTTTGATGGAATTTATATTTGGGCTTACAAGATTGGTTGGAAGTTTAGACCTGTATCAATTTAGAAATCCTTTAACCTGGCTCCGACCTGGAATATTTTCTCACAAGTCTTGAGATTTATTTTCTTTCTATTGTTTACTAACTGTTTTGACAGCCGTATGTAACATGCCTACTTCCATTTCTATCAATATTTTACAAGTTTTAAGTGGCTTTCTTCTCTTGTTATCCAGACCAGGATGTTAAGGAAATAATTCCATATAGCAGAAATTATCCGGTTTGTCACAGAGTTTTCCGCAAAAAATTCAATAGTATTTAGGACAAGCGCAACATACCTGATATAAACAATACGTTTAGGAAGGATTTTTCAATAACGGTCCTATATAATTCACGATTGTAATGTGCTCTGTGATTTTATAGTTCTGGAATATTCCAGCAACTCGAACTAGCCCATGGAATACTGGCATATTTCATTTAAACTATTTCACCGCTCACCATTGAGGTTTCTTAATCTCTGAGTTTGCAAACCGAAATCAGTTCTACATCAACAACAACCTTTCAAATATTTACCCGTCAAAAAATTCTGGTAATATAATTGAGCATGCGTAACATATTAGTTGATAACAAATCGATAGAGCAGTTAAATAGTACAAAGTTTTTAGGAGTAACCATACAAGACAATATGTTGCGGGAAGACCATTGCACTAATCTTAGTTCTTCATACTAAAACGTTTCTCTTGAGAAGTCTTCAATATGATTTGAGTGCTGATACATTATTAGGCGTATATCTCGCAGATATACAATCAAAATTGACATACGAAATCTTACTTTGGGGCTCATCGAAAATCGTCTTCCTAGCACGGAAACGAACTGTTAGAATTCTCGGAAACCTAAATTCAACCGATTCTTGTAAACCGATATTTGTGGCATTAAAAATCCTAACGATTTCATCTTTATACATTTTAGAAGCAACTCACTACATACAGGAAGACAGAAATAATCTTTCAACTAACAGCAGCATTCATCAACATTATAGTTGCTATGCCTGTAACTTGTGTATACCTAGATGCGATTTGTATCTGACGCACAGTACTTGGGTAAAAAATTGTACAACAAGCTACCTGATTGCCTAAAAGACACGGCATCATTCAAGCAGAATGTAAAAAACTTTCTAGTTAAAAAATGCTACTACAGTGTTAACGATTTTTTAGAGGACGCTATGTGCTAATCCATTACAGTTTAGATAACATTTTGTTTATTTTTTCTTTCTAAATGTTTATAGTTGTTTTTTTTTTTATTAATAGGTGGTGGACTTTAGTTTACTTTAGCTTTTGTTTTTATTTGTATTATATTATACTTTCCTTTGACCAATTCTGTTACCCATGTGAATACTTGGAATTAATAAAGATTATGATTATGAGTATGATTATTACCTATAAGATCATTTTTATGAAGATTGATATTATATGTATGTACATCAGTACGAAATCTAATTATAATAATAAGTTTACTAAATATGGTGGTATGCGATATAAAATTTATTTTGAGAATAAAACACCTTAAACGCAGATACCTTCGTTTTTCCATATTGAGCTAGTCATACTAACAAGGAAATACAAGTAAGTGCATCTCAGTCAGAGTTTACTGACAACTGTTTAAAAAGTAAGTTAAGAAATACATCACGGTGCGTATTGCGTATATATATATTGAAATATCTTTCTCGGGGGATTTTGGGAAAATTGATAAATTTTCTAATTTTAAACTAAATTAACGATTCTTAGCGGGTTCGGGAGTATCCCTAGATACCCTTTCGGCAATTTTATAACGAATTTCTAAATTAATAAAACGAAATTAACGAATTTTAAGACTCTAAAAGTAAGTAACCTTGAACTTTGAACGATGCCAGTGTTATATAAACTCTCCCCAAGGCCAGTTGGCTGAGGGGAGACGGTAACGAGGAAATTTCCATTTTTCCCCGCAAGTGGGATATTTAGTCACCAACGAGTGGCCAACCTGACATTTAGTCGGTCAGAAGTGACAACTAGGAGAGGCTGTTGTTGTACATACAAAGTTGAACATAACAATATATAGTAAGAATGATAGGTAATCCGTGTAAACGAAGGAACTGCTTACACCATGCACAACGAATAAACGCAGGCTTGTCGCAAATACCTCATTGTTGCGTATTTTGTGCATCCTTCGGGAAGTAGAATCTTACAGGATGTTTAAAATGTTGTAGCTGTTCGGCGATGTATCCACTTTTATACCATGCGTATTTAAATAGATGAAGAACCTTGGCGATGACAGTTGATTATGAGTTAAAGATTGTAGCTGAATAATACTGTCTTTGGTGTAGAATTATGTCGCAATCCATAAGTAGTACTTCACTTCTACTTTTGTTCTCACAAAATTTTTCGGTATTCTAAAACCGTAAACGTCTACAGGTTGTACCATTGTTATTTTCTTTGGAATTGTAAAAATATTTACTTTTTTGTTCGTTGGTACTAAATTTTGCACATCACTCGGACATTGCCCACTCCAGGAATTCAATAGCCAAATACTTTCAGCTCCAGTATTTAAGTATTTAGTAAGTACACATCTATAAACCAATCTTTAAAATGCTGAGAAGTTAGTTTTCCGAACATGGAAGCGGATCAAAATTTTGAACCTTAAAGAATTAAAAGATAAATCAAAATTGCGTCTGGTTTTATTATACACTGAAATAAAAATGTATCTCCAGTGACAAATGCACATTTAACTTTAAATTTTGAAAAAGTACTTTGTGTAAGAATACTTATTATTAATATTATTAACGGAAATTATTACTTTACTTTCCTGAATAACAAACCGAAATAGTTTCACTTTTTAGAATTTTGAAAAATTATAAATACGAGGGTAAGTCAAATATTATCTACACTTTTGCCATAACAAGCTTTGAAGGTTATCGTAGTGGCGGCCGCTTGCGCATGCGTTGAGTTGGCGCCTCTGTGGTCATGTGTGCGGAATTTAATCACGATCGCGCCATTTGTCTGCTAACTACAACAGCATAAGCATGTCAGCTCCGCTATTAGTTGGCACCAAAGAGGAATAACGAGCAGTGATCCGATTTTTGTGGTCAGAGGGTGTGAAAGGTACTGAAATTCACTGGAGACTTTTGTCACAATACGGGGACAGTGCTTTATCTCGTAAAAGCGTTTTTTTGTGGATCGAAATGTTTCAAAGTGGCCGCACGAGCGTAACACAGAAAGAGGGGGCTGGACGGCCGTCAACTTCGACCACTGACGACAACAGCAAGCTCGCGAGATGGTTACAGCAAATAGGCGAGTTACCATAGGTGAGGTTGCATCTTCTTTAAACATCAGTCACGGTTCTGCCTATCAAATTATCCACGATGAACTCAAATTTCGTAGTGTGTGCGCGATGGGTACCACGAATGCTTACCGCAGAAAACAAAACCAAACGTTTGGACATCTGCCAACGCTTACTGGATCACTTCAACGCGGATGGCGACGCATTTTTAAGCAGAATAGTGACCGTTGATGAAACGTGGGTTCATCACTACGAGCCCGAATCAAAACGCCAAAGTATGGAATGGAAACACCCAGGATCCCCTAGCACGAAAAAATTCAACACCTCGCCATCGGCTGAGAAGGTGATGCTAACCGTGTTTTGGGATGAAAAAGGCTCTATACTGGGCGACTACTTGGACAGGGGGACTACCATAAATAGTGCGAGGTACAGTGATTTGTTGGCGAATAAGCTGAAACCAGCAATTCGAAACAAACGCCGTGGTTTACTCTCAAAGAAAGTTTTGTTGTAAGACAACGCCTGCCCGCACACGGCCCATAACACCATAGAAACTATCAACAGGTTGGGCTTTGAGACCCTGGAACACCCTCCCTACAGCCCTGATCTCGCTCCCTCAGACTTTCATCTATTTGGACCGCTCAAGGAACACAGGACACAGACGTTCGGGATGCGGTGCAAAAGTAGCTTCACGACCAACCGAAAACCTTATACCAAGAAGGCATACGGAAACTTGTGGCTCGCTGAACCAAGCGCATTGCTAAAGGTGGAGACTTTATTGAAAAATAATGTATTTGTTGTACACCTATCTTTGTTTAATGCAGTTGTAGAACTAAAAGTGTAAGTAATTTTTGATATATATAACTTAAAATTACACTAATCTTATAATTAATGTATTGTTTGTGATCTAGGTTTAGTATTTCTATATAATCTTTCCGGAAACATTTTCAGTTACAATTTTCAACTGATAATCAAGTGTCATCGTCAAGGTTCTTCAATCTATTTAGATACGCATGGTATAAAAATGGGTACATCGCCGAACAGCTAGCACATTTTGTAAGATTTTGCTTCCCGAAGGATGCACAAAATGCACAAACAAGAAGGTATTTGCGGCAGGCCTGCGTTTATTTGTTGTGCATGGTGTAAGCAATTTCTTCTTACTATGTATACGCAATACGCATCATAATGTATTTCTTAACATACTTTTTAAACAGTTGTCAGTAAACTATATACCCACATTTTCTTAATAAAATCATTTGGTAACCACCAGCGTGTTTTCTTTATTACTGTAAATATAGCACATCAGTTATGAATTTTTCTACACAAATAAGAATACTTCGTGGCAGATGTGGCGCTTGTTTCCCTAAATAAATATTCGTTATAGAGAAAATATTTACGTCATCGTTAAGAGTATGTAAAACAGTTTAAATCTTGTCTAAATTTTTTTTTAATATCTGTCATAGTTTCTGAGCTATTGAGTCAAACAGGGAAAGGTAGTATTGAGCTTGCTTCACACCCCGCCAGTAGGCGATTGGGCAGCTAAGATAGTTACCGATGTTCTTGCACTAGATCGGTCTATAAACCCACAAGTTTCATTACATCGGTGAGATGCAGTTACCTGTGTTTCCTTGTAAGACAATTCATGAGAGATCCTTTGCTTTTTCCTGATGCCAAAGATGAAACGCAAACAGGAATTTTGGGACATTTGTTTGCGATTTAAACCAATCAAATCCGTAAATTCTATCAAAAGCTGAAATACGAAACTGTTCAGATGTTAACCAAAAGAGATTATTTTTGAAATTCTATAAAATTTGATTTGGTTTTCCCTATATTTACAGATTTTACAGAATAAACATTTGTAAAATGTGTCTTCATTGTAAACGGCCTTTTGCAACGAGCACACTCCAGTGTAGTGCGCCAATAAATATTAACAGGCTGACCAGTATCATCACGTCATTTCCTACATTACCGACTGGTTATTATTAATAGATACTCCGCGTACATTTTTGACCGATATCCGACGATATTGAAAGGCTTTCAACGGATACGTTCGGTTCATCGGATATTACGAATTTAGATTAGATATATGAAAAGCTACACGCTTTTAATTCGCAGGGTTTTGACACGACCGGCGATGACGCAAAACGAGACGATGCGGAGGTAACGCGAGATCGATGAAAAGCGTGGCCGTCCGCTCCGACTGTTACCATGTTTCGTTAGCGTTTTGTAGATAGACAGGCAGGTAGATCGGTACGTACGCTACGTAGTAGTAGGGTTTTGAATTTATGAAAAACGCTGCATCATCTCGAATCTCGACGTCCTCTCTAAAGTCATTAATTACGGATTTATATCGGACGCTCGCTCTTGGGTTCGACGGGCTCTTCGGAGTTCCCTTTTACAAAAAGAAGTATCAAACGATACGGGCGAATTCGATGACAGCGCTTCGAATGGTTCTTACTGAAATATTTTAATTGGCGAATGAGTTGGGAGTATATGCTGGAGATCGACCGACTTATCGATCCAATGTTCTAGTTGTTTGAATATATACTCGGGTGCTTACTGGTATGAGCCAAAATTATTGTGATGAAGGGAAAGCAATCGAGACAAAGAATTTTAGTTGCTTTTCGCGAACCTTCTGAAATGCTGGAAGCAAACATATCTTTCAGAATCCGTACCAGACATACAACGCCTACTGGATGGCATTAACTCCAAAGTTATAAAACCCTATCTGCATTTAATAGTTGGGTCTTTAACAATGAATTTGTATATTATGGGGTTTTATTATCGGTCTATTATTTTTTAAGTAAAATTCGTTAGTGAATACCGTTTGAAACGTCGCCCGCGAATGAGGAGTGCGCGCGTGGGCTCCCGGCATCCCTTGCGCGGAATCCAACGCCATTTGCATCCACGCTATCCGTCAGTATTAAATCAAGCGATCTGCCAACTGTGAAACACGATCAGTCATCCGATTCTTAGCAGCAAGAAGCATGAAAGTTGTTCATCGCTAGATATGCGAAGTATACGATGAGAATGCAATGAGTGACAATAAAGTAAATGGAGTGTTCAATGAAGGTCGCCCATCTGTAATCAACGACGATCTGGTGCAAGCAGTTGACACCAAAACTTACGAAAGTACAATTTCCAAATTGTCTTTGGAATTCTCACACATTTCATAGTCATGTCTGTATACGATTGTGCCTGAGAACTTAGAATACAAGAAATTGCGTTCTCGATGGATTCTTAAACTGCTGATCGAGGAACACATACAGGAAAGATTGGCAAGTGCTTTAGCCTTTATGATCCGCTACATCGAAGAAGGTGATGACTTATTGAGTCATATCGTCACAGGAGATGAGACATGTGTATCCCATATGACTCCTGAGTCAAAACAACAATCAATGGTGTGGCGACATACATCAACGCCAAAGCGCAAGTTCATGGTTACTGTATTACGGGATTGGCAGGGTGCATTGCTGTTGGACTTTACGCCGCAAGGAACAACAATTAACTTAGCTTCATACTGTGAGGCTCTAAGAAAACCACGTCAAGCCATCAAGAACAAACGACATGGGAATGCTGTCAGCAGGTGTACTGCTTCATGACAACGCCATACCATACCACATAGCTCAATCACAAGATCTGATCACCTCTTTTCTTTAAATAATTTCTACTTGTTTAATTTTCGAATAATTCGAATATTTGAATAAATTTCCAAATTACTATTGAAGTACCTAATATAAGTTAAAAAAATCCCATTTTCATTCATTTTCTGAGGACGCCTTGCATTTGAAATATGTTTGATATGCCCGGTTTCTCTAAATTTCCTCTCGATTTTACTCATTGTGGATTGGCTGATATTTCTATATGGATATGTCGCATTAAACAAATTGCACACTTCTTGCTGAGTTCTGGTTTTATCGCCAATAAAATTGACATACGCGAGCATTTCTTTGAAAAACAAATTGCTTTAAATTTAATGAATTTATTCCGTAATTTTGCCGCGCATTTTGTGGCCCAGTGGTAATAGAACGTGCTCCTAACTCTGTCAGAGTGCGTTCGAATCCTACCAGGGTAAAGTAACACTTTTCTGGTGGAGCCCCTACAATCTCGATTCACCAGTCGCATGAGGAATGACTAACGGCGTTTCACCCTATACGGCGAGGGAGTCATAGTAACAAAACCATGGAGTACTTTACACATTAAGGTGAGGTTATGACAAGCTTTCAGAGCTTCTATATCCCGTGGGGCTGTTACCACACGTAAAAAAGTATTCTCCAAGCTCTCATTTATTAACAAAATTGCTAATAACATAAAAACACATGAATGTTTAACGTGTGGTTCTTTTGAATTTTCCACAAATACCAAGACAAACTTGCTTTTGCCATAGAAAAGACACCAAAGAAGAGAGCATGCGTTATGTTTTGCAACTTTTTTAGTCACTGGTGGTTCAAAAAACACTTAAATCATAATTGGAATGTTTAGAATGTAGTCTTCTATAATAAATAAAGCTGGCCACGAGCGGTACCGCGCAGTAGCATAGAGTCGACCAGGCCTCGCGTTCCACTAGAGTTATTCTGCTAATAGAGATGTTTGCTGCCGCAAATAATTTCGCTCATCTTTTAAATAAAAATTAAATAACACGTGCTCAAACACTTACCATTTTAAGAGTCCTCCGTGAAATCACAAAGTGAATAATGTCAAATTAGCAGAATGCTTTTTAAGAGACCGGCCTACAGAAAGCATGTTTGCAGCACCATCACTCACTAACATCAAGAGTTGGTTTGTTAAAAGTTCAAACTTTTCCAATGTATTTAACACTAACTTTGAAATTACTTCGGCAGTACACTGTTGTATTCGTTTGGAGACCAATAGAATTGAAGGTGTCGATTGATGAGGTTCCAATTTGCGTGCCATTACATTAAGAACAGAATGTTTCTTCCGATCTGTTGTTTCGTCGACACATAACCACAATTTTTGATCTTTCAACTCCGATTTTATTTTTTGTTCAATACGTTCGCGCACAGATGGCACAATTCTTCGTAACGATGTTCGACTTGGTAATTTGCACTCCGAATAGTTATTCCAAAAGCAGATAAATGGTTCCTTGTCTAGTAAATTAAACGGTATATTACATGCGATAAACGTAACGCATAAATTAAATATAAATTTTTCATTGTCTCGTGCGCAATTTCTTTTTGAGACATGCTTTTCACTATTTACGTGTCGTAGACAATGTTGTCTGGACCAACACATTAACGGGATTTTACAGATTACACATTTAATTTTAGCACCTTCATATATCAAGTCTGGAATTTCTGCAATAAATTTTCGAAGTTTGTCCGACCGCGGTCGTTTTGCTGACGAAATCATAATTTTTCTAGGACAGATAAACAATTGCGCAAATGACCGGCAACGAAAATGTAGTAATACTACCGTTCCTCTCGGTCCGAACTGATTCTACGCCGATGCGCGGTGCCGCTCGTGGCCAGCGTTAATAATAAATCGATATATTTTGGTTCGTTTTAATATGGAATGTAAAAAGTAGTTTTAATATGGAATGTAAAAAGTAATTTTCGTTAATTTTTAGGTGCGATACAATAAAAAGAATGCTGTTAAACTACTACATTTCTTATGTTTTACTGTATTATTTTTAATACCACCAAAATCATTCACTGGACTAATTTAAGGAGCGTTTCTGGCCTTCCCAAACTAAAATCTAAACAAAATTACTTAAAAAATTATTCTTCAGTATCGAAAAGAAATGCAGTAATATCAAGTAAAAACAATCTGAGTTTCGTCGGGTATGGAATTTCCATTTAGCTTTGGAGAAATGCCAAAAATGGTAAAACAGCACTATACGTTCTATTTCATATACAATATACATGATATCATCAATATAAATAAGAAAAAAAAAATGCATGATACATGCGAAAACGAAATTTACTATATTTTTATACCTAGAACTTATCATCAAAACGTGTTTGAATGCTAACATTGCTTTTAGTTTAGGTAATAAGGTCTATAGGTCAAGTGCTTTTTTTAGCTATTGCAATAAAATAAAAAAAATATTGATGACGTTACTTATTGCAAATGTCTATAAAGCCACGGCAAAATATTTGAATTCAGTTACAATAGTAAGCAGATATTTTAGATTTGTCCTTGCAAGTACATAATAATTTTGTCACTTTTACAGCAAAGAAGGTGTTAAAGATAGTACATTGACGCTACATGAGCTCTAACAACTATTTTTTTGGACAGTTAATGATTTTTAAAAAATTCTGCATATTTTTAGTACAATAAAATACATATTTTAAAATATTTCGAAAGCGGTTGCAAAATAGAAAGAAACATCTTTGTGAACATCTATTGACAATTGTCAACACTTTATTCTTTAATTGTATTTTTAATTCTAATTCCAACAATATACGACTTTCGTAAACACCTAAATGTTGGGACGGTGTCAAGTTCTCATGGAAAATAAAACTAAACACTCATCTGTCACTTGTATTGGTAATCTGTTGTTGATGACTAACCTGGGCAAATATGCCGTAACAGCCAGAGGCATGGCGAGCGCATAAAAGTTTACACATAAAATATAAGGTAAGAAATAAATTATAAAACGTGCTGGAACAATTACCGTTTTAAAAGTTTTCCGTGAAATCACAAACTGGGTAACATCTGTTAAATATTTGAATCATTAGATATGTTTCCACAGCTGTTTCAGTCAAAGGGGTACGACGTGTGGAATAAATGTTCCTTAATGCCGAAAACAACCGTTCGACATCTAGCGATGTTATATTTGCATATTTAAAATAATCTTTGAAACAACTTAATGCATCTTCACACGCACCTTCACAAATTTGTCTTAATATAAGAAAATCGGAGTCTTTCTCTAAAACACTTTCAAATTTTCGGATTACACACCAATTTGTTTCGCCTTCTACAGCGCATAACTGTGCGTGAACATCATTCACAATTTGAACAGAATCCACTAGCGATATCGAAACATTTTGTAATTTTTCTATTTCCACCGCTAGTCCGAAGTAATTGGTGTGAATAGTTTGTAAATCTCTTTTAACCTGACTATCTTGAAATATTTCCTGGCTTTTCTTGATTGCTGCAGCTTCTGTCGGATTGAATTTTAAAACTACCTTCTTTACTTGATTAAAATATTTGTTGTAGTAAAACGCAACCTGCAACCATGTTCACCAACGTGTAACAATCGGCTGTGTTGGTTCAGGTAAATCAGGACACAGTTTCGGGGACTTTAGAAACATTGTACTAGCGATCAATGCATTTACTAGAGGAAAACATATAGGAATCGTTTGTGCCGCAAGATTTAGAGTATGGATTTTACACGTTACATGTAAGAAGTTACCACTGTGTTCTTTAAGAGATCGGCCCAAAGAACGCATGGTTGCGGCACCATCACTCATAAACATTAAAAGTTGCTTAGTTGAAACTTCAAATTTGTTCAATGAGTTCAACACCTCCTTTAAAATCTCATCGGCAGTACAATTTATAACTCTTTTGGAAGCAAGTAAGAAGGAGGATGACGGTCGATGTGGTTGCATTGTACGGACCATTACATAACCACAGAATGTTTTTGACGATCTGTTGTTTCGTCCACTCATAACCACAATTTTTTATCTTTCAATTCCGTTTTCATTCTTTTTTCTATATGTTCACGAGCAAATGGCACTACATTTCGTATCGATGTCCGACTAGGTAATTTACAGTCCACATATTTATTCCAGAAGGAGACAAATGCTTCTTTGTCTAGTAAAAGGAAACGATAAATTACATAAAATAAGAGTAACACATAAATCAAATGTAAATTTTTCTTGGTCTCGTATGCCACTTTTTGCAGAAGAATGCTGTTTGCTTTCGATGTAACGTTGACAATCTTCTTCTGGACCTTCTTGGAAGGAGCTTCTGGAGCTTCTGGACCAACACATTAAAGGGATTTTACAAACTAGACATTGAATTTTAGCGCCATCAAAAATTAAGTCCGGCATGTCCACTATAAAGTTTTTAACTGTGTCTGCCATTGGTCGTTTTCGCGACGTACCTAACTGCGACATTTTTAAAGCAAACATAAGCGTACAATTATGAAATAAGTTACGACAGCCTACATATACACAGAACTACTCGCATACAGCATCGATTTAGTACTGACGCTGTGAACGCGTGAAATAAATAATCGCCGACTCCGCACCACATATCTACTACACTGACTGTTATCGCTGTTTGCCTAGATTATAATGACTAAACGAAAAGCAGTGTTACTTTTTTTAATGGTTAGAGGTGTCCCTCACAAAAATTGCGCGAAATTATTGTGTCCCAGCGTTGTCGAGAAGAATGATTAAAGCAAATCGTCTGAATTAAGAATGGCAAAATCTTCTGTGGGGAATATTGTTAAACACTACAAATTAGAACCATCGAAAAGAAAGGAAGAACAAAGAAACTTGGTCAACATTCGCAAAGAAAATCGCGCAGTGGGTTCCGAGAGTGTTGGAAATATATGTATACACAAAACTGAATTCGGGGTTTACACGGTGTTTAAAAATATACATATAATTATGTACGAGACATGGTACGCAGAAGTACATAGCCGACACCAAAACAACACTCCAGAAAGAAGGCCACTAGGGACTCTGACGTCAAAATAACCATATAGTCATGTACGGAAACATGGTACGCAGTAATACATAGCCGAAATGACACTTTCCATCGTTTTCCTAGAAGGAAGGCTTCTAGGGATTCTGACTCAAAATAACCATATAAAAGGGTCTGTCACTTTATCCCATACCCTCTTTTACTTTTCTACGCTGGTTCTTTTTAGACGTTGTGCTAGAGAACACCTAGTTTAAGTAAATTATAAATAAAATTCAAGCGATGTTTGTAACTACTTCTTAAATAAATCATTTTTAAAAAGTAACCTCTACAATTCACGAAATTAATTATATGTACATAAGTAAATTACCAAGGAAAATTCTCTACATGCAAGAGAAACGTTTACTTGTATCAAAACTGTCCGCCTCAATTCAAGGCAATTACTGTTTCAATTATCCACAATACAATAACTGTTTTAAATCAAAAGAAGTATTTTCTCAGCGTTTTTTTTCTCCGCTTAAGAGAAATATATACTTGTAATGAAATAATTGTATTGCTTTATTTAAGACATTTGTTAACTTAACTCAAGAAAATCTTACAGAAAATTTGAAGAAAGCGATTCTTAGTGTAAATAAATGGCCGTTATAACATAAAACAATGTTTTCTTAAGGATAGTAGATAGTTTTCTTAATTCAAGAAAGCGTTTAGGTATTGTTCATAAATCAATAGTTTCATTTTCTTAAAATAAAGCATTTATCTACTTAGAATTATTGAGTTGCATATTATTTATATGCACATTATTAATTGCACTTACCCTGTTTAACGCAGTACCATATGCCCGTACATAATGCAGTAAATTATTCTAATTGCTTGTGATTTTAAAAAAAGGCCGAGGTTGAGTTTTATCTACAGAATAATGTTCAAACAAACAAAAGTGAACTTAATGTAGAAGTATACATGAAAAAAGTGCCTAGAAACAATAACCAAGGTAATGCTAATATAAGTAGCTCATGGTATTGATAGAATCACTCCCGGCAAAAACAATGTGCGAAGAGAAAAGCGCTAACGCTTTTTGCCCCTACCCACATTGCCGTTTATCTCTCAATTTATGCCATTAGTCTTCAAGAACAGCATTGAAATATTTGCTGGCCCCACATACTGCCCAGGTCTACAGTCATGCCGTCCTAGAAACTAGCGACAGAAACCGAAATACAGATGCCATACTTACCCATACAATGATATAACCTTTAACGTACAACGTTTCATAAACATGTTCAAAAGATACCGGTTAATGTAATTTTTTTTCTTTTTATTACTATTTACCACGTGCACTAATTTAACTATAGTTTTTAAATATATAATAAATAATAATAAAAAAAGGGATAAATAAACTTAAATGTTAACTCATTAATTATTAAACTACATAAAAATAATCCCTAATTAATTACATTATTAAAGAAATAATTTAATTATACTGTAAGATATAAAAAAAATTATCATTAGGTCATTCACTTGCTCCTAATTTTAATTGTTAACTTTGGGTTTTTTCTTCCATTATTGTCATTTTCCTTTTATTGGACATCCTTGTAGCTGGCCTGATGTGTTTTTTGAACACGAAATCGGTCGCCTAATTTCTCAATAGAACTTTATAAGGTCTGGACCATTTTTTCATTCCTACCTTTAATATGAATATTTTCTTAACTTCAAACTAAATGATTTATTTGGAAGAAACATTTTTCTGTCTTGGATTTTCTTGATTTTCTAACCCTAAGAAAATATTTATTCAATATAAGTAAAATTTCTTAAACTATTTTCTTATATTACACATTTTTATAGTCTTGAAATAAAAATACTTTCTTGAATAGAGACTGATCTTTGCAAGAAAATCTATTTTCTTAATGCAGGAAACCATTTCTCTGCGTCTGCTAATTACTGTTCAGAAACGTCGCTGGTTGATTTGGACAAGATCAAAAGGAAATTGGACTTGTAACAATTCGAAGAAAGTTGTTGTTCAGTGACGAGTGTAAATTTGCCATTTGTGTAGGGTGTAGTCGATAACGGGTGATTAGAAATAAAAGAGAGGCTTTTCATAAAAATTGTCTCAAAATAACTGTTAAATTTCCAAAAGGGCAAATGATAGGTATTGTAATGTTCAATATTTACATCGGGATCATCAGCTGTCAATTTAGAACATATAGGGTGTTCAGGATAGCCACCCGATGGTAATGAAAAGTCCCTCTAGCGGGTAAAAAGGTAATTTTTCCAAGCTACAATTTCCCTCCTGGTCGACTGGCCTTGGAGCGCAGGCATTACATAAAATATATATAGTCCAGATAACTACAATCTTAGGGTAACGTAGATAAAACGCCATGTTCTGTGCAATTTCTCCATTTGTAAATCGTCAAAATTAATGTAAACTTCTTCTAAAACAGACAACGGTATATTCAAAGGTATTTCAAACATCATTCCGTAAATTAAATCTCTGTCCTAATGTTATTAAGTAAATCGTCAGTAAAATTCGTTAATTTACATTAATTTAGTTCAAAATTCAAAAATAAAATTGCCAAAAGAATATCCAAGAATAGTCCCGATCCCACAAAGAATTTAGAAAACACATTTCCCTGAGAAAACACATTTCAGTATATCTGTGTGCAGTTTGGGCTAATTGGAATTGATTGAGGATAAGGTGAATGCTGCCAAGTATCAAGAAATTTTGTTGGATGGTTCGTTGCCCAGTACTGAAGAAGGGATGTCCATTTTACTTTCCAACTGAATGGCGCCTCGTGTCATATCGCGCGTTCAACCAAACAGTGGTTTGGCTAACATAATATGAAAGTGTTGCTTTGGCCCCCAAGTAACCTGGACCTAAATATCATCGAAAATGTATGGCATAAAATAAAAAAATACCAAAGAAACGCTTCTCAAAGAACAATTGCTGATTTAAGAGCCAAATTAAGACAAATCTGGAATACGTTAACTCTTGAATTTTGCAAGAAGCTTGTAAAAATTATGATATTAACATGTATTCGAGCGGTTATCAATCAAATTAAAAGGAAACATCGCAAGCTACTAGAGATATTAGTTGAATTAATTTAGTTTTGCGTCCCAGCCTTTAGTTGTCAAAATTTGTTGTTCTTTTCTTAAATTTAATTATTTATTGCAGTTTCAAATATTTTTTTTCATCCTTACATGTAAATATGTCCTAAAAACATATTTCTTTCAAACAATCATGTGTTAAGAACATTAATAAAATAATATGTAGTTTAGCATAAGAAACAAAATGGAAACAGAACAGCCTATTTTATAAACTGTATGAACTTAATCTAAAAATATGTAAGATTTCATTTGCGAAAATACAATTACTACAATGGGTATTATAATCCACATTTTTCGCATGCGGTATATACAGAGATATCAAAAATAAGAGGCTACTTAAGATACCATAAAAGTTAATAGCAGCATCACTGTACCTCAAGCACACAAATGTAACTGTGTATAATGGATTTGGTACATATACATCTTGATTTGTTAATCCTTCGAAATTACCACAGTGAGTCAGCTCGTTTAACGATGTCTGCTGATGGTCACTTGTCCCATAAATCAGTGGCTAGTTATATCTACATTGCATGGCAAGCCTATTAAAGTACAGCCTTATATTTTTATTTTTTCGATTTTGGCGCAATAATTCTAAGTGAATCTCTGTTAGCAAGAAAACAATATGCTTTTCAGATAAAAGCTATTCCTAATAACTAACGCTGGCCACGAGCGGTATCGCGCATTGGCGTAGAATCAGTTCGGACCGAGAGGAACGGTAGTAGTACTTCGTCTGCGGAGCAGTACGGACATTTTCGCTGCCGGTCATTTGCACAATTGTTTATCTGTCCTAGAAAAATTATGATTTCGTCAGCAAAACGACCGCGGTCGGACAAACTTCGAAAATTTATTGCAGAAATTCCAGACTTAATATATGAAGGTGCTAAAATTAAATGTGTTATCTGTAAAATCCCGTTAATATGTTGGTCCAGACAACATTGTCTACGACACGTAAATAGTGAAAAGCATGTCTCAAAAAGAAATTGCGCACGAGACAATGAAAAATTTATATTTAATTTATGCGTTACGTTTATCGCATGTAATATACCGTTTAATTTACTAGACAAGGAACCATTTATCTGCTTTTGGAATAACTATTCGGAGTGCAAATTACCAAGTCGAACATCGTTACGAAGAATTGTGCCATCTGCGCGCGTACATATTGAACAAAAAATAAAATCGGAGTTGAAAGATCAAAAATTGTGGTTATGTGTCGACGAAACAACAGATCGGAAGAAACATTCTGTTCTTAATGTAATGGCACGCAAATTGGAACCTCATCAATCGGCACCTTCAATTCTATTAGTCTCCAAACGAATACAACAGTGTACTGGCGAAGTAATTTCAAAGTTAGTGTTAAATACATTGGACAAGTTTGAACTTTCAACAAACCAACTCTTGATGTTAGTGAGTGATGGTGCTGCAAACATGCTTTCTGTAGGCCGGTCTCTTAAAAAGCATTCTGCTAATTTGTTACACATTACGTGTAAAATTCATGCTCTCAATCTTTTGGCGGATAGTATCAGAAAATGTTATCCTGAGGTAGACGCTTTAATAGCGCATACCAAAGCAGTATTTGTCAAATCACCGAAACGTGTTCGCGAATTTCACAGACTGTGCCCCCGTATACCAGAGCCACCAGAACCTATTCTAACTCGTTGAGGAACATGGTTACAGGCGGCGTTTTATCATCATAAATATTTTGATAATATTAAGAACGTGGTTTTACAATTCGATACAAAGGAAGCTGCCGCTATCCAGAAAAGCCAGTCGAAATTTCAAGATAGTCAGGTTAAAATGGATTTAAAAATCATTCACGACAATTACTTCGGGCTAACAGATGCAATAGAAAAATTACAAAATCCTGCGGTGCCGTTAGAAGAATCTCTACAAATAGTGCAACATGTTCACGCACAGCTATGCGCGATTGAAGACGCAAAAAATGTATCTGTTCTAGAAAAATTTGAAAGTGTTTTTGAGAAAAATTCTAATTTTGGCACATTAAGACACATTTGTGAAGGTGCGTCAACAGAATCGTTAAGTTATTTGAAAGATTATTTTACTTACGCGAATATTAGAACGTTCGTTCTCTGCATATAAACGCATTTTTTCCTCATGCCGTACTAGTTTTGCCGAAGCAACAGTTGAAACATATCTAATGTTGCAGATATTTAACAGACATTATTCACTTTGTGATTTCACGGAGGACTCTTAAAATGGTAAGTGTTTGAGCACGTGTTATTTAATTTTTATTTAAAAGATGAGCGAAATTATTTGCGGCAGCAAACATCTCTATTAGCAGAACAACTCTAGTGGAACGCGAGGCCTGGTCGACTCTACGCTACTGCTCTACGCTACCGCTCGTGGCCAGCTTTACTAATAACTTTTCTTACGTTCGAAATCAACATCTAAAGGTGGAAGACCAAATTTATTTAAACTTGTTAAAAAACTATTGTTAATGACAATCGCAGGATTCGTTTTCACTAAGACATTTCTGCAATGGAACGAAGATTCCAGAGACAAACAAGTACAAGAATACGAGGTATGATCAAAATCTATCCGGATCGGTGGCATAAGTCTGGAGTCGATTGACACAGTTGGTAGTAGAGTGACACATGCTGCAAATCACGGCAACCTAACTCGTCTGGTTTGTTTACAGTAGCGTTTCGTTGTTACGTCTGCGTCGTTGTCTATCGCATTTGTCATGTCCGAAAAAACTGATCAACGGATTTGTATCAGATTTTGTAAAAAAAACCTACAAAGACACGTACTTAAAGTTACTGACCGCATATGAGGAGGAATACATGAGCCGTACCCAAGTTTATGAGTGGTATAAACGCTTCAAAGATGACCGAGAAAGTGTTGAAAGCGCGTTCTTGGAGGCCCGTAACCAGCAAAAGTGAACACAATGTGGAAAGGGTGTGCGCAGCTGTGTTAGCAAATCGCCGAATCATTATTCGTGAGTTATCTGAAGACTTTGGTCTTAGTTTCGGGTCAGAGTAGTCGATTCCGAGGGATGGTTTGGGCATGCGATACATCTCAGCCAAATTTGTTCCAAAATTGCTTTCCGATGACCAGAAACAGGCTCGTGACCTGCTTGAGTGCGTCGAAAACGACGAAAACTTTTTAAAAACTACGATTACTGGTGATGAGTCGTGGGTTTGCGGGTATGATCCCGAAACTAAGGCTAAAAAAGACCTAAAAAAGCACAACACAGCCGCTGCAATGTCAAGACGATGCTGACTGTGTTTTTCGATTATAGGGGAATTGTGCACCACCAATATGCTCCACCAGGTCAAACAATAAATAAGGAGTACTATTGTCAAGTACGTCGTAAAAGATCGGCATTACATGGGAGTAACGAGCGGAAAATTCACCATGACAACGCGCCTGCACACTTATCTCAATTTGTGCAGCAGTTTCTTGCTAAACACCACATTACACAGGTCAGACAGCCACCATGTTCGACAGATCTTGCAACTTGCGATTTTTTTATGTTCCCAAAAATTAAATACTACTTGAAAGGACGAAGATTTCAGGATATTTAGGAAATACAACAGAATGCGACGAGGCAGCTGTTCCCTATTTCTGAAGATGACTTCAAAAATTGCTTCGTGCTGTGGAAACAGCGCTGGTTTAAGTGCGTAGCTTCGAAAGGAGACTAAATAATATACCTATAAATATTGTATTTTTCTTTTAATAAATCCAATCCGGATAGATTTTGATCATACGAGTACCTCGTACATCCAGATTACTCAAAAATGTTGATTTGATTCACTCAGTATATAAAGTGGACTTCCCAATATTTAGTTATTCCTAGAAACCAAATGTGTTTAAACATTTTTCTAAATCAGAAATGCAGTCATTTTAACTGTAAATTTGGTCGGTGAAAAGGTGCACATTTGCATTTTCGTAGTTGCTTTTCAAGGAAATAAAAATTAAAAATATTTTATTAAACACAACATTAAGTATTAGAATCTAATGTAACTGAAGATATTTCTGTAGAATTCTCAAAAGCAAATGTGCGATGAGTCACTTTGTTTTGTTTAAAAATATTCTGCTGTCTTATAAGTAGAGTAACCTAAACTTGCGGACTCGCATAGGCGTCGGTATTACGGGTTAATATAAGAATACGAAAAATTCATAAATAAACTAAACCGGTAGAGAAGCAGGCATGTAGCGTCGACCTTGAGTATAAATCATGTTAAACCGCGCTGAGAGAGATTTCGTTTTAGTACCGGTTGAGCTGTTGCAGAGATTAGTCGAACGGTCAAGGTTATGTACTTACGTGTCGCTTTTGAAAATATAGCTGGTGTTTTTAGTAGTATTATACCAAGTACATAATTAGTGTATCGTTTCATATAGAACTAATATTTACATACCTAAGAAAACAATGCCTCGTAATAGATTTGCTACTAATGTACATAAGTATGTGTCACTTTTTCCTCATTTAAAATATGACGGTAGTGCAGTTTTTTGCTTAATATGCAATGTTCGTTTGGCTGCATTGGACAGAACTGATTGCCAGAGGCATGTCAATGGTATTAAGCATATGAGAAATGCAAGAACTGAAATACCTTATACACTATTCCTCATGCATGTATTAATTATGTTTACCTCTTGTAATCTTCCGTTGTCGTTGGTGAGAAAAGCAGCTTTTAAAACGTTTTGGCGACAATACGTTCCAAAGTACCCATTACCCTCACAAACACAATTACAGAATCATTTGCCGCGAATGAAAGAGATGCTAGAAAATGTGTGTAAACGTGATTTGTGTTCCAAAAAAATATGGATTACCGTGGATGAGACGACCGATATAAAGAAAAACAGTATTGTGAATGTAATAGCTCGCGTTTTATCTAGCGAGAACACAGTATCTCGATATTTGTTAGCTTGCAAACGTGTTCAACAATGTACCGCGGAAAATATTCAAAAAGTGATAATGAACGCTTTGAAAAAATTTAAAATTGCCCAAGATCAAGTTGTGATGATTGTGACAGATAGTGCAGCAACGATGTTAAGTGTAGGGCGATCCTTAAAACATATATTTCCTAACTTAATACATATAACCTGCGTGCTGCATGCTTTGCATTTAGTTGGTGAAGTTGTTCGACAACATTACGGAAACGTTGATCGGATGATTGGAAGTACTAAAGCAGTGTTTCGTAAATCTCCTAAACGTTTAAAAGAATTTCGTAAATTTTGTCCAGGTATTCCAGAACCTCCTGAACCAATTTTAATGCGATGGGGTACTTGGCTAACAGCAGCTTCTTACTATTTGATCCATTTTCAACAAATTCAATCAGTTATAATGCGATTTAATCGGAATGAATCCAAAGCAATTAGAGAAAGTCAAAGAGAATTTCAAATTCCTCAACTTTTAGAAGATTTAACAACAATATGTACCAATTATACAGTATTACTAGATGCCATCAGAAAACTACAATGTACTGAATTGTCATTGCAGGAATCATTAGACATAGTGGAGAGTGTAAAAAATAAATTACACACATTAAATGATACGCCAGGATTATACGTTAGTCAAAAGTTGGCAGATGTTTTAAGGAAAAATCCCGATTTTAATACTTTAGAGGCCGTTTATAATAAGTGCAAGAATAGTGAACTTTTAAGTGATTTTGAAAAACAGTTTCTACATGCAAATGTAACTTCCTTAGATGTGGAGAGATCGTTTTCTATGTATAAGAATATTTTTTCTTGTCGACGCACAAGGTTTAAAGAAGTAACTGTGGAAACATATGCAATGATGCAAGTTTGCTGTAGTTCACATCCTGATGCCTCTAATTTGTTGAATAATTAGCAAGTAAGTTTATTTATGAATTTTTCGTATTCTTATATTAACCCGTAATACCGACGCCTATGCGAGTCCGCAAGTTTTGGTTACTCTACTTATAAGTAAATTCTATACGCAATGCTTGGGAAAGGATTAAAATATAATCGGAAGGGTTTAGTAGCAAAACACTATTGGTAACACTATACTAAAAGTAAATCATTTCATTAAAGACTAAAAATTAAGTCGCGTGTATTAAATTAACATTAGTATTGCACAAAACTATATACATACCTAACCTACTAATAATGCATTCTCGAGGTCGTCATCTGTTTACTTAGGAAAGCTACGGGAATGAATTTGCCTAGATTCATCAAACATTACATAACTATTAATAAATACACGTATATTCGCCAGTGTCTATGTATGTATTTGCGTCTAGTAAACTAGTTGTTTTAATTACTTAATGACAGTACATGTACTTTGAATGCGATGAACGTTGAAAGGATGTACAATGTTACCGATTCAGTGTTGGTGGAAGTGAACGCTACATTTTGCATTTTAGAATGAACATTCTATACAAAATGTAATTGGCTTGTAATATACAACATGCGTTTTGTTTTAGTATTGTTTGTCAGTTATTTTAGAACCTATTGATTAAAATGGAAACCTACGTAGTAGGCGCCATAAATTCTCGGCCTGATATAGAAAAAATAAACTTGGTAAAATAGAGCAATTTTTATTTTTCAATGTAGTCTCCCCTAACTTCAATGCATTTATTACGACGATCGTTAAATAATTCTATACTCTTCTAAAAATAATGTAAAGTTTTTCCCTCAAAATGTTGTACCACAGCTTTCTGGGACGAGGTTCATCGGCCACCATTCCATCGATTCCTTTTTGGATAAAGGATCATAATACAGAACCATTCTTTCATCTCCTGTGACAATGGATTGCAAAATCGGTTTCGTGTCGTCTCCACACATCTTTAAAATCGAGCGCTCACATTCGACTCCCGTTCACGTTGGAGAGCAGGGCGAATACTTGTTTCAGAAATGTTAGACGTCAGTCTTTTACTTTCAAACGGCGATCTGGTAATACCATTTCCTCAATAATTGAAATGTTTTGAGGCGTTATCAGTTCAATTTGCCGACCGCGGCGCTCATCATCTTCAAGGGATTCTTGCCCCAAACGGGAACATTTTGTCCACTTTTTTACAGTGGAATATGAAGGAGATAAATCACCATAAATGCCGTCTAAACGTTGTTTAATGTTATTAGCCGTATGCCCTTCTTTCATGAAAAATTTAATGACGGCGCGGTTTTCGTTACCGGAGACATTTTCATGCACTGGTCACGTTGTCTGGCTGGCTACTAAAAACTATTACTCTCTGAGCCGTAATGTATATAGTGTAAGCCTCGCACATGTGCAACTATGATACAACAGAGTTTAAATATGCTCGAACCTGTATAGGCCTGTCAGGTCGAGAATTTATGGCGCCTACCTTGTAGATAGTGTTTAATGCTTTTTTTAATGCTTAATACTGAAAATTGACCAACGATTTTGGTGTAGTCAAAAACTGAATTCTAGTTGCCATAACCATGCGAATATGAAGGCGGCAAGTTGAAAAAGGTAGCGGCATAATGAAGGACTACATAATGCGAAAGGTCTAAAAATGCATCTTCAACACGTCATCAATTATCTATTAGCTTATAATGGAGTTTCTTAGATGATATTCTCTTCTGAAGCTACTGATAGTATGGCTTTATTTGCAAAAAAAAATGCTAAACCATAAAAGATTGATAGCTCAATCAAGGATAAAGGTAACAGAAAATTTGTATTCGGGAAAGATATATACGAGGGTTGTCAAATTAAATTTATTCCCTATCACCAACAATAAGCGAGATTCCCAGGGTGAGACTCGGTGTTAGAACCTGTAGTCTTAATCTTTTTTCAACAAATACTGCAGGTTTTCTTCCTAGAAATGGGGTGGTTCTTTCACCTGCAACAACGTAATCTTTTGATCTTGGACTCCATAGAGAATGTTTTGGAATAAAATGAAAATGCCATGGTATCAATAAATTTGAGGAGTTACAGGAGTGCTGCGTTTCAGCTGCATATAAATCTTAACCGGGCAAAAATATTGGTTCATTTTGAACAAGATTATGGCCACTAATGATTTAGAGTAAATTCATATTAAAAACGACATACTTTTAAGGTGAAAAACAAATTAAAGATATTAGAAACGAATAAAGAATGAGATTTATGTAAAGGTGTACAGAAAAATTTAAAGATATCTTGGAAGTTGTTGCCATTGGACAATTAAAGAAACAGAAGATATTTTAGAACTAATTAGTTTTCGATATTTAATTGGGAGAGAAAAAAATTGCCAAAGAAGTTAAGTGGAAAAGGTTTCCCAAGCCTCACCTAGAAGTGATTAAAAATTATCATTGACATCTTTTGTAGTAGAGGGTTAGCAATGCTTAAAATAGTCAGCATTACTATACAACGTGATCCAAATTAAAGGGCCACTATTAGTATCTTCATTATTATTGGTCCTACGAAATTGGCTAAACTGGCAAACTAGCAATAGCTTTGCTCCTGGTTAATATGCAACATTACCGGCTGGTAGTGACGTAAATGGGATATTAAGGACGAGGCTTCGAATCTCTATTTCTGTTGCATATTGTGTACATTGTACTTTTATTTTTTTTTTAAATCAAAATTTACTATTTTTTAAATGGTACACTGTAAATTTTTCCAAAGTCTGAAAGATAGTTGATTTTCTGGTATAAAGGCTTTATAAATTATTGCTCTGAAGTGAATAATGAGATAGTTGCAGTGATTGTCAGTATTTGTTAAAAGTACACATTTGTAGTCTAACAACACGGATATCGTATTAATCACTCTACAATGGCGACTTTTCGTACATTTTATGATCTTGTTGTGTCTGGTTTAGATGGGGGTCAATTTACTACAGGGATTCGTGGTTTTAACTGCTTCTACCATTGATTACAAAGTTAAATTGATATGGTATAACGTGGTGGCGTTTCTAAATGGTTTGAAACTTTCCTGAAAGAAGTGAATTCGTTGATATTCAACATCAGTCAGGATGCAGTAAACAGGGGCGACCCTCAAGGAAGCATTTTTAATCCAATTTTGTTTTTAATACTGTTTATCAGAGTATGACTTGACCATGTATCCCGACGATGCAGGTGCTATTGTGTCTTGCAATAATATATCAGAGAAAAAAATTCATTGTTAAATGCTGTAAGTCTATGATTTTCCCAAAATAAATTATTTCTTAATGTTGATAAAATCAAATATCATGTTTCATAATTCCCGGAATATCTTAATGACAAGATTGTTTCAAATGATATGGAAATACATCGAGTCTGCGATCTTTTAAGGATCTTCACGATAAATTAACGTGATAAACACGCTGCTACAAATTTACTGGTAAAGTTAATTCGTTGTGTTATTAATACGATGTTTGAAGTATATTATCGACCACAGTAGTTTTCTATTTTACTAACGAAAATGTACATCGTAGACTATCTTATGGTATCATAGTATGGGGTGGGTCAACTTTTGTTAAGGAGGCTTTTTTGGCACAAAAGAGAGTTATTAGATATACGTTAAACATTACTAATAGACAGTCATAAAGACCTTATTTCAAAAAATTAAATATTCTTCCCGTTGCCGCGATCCATATATGTATATGAACTTCTTACCTATGTTTATAAAATAAATCTGATTTTTTCGTGTAATAACGACATTCATCACTATAAACAGTTTCTTCTAGAAAATACATTTTATAGTGTGAACGAATTTATGAATAAATAATACTCGATGTATTTACATAGATGGTGTTTTGTATTTTATATTGTTTATATTCTTATATCTTTTATATTTTCTATTTATGTACTGACATTGTCCATGTTCAATTGAACGATAGCAATAAATCATCATTATTATTATTATTATTATTATTATTACTATTTTTATTATAATACTAGATCTAAATTTAGTTTCTATACAGTAACCCCCATAAAGTCGGCGTCAAATAGAAAACATTTTTATTTTTAAGTATTTCAGAAAATTACGGCAGTGATTTGTGCTTGTCTGAAAACCTATTTAGCCCCTATCAGATATCGTACCAAGAGATGTTTAGTTATTTAAAAAGAGGGGGTTTTCGAAATTGTCAAAATCTAAAAAGTGTTATTTTTCGGAAATTTTTCAATGATTTTTTTTATTATATGTTAGTTTTAACTATCTGAACAATCTGAATACCTTTTTCTTTAGTTTCCGAAAATTTTGAATTTTTCATTTTTTCAAATATCTTCAACCACCAAGACTTAATTTTAAAATTAACTTTTTTTATATAAAAATTTTAAAATTAGTTATAATTGCAAATGATGTTTGAAATTGGTAATTATTTCTTTACTTTTTTTCTTTATTTAAACGAAAAATAATATTTTTACATAATATTCGCATTTTTGATGCGAGGTGGTTTTCAGGAGAAATGTGATGTGATATGATAATTTCCATTTAAATGACTTCTAAAAACCCTAATCTACCCATGTTAATGAATTATCTTTAAAAAAAGCTCTATAATCGTTATTTTATAGGTGCCTAAATGAGCTAGTTTTTCTCTATTCAAATATCCAAATCAAATAGGTTGACAGAATATGACATGACAGTGGATTGTTTATTTTTCAAATTAATTATTTTCAATTTTAACAGTTCGTTTTAGCTACTAGAGCTAAATTCTTTTTCTATTAATCATTCAAAGAGAAGGAGGACATATTAAAATTTAATTTTTGCGTTGTCTCTTAAAATTTTGCACACGTTTATGAGATATATAAAAGAAGAAATTATTGGTATTTTTTATTGTGTTAGTTTAAATAATTTTATATTTCAATTAAATATTGTTTTCGACAGTTGTTAAAGTTGTCGTTTAATTACACTAAATGATTCAAATTTCGCGAAATACAAACATTTCAAACACTTTTTGAATACCTACTTAAAATAACAACAAAAAATTGCAAACTTTTTTTTTTATTTACAATTTTTTTTATCAAAAGTTTTTAGTCTAGGACTTATGTTTAGATAAGAATTCAAGTTCTAAACAACTTTTTTCAGTAAAATTTTTCTCTATCTTAGCTCATAAATGCAGTTTTTGCAGTTATTTTCAAAAAATTTCAAATTTTATAGGTAACGAAAGTTACGTGGCAATTTTGCTAATTGGTAATCTTTTTTCAAGCACCTATCATCGCCAGAATTTGATTTTCTAAAAGGACTATAAATATTTTTTCTTTCATTTGATACCAACTTTTTCGTGGTCACTGTTAATCTCCTTTCCTTAATTTTAACAGAACGGTATTCCCCTTCCTGGGACTACGTCTTTTTAACGCGTTGCCTCACGACTTGAAATCAACTTCAAGAATAAAATGTTTTAGGCGAAGTATTAAAGCTTTTCTTGCTCCACTAAACGAATGTTTCAAATTGGATTGCGCATCCAGTAATGCGTAAAAATTATATAGTAAGGCATTGGCATAAGTTTCACTGAGTTTGATTTTGGTAAAGACATAATGACTAGACGTTGCAACGATTATTCTGATCCCATACATGCTTGGAATTTTTTTTTCCAAAATAGGCCCCGAGATTAGAGAATATAATTCACTACTTTTGCACTTGACACGAAAATCCTGAACTAATAAATTAATTTTCAAACGGATTGGACGCCCTCTGCACACTGCATGAAGATCTTTGTTCTTAGTATTACTGACCTTGTTATTATATACTTTTTTTGTAATTTCTAGTACAGTTGTCTATGTTTAAATGAATTTATGACAAATATACTTTATTTATATGCTGTTGTAACCCTATGCGAAGTCTCAATGTAAAAGTGGCGCCCTAGTATGGTACACGGACGGTTCGAGAATAGAAGGAGTTGAATCAGGGATAGGCATCAGTGGTCTTAACTACCACTTAAAAATGCGGGACACCAGACTAACATTTTCCAAGCAGAGATTATTGTTTTAAACCTGCGCGCCATAAAGAATCTCGAGAGAGGGATACTAGGTGTAACCGTAAATATTTTCAGCGATAGTCAGGCAGCTCTAAAGGCTATTAAGGTCTATACATACGAATCTGGCCTGATACACGAATGCCTATATAATCTAAGGCAACTGGGACGTAATAACCATGTTACGTTGCGATGTGTCCCAAACCACCAAGGGATCGAAGGAAATGAAAAGCCAGATAAACTGGTCAAAGAAACAACGAGAAGGTATGCTCGCTTCTCCTTTGGCCAGTTTATCATTGGTCCTAACCCCTTTTGTGGACTTCAAAAGAGTTACATAAGATTAGCAATTAAGGTATAGGAAGATAATCGGAAGAACTCACACTGGGAAAGTATTCCAGGACAAAAACAGGCGAATGCACTCGTATCAGGCTCACCAAAGACAGCAAAGTAGTGCTATCGTTCAGCAAAGAGGACCTTAGATTACTGCTAGGATCTTTGACAGGTCATGCAGACCTAAAATATCACTTATTCAAGCCAGGAAAAGCTAATCAAACCTGTCGTCTATGCCAAGAAGAACTAGAGACGGCAGAACACATTTTATGTAAATGTGTTGCCATTTGACACCAACATCTCAGTAAGCCATTGCTCACACCTACTGAACTGAAGAAAGAAGATCCTAGAGTAGTACTAAAGTTCATTAAAGACCTCCAACTATTCTAACACTAATAAGGGCATTTTGTTACAATAGATCTATTAAGGTCGTAGTCATTAAAAGCATCTATGCCATGGTCCGACTATAATGATAATAATAATAAAAATCCTATGCGAAAGCAAATAGTTTACGTCCTTAAAGGGTTCAAAAAAGTACATAGTATACATTTTTTGGACACTTGATTTATGAACAGTACCTAAACGTTTTCTGAAATTGAGAAAACTATTTACTATTCTTAAGAAAATATTGTTTTGTGTTATAACGGCCATTTACTTATACTAAGAATCGCTTTCTCCAAATTCTCTGTTAGATTTTTTTTAATCAAGTTAATAAATGTCTTAAACAAAGAAATATAATTATTTCATTACAAGTATATACTTCTCTTAAACGGAGAAAAAAAAACTCTAAGAAAATATTTCTTTTGATTTAAAACAGTATTTTGTATTGTGGATGATTGAAACAGCAATTGTCTTGAATTGAGACGGACAGTCTTGATACAAGTAAACGTTTTTCTGCGTATACTGTAACCACCTATCGAGCTACAAACATGTATCTTTAATAGGAACGAAGACCCATTATAACTTTCTTATTAATTTCAAAATGATAGCCTATAAAATTTTTACATCAAAAGTTGAATTACCCGTCAAAATTTTGAAAGCTATTTGAAAAAATAGCTTTCAAAAATACGTTATCCAATCGTTTTCGTGTTCACCGCATATTAACCGGTAGCAAAAACATTTCACCAATTTGTTTAATAATTATGGAGGTAGCAATAGTAGCCCGGTAGTTTGAATCACCCTATATATTATAAAAAGTGACGTAACAGACACGAAAGATATCACTACACTCCACATCACACAAATTATTTAGTTAATTCCGAATATATTTTGAAAATTCGTGGATTTCAATTCTCAATAGTATGACGAATACATAGTGTGATGCATGGTGCGAAATGTGTGTTGCTGTCATTAATTACAGAAAGTGTACAGACGTTGATAAAAAATGTATTTCCGAAAACAAAAGAAATATGTTTCAAAATTGTTAGCTTAGATCACCATTTTGGGTAAAGAATTTTGTTAGGGCGTTTATTTTGTTCTTTGGTAATTCTGGTAAAGCAAAAATTTACGGACTTTGTAACTAGTTCAAGTTGTTAACTTTATAAAATTTGTTTCTGGAATATTACCACAATAATAAACTTACTTTTTCTTTTAATCCGATTAAAAAATGCAAGATCTTGAAATAGAATGCAGAAAGACGTCAATGACAAAGCCTACCACGTGAAAGATTGCAAAACCAAACAACTACCTTCACAAACCAATATACAGCAGCAATTGTTAGTATTATCGAACAATAAAATCCGGGATTTTGTTTACGTTAAGCATCAATGTGTATCTCTTATTTTCGAATCAGCACACACTGACGTTTATAATTAGAATTACTAAAATGGAAGGTTTTAAAATAAATGTTGGATTTTCTCATCATTTTTTTATACATCCTAAACAACCAGGATGCCGAATTTTTAAACCAATGCAGTCATGCTCATGATCATCTTAATACTTATGAGCAAACTTCCTTGATTAAAGATTCAATTGCACGCGTATACCGTTGTGAATCAGATCCTACATCAAGGTTGGATATCGTTTTGTAATTCTGCTTTAATAATTTTCACTTCTATTCCTCTAATCTTTTCCAAGAATATGCTTAGGTACCTTCATTAACAAAATTGCTATTAGTTTCCATTAATGGAAGACGTTTTATCATCATGCCAATAACCTTACAGCATATGCATGTTTAATTAGTCTTTAATAGGCGATGCATTCCCCTGCAACCACTTCACTTTCTAACTTACGTAACGGTTCTTTTGAATTTTCGATGATGTTGCATAAAAATAGCGAGGTAAGCTCGCGCCGGCCATAGAAAACGAGAAAAGAAAAAGGCTTTACATGGAAAATTCGATGAGGTAAAGGACCTTTTAAAGGAGCACGAGATATCCACGTCGAAGAAGAGTACGCGTTAAGTTTTGCAACTTTTTTTAGCCTCTGGTGGTTCAAGAAATACTTAAACCATGATCGGAATGTTGGGAATGTCGTATTCTGTAATAAAATGATTTTTTTTTGTTTCGTTTCAGTAGTAGCATGTAATAGGTGACTTCGTTTAACTTCTATTAGTGATTCGATAAAAAAATGGAGTTAAACCTGTTAGATTTATTGTAACTTTTCATGGATTCCTTTAATTCTTCCGGTCTTCTGATATGGAAGCTAACCAGTTACTACTGTTATATGCACAAATATTTAAATATATATATTTTTATGATAAGCATAATCTTCAAGTTAAATAAGTTTACAAATTTTCTTAAACGAGACCATAAGCATCGCTTTTTGGGAAATTTTGACATTAATACAACAAAATAGCCAAATAAAAGCTCGTGAATGTTCTGCAAGTAGAGATAGTGTTCTAAACTAACAATTTTGAAACATATTACTTTATCTTTTGAAACACATTCGTCTGTAAATACCGCAAACAGAACAACATCTAAAGGACGTAAAATTTGACTCATCAGTAGTAATAATTTCTGATAAAGTAAAAATTAACGTTCAATAAGCTCCCAATTTTCCTAACCTCGCCCTTATTCACTTGTTTCTGATTTCCGGTGCGTTTCAATTAAATTTTCTTCTTTCAAACAGTGACGTTTCCCATATCATTTATCAATCCAGTTTAGTTTTCCAAGTGAAACACGATGGGCATCTTCAATTAGAAGACTTCTTTTCTTGACTAGTATTTTTCTAATTAGTCTTCCAGAATCAAGTTTCTACATATGAGCAAGACTCAAAGAGCACATAAATTTCAAATAGCACGTAAGTAGAACCAAATCAACATTTTAAGAAAAATAATTGAAATATGTTTTAGGAATATTTGGGATCAAACTTTGATAAGCAAATTTAACTTGCTTTGCATAGAATCAAAATTAATGTAAATGAAGAAAAAACATTTAAAATGTAACGGTAACTTACCTCAATTCAATGAAGTTTCCAAATCTTCATATACACCGCTAAAAGTTGCAGAATGATAAAAGCGAAAACCAAAGGAATCAACTTCTATGACATTTCACTCGCGTCCAACGGTACGCTAGAACAATATCTGTATGCCCAAAAACGATTCTAGTCGCGGCAAAGTAAAATTTCGCGTAGACCTAACAGTTTATTCCGCGTTATAGCATAGTTTTCGCTCAAAAAGACCTTACTGCAAAGACTTTAATTCATCAAATCCTCCTCTGATAGTTTTCAGACCGAAAACGTGTTTCTAAAAGTATGGATTCTGTTTCGAAAAGTGTCCCTATGCGTGAATAGTTCTACTTGCACGATACTTGACGATAAGGTCGCGTCGTGTTGGTCGCGCTTTGCGGTGCCAGAGAGTCGTTTGTAGTCTGTTGTGCGTCCGACGTTGAACTGTTCGCTGTTCGTGTTCTCTGCCGCCAGTACCCACGAATCTCGCTGTACCATGAAAAGCGACGATTCCGAATAAAAGGACGCCAGGTAGGAGTTGGCGTGTTGTGCCTGTAGTGTGTGTGCATGTATATGAGACTTTCTCTGTTCAAGAGTGGTCGTCTCTTTCTCTTTGGTGGTGATGATGATGGGCTTCGAGTTCAGTACACGCCGTTCGGGAAATACAGTCTTGGTCGTGTCTATTTGCGTTGCACCAAAGAAAAGCTGGCAAATATTATATTTCTTTTATTGCAAATCTTTGAAAAGGTGGAAGGAATTCTAAAAACTGTTTAGGGCTTAAATAACATTTTCCAATTGAGGAGATAAGGACCCTATTATCTTGATGATTTGAGTCATAGATTCAAAGAAACAAGTTTTTAAAACAAACGCCCACCTTCAAAATAAGCTTTTGACATTGAAGCTTCATTTGTATTACTTGATGATATAAGTTTTTTCCTCAAAGTAGTAAGAAACTACAAGAAATCATCTAGCGCATGTGCATTGGATTTTTGCTATTGGCACAGAAAGAATCGACAAAATTTTAAATTGCAATTAAAAAGCGGTTATCAAACTATCAGAAAAATTCCGGGATTTATTTCTGATTTCAAATTCACACATGCGTGCTACAATATGTAATTTATAAACAAGAACATGGTTTGGTTAAATAGTTGTTTTCTTTAATAAAAATGTATTTTTTTACTACCGTAAATCCGGGAGTATAACCTAGACACTGTTTTACCAGTTTAAAAAGGGGTAAAGTTGCAAATAATAACGCTTTCGAAAAATTGAATTTAGGGAATAAAAGCGCTAACCTCAAAATTTGACGTTTACGCGTCCTCTCTATGGTAATGCGTCATGCAGTAAATCCCCGCGTTCTTGAAATACTATTTCGCACTACAACACTTGAATTTGCTATGAAAATTAATCACTTATTGTTACCTAAATATCTTTTCAGTCATCGGCGACTCGAACTAAAGAGGCAGATTGTCGTAGCGTCTCTTCACTCCTTCGTTCTCTATAACATTTGTCAAATATCACGACGAATTACGATACACATTTCGGATAGAAAATATTTTATATTTTTCAAATTAAATTCCAAACAACTAACATTTCTCTTCTTGTAAAATACCATATACAGCCTGTAATATGTCATACCAGTTCGCGATCTATTTGACATTAGTGAGTTTCGGCAACTGTATAATGTGTCGAGTGTTGATATTTAATGTGCGTTCGTAGAAAAATGTTGGATTAAAAACGAATGTTTAGTGCGTGAAGAATATGGAGTGAAGACGAGTAATACTGCCGTTTCCCCGGAATTATCATTGATTGGAGATTTACCAAATAAAACCTCGGACCCGCAGAGAAGAGAGCCTCACGGCTATATAAACTGCTAGATAAACCAAAAAAGAAGTCAGAACGGCTTAACCGTAACAAATGTTGATAGAGCAGAATTTGGCTGAGCGTCGCACCACATGGCGCTAATGACAGCGACTTTTGATGTTGGAATTTATAATATTATAGTAAATTAGAAGACAGGCGCAATTATTTATTGGTTTAAATAAGTGAAACTGGTTTTGAAAGTAGGAAAGGCAACGGACAGATTAATGTAAATCATCAATTCTTCTTGAGATATTAATCCTGCGTTCGCAGAGTAAGAATTTATGCAAAGTAACGAACTAATTTCAAACTAAGCTCACTCGTGTAAAAAGAATCAGAAATTGACTCTGCGAACGAAGCTATTGCTATTGTTATATTAGCTAGAGCTTTTTGCCAATGTAAGTGCCTGAATAATTGAGCCAAGGTTCATTATAGCTCTATTAGAATTATAATAAAAGTTAAGGCAAAAAACAATCTGAAAGAAAAATTAACAAGTTTGTTGTAAAATTTCTTTGTCAAAATATCGGAAAGAATTTTCCTCTAGCCAAATTAAATTAACCGTAATTCTCAAAGTCAATATCTGATGTAATGTTGTTCCGTTTAAAGGGTTTATGTTTCAACAGTGATTGGCGTAACTACTATTACAAGTAATAAAAGCACCAAATTTCCTTATCAGCTGAATGATACTGAAGGTAGTAGAAGTTGCAGAAGAAGACAAAATAAAGGTCAAGTCGTAAATCGTCTAGAAAAGAAATACGTTTGGTTTTGCTAAAGTTTTAGAATATTTGATAATTAAATCTTAATTGTTAATATGGAGTCTGATGACAGTTCATGCTTGTATAGTAGGAGATGTAGTTCCAATTACACGTAAAGAAAACAGTAAATAAAGGAAAGAAAATTTAAAACTCGGAACATAGTTTGCGAGAACGATGCTTCAGTGGAATCACATCTTTAGCTTTTACACGAAGCACTTTTTTAAAGATACAGAAGAAAGTAGGATTTACAATCCGATGGAGGCGACTATCCGGATCAAGACTTTGGAGCATAATTAAAAATAATACGGATGAAGATCTGAGCGTGTCTTCTTCTCGTGTATGACAGCAAGATCTTAGCCTCCGTGCCAATACGATTTGTTCAATATCTATGGCGGAGATTAAAAGATTTGTGGATTCGCCAAAATTCTAATAGGGCGGCTATTGACAATCGATGCCCAGGAGTGCAAGGAGAGCTGTACACAAATTGCTCCACAGAAGCTGTTACCTGCTATTCTAACAGGCTAGAAAGCTGAAAAATTTGAAGAACAATCTTGTTCTGAAACTTTTTGGGTTGCATACTATGTTAAATTGCATCCCTATTAAAAACAATACTCCAAAAAGGACTTTGTTCACACAGTCTTAATATTACTTACCTTCAATCCCTACTCTAATATATGTCGATCGTTTTGCTATCAAAAATATGGAAAATAACTCATTTCGTTTTTGATTGGTCATAATCACAGCAATAATCTGATAGAACTTACTCTGATGCTACTGAAATGGTAAAGGCGTTGTTTTAAAATAGCTTACGAAGGCTCCATGTTGTTGGTTGATTAGTCGATTTATGTTGATCTACATTTTTTACGCCATATAATTTCGTTTCGAATATATTTTCTAAAACCTACATATTATTGTTTTAGATTTCAATGCACAATGGACAAATGATCTCACTAGTGTTATTAAAAAAAATACCCTGAAATAATAATCATTAGTTTAATATCCATGAAAGGGTAGACATCAATACGTCTATCATAAAGCTTTATAGTTACTAGCAAACCTGTATTTACTATGCATTTGCCCTGTATATACTAAGAAGCGATTATAAACGACTAAATAAGCCTCTACACCATCTTTCTGAGGTAAGAGAAGAATGCATAAGATCGGCTCCTCGAATCTTCTTGTTCTTGTAAATACTTTTTTCTTCTACCTTTTTTTCCTGCTGTTTTCAGCGCTACTGTTCTGCTACAGTTGTTCGTTACATACACTACCAGCCATAATTATTTGCCTATACAAAGAAGTACCCATAAGTAAAGGAAGTGCTAACTGAAAAAGAAATTGTAGTTTTGCGTTTAATAAAATACTCTTAAAACAAGGAAATTGATAGTCTTTATTCAATTATAAAATTTATTTGACACAAAAAAATTAAATCTTCGTTTCGTCGAAATGTCCACCTCGACTATTAATAATTGCGGCACACACTTACGACATTCTCTCTATCAATTTCGTCAGGGTAACGGGTTCTATTTTAAGCCAAACTTCTTGCAGTTGTTTTCACAACGATTTATTGGAAGTTGGAGGGTTTATTTGTATGGGATAAGCATCTGGATTTTGAGGAGCCCATTTCCATGGCCTCCTCAGGAAACGAATGCTATGCCAGGTGGCATAGCGTTCGTTTCAAAAATTTCCCGGTAGCACTCTTTTCTTCAAATTCCATCTATTTTAACCAAGTCTTCTACGGATGCGGCGTCAAAATAACCCCAAACCATTACCGATCCTCCCCCATGCTTGACTGTAGCTGCTACACATGATTCTGCTGCTCGTTCTCCTTTCGATCTTTGAACGAACGTTTTTCTCTTGGGACTGAAGAATTCAAATTTGGACTCGCCGGTCTACAAAACATTTTTCCACTCATCAACTGTCCAATGTTGATATCCTTTAGCCCACTGCAGCCGTTTTATTTTATTTTGCATGCCTGAAAGTGGTTGACGCAACGCTATTCGGCCAAATAAGCCACCCTCTGTTAACCTCCTTTTCACGGTGGTTAAACTAACTCGTTTTTCACGCTCAATATTTATTTCAGCCATTATTTCAGGTGTAGTTTTTCGTCTATTCCGTTTACTCATCATAATTATTCGACGATCTTCTGCTGGTGTTGTCACTTTCAGTCGTCCTGTTCGTTTCCTATTTAATAATGTGTCAGCTTCTTGATATTTTTAACGTTAAAGTCAACAGTTCGGCGACTTAATTTCAATTTTCTTGCTATGTCTCTGTTACTTCGGCCAGGATTATGTAAAGCAACAATCATTGTGTGGATTTCTAAGGGCAACTCTCTTATTTTAGGGATTTTAATACAAATTTTGGATAATTTTATTAAGAATATCCACTGTTTAAAAAATCAATAACTACTAAATCTAAATTCATAATTCTAGTTCAGGTAAATAGGGAATTATAATGTTTGCCTGTACTACATTAAATATTTATTAGTGAAGGATAATTGTATTACATTTCGGGTATTTTCATGGCCCTACCTGGACCCCTAATTATCGGGGTAAGGAGATTCAATCGATAACTAAGTGTCAGAGGAGTTTTTGCGGAATTATTTAATGTGATATATAAATAAATCATTTTATATGTGTAATAAATAACAATAAATAAATAATTTTCTAAAATCCAAGCAAAATGTAGATGGGCAAATAATTATGGCCGGTAGTGTACCTACGATATATATACAGTCAGTGGTAACCGATGATGCCTCATTTTCGTTTTTTTACTATTGCTTTGTTTTACTTTTTGAGATGCTTGTCTGTTGCTCCTTCTTGAGCAACGTGAGCAGTTGACTGCCATCTATTTTAGACGAGTTTATTCAAAGGTGATGCCACAGATTGTTTTACATTTTATGGAATGCATAAAAGGACAGTTTATAAGAGAATATTTTTTACTCTGTGCTATTAGCGGAAAAGTAAACAAAAGGTTAAATAATTGGAAAATAAATAAAATTCTACGAGTAACAAAGAGGAATGGTGCCATAATAATTAAAATTGACTGGCAGAGCTTCTAAAGCTTCTTTTACGGCTAATCTGTTTATGGGGAAATTTGAACCTCACCTTAAGAACAACACGTTGGCATATTTTCCACGGGTTTGAATTAGATAAGTTGATGACATATTTTGAGTCTAATCAGTAATAGATTTTTTTAAGTAAATAGAAAAATGTCTTCCCAATAAATTTATTCATAAAGAGGAATCACGCCAAAAGATTCCTTTTCACGGGAACATATACATTCGGGAATTTTTTGGTACATTGTTTGTTCAATTTCCTCCAACAACCTCGAAAACGAAAATTTGTAACAATTCACATTGTAACAGTTCTTCTTCAAAGGCAATGCTTTTTTCGTTTAACTATCGCGCATTGGCATGTTTTTTAGCGGCCATAAGGGGTATTTTATCCATTCTACGACTGTGATATGATGCATTGTCAATGACTATCACTGAATGGGCAGGTAACTTAGGTAATAAATGGTTTAAGAACCAGTTGTCGTATAATTCTGCACACACTTCATTATGAGCATATATACTTCTGCACCTGCAATGAATCCATTCTCCTTACCTGCATGAATAAGGGAATATTGCTGTCTCGACCTTTTAGAGCTGCCAGAACATTACTTAAATCGTTCAGAGATGTGCTTCCAGTGTTGTCAATCCAAGTTTTTGGTACAAAATGACAAACATTTATCCACGATTCATTTATAAATATAATGTTTTTCCCCTCATTACTTCATCTTCTGATTGTTCATAAATACTCATGATGCCATCTCATTATATTATCATGATCCATTACTTTCTTGCTCACCTTTTCGAAAGTGAAATCAATGTCTTTCAACAATCTGTAAAGTGTAATCATTGGAAAAAGAGGTAGATGCATTAATAGCAAAGACAAAGAAAGTGTTTCTCAAATCTCCAAAACGTCTTCGATCATTTCACGCACAGTGTCCTGCTATTCGTGAATCACCACGGCCGATTCTTACACATTGGGGAACATGGTTGCAGGCAACTCTTTATTATGCTGAATATTTCAATCAAGTAAAACCTGTTACTCTACAATCCAATCCTGTAGAAGCTGCAGCTATTAAGGAGAGCCAGACAAAATTTCAAGATATTTCCGTTTAAACAGAGCTAAAAACTATTCGTAACAACTATAAAGATTACATGTCGCAATAGAACGATTACGAAATAGGGCGTTGTCGTTAGTGGAGTCACTGCAAATAGTGGACGAATTACATACATACGCACTATACATGATGCAAAATATACTCGTGTTTTAGAAAAATTCGAGAATATGCTAAAGAAAGATTCCGATTTTATCCCATTAAAACAAATTTGTGATGGTGCTTCGACTAATCCATTAACTGAATTCAAAGAGTGTTTTAATCATGCATGTAGATGTCGAACGATCTTTTTTAAAATATAAACACATTTTTTCACCACGGCAAACATCGTTCAATGAGACAACTGTGGAAACATATTTAATACTATCAACTTTTACGACTCTTATCCAGTGGGTGATACTAATAATAGTGCTTCTACTTTTAATGTACTGTAATTCCGATACAGCCCGCCAACCTACTTGATAACGCTGCTTAAGAGGGCGAGTGTTTCACAACTTTTCAGATATTATAGTTCTTGATTGGTTCTGTTATTATTATCCGATTTATTACCTATTTTTTGGTATTGTACTTACTGAAGGAAACGCACGCACGCCTATTTCGCACAGAGACAATACTTCGCTTTATTCATAAGACCCAATACTTCTATAGTGAAGTATTGTGGATTATGGCAAAGGTGTTAGTGATTTGTTTAACTACAGTTTATTCAAAAGAATCCAAATTTCTCATTAATTTTACGCGTGACATCCGAGTAAAATTGACCAAACGTAACTCTAATTTGACTTTATCGCCGGTTCCTACATACATACATATTTTACATCCAAAAACCCGTACGGTTGGTGTATCGGGTATCCTCCCTTAAGCGCAATTCAAACATTTATCCATGGACAGTTAGGCATTAGAGATCGGAGGCAGTCTATGACCCGGTAGTTTCATTAATGCTGTTACCGGTAGCCTGCGGTTTGGGAACCTTCCGCTCGACTTGTGTTTATGAGACGCACAACCGCTGCTCTCTAACGCATAGCAAATACGTACGGATGAACATTTAGTTGCTGACATGGCCGCTCTATTAACGGCTAACGCGCCGATGATGTAAAGGACCGGGATGAATATTAGCGGGCATACGGTTATTACATCAGCGGATGGCCTGGTCGGGCGTTATTTACACCGGAATGACCTGACAGAAGGGACAAAATCGAGGGCGATAAATGTTAATTAGATGGAAATGGATAGTAATATAATAGATACAGTGTTGTCGCTCTCTGATGCAAAAATGAAAATTTTATCAATAGAATTTAAAAATAAAAGTTTTCATATATCTAGGGAAATTTCAATTCTATCAAAACTTTTTAAGAAGTATGTCAAGAATCACAGGCCGCACAGAATCATTCTCCACAAACTATAAAAAATTCGTTGGCCCTATTTATTCCTTTCGCAAAAATATCTCCCTTTCAAGACGAGTCTACCGTAAACTTTACCGATTAGAAACATTTTTTGAAGTATAAAGTTTTCTCTTGATTTTGGTAAGGTATTTTCTTTTGATTTTTTTATCTTGGGTTTGTGGGCAATTAGAAAGACTTTCAAATGATTTTTTTTTAATTTTTAATTCATAAAGCTTGAAGCAAGAAAAATGATATGTATCTTATTACCCCAATTTAAAAGATTCGTGGAGTAATAGGAAACATATTGTTTTGCTTGTTTATGTTTTATTTAATGTATTTTATTTAGGGCATTTTTTAATATACTTTATATTATTTCTTTAATGTCGTTGTTTGATCCAGATTAATTTAACTACTCGAATACGCCTCGTAATTTATCTGGTCATATATTTGCGCATGTATGTACACAGAATGCCAGAATCTAGAACTACAATAAATTTCAATTAAAAAAGAAAAGAATGTGGTTGGAGAAAGTCTAGAATCCGCGATTTGAAATGTCAATTAAAAAATGCGAACTATTAGTGAATAATACTAAAGCCAAAAAGCTTGTAGCAATTTTAGAGCCTTTGCTTTTACCTTAAAGTTACTTAAAACATGGATAGTATGAATACAAGCCACAAACAAAAAACGATTTTCAACTTCTGATGTCAGCCTCTTAATCCAATCTCTAGTGGAACCGAAAAATGATTTTCCACAGATTCCTCAAAGATCAGCAAACATGACAAGTTTTATTAAAATCTAAATTTTCGAATTGTTAACCGTGTTAATTGTGGTTGTTAGGTTTTCGTTCTAGGCTTTCCCTTTTATTGAGTTGACATTTTTAGCTTTCTTTAAAAAATGGAATGTTTTCGTTTGATCATGGCACATATTAAACCAACAATCATTGGAAGAGAAACCTTCTACACTTCCAATTTTTAAAAATTACAAGCTTTGCTGCACCGCTTAGGTAATATACGAGGGTAAGTCAGATATTATCTACACTTTCGCCATAATAAGCTTTGAAGGCTATCGTAGTGGCGCCCGCTTGCGCATGCGTTGAGTTGGTGTCTCTGTGTTCATGTGTGCGGAATTTAATCACGATCGCATCATTTGTCTGCTAGCTACAACTGCATAAGTATGTCAGCTCCGCTTTTAGTTTGCACCAAAGAAGAACAACGAGCAGTGATCCGATTTTTGTGGTCAGAGGGAGACAGTGCTTTATCTCGTAAAAGCGTTTTTTTGTGGATCGAAATATTTCAAAGTGACCGCACGAGCGTAACACAAAAAGAGGGCGCTGGACGGTCGTCAACCTTGACCACCGACGACAACATTCAGCACGCTCGAAAGATGGTTACAGCAAATAGGCGACTTACCGTAGGTGAGGTTGCATCTTCTTTAAACATCAGTCATTATTCTGCTTAAAAATGCGTCGCCTTCCGCGTTGAAGCGATCCAGTAAGCGTTGGCAAACGTCTAAACGTTTGGTTTTGATTTCTGCGGTAAGCACTCGTGGTACCCATCGCGCACACACTTTACGAAATTTGAGTTCATCGTGGATAATTTGATAGGCAGAACCGTGACTTTTGTTTAAAAAAGATGCAACCTCACCTATGGTAACTCGCCCATTTGCTCTAACCATCTCTCGAGCTTGCTGAATGTTGTCGTCGGTGGTCGAGGTTGACGGCCGTCCAGCTCCACTTTCAAACATTTCGATCCACAAAAAAATGCTTTTACGAGATAGAGCACTGTCTCCGTATTGTGACAAAAGTCTCCGGTGAATTTCAGCACCTTTCACACTCTCTGACCACAAAAATCGGATCATTGCCCGTTGTTCCTCTTTGGTGCAAACTAATAGCGGAGCTGACATGTTTATGCTGTTGTAGCTAGCAGACAAATAACGCGATCGTGATTAAATTCCGCACACATGACCACAGAGGCGCCAACTCAACGCATGCGCAAGCGGCCGCCACTACGATAACCTTCAAAGCTTGTTATGGTGAAAGTGTAGATAATATTTGACTTACCCTCGTAGTTTTAAAACTATTTGTTTTCTCCTTCTTGGATTTTACCTACACAAAATTATTTTCAAAAATTCTCCAAAAATAGGAATGGTTAGGTTACATTTGTTACTTACTTAGGTACTTAATCCTTGTCCATTTACCGCTAAGTGTAGGACTGTGTAGTTGAGTTTACTTTCATCTTCCAATTCATTCTGTCTTCGACAAGTTGTGGACCATTGCCCACTCTGTTTCTTTCGGCTGCTGCTTTTCTCACTTCAGTCTGCCATCTGTTTCTCGGTCTTCCTGTTTTATTTTTGACTATGGGTCCTTCATATGCTTGTCTCGGGAGTCGATCTCCCTCCATACTGTGAATATGACCTAGTCATCCTAGTCTTCTTTTTTTATACCGAGTTCTACTGGTTCTGCTTTAAGCTCTCTTCTAAATACTTAATTTCAAATTCTCTTCTAGTTTTGCCTTCGATCTTTCTGAGGAACCTCATTTCCGTTGCATTTAGACGGCTGATATTTTTATTTGTCAAGGTCCGTGACTCATGAAGTTTAGGTATTACCACTTTTTTTACTTTAATATCTTTCGGGATTCAGTATTCTCTCCGCCGTACTCATTTTTTCACTTATTTCATTGTCAAACTTTCCACTACTTTCGATGATTGTTCTCAGATATTTGATTTGGTTCACTTGCTCTACTCTAATATTTTCTATTTTGATGTGTATTTTATTTTCAACTGCTATTATTATCATAGTTAATATGTAAAATTTCCCCAAAATATAATCTGGTAGAAAAAAATAAATGCACATGAAAAGACTTCTAATTAATTTATCATCCATATTCCTTAGCAATTTGCTCCTTTTCAAAAAAATGTAGCCTTGAAAAAAAGTACATTGGGACGTGATGTACATTTATTTTCCTAAAGATGCTCTACAATTTTGCACGAAACAGCTCTAGTGTGGATGTAATCCACTTTTCCAAAGAGTCTCATCGTTTTACATTTATTCTTGCAACCTTTGAAGCAACATTAGTGGACTATTTTCAAAGTGACGAGTAAACAAATGTTCTTTGAACTCAAGTAATTCAGATTCTTCTTCAATCTCCTCAATTTGTGGTTTATTTTGATCAAGCACTGAATAAATCCATAGCATTAGCCGTAAATTATCGAGACGCATCTCATAATTTATTATTAGAAAAACCGCAAATCACTACCGCAACCCATTAAGAAAGTTCCGTTTGATGTCTAAGTAAGAATATTCTAAATTAATACCTGCGCAACTCAGTTGGCGGTGATATGTCAACGTCGTCTAGTAATTTTTATCGTTTCCTGCGACCTATTATCATTACAGCACGATGGCGTCTAAGGGATGAGTTATAGGAATGAACTTAATAAATCAAGATGTTTTCGATTTACAACTGGCTTTATTGTGCTATTTTCTTTGTCTAAACGTCTAAAATAGGATACTGCGATAGTCGCGACATAGATATATCAATTTAATTTATGAAATCAGACATGACGTGACATGTAAACAAAAATAAAAAAAAAATCCCAATGCGCTTGGGATATATAAATTTGATTTGTTTTGTTTGAATTTTCTATGGTCTCTGTTGTTTTGTAATAATGTAGTTCCTTCAACGATTTTATTTATGAAATTTCGAAGCATATTTATGAGGACTGTAAAATTGTCAGCCACAATGTAATAATGGTTGGCTTGGTGTTAGTAAAATTATATTGAAGAAAAAATGAATTTTTAGAGGTTGAATGTGTCAAACTTTGCTCTTCTTTTGAGAGTTGAAATGGTTTTGTCTGGGTATAAAAAATTGTTGGGAAAAAGATTGTAATTCAAACTCCACTAATAAAATGTTTGTACAACCTTTCCTGCTGAATACTTTGGAAAAAATTAAACGATTTAATGAATCTAGTATAAGAACGAAGCAAAATTAGGAAAAGAAATTTAGCTAGCAATTTCAAATTGATGATTAACCTGGGCGGTAACAGCCAGAGGCATGGCGAGCACGTAAAAGTGTACACATAAAATAGAAGGTAAGAAATAAATTATAAAACGTACTGAAACACTTACCGTTTTAAAAGTCTTCCATGAAATCACAAACTGGGTAACATCTGTTAAATATTTGACTCATTAGATATGTTTCCACAGCTGTTTCAGTCAAGTGAGTACGACGTGCGGAATAAATGTTTTTTAATGCCGAAAACGACCGTTCGACATCTAGCGATGTTATATTTGCATATTTAAAATAATCTTTGAAACACCTTAATGCATCTTCACACGCACCTTCACAAATTTGCCTTAATATAAGAAAATCGGAGTCTTTCTCTAAAACACTTTCAAATTTTCGTATTACACACCAATTTGTGTCGCCTTCTACAGCGCATAACTGTGCGTGAACATCATTCACAATTTGAACAGAATCCACTAGCGACATCGAAACATTTGGTAATGTTTCTATTCCCACCGCTAGTCCGAAGTAATTCCTGTGAATAGTTTGTAAATCTCTTTTAACCTGACTATCTTGAAATATTTCCTGGCTTTTCTTGATTGCTGCAGCTTCTGTCGGATTGAATTTTAAAACTACCTTCTTCACTTGATCAAAATATTTATTGTCGTAAAACGCAGCCTGCAACCATGTTCCCCAACGTGTAACAATCGGCTATGGTGGTTCAGGTAAATCAGGATACAGTTTGTGAAATAGTCGGGTACGTTTCGGGAACTTTAGAAACACTGCCTTTGTACTAGCAATCAATGCATTTACTAATGGAAAACATGTAGGAATCGTTTGTGCCGCAAGATTTAGAGTATGGATTTTACACGTTACATGTAAGAAGTTACCACTGTGTTCTTTAAGAGGTCGGCCCAAAGAACGCATGTTTGCGGCACCATCCCTCATAAACATTAAAAGTTGCTTAGTTGAAACTTCAAATTTGTTCAATGAGTTTAACACCACCCTTAAAATCTCATCGGCAGTACAATTTATAACTCTTTTGGAAGCAAGTAAGAAGGAGGGTGACGGTCGATGTGGTTCCATTGTACGTACCATTACATTAACCACAGAATGTTTTTGACGATTTGTTGTTTCGTCCACAAACAACCACAGTTTTTTATCTTTCAATTCCGTTTTTATTTTTTTTTCTATATGTTCACGAGCAAATGGCACTACACTTCGTATCGATGTCCGACTAGGTAATTTACAGTCCGCATATTTATTCCAGAAGGAGACAAATGCTTCTTTGTCTGGTAAACGAAACGATAGATTACATAAAATAAGAGTAACACATAAATCGAATGTAAATTTTTCTTGGTCTCGTATGCCACTTTTTGCAGAAGAATGCTGTTTGCTTTCGATGTGACGTTGACAATGGCTTCTGGATCAACACATTAAAGGGATTTTACAAACTAGACATTGAATTTTAGCGCCATCAAAAATTAAATCCGGCATGTCCACTATAAACTTTTTAACTGTGTCTGCCATTGGTCGTTTTCGCGACGTACCTAACTGCGACATTTTTAAAGCAAACATAAGCGTACAATTACGAAATAAGTTACGACAGCCTACGTATACACAAAACTACTCGCATACAGCATCGATTTATTACTGACGCTGTGAACGCGTGAAATAAATAATCGCCGACTCCGCACCACATATCTACTACACTGACTGTTACCGCTGTTTGCCCAGACTATTGATGATCGTTCATTCAATCGATGTTAACCGTTTTCTGGATTCAAACAGTGTCATAGTATTATAGTCCGTAAATAATTAAGCATTCAGAGCCCGCATGTGTCAGTAAATATCAAAGTCGGTAAATGTTAGTCTTTTTGTATCATTTATACAGAATTATTGTTTATTTAATTTTTCTTTTTCAAATTTGGTTTAATTTTCGGTTTCTTTTCAATTATTTAATTCAGTTATTTGATTTTTTGTCTATTTTTTTATTAATAAATTAAATTTAATTAATACACTTTATTCTGTCTGAAATTACATATATTACAAATATTGTTTACAGACCTAAGTCTTTTCAACGTGAATTTCGAAAATTCATAATAAATTATTTAGAAACAAAGAATTTGGCAGTTTCGCCCTGATAAAAAACCTTTGAATCCCCATTCGTCTCAACATGTTTTACCTTATTTTTTACTTCAACGTACGTCATCACTGTACGTTTTGAAAAACATTCTTCACAAGATTTTTTATCAGAACCCATTTCCTCGACAAAGATCCTTCAACATGAAAGGATGATCCTAGTTACAAAAGTGCTCCTAAAAAGCTTAAGAAGACAGTTGTTGTCAATAATGTTGCAGGAAAAGGCGTGAAACTCATTCAGCACTACGATAATATTCTCAAAACAGGTGAAACTGAAAAACAATTTGTTTTACACATCGTAAAAAAATGCCCAATTGCTACTAAATCCTCCCTTAGGAACAAATAATTCGTTCGTTCACATTGTTTTCATTCTATAGAAATTATTGCTGCAAATAAAATGCGTTTCTCTCATAGAAGTGGTGAGCGTTATTAAAAAAAAATCTAATATTTCTTAAATTTTTCATGTTATTTCAGGAATTTGTCGAAAATTTGATTCAGAACGTTTTTAAGCTATTGCTGGGATTGCCTGGGTGTGTACACATACATTTCTCTAGAATGAAAAAGGAAATTTGTCCAGATAGGGAAGACTAGTATACCGCTTTTGAATAGAATAAATCGTTGCGAATACTATTTTTCAACTCCAAGGAGTTTGAAGGTAGCAGTTGTCCGTTTGAGTTGTTCATTGGAACAGAATTAGGGAATGGGAGTAGCAAAATGAAACTTTCGTGAAATTACATATAACTAAGAGCCATACTACTAATACTTTGGGCTTTGAAAAATTCCATGAAAATTTATTCACTTGAAGAGACCGCTATTAATTTCATAGTTTCACTACGAATTTCAGAGGGCGTCTTAGAGCCTGAAATGCGTGGGGAGTTGCCTAACTATATTAGTATATAAATTATTTCTGTTATAAATAGGCCGAGCACATAGACTTTCGCGCCAGGTTAGAAGTTAGGTTGTCGTGCCCACGAAGCGACGTATGTATGTGAATCGGCACGGGTTACCTCAGCGAATGAAATTATTGATTTATTGCAACAGTTCCTCATCAACGCTTCGCAGCGTTAGTCGCAATTATAGAGATATTTATATGTATGTAAGTGTGTCTTACGTACGCAAGGAAAATAAACGACTGTTGGCTAATAAAGTCACTAAATTTATCAGCGAATTTCCGAATTTGAACTATAATGGAACTAAAGTATTGTGTAGAGTTTGCAAAATTCCTTCAATGTGCTGGAACAAAAGCGACTATAAAAGACATAAATAGTGTGCAGCACAAAAATGAGAAAAATGGCGTGCCACCTCAAACCCAATTTAAGCTGGATTTACTTTTGATGTTTATTGTTTGTAGTCTATCGCTTCGCTTACTCGATAAAGAACCGTTCCGACAGTTTTGGCGTACATACAATCCCGAAGGGAACTTACCAAGCTATCAAGTATACTTAAAGATAACGAAAATAGGGTCAAAGTAGAATTAAAAGATAAATAGCTATGGCTGTGTCTTGATGAGATGACAGATTGTTTAAAAGTTCTATTTTGAATATTATAGTGCGTGTACTAAATCCTGTTAAACCGAAATTTGCAATCTTATTAGCTAGCAAAAGACTAAAAAAGTGTACTGACGAAGCAATTACGGGCGTAGTGCTCGATACGTTACAACAATTTCAAATGTCAACTAGTCAATTGACAATGTGTAGTGTAGGCCGTTTTCTTAACGAAAAGTGTGACGGGCTTTTACATGTCTTTTACATCTTGTAGCACAAACTATTCGAGAATGTTACCCGCAGGTGGATGCATTAATAGCAAATACAAGAAAGGTGTTTCTCAGATTTCCGAAACGGAGGCTTTATTCCGGTATTCACGAACCAATACAGCCAGTCACAGACTTTACTTCTTGGGAATGTTCAGAATAATAAAAAGTCGCTTGCAACCATGTTCCCCAACGCGTGATTCTTACGCGTTGGGGAACATGGTTGCAAGCGGCTTTTTATTATTCTGAACATTTCCAAGAAGTAAAATCTGTGATTTTATAATTCGACCCTGACGAAGCTACAGCTATTAAGGAGAGCCAGAAAGGATTTCTAGATACTTCTGTTGAAACAGATTTTAAAAGTATTAGCAACAATTGAAGGCTACAGGGAAAGAACCAGGACACATGCACATGCGCAAAATGAGTTCTGTGGCGCAATCTATAGTTCACCAGCGGTAGTTTCATGTGTCAAAGGATCATGGGAAAGGACCGGGAACGTACCGTGCAATAACACTTTTAATATTTGGCATACAGCCGTTGTGAAGATGAAATGCCTTTTGGCAAAGAATCCAAAAAGTTATGTAGATTCGGCTGGACCTACATAAGAGGAAAGCACAACACTTTTACGATAGAAAGAAAGAATCTCAAAAGAGAGCACGGAAAACAATAGATTTTTGCGCCATCGCCATGTTCTCGCTACCGGTCAGTCGCTCTTTTATACCTATTCAGAAGTAGTTGCACGTAAAGGACCTGATGAGGTGGCGTCATTCCTGTTTCATTTTATCGTTAACCATTTAGATGAAAATGTTAAGCACCTCCATATATTTTGCGATTCGTGCGGAGGCCAAAACAAAAATTATATTATATTCCGACTCATCCACTATATTGTACACATTTCTAAACTTTTGCTATTTATTCAAATTACGTTCCCAGAACGTGGACATTCCTATATGGAATGCGATAAGAATATGGGTTTGGTTAATCTCAAACATAGAATGGAGCTACCCGAAGATTGGTACACACTACCACGAAATAGCCGCAAGAAACCCTGTTCTTTTGAAGTTCATGAAGTTAGTCAAGAAATGGTAAACCAGTGGGCAGCATTTCTTCGTGAAAAGTATCTAAAGAAGTGTCCCTTTGGAATTCAGCCAGTACGTGAAATCAAAGCTCCCAGAGAATATCCTCGTTTTCTGATTCACAGATCATCGTTTAATCGTATGGGAACAATTGCCCATTACTCAACTGAAACATAAGCGGTCAGCTTTAACAGGGCTTGCAGAACATGAGTTTCAATTTCCCACACAGTTGTACAATGGAGCATTGCCGATAAGCTATGACAAATACGAAAATATTATGACTCTAAAGAAATTCTGTGACAGTCCAGAAGCAGGCCCCTTTTTCACAGAATTACCACATACGACTGCGAAACAAAACAACTTCAACAGTGGGTAAGTTTGAAATTTCTGACGAAATACTAAACATACTACCTGGTTCTTTCCCTGTTTTTTAGGGACATCCCGTGTTTTTTCCCTGACGAAGGGCACATAACCACCGTTTTTTTTTTAGTTCATATAATAACACAATATCTTTGTTTATATTATTTCATGTATTTGAGTTCTATATAAGTTTCTAGACTAGTTTTTACCGTTGTAGCGTTCCGAATAATAAATGGGTGTTTGGTAGAGGGTTTTAAATAGAAAAATTGCAAAATACTGGGTTGTCGTTAGTAGAATCAGTGCTTTCATTATTCAAGTTTTCTTCGGTGTATAAAATAGAAAAGTTAATGTAAACTATGAAGTCAACTTTTGAACTAGAAAAGAAATGAGTAGTTTGTGTACGAAAAGCAACATAAGCCAAAAGACGTCTTACATAAAATCAGAAATGGTAATCCAAAAAGTTTCAGAGAAGTAGTATGGCGACAAGGACATTAGTGTAACAAACACGGCGAAACCCGAAAGATACTACTTCAATGGAAAGCAACTGCGAAAGCCTACACTTAATTATTAATTTCAGAAACGACAAAAACCAAGCAAATGATTTAAGTACCTAATCTAAAAAATTAAGCCATTACACACACAAATTGTCATGTTGGAGAAATAAGAATATCTCTGAACCAAACTCTATTTGGTCTATTTGCTTTTGACAAAAAATTACATGCTGGAAATTCCGTAAGGTCAACCAGATTTGGACAAGAATTACAACTTACTGACATTCATACAAGATAGAAGTGCTCCAGTAGAATTAAACATTCTGCACACCATGCTTTCGTTTTTTTTTTGATCACATTTCGTTAATTATCTAAATTTACACTAGAATTGAGTTTGCAAAAGAATTTTTGAACTACTGAATAGTTTGTTTTTTTTGACAGCGATTGTGTTGTATAGGTATTCATGCGCACTGTAATACTTAATTTAATTATATTCAAATATTGTTTACACATATATTAAGTCCCATATAAATTACAAATGAATACCGCATACAATACACATATAATATGCAATCTCTATCTAGTTTTCTTGGCTATGGTGTCATAGGCACTAGGCACCACTTCAAATTAAACTAAATGTTTATATCAAGCGCTAACAAAAGAATTAACTTGCATCTTAATGCTGCAATTTGCATATCATGTTTATTTATTTTTTTCTACACTAAACAATATATAACGAAAAATTTAGACGCTGAAATAATAAAAGGAACACAATGACTAATTTAACATTCTTTAAATTACCACACCAATTTTCTTAATTCGTTTTTAAACGTCGTGATTCTAAATCATGAGAGCACTTGTGTAATTTCGAAAATTTGTTTGTCGTTATTAAAGATACTTGTGTACATGTTTTGTGCAGGTATATAGAAAAACAATTCACTTGAAATATCTAGAAATATTAATGTCTTATACGTAGATCAACAGCTTGGGGCTATTCTAAACGGTACTTTTTGAAAACTAGTGCGGCGTTTTAGATCTAACAATGACAAACAACAATTGGAATTCACTATTATCATTAGAAGGAAGGAAAATTGGTTCACGTCAGTAAGATTCCGGTAATTTTTGACGCAATTATTTGTCGATGTTTTCGATAATTTAATTACAAAGATTGCTCTGGATGTATGTGTGTACAATGTTGGTGTTAAGAATAATATGAACAGGTAATTAATGGAATATTCTACACTGCTTACCATTGGAAATTACTCTTAAAAGTTAAGATTTCAATTAAAATTAGTTCACGTGCGAGGATTCCTATGATTGTTTATTTTTTCGGTAATAATTAATAATGCTCAAGACCACTACGGTGACGACGCATTACTGAACATGTTTAGGCATACTTCCAGCAAGATTATCAATTTCCTGCTATGCTATTCCACCCTAAACTTCTTACATAGGAAACTGTATGACCCGTTGAATGTTGTAAAACACCGCTTTCCGTTTCGGTGGAACCCCAAGTTTAGGGGCCGAAATCCACCTCCGAAGTTTATTAAAATTGTTTGGACTTTGTATTGTATGTTGCATAAGTTACTTTTCATTTTTTCCTTGGTAGTTAGGGGTGAGGGGAAAGCAAGTGTGTATACAAGTGTAAATGGTATTTCCAGATCACCTATGCGTTTATTTTCCAGATCAACCCCCATTCCGTAAGGGTGTGAAGGTCCAAAAAAAATCTCGTCTGCGCTAATTTGATACAGCTATGGAAGGCATTATAATATTAAAGCATGACAAACGGTTGCACCCGCTGTACATAAGGATTCGAGTGGAGTTCGGTTATTATCGGTTGATCGGTGTGCGTGTACTATTACATCGATAGTACACGCGAACAATAGTACACGCACACCGATCAACCGATAATAACCGAACGTCCACTCAATTCCTTGTGTACAGCAGGTGCAACCGTTTGTCATGCTTTAAATTAATAATAATATGCTTCATGTTAGACAAGTAGAACTTGTATATTCATGTCAGAAAAATACAATATACGACACACATAATACATGGTATGATGACATCATTCGCTATAGTTATCAACAAACTCCTGGATACTGTAAAAATTAAAATTTTTTAACTGTAGCTGCGAATGATTTGTTATTTTGCTCTTTCCAAGTTCTAGGTAACGAATTATAAAACTTTATTGAATAGTATCTGAAGGAATTGATGTTTTTGGTAAGACGGCGGCATCACAAAGTGTCCGTGTCTGGTATTATATTCGGTTTGCTTAACGAATAAATCCAAATTCTGCCTGGCATATAATATCCTTAAATGTTCAAACAGCGGTTTACAGGAATCAAGCACAGTTCTACTCGTTATTGTTCCGTTGTCAACAATGTAATGTCATCGGCATACACTATGTTCTTATACTCAAAATATTTGTTGATATCATTAATGTAAATAATAATCAGATTTAGGCCCAGTATTGTCCCTTGTGGTATCTCATATTCCACATGTTTTAATTTGGAAATTTCGACGATAATTTGCACGGCTTAATACCTAGATTTTAAAAAACTATTAATGAATGACAAAGCAGGACTCTTGACCCCCTATGACTCAAGCTTGTTGAGCAATATACCGAAACACAATAGAAGGCTCTAGTAAAATATAAATCAGCTTTTGTTGTGCTTTTACCACCTCTAAAGCCGTACTGGCGGAATTAAAGATGTTTCTCTTTTCAAGGTATTTCCCCAATCTACATTTAAAAGCAATTTCCAACAATTTAGAGAGTAGTGATGCAATAGAAATTGGTCGATAATTCTCTCCTTTTTTGAATATAGACGTCATTTTGAACTTCTTAAGGCAAGCTAGAAAGGTGCCGCTTTCAAAAAAAAGATTTATGAAATATGTATATGCTCAGATAATTCATTTCTAACAAGTTTCAGTGCAGAACTGTTCAAACCATAAAAATCTAAAGACTTTGAGCTACTCGGCCCCTCTATGAGTCGGTCGACCTTAACAACGCTGACAGGATCTAAAAAGAATGATAAAGATGTATTCTTGTTGTTAATATTGTTCAAATAAGGAGTTTGGTGGTACATAACTTTTTTTTTATTCATAATAACGTTGTAAAAAAATGTGTAAACCGTCGAAATTTCAGAGACAGATTTCACCTCCTAAACGTAGGGTTCTGAATCTTTCCTTATTGGATTCAACACAGTTGTACTGCTGATGTCTATATAGAGTAACATGGTCATTATCGGCTAACGATAGATCAAAAGATGCCATGGAAGAATTTACAAAGGAATTTCTTCGAGAAACCCTAAAGTTTAACAAGCTTCATATGAATAAAAAAGAACGAATCCATATTTGTATTGTTTCCCAATTACTAGATTGTTTGCATTGTTTTTTGCTTTTGTCACCAGACCTAACAGCTTTGTGGACGATCCTTTTGCGTAACTTTCGGCCTTTGGATATTCTGAATCCATTTTTACGAGCCACATTCTTACTAATTCTGTACAATAACACCGTACATAAACGCCGATCTATTCTTCCGCTTGGGAAAATTTACTTGTTGTTCCATCTGCTAGACTCAAGTTGTTCGTATGCTGCTTAGACATAGAGTGTTCTGTGAGCAAGCCTACTATATGTAGGAGATCGGCTGTAAGTTCAGGCCTGCATGCCTCTAGAAATTGTTTGTCCTATTTCTGATCTGGAATATAGTTTCACCAGTCAACTCCTTTTTATTGTTTCATGGCTTGGTAGTTGCTTTAATTATCATACAGACCATGCCTATAGAGCGCATCGGGTTTTTGTGAACAATTGACGAACTTGCTCAAGCTAGTTTGTTTGCTTTGACGTTTCTTCCGTAGCCTTCTTGTTCTCGTACCCAGAGCAAGATCACCTTAGCAGGATTACCCAGTTTATTTAAACTGGGTTCATGCAGTTCATGCAGTCCTATACTAGTTTCGACTTTGTTTGTATGGATTTCAGTGTCTTTGATGCTTCTTGACTATTTAAATAAATAACAACGGCAATAATAATTAGCCTGCAGCACCAACTCCAATCTCTGCCTTTGAACCATCTACTCCGCTTTAATCGAAGGACCATTCCTTTCTATCCAGGTTAACATTGTGTGATTTTTATCAAAGCTGTTTTTTGGGCCAACGGCGACCCTAAGCTTATTTGTAATCTACTCCACTTTCAGTTCCTTCAACAATGGATTATACAACTTGATTACCGGAGGTTGACTACTCATTGCTCCTAGGTTGTTAACCCGGCTTTCCCTTCGTTCCAGATTAAATATGGCGTGGTTTCTACGACTCCCGTGACACACAGACATACTTATCTTTGTATGCCACTCAGCCTCCTTATTGTCTTCATCTGCAATGCTTTTATCTGCCATACCACCGTACCATAAGTTTCCATAGATCTGATGATATTCATATGCAATTTGCAGCCAGCGCACGTGTGGATGAGGGTTATCTTGTTGGCAAAGAGCATTCGGTCTACGTCGAAAATATAAAAGAATGTAATCTTGCAATACATTATTTATGTAACGTACAGTTCTGGTTGTACTCTGTATAAAAACTAAAGGTAATTCACTACCAATGTAGATAGGATCTCATATTATTAAAGTTATGGAGCGACAACACGGGGTGTAACCAGATGTTGTAAATCGATTCCTTCATCTCGATATTGTCTGCGCCTTTGGGGTCCATCACGTGCGCTTAAACAAAATCCCGATTCGTTGTAGACAACAAAATTCCAAATCTAACATCAGTTACGTCAATCCATGCACCATTGCAAACTTTGACGACCATATTCAATTGCTAGAGGCTACAAATGCGATTGGTGAGGCATTTCATCAAATGGTCTTACAATATACGGTTGATATAAAAAATAATCTACCTAGCTTTTTTCCTCTTTCGATTTCCTCATAAAACGTGTCGTTACTTTCTATTGTTTTGTCTCTGCTTCTCCTAAATTCTAACAACTACTACTACAAAGATTTTTTTTGGAAAAACCTTTTCTCGCTATCATCAACATGATCCTAATCAATCTTCCTCCTGGTACTTTTATGCTTAGACAACAGCGCGTCAATCCATTCATATTAAGATTACATGCAATCCCTTCAAGATAGTCAAAACAACTTAAACTCAGTACATTACACTCATATATCATCTTCATAAAGCATGAAGTAAGCTATTGTATAGCCCACACCATAGCTTACACAGCATACCTATGTAGATGCATTGTGTATTGTTTAGGGGATCAGGCTTTGTGTGCCTCTGGCTGTGCTAATTTGAATTATGTCCCAGTTATAGCAACGAACCGCTGCTGATGGAGGTGGAAATGTAAGCACATCTAATTAACGATGCCTTTACAATTACTGCATCATTTTCTAGTAAATTTTAATGAAATGTTTATTCTCAACTCAATAAGAACTTCCCGAATATATTGTAATAATATTTATATGTGTGAAATTAAAGTATGATATGTTTTGAAAATGTTTTCATTGTTTGTGGGATCTGACTTAATAACTTTTTGCAAATCAAAAAAAGTATGAAAAATGAAATGATTTATTGTTTTAAAGAGACAGTAAGTTTTATTCCGTTTAAAGAAAAATTTGGAAAGATTATATTTCTTTTAAAACAAAATATGAACAAAAACCTATGTCAATTCCTATCCGACAGCTACTCTTAAGCATTGAATTATTTATTTAAATTTTGATAACAAACTAAACAAAATTGAATTTTTTTTTTTAATTTATTATTTGGCCAAATATTTAAATTTCGGTACCTGCACACCGTTGCTCTTCTCAGCGAAACAGCTCTTCGGTGTCCTTTCTTGAACTCGTAACAGCTCCTGATTTAAAACCAAGTGTCCTGCACCTTGGGTCTTGCTCCTTGGATTGTAATTTTGATGTATAAGATCGAAATGGATCTATTTGATACTACACTGCAGTTTGAATTTAAATAGCTTCATATTTATTCAAAATATGAATAAAAGTATCGATGAATTTTGAAATTTTTCTCTTGTTGAAAACTTGTTTTTTCTGATTCTAATTGTTTTTGTTATCCAGAGCCCCAGTTAACTATTTTGAATAAATAAATCTTGACTTTTCTAAATCCATTCAAAAGTCCATCCGCTCCCTCGAAGGCGATGCTCAATTTTGCACGTACGGTAGTGCCAGGTACGATGTATTAAATGTGTTTACCATAAGAAAATTGTTTTAAATTCATAAATTGCATATGAATAGCAATTTGCCTAACCAAATACGATACGTTTACATATTTTCGATTCTTAAAAAGTATAATTTGAATTTCCGAGGGAAAAGTTAGATTTTAACTTTGTCTGTTACTTACTGGACTCTTCTTTTTTTTTAACGAAAATACTTTTTGTCTCCATGTGTAAGACGAAGAAAAAAAATCAAACTAGGGGAATATAGAGGGAAGAGTATCAACACTGCTTCGCCTCGTCAAACTGACAAGACTACACTTATTAACCAAGGTAAATAAATATCACAACAGTATATACGCATAAATAATTTATTTTACATGTACAATTACTCAACACAGGGAATGAAACCCAGTATTACCAACTTAATGGATTTACCACTAAATTTGCTAGTTTAGAAGCATCACTTTTTACTTTTTACGGATTTATGCCCTGAAATTCATACTTCTTGTACTAAATTTAGATTTTTGGTTACTCTATTAATAATTGATTGACCATTAATTACTATAAAAGACTATAACAAACAATAAATAGTCACAACAAAAACAAGGAACGTTTTTCAGTTTTAAAGATATTTCCTATTTTTTTTTTTCATTTGAATGGAAATATGGTGATTTTCATATGTATCTGGTGGGCGTTTGTTGGCAACAATGAGAAACTGCCGACTAGAACGTGACGGAAGTTGATGGTCCACTTATGTCGTCCTATATGTTTTTATTTTAAAAATTAACATGGCAAACCTAGTATGTAATTAGTGTCGTACCTTATTTATTGGACATTGGTGTTTGACTATTTTGTCATTGGTTCATTATTGCTATCGGAAGAAGAATAGCCTCCCAAGCAATGTTGCCAATGTCAGTATAATCCTACTTCTGTAATCTTTCACGTAGGCTTCCGCGGTCATCAATTACATTGTGCTGCTACGCAGTGTGCCGTAGCAGCGCAACGGGAAACTGTGAACTATTCATACCTCTTATCCCCATCTAATTTGAATACGCTAGATCGCATCATCAAGCCGAAAGGAACCAATCACTTACTACCGCACGACAACCCTAAACCATTCCAGAATTCTAAAGTAATGTCACACATTGTCATAAACCTTTCCAGCCGACCTCTATCTCCGGATGAAGTTGTTACCCTCTCCAAATGCCCTAACTTTGCCCCTATACCCAAACTTATACTGAAGACATCATTACCGACATAGAGTCCGCTCTTGTCAGTCTTCCATCTGAAACCACTGATCTCATTCGCTTTGAAACATCCAAAATCTTGGCACGTGCCAAACCTTTCTAAGTCAGAAACCCTGGCTTTAAAAAACATGAAATCCGACCCCAAAATTGCTGCATTAAAAGCTGATAAAGGCAATGCTACAGTGGTCCTGGACAGTGAAAAATTCTTTCCTTACTGCAAGACGGCACCTATCAATTGAGCGTTCCATCATTAACTCCATTAAAACGTAATCTGCCCCTACCGATACCCTATCGTTACTTCTCTCTAGTGATTCCCCGGCCCTTAAGTTATACGGTATTCCCAAAATTTACAGATCTAATATCCCCTTACGTGCTATTGTCAGCAGTAGCCCTGCCTATAAACTATCGAAGTACCTCTGTAACCTTCAAAAGCCTTATGCTGGACACAGTGAATCTTTCACCTAAAGTTCCCATTTCGTCAAACGACTGAAAGAGTTGACGGTAGATCCTAGTGATTTACTTGTCAACCGAATGATCTGGTTGACATGGTTGAAGCTTGTCTTTCTTCTACCTATTTCCAATTTCATGGAAAATACTACGAGCAAGTCTCGGGTGCAGCTATGGGATCTTCTCTGTCTTCTATCGTCGCCAACATCTTAATGGAAGCATTCGAACAACAAGCCCTATTATCCTACAACCATAAGCCGAAGTGTTGGTACGTTTATGATACCTTTGTCATCTGACCTCATGGACACGAATCTTTAAACAATTTCCTATCGCTTCTGAATTCCCAACATGATTTCATACACTTCATCATGAAGGTTGCATCAGACCTTCCTTTCCTAGATGTTCTCATACACTGACATCCTGAGTATACGTTGGAACATTCCATTTACCAAAAACACACACACACGGATATCTCAATAGCCTCACACACCATCATCCAGCCTAAAACACAGTGTTATCAATTTTCTTATTCAAAGGGCCATTTCCATACCTGAACCCAATTCGCTTCCTCAAGAATTGAACCACATCACCGAAGCTCTGATCCGCAATAATTATGCTAGGAAAGATATTCAAACTACCATTAACCGCTACACCAACCTTTCTCCACAGCAACTCTCCTCATCCAACGACGGCTGGTGAATAGTGGCTGCAGACCTGCATTACAACGCTTCGATTCCCTCGTGCATTTCCATCGAATATCGTGTCTATTGTACTATGCAACGGAAATATACAAGGAAATCGAAGCATTGTAATTGACCTCTGATTTACGTCATCATTCATCTAACCCCATTTTTCTTAAGCAAGTATATCTACCCTACATTCAAGGTGTCACCAGCAAGATTCTCTTCAGGAACAACATAAAACCATCAAATCCCTTTCCAAACTTTCACACCACTTTTCCATCAAACACCGCAATCATCTGGAAGCCTTTGGTGTCTACTAGATTTCATGTTATTGCGTGTAGCCGGGTCCGCGCTGGCTGAGCATAGACTGGAAACTAGCCACCAAGTCCAATTTAACTCTACCCGCATCTTATCTCGCAAGCCTCACTATTACAGCAGAAAAGTCCGTGAATCTATAGAGATCTTCAAACATCCCAACTGATTAAACCTTCTAACAACCGCCACGCATCATCGATCTATAACATTTCCTCTTCATTGTCCCAAAACGATCCCTATGTAAACTTCTCCGGAATGAATAGTTCCCAGTCAGTGTACAATAACAGCTCTGTAGATGTTAATGAATAGTTCCCCGTCAGTGTACAATAACAGCTCTGAAGATGTTTCACAAGAACGAAACGTAGGCAGAAACTACGACAATGACGAGGTTTCAGCCCGGAAACCAAGAATATAGCGTACTTCGGTAGTTCTTGTCTTTTAAAAATACACATATACCATGAATTTGTATAAGGTATTCCATTTTTAATTATTTCAATCTAGATATTGTATTTTGTTTGTTGACTACTTTTCAAAAGAAAGAGGCAGAGACCATACCAGAGACTACAGAAAAAGTACAATTTAAGTTGGCGATATTAGCAATTAATGGTAATTTTAATTTTAGAACAAGCTGGTTGTATACCAAGTCTCAAATGAAATGTAAAGCCAACAGTTCAATGATGATGACTTGGACTCTTAGATGCTGGTACGTTTTCGAAAGTTTAGTACCTTCTGTATGTACTTTGGAACTTCCATTCTCCAACGACTGGCAATGCTACTCACAATTCAATATTGTGCTTGGGTGAAGCGGTAAATTTTCTTAATTACGCAATGTGTCATGAAAGTTTAATCTAATCTAAGTTATCTAAAATTTCCCATTACCGCAGTATTACTTAATAACAATTCCAACTAGTCGGTTTCCAATCATTTTCCGCAAATCAAACATTTTAGGTGAAAGCATAATTACTTTATTAATTATTCGTTTATTTTCAATTGCATAATTGCTTGTGTACATGTAGCTTTAAAATCCTTAGTAACTATACTATTAAATTTATATTACCGTCCCTTACGTAAGTTTGCGGGGTACTTGCGTAATACCCGGACGTTTTCCGTCTTAATAGGATAAAATTCTTCAACTTTGATTCAAATTTCTGCTGCGTGATTTACTTCCTCTTTTCCATAATTGCAAATCTGCATGCGGAATTATCTTGCAGATATTGAATTTCGCGACATCTATTTGCCTTCATCGAATGAAACACGGTTCGATTATAATTATGGAATCTCATAGTATAACATCGTAATTTTCCTACGTACCTACTTCTCAGAAACGGGTAATTTTGGAAGGTATACATAGGATTTAATGGAGCATTGATAGTGTTATCGTAAATGTTAAAACTTTTCTAAGGAAATTTTGACGACTATAACTTTCTTGTTAAGTATTAAGTATATATACACAAAAATCAATTATTTCGTATACACCGTCTCCGAAGTTTATCGGTGCACTATTGCTATCAACGTTATTTTGGAGCTATAAGTTTGGTTGAATTAGTAAAGTTGTGGTATTTTTTCTCCTGATTATGATGGTAGAGTTAAAGAAACAATGGAATGTCGCGTTTTCGAAATATTCAATAAGATAATATTTTTTTAAATTGAACATCGTGTATATTTTTACACATTTGGAAAGATGTTACACCCTAATTTGCAAATTTCTCAAATCACCATATTTAAAATACTGCAAACATTTCATTTCGCGCCAATTCCTCTATTTCAATATATAACGAAACTGAACACCTGCGAAGGATGACTTCATCGCGTCTATAATGCGTAGTATTCGTGTATGTTTTAGCTAAACCCATTTCCCTAATTTGTCCTAAGGTTTGATCTTTATTATTTAATAAAACCATTAATATTCATCATTTCAAAATTCTACACCGCTAATATTTTTTGTTATGAACCTTTCTTGCTTATGATAACAATAAATTTGAGTTATATTCTTAAGGTAATGGGATATTTAGTAATTAACTGTTCAGGAACCAATCATTCCCGTTTCTTTCAATTCTTTAAGCCCCGTAGCTTTGTTTATCAAAGAACATAAATGAAATTTTGTCAACAGATAGTATAAATTCCGCTTTACATTTTGGTATCAGTTAAATTAGATTTAATCCGTAGCTAATTGTTGTAATTAGCAATTATCCAGTTCAATAAACATACAAATAAGTCGCTAAACACCGATGTCGCATACGTCATCATATCTTTGCTTTTCCGCATTGGTCCTTCAGATCTCGCGATCCCATTGGATCCCGTAAAATACATAAATGGAGGCGTTCTGACGCCAGGGATGATTATTAAGAGTCATAGTCACGAGTTCGAAGTTACACATTAGTTGGCAGCTGTTAGTGTGGCCATAAGTGGCCAAATGTGTTAGAAACCTGGTTTCCTCTGAGGTACCACAATTTGTCGTTTGACATAGTCCTACTGGGAGATATGGTGCCCGAAGTCTTATTTTCTTTTTGTTTTTGTCGTATCGCACAAGTTGCCGATCTTGAGCCTTGGTTTCTCCACCTGGATCGTGTCTGCCCGCTGGTTGTCAACCACTGTTTCATCGATCTGCGAGCCCGGCAACCGTCCTTTCAAATTCAACGCCGCTAGAACACCTGTACCACCGTATCTTGCGGACAAACCTCCTCCCTCTACGTATCTCCCGGAATCCAGTCTTTTATGTAAGTTAACTTAAGATATTTTATGTAACGTTGCGAATCATAATTAAAATTTCATTTTGGTTGAGCTATTTGATGCATATGATGATCATTCTTTTGGTTAATTATAATTCGTATTTAAGATTAAAGAACTGCGCTTCACGCCATTACTACTGCCCGTTCTAGAAACTTGTAGATTTAATTATTAACTCTGTTGTTTAAATTTGTATTAATTTTTGAATATTTCTTTGGCGCTTTTATTCATTTCTTTGTAAACTTTGTCAATATTTATAGTTATTGTTTTGGCCCTGAGATATTAATCTTTTTGTAATATTTTGTCAACATCTTTTTAATAGTGCTCTTTCATTTAATATACAGTTTATTCAAATATTTGCTACATGTTTTGAATTTCTTTTGTACACCTTTTTTCCTTTCCCTTTAAAACTGAATGGTTTCCGACGGAATTATCGACCATCGGCGAGGCGACTAGATTACTCAAAACATTCAGTGGCGTCCTATAAACATCGGAATTCTTACCCAGGAGTTCAAATACCGGGTCGTCGTATCGGCGAAGAAACACAAAAAAAGTTTACGACTTCAGCAACAAAAATAAGTTTTAAACGCCGTTGTATTATTACACTCCCTGAATCCTCTCCTAACATTTAGGTTTAAATAGCAAAACTGAGCACTATATCACTTTAATTAATTTTTTTGTTTTTTTTTTTTTAACCGTAACAACGTAAGATTTTGAACACAAAATGTTAGACATAACTATGCTTAACGTAAAAATAAACAAATGAGAAAATTTAACCTAAGGGATTAAGTTCCTTCAACATTTATTAACAATACTGATCAAAGTAACCACTTAATACTCGAAAAGTATAAAACAATTGCTGTTTCTTTGGTAGCATAAAATAATTTAGGTATGTCATTTTAAACAACTTGTTGTAGTACATTAAGTTACAAAGTCTAATAATTTGAAATAATCATTTATTACTCCTTATTTATTAAAAAATCCTATTTATTTCAACATTATTCCGAAAAGTGTGAGATGCTTCAGGCATATCTGATTTGTAGAAAAGATGCAGGAAATGTGCTATGTTACTAGCAAAGCACGTATCCGAATCGTCAAGCACCAAATCAATTTGATTTTCTAAGATTATATAGAAAATGTCGCAATAACGAAGGTACGAAGAAAGAAAAAGGGTTTTGTAATAGATGAAGAAACGGAAGTAAACGTGTTAGCTTTTTTTAAACCTATCCAGAAAAATCCATACGATGTTGTATCAGAAATCTAGATTTGAAGAAGAGTACAGTTCAGCTATTTTAAAAAAATGCAAGTTGCATCCGTACAAAAACCACGGAATTCAGACCTTACTTCCTGGGGATGCAGAAAGAAGATTAGTTTTCTTTAATTTGGTGATAAATTTTTATAATGAACGTCCAGGTAATTTTAAATACATTCTATAGTCTGATGAAGCTAACTTTTGTAATTCAGGAATGTGAAAAATCATATTATGGTCATATTAATCCAATTTTTACAATTCTGGTATGTGCAACAAAAAAATCAACATTGTTGGAGTAGAGAAAATCCTCTGAGAGTAGATCCACGCAATCCCCAGCATCGGGTTTGTTTAAATGTGTGATGCGGATTAATGGGCAACAGAATTGTTGGTCCAGTACTATCATGGTACTTTAACTAAAGACGGCTATGTTGGGTTATTAACAGAAGTTCTGAATGATCTCTTACACGATATGCCAGTGCCTGATAGGCTCCGAATTTATTTTCGACAGGATGGGTCACCTCCTCATAATTACGTTGACACTGCCATTTTAGAAGATAGAAACCAACGCACTCATTCGTTGGTCTGCACGCTTTCCTCACTTGAAACCTCTAGATTTTCATCTATGGTATTTTGTAAAGTATGAAGTTTACAAGCAGCGATATCAAAATGTGAAACCGGTATTAGACAAACGTTAAATAACATTTCTAGTTGAACTATTACAAAAGCCACATAAAGCATTATCGTGAGAGCAGAAAAATACATTGAACGGCAAGACAATCTCTTTGAACATTAAATTAGCAAAATTGTAGTATTTTGCCCTGATTACGATGGTAAAGTCAAGAAACAATTGAATGTCACGTTTTCGAAGTATTCAATAAGATAGTATTTTTTTTTAATTGATCACCCTGTATACTTTTACATATTTGAAAAGAACACAAGGTTTCGAACAAAAAATGTGAAATATATAACTATCCTTAACTTAAAAATAAACAAATGAGATGCGTTTAAAGCTTAAGAAATTTGTTAACAATTAATTCTAAGTAGGTCATGGAAATATGAACAAAATAACCTGCACTCGGTACAATAAAAACAACAAACACAATAATTAAGTAATTTAAATTCTATATTACATATTCAACATTTTGCCTAACTTAATCTATATGGACTTTTGTTAAAATATTGTTTCGTTTGCTTCTTTTCGCTAAAAAAGTGTATCAGTAATAAATCGTAGCACTAATTTGACAAATGTTCTCGGTTGTGGACATCGACGATCAAGGTACCATTTCTCCTAACGCATAAATTATACTTATTGTCTAACTCTACTTAGGTTCGAAATTTTGTCATCATCGTCAATGTTAGTAAGTTTTGTTTACTGTCATCATGGTAACCAAACTATATTATCACCAGAAAATATTTAGATGTGATTTTTAAATGCAAGACTCACCTCTGACTACAAGACTGCTTGGGTTCAATGAATCAATAGTTTAAAAAAGGCAACCTCGGTATCTTTTGTAGTGTTGGGCGATTATGAATGATATAATCGAGATATATCGATTATACCTGAATAATCGATCATTCGATTATGGTTCAGATACCATTCGTTATTCGTTTCAACTGCGCAGGAGCACACAAACGGATTACGATTCGAGATCTGTATTCGAAACTTCGAGGTTTCGAATTTCGAAATAATTCACTCGTCACTCGGATTCAGTCAAATAATCGTGGAAAATAATCGAAATCGTTAGTAAATTTCGAGTGATCAGTCGATTATTTTAAAGGATAATTTCGATTGATTCGATTATTGAGATATATCGATTATGCCCAACACTAATCTTTTGTTTACCGTTGTCATGGTAACCAAAAAATACTAATTCCAAAAACCATTTGGGTGCAATATCCAAATTGTCTATGCGGTGGAGATGGTGTTATTTAAAAAAAAATACGTTTCGGGTGTTTGAATTTGCCAAAGTTTGGTGTTCAATACTGAACATCCTGTATGTCTCAAAGGCGTTCTCACACTATGTAAAGCCAAGAATGTAATTTGATTCCAAAGAAATTTATACCAAAATGTATTTGCACTTCTGACATTTTTAGGAAAATAGATATATCTTCATTGAAGCGATTGAGGACAAAATTATAAATATCTCGAAATTTACTAGAAATAGATGTGCAAAATCGGTGTTATATTGATTTATTTCTAAATGGAAAAGCCAGTAACCTAATAATATACAGGCTGTTCCATTTAAAATAACAAAGTAGGTGACCGATCACCCTATATATGGGGTGTCCATGGATGGGGTTACGAAGAGGAAAAGCTTTCTTAATATGCGTCTTACTGAAAAAAGTTATTTTTTATAAAAAATTCTGCTTTCTTCGAAATGTTAAAAAATATATTCAGATTTGAGTGCAGACACACACTTACTTATAAATTCAATTATTGCAGCTGATACTTTTATTTTTTAATTTAACAACTACTCTTTGAAATAAACAAGTAAATAAATATTAATACTTGTCTTAAAACAGACCTAACAATCACCATTCAATATAACTGCTTCCAACTTGTACATATTTTCAACTCTTTCCCGCACCCCTTATTGCTTGTTTTAATTGATCTGAATGATGTTCTACACCACAAGCATACACTTTTTCTTTTAACGCTCCCTACAAAAAAAGACCATTGATGTAATATCAGCTGACCTCGCAGGCCATTCAACTGAGCCATTTCTGCCAATCAATTTCCCAAGAAATTGACGATTTAAACAATTTTTTATCAAAACAGTTGAATGAACCAGACATCCATCTTGTTGCCAATAAACGTTTCTTCGCATGTCAGGGTTAATCTTGTGCTGCTGTGGTAATGCAAACGTGTCTGTCAAATCCAAATAAATGCGTTGAATTAAATTTTGTTCTAGAAATTATGGGCCAATAATACCACCACAGAAAATACTACACCATACGTTTACTTTTTTATAACGTCGGCTTCTTGACCGACTTTTAAATTGTAGGTTTACCGCAGCATTTGTGTTCTGAGAAGAAATGTGACCGTTAGTTGAAAATGTTGCTTCGTCAATGAAGAACATTTTTCTGTGAAAGATTTCAACGAATTTCTGTGCAACCCATAAAGAAAAGTCTAACCTTTTTACATCATCTCTTTAAGGAAAGATATTATTATCTTTGTTTTGTAACAAAATTTTTGTAACAAACTTTTAGAAACGCTTAACTTACGCGAGCGTTTCCTTAGAGATAATCTCGGATTTTCCTCCACAGAATTCATTACTAATAATATCGCACTAATCCATTACTGATCCAGTTTCATCAAACTTATTTAACAGTTTATGTAAAGCTACGTGTGATACAGATGTATTGGGAAACTTTTGATTAAATAAATAAATGACATATCTGAGACTTGTCCAATACCATACCATGTAACCAGGTAGACGCGTTCTTCTGTAATGAGCATTTTGGAAGTTAAATGTTAAGTTTTTGACACAGCCTAAAACTAATTTAATGACACTACAAAGCAAAGTTTACTACATACTTTATTTTAATAAGATAAGTTAGTATCTCGAGACACTTAAACCAAGTACGCACTTGTGTACCTGATTGCGTTCCGATGTTTAAAACTTATGAACCAAGTGTTATTATAAACATAAACGCAAAATAGCCAATAGTACTTACTTGTTTATTTCAAGGAGTAACTGTTGTTTGAAAAATAAAAGTATTAGCTGCAATAATATTGAATTTATAAGTAAGTGTATGTCTGTAGTCAAATCTAAATTATCTTTTTGGACGTTTTGAGGAAAGCAAGATTTTTTTATAAAGAATAACCTTTTTCTGTAAAACGCATATTAAAAAAGTTGTTCCTCTTTGTAACCCCATCCATGGACATCCTGTATACGGAAATATTTTTGAAAGATACTCTTTGACATCTATTATGTCATCAGAATGTTTTAGTTTCGTACTATTTGCACAATAGGCGCAATTTTACAATTCCAGACATCAAGACATAACTCCTCTATTTTACTTAAAAAGAATGAAGTCAATTTAAGGTTATATTTTTATTTGATTCAAGAATACTATAAAGATTCTTTAAGATTTTGATATTTACGACTACGCTATACCTATTTTTTATGTTAATAATCCCAGACGCTTAATTCTAGGAGAAGCGTAGATATTCTTGAAATAACTTTACAATATCTTTGCTTTATTTCTGGAACTACGACTTTGGTTCACAATAAGAGGTTCTCAAAAATTTAACAATAACCTCTAACACAATTGTAATACACTGTGAACAAACTTAATAAACTTTATTGTATTTTTATTGCAATAATTAATAGTTGTCTACTGACTTATTAATCTACAGTGGACGCTCGAAATTCCTTCCTTTCACCTCGATACATTTGCGCAATTGCGTATAGAAGTTTTTTCTGCATCTTTCTTAGCGCAGTAACTGTTGTACTTTAGAAGCATTTCGTTGTCCCTATCTTCAAACATAAATCATATGTATTGACATTATTTTATGTAATTCATTTTGCAAGTAGCTACTTAGGCGAGTCAACAGTTAAGATCAGCAATGTCATGTTTTGTTTACTTTTGTTAGAGTAACTGTGATGTATGTGTCTTGATAGTTATGCTATCTGAGTTGTATGTATTATAATTCACACAGTAGGTTCAACACACATACATCCTCTTGAATCAGTTGAAGTTGTTGAATGCACGGATGTGTACGTAATACAAAACCTAATATTGACATAGGCGCATGAGATTTTAAAATATAAAACAATAGCCTTTCACAAACAGATTTGATTTGACAATTCAAATATATCTGACCTAATACATTAATATCATGACCACTATAGGAAAATAAATGTGAGGTACATGGACTTAATTTGTTAATTCCAATATTTAGATTTTTAAAATCTGTCAAATTGAAAATATTCACTTGACTCCCAGTGTCAATTTTTACATTAATAGTACATTTATTAATAATAATTTTCTCACACCACTCAGTAGCATTAGCAGTATTTGTTATGGACCAAACAATATGCTCATTATTACTAGGAACAGTATTATCTACTTGCAAGTCAGAGCTTTCAATATGATTGACATTAGATCGGTTAAAACAGACTTTTCTGTAATGACCTTTCTTTTTGCATAAGCTACAATATTGATTATATGCAGGACATTTACCCTTTATATGTTGTCCACATTTATTACATGAATACAAAGAAACATTACCTCTAGATTTAGTATTTGTTTTTTGATTGTTTACTGCACCTTCGCGTTCCATGTTATTTCTCTCTTGATTCCCTGCATAAAAGGATTTGAATCTTCCATTCTTCCTTCTTACAGCATCGACACCAACCAATGTAGGATTCTTTGCTACTTCCTTCTGGGTAGCGACACTATTCTCCATTGCTCTGGATATATCAATTGCTTCATTTCATTTTAAATCAGGATACTGCAATAGTTTCTCCTGTATTCTAGCATCTCGAACACCAAGAACTATACGATCTCTTATTAGAATATCCTTTTCTTTAAATTCGCATGTTGACACAAGTTGTTTTAAGGCAGTTACGAATTGATCGATGGTTTCTCCCGGTAATTGATCACGTTTAAAAAATTTGTAGTGTTCATATACGGGATTTTTAAGTGGGTTACAGTACTTAGTAAATTTATCTAATATTACCTCTAGTTCGCTACTATCTTCTCCATCCACATATTCAAATGTGTTATATATTTGTATGCCTTCATCTCCCAGGAGATTTAATAAAATTGCTATTTTAACGTCATCCCCTTTAGATGATTTCCCCGATGCCAATAAATAAAAGTCAAATTTCTGTTTCCACAACTTCCACTTGCTAGACACATTGCCATCGAATACAAAAGATTCTGGAGCTTTACAACTTTCGGCCGTTTTCTTTTTTTTTTTTTTTCTTATTTATATATTTCGCATCCCACCGCTGCCACCATGTCATACGTACTGTTTGCACTGGTCTTGTTGATGAATAGTTGTACATTAAACACTGTACCCGTGAACTATATAACTTTATTTGTGTAATCACTATAACTAAAACATTAGGTTTTGTATTACGTACACATGCGTGGATTCAACAACTTCAACTGATTCAAGAGGATGTATGTGTGTTGAACCTACTGTGTGAATTATAATACATACAACTCAGATAGCATAACTATCAAGACACATACATCATAGTAACCAAACAATATTAACACCAGAAATCGTTTAGGTGCATTGTCCAAATCCAGAAGTCGCATTTAACTGTAAATATCTACTTTACTTTCAATAATAGACACATATCTCACTACACAAAAGTGTTAGAGATACAAATTTTGCATATGGTGGATATGGAAAAAAATTATGGTGCCATTAAAAAAAAGTACGTTGCTGGTGTTTGAATTTGGCAAAGTTTGGTGTTCAATGCTGAACATCCAGTATATTTCGAAGGCATTTTAATGCCATGTTTAGATAAAGCAAAGTGCGCAATTTAAAATCGTAAAAATTTACGCTAAAATATATTTGCATTTTTCAAGGAAATAGTAATACCTGGGTGATTGAAAACAAGCTTATAGATACATATGTATCTCGAAATCTGCTTAAAAATTCACACATGAAACCCACATTACGTTTATTTATTTCTAGATGAAGAAACTAAAAATTTAAAATACAGATCTTTTTAAATGATAGCTTATGTGTACGTGCAAGATATGGAAAGGCTATTAACAAATGAAATTAACGATAAGTACAGTTTCTTATTCATAGTTATGAAAGAAACACCACTTTTTTCAGAGAAACCAGACACATGCGCACACAGAGAAAAAACATATATTGAGCACCCACATTAAGAAAGACTTAAGAAAGGAACATATATACTGAATTTAAACATACAATCAATTAGACGCAATAGCAATGTATTTAAATGATAATGACATTGATATAGTTACAGTCACAGAGCATTGGACTAAATCTAATACATTAAGCAACCTAGTAATTGTAAACTACAAACTAGCATCCGCATACTGCATAGCCTCATTCATTCATGGAGGAGTCCTTATATTAACAAAGGAACATCTACAAGTTAAACAAATTGATTTAAAACAGTATTGTGTTGAGAAAGACATTGAGCTGGTAGGTATAATCTGGAAAATAAAGAAAATTATTGTAGTAGCCGTATACAGATCACCTACTGGTAATATAAAAGTATTAATCGAAAATATGTATCAAGTACTTGCCTTTATCAACAGTACATACAAAAATCGTAAACTATTGTTATGCAGTGACTTCAATATAAATTTTATGGTAAACTTTCGTGAAAAACAAATACTTCAAGAAGCGTACTTTTCCTTTGGAATGTAAGAGGTATTCGATGTACCATCCAGAATAACAGCAACTACGAACACATGTATTAGACAACATACTGGTCAATGGGGGTGTGTCTATTGTGGCCAAAGACGTATTAAATCCGCATCTCTCCGACCATCTTGCTCAGAGGGTGTCCATGCTAATTGAAGGTGCAATAAGTCTGGAAAAAAATATTAAGGTAAGAACTAAAAGTAGCACAAACTTACAAATATTCTCTTCGAAAATTAGAGATACCGCCTGGAATTCTGTACTTTCCGTAGACAACCTGGAGATGTTCACCAATTTCCATAACGTCTTCCTAGTTGCCCTTAATGTTGTATTCCCTGAAAAGGAAAAGAAAATTAAAATAAACAAAACAAAAGCAACCTACATACAAAGCACCAAATTCGCAGAAATGAAAAGGATGCTAGATATGTTGTATACAATAATCAAACTAAGAGGCAAAGAAGATGAGCAGCAATTATATAATACTCTAATGAAAGAATGTAGAAGAGAAGTGACACATGAGAAAAGGAAAAGAGTAGCAGAAAAGGTAGCAACTTCCGATAACAAGATGCACAAAATTTGGAACATAAACTTAGAAACTAACAATAAAGCAAACAAGAACAACGACGATTCGATTATAGTGAATGCAAACGAGCTGAACGAATACTTTACTTCTATAGGCGACATATTAGCTGATGCTGTAACCAATCAAACCCAGGATGCATTCCAATTACTGCAGAGACAAGGACAGGGTGTAGCTCAATCTACTTATTTAGAACCTATTACGGCTGCTGAAATTGTGTCGATAACAGCTCACCTAAAGAAAAAGGAGGATGTGTACGAGTTGTCGATAGACGTTGTGGTGTATGCAATAGAACACATAGCAGATACGCTAACAACTGTATTCAACGCATGTATTATCGAGGGCATATTCCCTCCAGAGTTAAAAATCTCGAAAATAACACCTATCTATAAAAAGGGAGAAAAAACGGAACCCAGTAATTACAGACCCATTAAGATAACACTTACCTTTTCAAACATTTTTGAGATAACTCTCAAAACACGGTTATTAAGCTTCCTTGAACGAAAGTAGTAATCAGCATGGGTACAGAAAAAGGAAATCAACAACGTCAGCAATAGTAGATCTGCTAGAGAGTCTGATAAGCGCATTCGATGATCATGATGACCTTATTTTAACGTGTTGTGATTCGACAAAGGCTTTTGATTGCGTAGATCACCAAATACTACTGGGAAAGTTGCACTTTTATGGAATACGAGGCACGGCACACAAACTATTAGAGTAATATTTAACTGGGAGAGAGCAGACAACGATATATCAGATCAATAAGTCAGAACTTCCAAAAACAAATAGAAGTGTGCCACAAAGATCAATCTTGGGACCTTTACTCTTCCTCCTATACATCAACAATATCCCAGAAAGTGTAAATTGTGACAAAATATGTTTGTTTGTAGACGATACTTCAATACTCACGCGAAGTACAACACAGGACGATGCTTTAAATAAGGCTGTGGTTGCGTTGACAGAAGCAAACGAATGGTTCGCAAGCAATGGTCTGCATTTAAATCAAGCAAAAACGCAACAGCTTATACCTACCATAAAATAGGTCCCGGCAGAAAATCGTTGTACAGTACACTTCTTGGGTTTTCATCTCTCAAACGATTTAAATTATAAAGAACACGTTGAGGAATTAAATAAGAGGTTGGCATCTGCAATATATGCAATTCAAAGAATTAATGAGATAGCGACACATGAGGCAGTAAAAATAGCGACGTATGGACGTATGGAATTCTCCTATGGGGAGAGAGGCCAGAGGCACAAACGGTATCCCTAAAACAGAGGGAAGCAGTCAGTGTGTTGTATAACGCACCTTATCGAACGTCATGTAGGGAATTATTCCCACAACAAAAAATACTCACCCTGACATTAGCATACATTGCTGCCTGCCTCGACCACATCCACAACAACAAGGATAAATACAACAACCACCTCCATAGCTACGGCACGCGTCACAAAGACAGTTATGTAATACTCTATCATCGCATAGACAGGGCTGGATTTTTAGTAAATTATTATGCAGTTAAACTGTACAACCACCTGCCAAATAGATTCAAGGCACTCACAAGCGAGCAATTTAAGATGAGGGTAAAAAAGCTGCTAGTGGAACACATAACTTACACCCTCGACGAATACTTTAGTGTAGGTCTGTGCTGGTCCAGTTTGACTAAATTTTTGTTATGTTTGTCTCATATACATTTTTATTTTTTTATCGTTTTATCTATACTGAAATATTTTTCTCAGGGGATTTTGGGATAATTGTTAAATTTTCTAATTTTAAACTAAATTATCGATTCTTAGTGGGTTCGGGAGTATCCTTGGATGCCCTTTCGGCAATTTTATAATGAATACCCAAATTAATAAAACGAAATTAACGAGTTTTAAAATTATACATGTAACTAACCTTGAAACTTGAACGATGAAATGTTATATAAACTCTCTGTTTATATAACCTCTACAGGAAACTGCCTGTTCTGGAAATTCAACCCTTTTCTCTTCAAATAAAGACTTTGATTTCACAATCGAGCACTTTATGTGGGGATCGGAGTTAAGAAACACTTTGATTCAACCAAGGCTGAATAAAGATTGATGAATAATTATGGCGTCGCTCATCTTTCTTTTATTTTACATCGCGAAAGACCGGCGATTGTTTTATTTCACAGCTAATTTTGATAATTTAACCCAAATAGAAACTTTTACGATGAATTTCGATCAAATAAGATTATTTCTGCAAATAGCATACGAGAATGAATGCAGTGACGCAACGAAGAGGTTGTATTTCGAGGATCCTATGATACAAAATGTCACTGACAAGTTTTAAACGTGAAAATCCTCTAATAATTTACTTAAACCTTTCAGATAAAGATTTAATTGATGAAATATTATTTATGGTACCTTTCAATTTACGCTGTTGTTTATTTTAGACGATTTCTACATGAATTTGGACGAATTACGGGAACAGGAAAATTAACTGACGAGTAGATTTGTCTGTGCTACCCCACACTCGTCGTTATCTGGACTTATATTTAATATTTAACGTCAACGCCCCAAGGCCAGTTGACTGGGGGCAAATGATAACGAGGAAATTTCCATTTTTCCCCGCAAGAGGAATATTTAGTTACCAACGAGTGGCCAACCTGACATTTAGTCGTTCAGAAGTGACAATCGAGGGAGGCTGTTGTTGTCGTACAACGTTGAACATATATTTATTTATTTATGACAATGTCGATCCCTTTTTATGTAAAGGCTACGACAATAAAGTTATATTTATGTCTATTACATTATCTGAAAATTTTGATCTTCTCGCATCGCATTAGGCACAATTCTACAAATCCAAAAGATTGGGATATCCAGTAAATGATGTCTTCCACTGTTTTACTTAAAATTATATTGGTTTTAAGTAAAATATATTGAATATATTACATTATTTCAAGTAAGTGTTTCGTGTATTTGTTTCGAATAGGATTGTTTCCGTCTGAAGTTATATTTTAAACATAAACTGGTTTTCACTAAAATACACTTTATATTTTTCATTTGGGTATAGCAGTTTTAAAATAATGATACATAATTTCCAACTGACTGGAACTGAGTATTTGCTATTGAGCATTAATTAAGAATGGATTTTTATGTGTGCACCTGTATATTTTATTGTTAATTTCTTAAAATCAAATATTATTCCTTTCTTACTCCTTTCCAACAAATAAAGTTGTTTCGATGCAAAACTGAGCTTTTTGTTTATACCAAAATCGACTCTCAGTTTAAATGAAATTTTCCAAAAATCACATTTGTACATACAGTTCCTTCAATTGCGACATTTAAAGAAACATCCTACCATAAAAGCGGTTTTCATGTTTATCTCACAACTCTAAAAAATATCATATTTCCAATGTCGACCAAGAAAGCAACTTGTTTTCGCCGGTCCTTCGCCTAGAGACCTCGAGAACATAATTTCTGTATTTATGAGCCGTCATACCTGGTTACCGATCGACAGTTTCCGGGAAAAATACGGAAGTTCGAAATTGGCGAAGTCGTGGGGGAAGGCGCAGGGAATTCGGGAAATCAAACTGATTAAAAGTTGACGGTTGTTTTTCTAGTTTATTTACTGCGAGGCGGAAAACTAAGTAAGTAGAGTGATTAAGGTTGGAAGAAATTAAATGATTGATTCAATCGTGAATTGGAGATGGTGGAAGTTAGTAAAAAAAGAGAAAGAAAAACAAATAAAAGGGAGATTTTTACTGTCTCACAGATACAGATAAGTAAAGAAATATGAAATATTAGTATTTTATTTTTTTTTTCTTTGGGTCAAAATAAATTCGTTTAAAACTGTCTTATGAGGGATACCTTTTAAGTTTTTACAAAAACAATCAAAGATTGGTACAAATCAATCTATTGTTTTTCGAAATATTCACCATTAAGATTTGCACACTTTTGCATACGTTTGAACCAATTTTCAAAATATTTTTTCCGTTCTGAAGGTGGTATCTCCAAAACATGGTTCTTGAAGGCTTGTACAGCTTCTTGAGGTGACAAAAATTGCTGCCCATGCATCTTTTGTTTGTTTTTGTCATTATGAATGATGAAGGATGATGCAACGTTCTCGATTGTTCCTGATTTCATCGATGGCTTCTGGCAAGCAAATTATTGTATGCTATTCAGCATTAACTGTTCTTCGATTTTCGAAGCAATAATTGCGACATGTCCAGTACAACGAAAGAAACAAACAATCGTTTTCTTGAAAATGCTTCATGAACGAACAACTTTTGTTGGATTCTGTTCATCTGGAACACTCAAACAGTTGAATGTTGCTTTGTTTCCGGCACGTACGAATATATGCAAGTTTTCTCACCTATTGTAGTGTTGTATACGGATTTTAAAGTTTCTTTGTCGAATTTGTTGAGCATTTACTTACACCAATTGACACGAGCTTCTTTTTGTGCTTGGGTCAAATTATGCGGAATCCATCCAATAGATCTTTTTCACGCCTAAATGTTCATGCAAAAACGAATGTACTGCAGTCTTCGATATGCCTAGAGGCGCCTCTATCTCACGGTAAGTCACATCTTCTTCAGTCATGTTGCGCATAGCATGAATGTCTTTTGGAAAAACAATCGATTTTGGTCGACCTTCACGAAATTCATCATTGACGGAAGCACCACCACGACGAAATTCTGCTAACCAGTTGTGTTCTGATGGTGCTTCATTACCAAAAGTTGAACGAAGCAATTCGAGGCATTGCTGTGTTAGGCCTTTTGTAAAATCGTAAAAAATTAATTTAAATTAAACTAATTATAAAATGTCCCCCCATGCTAACTTTTGAACGGCAGAAGAAAAAATAGGTCGATTTCTATTTCTTGTGAGCTAACTTTTGTCATTATCGGCAATTCAATTGTATTTTCGGTGTTACCGGAAGTGACGTCAACTTTCTTATTTTAAATAGAATCTCCTGTATATTTTTACGTGTTTGGAAAGATAATTGAAAGGCGTTGTTGTTATGGTTTATGTTATGCTTTAACTTAAGAAATATGACGATATGCAGCAATAAAGGTTTTGGTAATCTGTTTTTATTGTTATGTAAAGTTGGCTAGGAAATAGCGCCAAATTGTTTCTTGTGACGCCTGACTGATCTAAAGAATTCATTGCTAATCAAAGTAATCATAACAATTACCAAATTGTCAAATCTCAATTCCGAAAGCGTAAATTATTCTTGTTATTTATTATTATTATTATTATTATAACATGCATTTGTCATACATTCGTTCTTTGTGCTCGTTATTATTTTATGTCATTTTAACTTGTTTTGTTCATTGTTGTTTCTCCTTTACTTTATCGAACTTTATTGTAATTAATTAATTATGGTAGGTTTGTTTAAATTTGTTAATTTTTGATAGGCAATGTGCTTAAGTTTCAGTTTTTTTTATGTTGTTGATTTTACAATGGCCTCAGCGTGGACCACGTAAGATAAACAAGTACCTAAATTTAATGTTCGGTTAATTTGGTAATAATTACCGCGAAGTTGAACATAATGAACATCGCCCTTGTACAGCCGGAAATATTTGAACTTTGCGCTAAGTAAGGATAGATAGTATAAAATTTACAGGGCGAACTGCCTTAACAAAAGGAAATATGATTTAAATTATTGTACAATTTGTTGCGCAACCATGGGAAATAAGGTGATAATTTTTGTCAGATTTACGTGATATTAAAATATTGCATGGTTCGTGCCAAAGCTATCATAAAAGTAACAACACAAAAAAAGACTAAAAAAACAGACATATTGTCTATCAAAAACTAATACATTTAAACAAACTTACCATAATTAATTAATTGAAATGAAGTTCGACAAAGTAAAGAAATAACAATTAACAAAACAAGTTAAAATGGGAGAAGATAATAACGAGAACAAAGAGGGAACGTATGACAAATGCAGGGTATAATAACAATAAATAACAAGAATAATTTACGCTTTTGGAATTGAGATTTGACAGTTTGGTAATTATTATGTTGACTTTGCTTAGCAACGAGCTCTTAAGATCAGTCTGTCGCCACGACAAACAATTTGGCGCTCTTTCCTAGCCAACTTTGCGTAACAACATAAACAGATTACCAAAAGCTTTATCGGTACATATCGTCATATTTCTTAAGTTAAAGTATAACATATGTGGCATCGTTATATTCGCCTTTCGATTGCCTTTCCAATAACCTAAAGATATATGGGGTATTCTATTGAAAATAAAAATGTTGGCGTCACTTCCGGTGAAACCGGAAATACAATTGAACTGCCGATAACGGCAAAAGTTAGTTCGCAAAAAATAGAAATCGATCTATTTTTTCTAAAAGCGCTAACCTCTGTCGTTAAAAAGTTAGCATAAACGGGGGAACACTTTAGGACCTCACTGTATATTTGTTTGAAAGTTCATTTTAACTATTAGAACTAAATTCTTTTTCTATTATTAATTCAAAGAGAAGGACGGCACATTGAAATTTAATTTTTGTTTTATTTCTGTTATTTCTTAAAATTATGCGCCAATTTTTGTTAGATTCATGAGTAGAAATTATTGCTATTTTTTATTGTACGTTAGTTTAAATAATTTGGTATTTTACTTAAATTATTTATTTTAATTATTTTAAAAGTTATTTAACTTGTTGTTTAATATTAAATGTTAGGCTAAATTTATTTATGTGTCCGACATTACAACTATATGTACTTCTACTATTTATATTTAACTTAAGTTTATTTACTTTTAACCAGCTCGAAACATGTTCAAGTTCGTACTTTATCATATCGATGGCTACACTTTCATTGCGAAAAAATAGTTTTACATTTGCTAATTACGCTGGTGATACCATTAATAAATACAAGAAAGAACAAGAACTAAGATAGAGTCCTACGGAATTCCTAGTAAAACTTAGGTTCCTAAGTTCTAAAAACGAAACTGAGTTATCTACAACCTATCACTTAAGTAATCCTTTAACGATTTTAACTCTTTGCACTTTATCCCAATCTTATTAACAATCCATCCCTGTCAATAATTTCAAATGGCCTTTTTGAATGCAGAAGAATGACTACAACTTTGTTGTCTTCTTCAATTTCTTCTTCGGTTCTCTTGACTAGTGCTTCTACTAAGGCCACATAAATAACAATTTCTTCTTTTGCTTTTGCTTTTATTTTGCTAAAGCTACTTAAGTTTCGCACGTATGATCTTTCCTCAAATCTGATTGATAATCACTCAACACCTCAAATTCCAAGAAATATTCTAATTATTGTTCTTTCGCAATATGGTCTGTGATCTCTTCTATCGCTGGTAATATATTCCCTAATATTTCGTTGTATTTAATACACCAACGTTTAGCAATATTTAGACTTTCTTTAAACTGTTTTGTATTGTTTCGAATATTTTACACAAAAATGTCAGCAGTCTCCTCGTGGAAACCCTTGGTGACAAATATGGCTGAAATGCGGATGGAATAATAAACAGGGCAATTGCCTCGTAGAAGGAATCAATATTTGCAAATCGAGGATGACGTGGTATTTGTGCAAACACAACTTTATTAATATTTTAGAGTAATTATGATCAGGCTCCAAACTTTGTATTGCTTTTAAGAATCTAGGGTCTTAATAATTTAATCAAATTAGCATTATATCAACTGGGTTGCCTGATTTTTACCTCTACAAATTTCATTGTATTTCTCTTGAATACTCAAATGAAATTTACCGTAATTTGTGTAGAACCTAGCCTTATTTAATTCTTTTGCTGTAAAAATTACGCCAGCACCATTAAAACTGACTTGACAATACCAAATTTAGTGTGGTAACACAAGTGCAATTGGCAAGCTTGTGATGTCGGTGTTTCTTGTTTTAATGGTTATATTTCATCAATCTTTACAGTTGATTGACTTTTATCCCTCAGATCGTGAAAAGATGTTCAAAATAAAACAAAATTACCTTAACGCCTTCATATTTGTCATAAATTTAGGAACATAAACATGACAGATTATTATTAGCAGATTAGATGTTTCTAGTAGATTTGGCGTAGTCCCTGTTTTATTTTGTACTAATAAAATTGAGTATCGTAAAAAAGGGCAGAGAAGGAGGTCGCCAACAAAATTCTTACCAAGAGGGATTAAAGAAGTTTGAAAATCTCTGGTTTAAATTATTAAGTTAGAGAAGAAGTTAAAGAATACTTACCTGCGAAGATGGAGAACAACTTCATCTTTCAACGCTCACAATGAATTCAAACGTTTGAGGCGGTTGTTAAAAAGAGGAATGAAAAAGGCATACGCTGATTATCAAAGAAAAGCTGAAAACAGCATCGCGAGTGATCCCAAGCTTTTCTGGCAATATCTAAACAACAAGCGTAGTACGGCGAGAATCCCTGGAAAAAATGGAAAATTTAGAACTAGACAATCCCAATGATATTGTGGAAGCCTTTTGCGATCAATTTTCAGAGACCTTCCGATTACCCTCTCAAAATGCCCGCCTAATAGAAGAGACTACACTCGCAAATTAAATGATGTTTTAGACAGAATTAAACATCTGAAGTCTAAAGAAACTTCTGGCCATGACTCTGTACCGAGTTTTCTGATACGTAAATGTGCTAATTGTTTCACTGTATCACTCACTCGAATTTTTAAGTTCTGTTAAAACAAAGTTATGGAAAATTGCCATAATAACACCAGTCTTTAAAAATGGCGATCCAACTGAAGTGGAAAACTACCGACCGATTGGTATTTTATCGAACTTTGCAAAAATTTTTGAGCACTTGATATACACCGAAGTCTCCAGATACGTCAAGACCTTTTTATCATCATTTCAACATGGATTTCTTTCGGGTAGATCCACTATTACTAACTTAGTGACGATTACGCAATTTTTAAGTGAAGCATTGGATAAGAGACAGCAAGTGGACGTAATATATACAGACTTCTCCAAAGCTTTTGATATTATAGATCATACATTGCTAATTAAAAAACTTGGTTGTTTTGGATTTTCAAATGGCTTGATTCAGCTTCTGTCTTCGTACCTCAATGATAGGTCTAGCTATGTCTACTTCAACGGATTCTCATCCAAACTATTTCAAATTCACACCGGTGTCCCTCAAGGTTCAAACTTGGGACCACTCTTATTTAACATCTTCGTCAACGATCTGTTATCCTCATTAGACAGTAATGTGTTGGCGTATGCGCATGACTTGAAAATCTATAGACAAAAAACGAATATTGCTGATGCAGATAGTTTACAAGATTGTCTGGAAAGCATACATAAGTGGTGTATGAACAATGGTCTATTACTAAACGTAAACAAATGTGCTGTTGTATCATACTCTAAGGTACGGAATCCTATACACAAAAATTGCTACATATGCAACAATCTGGTGTCACGCAAATTAACAATGAAGGACCTAGGAGTAACATTTGATGATCAACTTCTTTTTTCGGAACACATTTTCGCAGTATGCAGCACAGCGTCTAAAACCCTAGGGTTTTTGTTAAGATCTTCTCGTTCGTTTACTACCACAGCTCCGCTAAAAACATTGTTCCATGCATTGATAAGAAGTAAACTGGAATATGCATTGGTTGTGTGGTATCCGATTTTCACGTACTTAAACCTAACATTAGAAAAGATACAGAAACGTTTTTTAAAAAATCTGTCGTATAAATTAGATGGCACTTACCCTGCACGAAACTCAGATTACAACTAGCTGCTACAAAGGCATCACTTCACATCACTTTCTAGTCGTAGAGAACACGATTTCTTTATAATCTATTAAATAATCAAGTGGATTCACCGCATCTATTGGCGCTTATAGTAATAACAGTACCTGAGCATAACACCCGCTTAACTGATCTTCTACGTGTTCCTTGTTATAGAACGAACGCACTACTTAAGGCTCCTCTAACGCACATGACACGTAACCTTCATAAATACTATCCTGATCCTTTCCACTAATACTTTCTTCCAGTTTTTCCTTCACTCAATCTTTCCTTTTCCTTTTAGCTATTCACACTTTCTTGTCACCCATGTATATGTATATTCAAATAGTAGCTAGTACTTTTGAAAATTCAATGTATGTATTATATTTGTCCTGTAATTGGTTTTGACTGTTGGACAATAAAGATGTATTATTATTATTATTGGTAAAACCTTGTTATAAAAATATTCCTCACTTTTCTTATGTTACAAATGTTTGTAGTAAATAAACCTAGCAAACACATGTGTATCTCTTAATATCTAATTGGCCAATCTACTTAATGTAACTGGATATGTATATAAAACACACGTCACTTTTACTTTATCGACTCATATTCGTTCCCAACAGAACCTGCTTACTCTTGCATCTGCTTCAATTTACCAACCCTAAATCCCCCTTTTATGTACGCCTCTATACATATACGTTCACATCTTTGCCCCAATTTACTCCTACCCCTTAGCTTTTTCCTTATCTCCTGCATTTCTGCCAACTTGACGATATTACGTAACACCAACCGAATTTCTTCACCCAACTTCCTTATTTACAAGCCAATTCCGCACATTACTCCATCGTTTTCATCTGTTTCCTTCCTGTTTGCAGTCGAGATGAAGAGACGTAAGATTGATCTGGAGGAAGCCATGCAAGAGGTCGCTCGTAAAAAAGTCGAATGGCACAAAACTGCCGCGGAGGGGTTGGACGTGAATTACGCACTTCTATTGCCTAGATCTTTGGCCGACGAGTTGATGAAGCAACTTCAAGAGACGGTGCAATATTACGACGGGGAACTCTCTAAGGTAAAAGCTAGGTTCTGACTTACTTTTAGGATTTCATGTTTTCTTTTGAAATATACACTAGATTCGAAGAAAAAAGTTATTTGCTTCTCATCCTCTTGTATATGCTCTAAAACGTTGATGGAACTATTGGAAGGCTTGGGTGTTTTAGTTAAATTTAATTAAAATTAATTCAATCTTTTAGACTTACCTTATATAGAATTACATCATTTGGGCTGAACACATCAAACTTGTAAGCCTCTGACAACGCAAACAACAAAAGCCCTAGCTTGTGAACATTTCCGATTAATTCTACGAATAACTGCATATAAAAATTCGAAAAGCTTTTGGATCCAAGACATATTCCCGTCCTTCCTCATTTCTATGCATATATTCATACAGGGCTTTCTTTCATTTGAACACTTCCCACCTTCAGTAACTCTTTAATCAGTAAAATTATCAAAAATCACTAAGACACGTCCATTTTGTTTTGAATAACCTATTCCAATCAGTTGGGGAACTTTCACGATTAGTGAGTACGCGATTTATTTTCATTTCCTTTCCTTATTTCGGTTTATTTACTGATTTTAATTCGAGATATATTACAGGTAAAGGTTTTCGATAAATGGCACAATATTCCTCGGCAGCAGGTCGCTTACGGTGATGAAGGTCTGTCTTACAAGTTTTCTGGCCTAGTTGCTCCAGCCAAATCTTGGGTGCCAGCTTTGCAGGTTACTAGAAATCTTATATCCGAAATTACTGGCATCCGTTTTAATTTTGTCTTGATAAATAAGTTAGTTGATCGTTTTGAATTTTTAAGTAGGAAATTGGTGACTTATGGTTTATATTATGCAGGTATAGAAATGGATCTGATCATATTGGGGAACATCGTGACAATGAAGTTGATTTGGATCATAGTGCTCCTATTGCGTCTCTTTCTTTAGGCCAACAAAGGACGTTTGTCTTGAAGCATGCTGACGTCAGAAAAAAGGGCGATAAGAAGCGAAATATTCCGTTAGGTAACTATTAATGAATTACTGCCGGGATGAGTGAGCAAATAGACTCTTGATTATTCATTAATATTGTTTTTTTTTTGTAGTAAAGTTTGAATTGCAACACGGAAGTTTGTTACTGATGAATCCTCCAACTAACAAATTCTGGTACCATTCTGTCCCAACAAGAAAGAATGCTCCGGGTGTTAGAATAAATTTAACTTTTCGTAAGATTTTAAAATAGCGCTAAATTCATGTTTATTTTGTATTATTTCTAAAAATGTACTTTTTTAATTAATAAAAATATTTTTTCTAGAGAAAAGCATTGTGTATATTCAAAAAAACGAACAAGCTTGGCTTCGTGTTTATAATTTTCAAATGTACCATTGCTGTCATAAAAATTTGGGACAACTCGTATGAGCTCATTTTAAGGCCTTTTCAATCTTGTGGCAGTGATGTCGATTTACGATTGACACTGACAGACAATTTGACATATTTTTCATATTTTACAAAGGACCTATTTAAAATGAGAAATAATTAATAATAATATAGCTTGTCCCATATTTTTTTTAAAGCAATAGAACAAATTGTTTTCAACGTCGCATTATTTGATCTTATATGTGCCATCTATGTTTACGAAAAGTACTTAGTTATTACAGGAATTCAATTGAAAGTTTATTTTATTTTAATACAATTTCACATTTTTAGAAGTATGTGTCAATAAAATAAAATGTTCTTATTAAGTTACTAATTTTAAGATTTAAATTAAATAATATGACTGTTGTAAAGTGTAAGTTTAACTAGTAATGGATAGATGCCACTAAAAGAAAGAATAATCGATAATATCTAATTCTATAGCGTATTCAGATTAATCAGAAACAAATAATACAAACACCTAACCTTGCATTTCAATATCAATGTAAATTATATACCAAATAGAAATAAAAATGCTAAATAAAAATTTTTACAATACGATATTAAGTCAAACATTTACGCCTTGTGGCAATTATTTGGTTCTGGGCGATGTCTACGGGCAAATTTGGGTTTTCCAGTTAGTTTTTCTCAATTTGATCAATTTCCTAAGTTTTAAAAAATATGTGAATCTTTACGTTGTATTTCTCTTTATAGTTTATCAAAAATCATTAAACCAGACAATTCAACGCAACAAGAAAGATTACCAAAAAATGTTTTTACAATTGAAGAGGATGTGCAGATTAACAGTCTAGTGACAACAGATAATTTCCTAGTGGCAGGTACTGAAGGAAATGTTTATGGGTATCAGTGGAAGGTAATCAAATCAATGAAGGAATGTAAACCAGCTTGGAAGGTTACGATTCCCAGCAATAGAGATAAATTGGAAAAATGCGATGTAAATTGTATGACCTACAATAAATCGACAGAATCTTTATATTTAGGTTGTGGAGATAACAATATTTATTTAATGAAGGTGGAAGGTGGTGAAATTGTGCAGACATTAAATGGGCATACGAATTATATTCATTCACTTTGCAATATGTAAGTATCAAATGCATTTTTGTTTTATTGGAGTACTATTTTAAAAGTATATTCCAGTGGTAATGAGTTAGTGTCTGGTGGTGAAGATGGTTTGGTAAATATATGGGATGCCCGAATTAAAAATGTTGTTAACAAAATTGAACCATCCAAAAATGATAAAATAGCTCGACCTGAACTTGGAAAATGGATTGGGGCTGTTGGATTTAATGAGGATTGGCTGGTATGTTAGAAGTTTTAAGAATTATTCTTGACCAACTTAATTTTAATATTAGGTTTGTGGAGGTGGTCCTAGATTATCAATGTGGCATCTTCGTACATTGAATACCTCAGTAATCTTTCCAATTGAAAATCGTGGTATACATATTGCAGAATTTAAAGAGAATCGTATCTTAGCTGGTGGAACATCGGACTATTTCTATAATTTAAATATTAATGGTGATGTGATTTCGGAAATACCAATTTCTTCAGTCACAATATTTAGTGCGATTCATCAAGATAATCCATTTAATGTGCTTTGTCTAGCTGGAAGTAGCCCTAAGATTGATATTTGCAGTAATTTTAATTATAGAGATCAAGTATTGTCATTATATTAAACACTTTTCCCAACTTTTCTGTTTTTATTTCAATCCTAATTCCAATTTAATTAAAAAACTGTAAGGAATTTTGAAAATAAGGAATTCTTTGGTTGTCCCGTTTTGAGTGTAAAACGTAGATAAACAATTACCCAGTAAAAAATTGTTAAATTTCGCGGTTAGTTTAAATTGGTAGTTCCAACAATATTCGCATAAATACCAACATAAATTGTGCACGAAATTTAAAAAATATTTACTGGGTATCCAAGTTTAAATGGTGTAAGATTAAAAAAGGATGAGATTAAAAGATAATATTTAGGATAGGTTACTACGTGTCGCCACATTTAGCGCCATCTAGAATGTTTAATTAAAAGCAATCTCAATTGCTTTACGAGCATTGTGAAATAGTTCACTGTGTTCCAGTGCCACAGATTTAGAGTACCCGATTATACGAGTATACTCTAGATGGCGCTGCTTTAAAATAAGGAAATCTAGTGCAGTTGAATTCTTGCATATGATTTTTTCCGCTAAAAAAGTATCGCCTTTGTCTGATTCAAACAATATTGAATTTTTTAATCAATTTATTTAAAAAAATAAAGAATCAAATTAACATTTATGTTTACATACATTTACAAATAGTAATAAACAATTCGATAATCAAAGAAAACCATGACCAGCGACTGCAGCCGGTATAAACCCTTCCATACCCTCCTTATTCCTCACCCAGAACCATCCTCTGAGGTGGGTACTGATTAATGCTACCACTTCACCTTTCAAAACGTTCAAGGTGTTGTTTTCTTCGAAACCCTGATAGTCGCAAGTCATCACTAAGAGTGTTTGTCTAGTTCCTTTATTTTTAGCCGAAGCTGCGGCTCTCAAATACAGTCTATCCACGCTTCTTTCTCCACAAGTACTGGCTGCGTTCCTGGTTCTTCTACTCTGGCACCTTCCAATGCTGCATTCTGATTTCGAACTCAGTTTCTCAGTGTCTGTCATGTTCCCGCATGGTTTTGGAAAAACATCCGTGGAATTCTCCCAACATGGCGATGTGTTATTTTCCGGTGGTGGGATGATACCTGGTAGCAAAATAGGGTGGTAAAATTATTGACAATATTCGATGGTAAGTATTTCAAATTACCTAATGGTAGACATGCTGCGTAACTGACGTAACCTTCTTCAGCGTGAGGCGTTTGAACGTAGAGCCAATGTTGATTTTTGAAAACGGCATTGACAACCATACCCAGTGGTAGCGAGATTTCCGCCTGATAGCCACCCACTCTTGTTTGATAAAGGACGCTAGGAAATGCCAAAACAACCGGAATATTAGCTGGTTTATCAATACTAGCCTAAAAATAAGATTAACAAGGTATCAATCCAGAATAGTTTTAGTAAATTTTGAATTTGTTTTTAAATTCTAGAATTTTTTTAGGCAAAGAAACTATTTCTCCGAAATATGCTAATAAAATCGTGTTAAGGCTTTGATCTTCACTACTACGTATTCTTTATAGCATAAAATTCTTTAAAATTTGATTTCCAAGAATGTGTTTTATTAAGAGCTTATAAAACTAATAAATTCAAACCAACAAGTAGGTTTTTAAGTCATGCGATAAAGCAACATTCAAAACAATACTTGTTCTGCATCCTTCACTTTTTAGGGCAAGGGTATTTTATAAAAAAGAAAATAAATAAACTACGTCACAAAAAAATGCTTTTCCTAATTATTTGAATTACTTCAAACAGTGTTCACAACAATGAAGAAAAGATCATTTTAACGTGTGATATTGGAAAGCACTACACGCAGAGAAATGATTTCTTGCATTGAGAAAATAGATTTCCTTGCAAAAATCAGTCTCTATTCAAGAAAATATTTTTATTTCAAGAAATCATAAAAATGTATAATATAAGAAAATAATTTTCTTGAAATTTTACTTGTATTAAATAAATATTTTCTTAGGGTTAGAAAATAAAGGAAATCCAAGACAGAAAAATGTTATTTCCAAGTAAATCAAGTTAAGAAAATATTCATATTGAAGGTAGGAATGAAAAAATGATCCAGATCTCACAATGTTCTCTTGAGAAATTAGGCGAACGGTTTCGTGTTCAAAAAACACATCATCAGGCCAGCTATAAGGATATCCAATAAAAAAAATTACAATAATGGAAAAAAAAGACAATAATTAAAATTGGGAGCAAATGAATGAACTAATGAAAAAGTTTTTTTATATTTTACAGTATAATTAAATTATTTCTTTAATAATATGATTATTTTTATGTAGTTTGTAATTAATGACTTAATATTTAAGTTTATTTATCCCTTTTTTATTATTATTGATTATATATTAAAAAAAAACTATAGTTAAATTAATACGCGTGGTAAATAGTAATAAAAAGAAAACAATATTACATTAATCGGTATTTTGAAAATGTTTATAAAACGTTGTCCGTTAAAGGTTATATCATTATATCGGTAAGTATGGCATCTGTACTCGGATTTGTGTCGCTACTATTTAGGACGGCATGATTATATTTCTTGAAGGTAGATGGCGCCAGGAAGTATTTCAGTGAATGTTTTTGAAGATTAGTGGTATAAACTGTGAAATAAACAATAATGTCGATAAGAGCAAAAAGCATTAGTGCTTTTCTCTTCCCACATTATTTTTGTCAGGAGTGATTTCATGAGTTATTTATTTATTAGCATTACCTCTTGGTTATTGTTTCTTTTCACTTTTCTCATGCGTACTTCTACATGAAGTTCACTTTTGTTTAAACATTATTTTGTAGATGGTGTTAGAATCACACACATGCAATGCGAATAATTTGCTGCATTATGTTACGGCAACGTCGTACTGGTAAGTGCAATTAATAATGTGCATATAAATATGCATTTCAAGAATTCTAATGCTTTATTTTAAGAAAATGAAACTATTGATTTATAAACAATACCTAAACGCTTTCTTCAATTAATAAAACTATTTACTATCCTTTAGAAAATATTGTTTTGTGTTATAACGGCCATTTACTTACACTACAAATCGTTTTCTTCAAATTTTCTACAAGATTTTCTTGAATCCAGTTAACAAAACTCGCAATTAAAGAAATACAATTATTTAATTACAAGTACAGACTTCTCTTAGGTGGAGAAAAAAAACGCTAAGAACGCCTTTTTTTGATTTAAAACAGTAATTATAATGCGGACAATTGAAACACTAATTGTCTTGAATTGAGGCGGACAGTCTTGGTACAAGGAAACGTTTCTCTGTGTGTAGTAAGTAAAAGTATCAGTTACTATTACTGCGTTCTAAAGTTACATCTTTTCGCCCGAACTACTACTTTACTTTTGATGATTACTTTCTTGAAAAATTAACTTTCTTATAACATTTAGATTTATTGCTGCAATAATGCTTTAGTGGGTGAAGCGAATTTACTAGCATTAATGCTTATTTTGCGTAAAAATGATACGCTCCGTAAACGGAGTGTTAAAAAAACAAATTTAACTACAAAATTAATTTGAAAACGTGCACAAAGTCAATTCATCATATCAGCATTTTGTTTCTCCTTGAATAATAGACAACTTTTTATCTGACACACTTTTTATTCAAATGCTTTCGATATACGAGGTGTGGCAATTAAATAACCGGACTGGTGCTGCAAAACCACCAATTACATTACAAAGTTTTATCCCATTCAATGTACTCTCCTTGCCGATCCCTACAACGGTCCATACGAATTTTCCACTGTCGAAAGCAGTGCTGGAAGTCCGTTTCTGTCAGCTTGTTGAGAACCTCCGTCGCTTTCGCTTTCACCGCTTCTACACTGTCAAATCTTGTCCTCTTAAGCTCCGATTTTATCTTAGGAAATAAAAAAAGTCACAGGGGGCCAGGTCGGGCGAGTACGGTGGGTGGTCCAACACGGTGATGCCGGATTTCGCAAACGCCTTCACAGACAAGGCAGAATGGGCTGGCGCATTGTCTTGGTGGAGCATCCAGCATTTGCTATTCTACAAAACGGGTCTTCATCTTCTCACTCGCTCACGAAGGGTAGTTAGAACCTCGTGTTTCACAAGAAACTTGAGGTTAACTTGTTGCTCGATCTGAACACTCTGCATTTTTCCGACGCGACGCTAGCGTAAGGACTTGAATGGACGATTGCTACAGCGAGACTGAGCGACGTACAACCGTGTCCATCGAGTTTAGGGTGGGGGAAGCATCTACAAGCACGTATATGTTGAAACCTGTCGTGGCGTGCTCGCTGTTTGCCGATATTAGCACCAGTCCGGTTATTTAATTGCCACACCTCGTATACGACTGTTTCTAATTAAACAGCTCGTCCTGTATTACGTCTTGTTTCTATTTCAGACTCAAGTGATGTGAAAATTTTTATACAATCTTTAAGATACAATTCAAATTTTAAAAGAAACCTTGGCAACGATGTACATTTTTAATTGTTCCTTAATCGCTATTATCACTTGGCTTATTGATATCAAATAAATTGTTTCAATTTTTACAAATGAATTAAAGATATGCTTTCTATATATCTATAGAGAAACGATTCTTTTTATTCTGCGTAAACGACGCGGTTGATATTAACTGAAAAAGTCACGAAATCGCGTGTCTACATCCAATCGTGGTACATCTCAGCTTCTAAAATAGTAATTTCGCTTGGCGTAGAAAAGAACACGATTTTCCAATTAGACCTTCCTCTTTATCAACATACGAATTTTCCCACACTTTTTTTCACGTGATAGGATTCCTCGGCGTTGCTTGTCAAATCATACAAGTAATTACTCTTAATCATCGTTTGTAATAAGCTAGATAAATAGAGGATATTTATTATTATACAGGGCGATTCAGTTTTATTTGGGGAAACTTAAATAGCGCATTATACCAACGACACTGATGAAAAAACTAACATACCAACATACCGTGTTAGAAAGTTCGGCAATAAAGTGAGCTGCTAAAGTACATGGACCCAGTTGCAAAATTTGCTCGCTGTAAAAGTATAAGTGGGGGAGTTGCGCGACGTGAATGAATCAGTATCAGTAATAATCTAACCACTGCCACGAGAGGATCGCAGTAGACTCTAGTCGAGCGACGCGTTATACCCCCTAGTTTATTTCTTTAATTGATTATCGTTCCCTTTCTCGATCTTTTGCTCCCTTGTTATTTTTGATTTGCTTTGTTTGTATCTCGTAGTTATACTGTGAAATAGTTTTTTTTGAATTATGTTCTTTCTAGGAAGTCGTTAAATGGTACTACGTTACTAGCAGTACTGCAAATTACTGCTTATTTGAATATCTATCCCTTTTCTATTGTTCAATTGAATTTTTACACATACAAATACGATTCATTTTGATATAAAATTCCATTAATTACATTTAGAAAACATGTTTTTGTTTTAGAATTCAATTTACACTTAAAAATATATGATTTTGTTATGCACTTTCTATTACTTTAACATTTAAGATGTTGGATATTTGGAAATGAAAAAGTGTAATCTAGTTATTTTATAATGAGAGATTCTATTTATTTGTGGAATTTGTATGTGACCGGCGCTTATAAATGAATCCTTTCCAAGGCTAATATATTTGAAAATGCTTCGCTTGTGAGTGACAGCTTGAAAATTTTTATAATGGAAAATTACATTAAAGCAAAATTGACCTTTAATAACGAAGAATTTGAGTCAGTGGTGTTACGAATCAATAGTTTTATTAAAGAAGGTGTTCAAAATGAAATCCGCTAATGTCAATGTATTTTCTACAACACCGATATTTGTATTGGATTTTCTTCATTCTTAAAATTAACTGTCTTCTTGTATTGACAGATGTCGCATGCACTATATCTTTAATACCAGCTGAGATTGAAATGAATCCAGCTGACATTTGCAATTCTAGAGTGCGTTCCCAAATAACGTGTAAAGGTGGGGGAAGGTAAAGCAAGGTAAAGTGACGTTGTCGTAAAGTTACCCTACCCTCGCTCTAAAATTGTAAAAGGAGAAGGATGTATTTCATATTTTTGATAATTGACAATGTCGGGTTATTTACATTAGGTTGTAATTTTGCAAGTGCGTTTGAATTGTGAAGGTTTTTTAATGGATAGAAGAAAGTTGCTACAAATATTTTTCGTCAATGAATTTCTTTCCACCCTTTTTCAACGATGAAATGGGAGAAGACGCAAGAGTTCGTTTAAAACCCCTACTTTAGGAATGGCAGACTGTTTTGTTGGCAAGAATATTTAGAAATAGTGATTTTTATAGAAACGTCGATCATAACTATGAACGCTGCTTTCTCAATAGACAACATTTTATAGTAGGGGATAAGGGATACCCTCTACTGGAATGGTGTATACCACCTTACATGGACAGCGAAAACCTGAGTCCACAGAAGAGACTTCTTAATAATAAGATTTCGCAGACACGTCAGGTCATAAAACGTGCTTTTGTTTTATTATTTGAATGCTTTAGGCGCCTAAAATATTTAGACATGAATAATATAGAAATGGTTCCAGCAACAGTACTAGCTTGTTATTTGCTACATAATATATGTTTGAACAATAACGATTTACTAATACAGCAATTTATTGCTGAAGGCTAGGAAAATATAAGAGGCAATGAAGCCGAAGATCTAAATGTGAACATGGAAGATGTTGACGTAATAATTAGAGGTGATCACCGAAAACGTGAACATTTATGTATGTATGTGTACAATAATCAGCGATGATCATTTTAGCTGACTTTATTTTTTAAATAAAATTTTGCATTAAATGACAGGTATTTCATTATTTTATTTAGAGAAAATGTTCAAATGGTTGTAACCTTATTGTAGAGACCTCGGCAACAATGCGTTGTTTTCGTCTCGGAAACCCCTTTCGAATGAGCCCTCCCTCAACTTCACATGCCATTTAAAATTTATTGGCTTCCCCCTCCCCCGTCATCCGGGGGTGTGGAGATGGGTATTTTTGTGATTAAATAATAGATTTTGTGATCCCATTCTTACCTATAAATGTAAATCTTATATTTCAGATCATTCAAACATTCACATGAAAAAATGCCTAGTAACAATAACCAAAAATTAATGTTAATATAGTTCATGATGTTGGTGGAATCATTCCCGGCAAAAACAATGTAGCAGAGAAAATAGCACTAATACACGGACATGTTTCTGCCTACCCGGCGTCATCAGCGTGGTTTCGAGCACAATTTTCTGCCGCATGCAATTGCATTTGCCTCCCAATTTATGTTATTAATCTCCAAAAACAGCACTGAATATGTCTTCCGGCGACACCTATCACCAAGGGACACATTCATGCCGTCCCAGAAGGTAGCAAGACAAACCGAAGTGTACCTTGCGTTCGGCAGCCCAGGAGATGGCCGATAGGTGGTGAACATCTACACTCCGGTTTGCCAAAAATTATTTTGGTGGCCCGGTACTTTAGGTAGGCATGATATGTGACAGGTGCGCTTGTGTTACATCGTAAACATAACCAAAACAAAATAAATGGACGCGTATGTAAGAAAAATAATGTAAATGTGGATGCGGGGTAAAGTTTCCCGTCCAACTCGCCTAGGGTATCTTAGGGACACTCGGAGTTCTCCTAAAGTATTTCATAAACACGGGAAAAAGGTAAAGATTTATGATGTATTAACCAGCACCCTTAATTTATGAACGATCAAGGTAACACCAGAGTTTCCCGGGTACTATTTAGGAACGCAACCTTGGTGTGCAAAGTTAGAAATCAATGTGACTGGTAGTTAAAACAAAAACACTCAGATGTCAATTATGATATAATAATAATTATTATTTCATACTGTGAAAAGTGTTAGTAATAGTGTTATTATTTACAATTATGCCCCGAAAGTATCGATCCTGCGATGGTAATGCCGAAGCATCGGTTCGAGAATATGGAAGGCGTTTTTCGAATAGGAAACTTCCAAATGGCCATCTTTTCATCGATTGGCACCGCCGTTTTCGGGAATTGAGTTTGTGTAATAATCATGAGCAGTACAGAAATAACAATCCAAAGTTCAGAAGAAATAATAATCGAATTCTGCAATTATTCGACATTAACCGGCGACTTAATACTCGCAGAGCAGCTCAACAACTGCAAACTTCGCAGTCATGGGTATGACGAACATTTATGTGTAGATCATAGAAGAGCGTATCATTTACAACCTGTTCACGATTTACATCCGAAGGACGCAGAAAGAAGGGAAATTTTTTGCCTTTCACATGAAGCGGAAAACAATCATGAATTTTTGCATAAAATACTGTGGACAAGCAAAGTTTACTAGAAGCGGAGTAGCTAATTATCATAATCTTCATGTCTGGGCACATGAAAATCCACATGAAATTCGACCACGTTCTTTTCAGGATGAATTTAGTGTTAATGTGTGGATGGGGATTATTTTACATAATAACTTTTATGGGCCTCACTTCTTGCCTCAAAGACTAAACTCTTTCTTACTAATAACTTTTTAAACGATATGCTTGACGATGTGCCCCTTCACTAGAGAAATGACAGCTGAATCCAATTGGAAGGTTCTCCACCCCATTTTGGATTAGCAGTACGACAATGGTTAGACACTAATTATCCACAATGTTGGATTGAGCGTTTAGGACCAGTGTTGTGGCCTCCAAGATCACCAGGTCTGACCGCGTTGAACTTTTATGTGTGTGGTATGTTAAAAAATAAAGCGTACGCGACAACTGTCAATACAAGAGAACAGCTAATTTTAAGAATTGAAGAAACTTGCAATGAAATGCGACAAGATCTAGTACAAATATCCGGCGCGATTGATTCACTGGTTCGGCGTTGTAGTGAACGGATCGCATTTTAAACACCACCACAACACTAGCATTTAATGTAATTTTCCTTGTTATTAAATGATTTTTGCTTTAGTGTAATTTTTTTATTATAAAAACTTACAATAAGCTCTAGCCCGAAAGCATTTTTGGATGTATGTTTATATGTGGTTTTTTCATCGGTCTGATTCGTAGAATATGCTATTTAAGTTTTCCCAAATAAAACTGAATCAACCTGTGTAGTATAATTTAATTTCTGAAGTCTGCGTTCCAAAGAATGTATGTTTTTAGAATAGCTTTTTTATGTTACCACCATTATCATCATCATATGGTGTCCTCTTTATGCCAAATTTGATATCGTGATGATTTTGATAAAATTATGTCATTCTTGTTCTTGGAGTAGGAACATTTTTATTTGTTCCACGATTCTTTTAACGTGCTTTTACTTGTTTCTTATTTCGTTCCACATAAATGGCCAAACAAAAATGCTTTTAACAGTCAGGATGTTAGCAGCTGTGGTAGAAGTTTATAAAGAGTTTGGCCATTACCTCTCTACTTACGTGTGCTAAAATTATACCCAAAAGCGTGTATTGCCAACAAGAAACTTTGTTATCATTTTTTATCATCTAGATATTATTGGTTAAAAAGATGTTAGGAAACAAAATCCCCATATACCCACATGCAAGGAATGTACTCTAAATTTCTTGTGATTTTTTTAATCCTAAAAAGTAATCAACAAAGCATATCGTAGCAAACAACAAGAATGACAAAATCGGTAGGAATGTTATATAAAGCACTAGCAGTCATTCTCGTTACTTCTTCGAATCAAATTTCTTTAAGAAAACTATGATTAGTAAGTAGAGTAACCAAAACTTGCGGACTCGCATAGGCGTTGGTATTACGGGTTAATATAAGAATACGAAAAATTCATAAATAAACTTACTTGCTAATTATTCAACAAATTAGAGGCATCAGGATGTGAACTACTGTAAACTTACATCATTGCATATGTTTCCACAGTTACTTCTTTAAACCTTGTGCGTCGACAAGAAAAAATATTCTTATACATAGAAAACGATCTCTTCACATCTAAGGAAGTTACATTTGCATGTAGAAACTTCACTTCAAAGTTCACTATTCTTACACTTATTATAAACGGCCTCTGAAGTATTAAAATCGGGATTTTTCCTTAAAACATCTGCCAACTTTTGACTAGCGCATAATCCTGGCGTATCATTTAATGTGTGTAATTTATTTTTTACACTCTCCACTATGTCTAATGATTCCTGCTATGACAATTCAGTACATTGTAGTTTTCTGATGGCATCTAGTAATACTGTATAATTGGTACATATTGTTGTTAAATCTTCTAAAAGTTGAGGAATTTGAAATTCTCTTTGACTTTCTCTAATTGCTTTAGATTCATTCCGATTAAATCGCATTATAACTGATTGAATTTGTTGAAAATGGATCAAATAGTAAGAAGCTGCTGTTAGCCAAGTACCCCATCGCATTAAAATTGGTTCAGGAGGTTCTGGAATACTTGGACAAAATTTACGAAATTCTTTTAAACGTTTAGGAGATTTACGAAACACTGCTTTAGTACTTCCAATCATCCGATCAACGTTTCCGTAATGTTGTCGAACAACTTCACCAACTAAATGCAAAGCATGCAGCACGCAGGTTATATGTATTAAGTTAGGAAATATATGTTTTAAGGATCGCCCTACACTTAACATCGTTGCTGTACTATCTGTCACAATCATCACAACTTGATCTTGGGCAATTTTAAATTTTTTCAAAGCGTTCATTATCACTTTTTGAATATTTTCCGCGGTACATTGTTGAACACGTTTGCAAGCTAACAAATATCGAGATGTTGTGTTCTCGCTAGATAAAACGCGAGCTATTACATTCACAATACTGTTTTTCTTTATATCGGTCGTCTCATCCACGGTAATCCATATTTTTTTGGAACACAAATCACGTTTACACACATTTTCTAGCATCTCTTTCATTCGCGGCAAATGATTCTGTAATTGTGTTTGTGAAGGTAATGGGTACTTTGGAACGTATTGTCGCCAAAACGTTTTAAAATCTGCTTTTCTCACCAACGACAACGGAAGATTACAAGAGGTAAACATAATTAATAAATGTATGAGGAATAGTGTATAAGATATTTCAGTTCTTGCATTTCTCATATGCTTAATACCATTGACATGCCTCTGGCAATCAGCTCTGTCCAATGCAGCCAAACGAACATTGCATATTAAGCAAAAAACTGCACCACCGTCATATTTTAAATGGGGAAAAAGTGACACATACTTATGTACATTAGTAGCAAATCTATTACGAGGCATTGTTTTCTTAGGTATGTAAATATTAGTTCTATATGAAACGATACACTAATTATGTACTTGGTATAATACTACAACACACAAAAAACACCAGCTATATTTTCAAAAGCGACACGTAAGTACATAACCTTGACCGTTCGACTAATCTCTGCAACAGCTCAACCGGTACTAAAACGAAATCTCTCTCAGCGCAGTTTAACATGATTTATATTCAAGGTCGACACTACATGCCTGCTTCTCTACCGGTTTAGTTTATTTATGAATTTTTCGTATTCTTATATTAATCCGTAATACCGACGCCTATGCGAGTCCTCAAGTTTAAGTTACTCTATTAATAAGTAATAGAACCAAGGAACATTGAATTCGTTTTGTTATTTAATTCTGTTTTGATAGCTCCTTAAATTATTTACCACGCATCTTAGATCTTATTTCATTTCAAAGCTGATTAAATCAGTTATAATCTTTTGATGAAGATCAAAACTAGTCTACGATCTACGTATTCCAGTTCAGTATGTGGTAAAAATGTCTTGCAACGAAATGAGTGTTTTTTGCGGTTCATCTTCAGTTTTTCTGAATGTTTGTGAATTTGCGCGCAGAGAAATGGTTTCTTGCATCAAAAAATTATGTTTTCTTGCAAAGTTCAGTTCCTATTCAAGAAAATATATAATACAAGAAAATAATTTTCTTGAAATTTTATTTGTATTAAATAAATGTTTTCTTGGGGTTAGGAAATTAAAAAAATCCAAGACAGAAAAATATTTCTCCCAAGTTAATCATTTAGTTTTAAGTTAAGAAATTATTCATATTAAAGGTAGGAATGAAAAGAACTAGTAATTGTGTACCTCCATTTGCAATATAGAGATTAATACACATTCTCATAATATTGTATATAACATTGAACCTGTTACCAGTAGATATCATTGCGTCACCTTTTCCCAGATACTAAATTGTAATTAAACAACATTTTTCTACCGTTAATAGTTGATAACCACCATGGTACAATTTTTCTGGCAATGAAGGTTCTATTTCTTCAACTAATTGCGCAAAAGTATGGCGATAGATAGGAGAGTGTTGGTAAAACTCGTACTGGAAGCTGTAGCGGTGGGTGGTGACGTAAACGGGAGGGCGCGGACAGCAATTCGATCCCCTCGTGTATTTTCCTTGCATATTGTGTACGTTGCAACGAAAATATACAAGGAAATCAAATCCTTGTCCGCATCCTTCCGTTTACGTCATCACCCACCGCTAGTGACTGGAGGTATTCTGATATCCAATTATCACTGTATGGTATTCTAAAATGTTTTCTTGGTTCCAGTAATATCATAAAATGATATTTGAATTTGTAACGGTGTGGAAAATTGATACAACTGGCAGTGCTGGCATTCTTTAATTCTACTACACAGAGAAAAAAAGATCTTGAGCAAATATATATCTTTGAAATTATTTATTTAATTCAACAAAGGTTTATTTGAGTGAAAGAACATTTTTTAAGAACAACAGATTGAATTTGTTTGAATGTACAAACGTTTTTATTGTGCGCTTCGCGCATCATCGGCAATTTCCATTGCGTGATCGCTGGGCAACCACAATCGTAGCCTTAGTTTAGATTATATGAGTTGGTGGTTCGTAAACGGTGGGATGTAGATGAAGAAAATAACAGGTAAGTAGGATAATGGAGTTATATATTTTTACCATTGGATAACTAACGTTAAAATTTCTGTATAAAAAAAATAGTGAAATAGTTGCCACAGATTGGTGAATATCGGAATTTCTGTTTGTATTAGCGAAGTTCTTTAAAAAGAATGAACTGTATTGTTGAATCAAACATATTACATACGTATATTAAATCAAGCAGATATATTTTCAAATCAAACTTGAGGTTATTTGTTTCAAGAGATCATCTATTTGAATCAAATAAAAACGTAAAAAAAATATTTCTTTAAATTAAAAAAAATATATCTTCGCCGCAATTAAAAATTACGATTTGGTTGATTGAATGCATATTTGTTTGGGTCAAGAATTTTTTTCTGCATAAATGTCGCATAAAATTCTTCGTCTATTATTGTAAAAATATTGCTTCTGCGCTTCGGCATTACATTAATATAACCTATATGACCACTTAACCCAAGATGACTACTTAACCCAAACAAACCGAATTCATTTTGGCCAGTAACTATGGTAAAGTTTCTAAATTGCTGTAAACCGCGCATAACATGGATATGTCGCTAGAAAATGCTGTATGCCACGAAAATTTGCTTTTAGATTCTCCTCCTCGAAATGTGGGAGGTGGTATCGACGAACAGAGCATATTGGACATGAAACAAGCAAAGTGGAATCCTGCTATGCTAGCAATTTGAAGAGTAAGAAGTAAAATTATAAATATTAACTAAAAAGGACAGAATTCTTCCATTCTTTTTTAATTCCTTGTATGTATGTATGTATGTACATACATACATATAGGGCATTTAAATTTTTTAACTGGAAGAACTCCTAAAACTTGAGCTAACAGGAGCATGAAACGAGTACTAGAATAAATGTTTATAAGCTCTCTTTCAAAAATAGTATGAGTTCCACGGGTTTACAAAAGTGGTCCATTGTTATAGAAGTACAAGTCCTGTTTCTCAAAATGGATACTTATACATGTAGGTTTCCAATTTACACACATTAAATTGTTATACCTGGTACATTTCCGATACAGAGAGCTTTTCCCACTATACGTCGAAATAACTGAAAAAATCTAGCCGAAACCAATCGAGCGCGAAATACCACGCTCCAAAAAGGTTAACAATTTTACTAAAAGAGAAAGCCTATAATTATATATTCACGAAATACCATACGCTCTTTCATCTCGCTCTAATCTGTTCCTTATATCCATCTGGCATAGCGCTTTTCGCGGCAACGACGATGTACAAGAGCGAGCATCGTGTGGGAACCTTTTTCGGATAAGGTACGAACCACCCACTTATGGGCAATTTAACTGGAAATTAGCGGCAATTTCGTTGCCTCGACGTCGTAGTCTCGTGGTACAAACGGTCAAGTTGCGAGCCTGCTCGGATCCTACCCTCTGACCTAAGCGTACGAGGTGATTTAATTGCGTCCTATGACAGATTAATCATCGTGTTTATCTCTCCGGACAAGACTCGGAGCGTTGTTGTTGAGCCAACAATTGAGATGGATTGGAGCGTCTTGAACTAGGGATATGGACGATTGTTATGTTAAGTATGGCACCAAATCGATGTAGTCGTTTTTTCAAGATTGTTATGATGGATTACGAGGTGATTTCGCGAGAAATATCATGAATACGCTGTACTGTTCTGTAATTGCGGGTTATTTGTTTTTTTTTTTTAATCTAACTGATATTTATCAAGTTAATATACAGAGTGGGGCAATAGTGCGAGATTCCTCGATAGCATCTTTACTATTAGTAATACAACAAAAAATACTGATGCAAAACTATATATGTGTTAGTACCACAATCAAAACTATTTTGACACATGTGTAGGGTGGACCAAAAGAAGTTATATATTCAAGATATTTTAAATGGAACATTCTGTATGTTAGTATATTACTTTTATTTTACATAATTGCAGTTAAAATTTTCAATTTGCATTCAATTTCGACATTAGTTTCACAAAATTTGAATAATCTTGTTTATTCTTTAAAAAAGAGCCCAACTTCTTTTCAAGAATTCACCTTTTAATAACAATTTTTGTCAAAAACAAACAGAATCATGTCAAACATTATCTACGTTGGAATCAAGTAATCAAAATTGATGTCCGCATACGCATATCATCAAAAGCCCAACCATTTCATACTGATAAAATCATCTAATCCATTATACATAATAATAATACGCATTTATTACACATAAAAGATTTGTGTATATAAATTTTATTGCTAATTCCGTATAAATAAATGTTCATCTTAAAATTCTAATGTTTACTGATAACATCAAACTACCAGTACATCAACGCGTGTTCTTTGTAACCACTTCTTTCCATAAGAAAATTTTGAATTTGTTACCTTTCGAAATATATTTCTAAATTATTATTGGTTGGTAAGGTCCCCAGACGAGCATAAAATGAAATTTTTACAGCCCAAAACAAACACAAGACGTTGTCATTATCGAATTTTAAAAAACCAAAAAAATGGCACGGTGGTTATTGAATAAGGGTTACCTATATTCTCAAATATCTCAAAAACGATTTGAGTACAAAACGAAACTTTTACGGCATCAATCAGCACAAGGAGAGCACGAAACGTTGCTGTTATCAAATTTTCAATAACTGAAAAATTGGTGCGGTGGCTATTGACTAAGGATTTGCTCCTACCCTCATTTTCAAATATCTCGAAAACGGTTCGAGCACAAAACGAAACATTTACGGTACAAATCAGCACAAAACGTTGCCATTACCAAAATTTCCAGAAATCTCAAAATTGGTGCGGTGGCTATTGAATAAGGGTTCGCACCAGCTTTCATTCTCGAATATCTCGTAAACGGTTCGAGCAAAAGACAAAACTTTTACAGCACAAATCAGCACAAGATGAGCACAAAACGCTGCCATTATTAAATTTTCAATAATCAAAATGACATCCTTGAATTGGTATTCCTGTGGAGACGAGTAAAGAAACAGACACAGAAAGTATTTTTAACGGAATACAGTTTTAGGAAAAAAATATTTAGAAATTAATTTTTACAACAAATATTAAAAGAGTATAAATTGTGAAATAACATTGAAACAATTAGAAAACCGTTTTGAAATAAAAGAATTGTAAAATAGAACTGAAGAACATCCAAAGACGAGTCGAAGAGGACATTCAACATCCGAAGAGAGACAGGAGAGAATATTATCGAGGATTTCACATACACCCACACACATACACAATACATACACGAGGAATTAACAGTTGTAAGTAATTTTACTAAAATTTGTAAGTATATTTAGTAGATTCATGAAAAATAAAAGGATTTGTAATTTTCTTAGTTCTATAGTTGGTTTCCACTAGAAGATCTAGAGTAACTTTGTGCAGGATAAGTAATACCTAGACTCAATTGTTTTTAATATAATTACGAAAACTAGTTTTACAGTGCTTTGAGTATTAACTGACCTATAGACCTAGGAATATTTCCACTTAGAAGAAAAGAACCAAAAATGCAAAATATCTCAAAAACGATTAACTTTAGGTGTAGAGTATTAAAGTATATAATTAAGGCAGTGTTATCAGCAATTCAAACATTAAAAACATACAGGATGCCTCATACCTCAAAATAACGAAAATAAACTCTTTAATGACTTTTTAATTTCTAAACAGTTATCTTGATTTAATGCTTAACTATACATTAAATAAAACCTTGGTAATCAATACTTCTTGAGCAAAGCATGATAATTGGTACAATCGTGGTTTATATACACATGCACATCTTAACATTTTTTTAGTAGACCTATTAAACCCAAGTGTTAATTCAAACAAATTCACAAAGTCACGTCTTCAGTATCTTATGAAAATTAGAAAAAGTAAGAAAAAAAAATAACTAGAAGAAATTATATAAATACAAACCTTTGTTAGAAACTCGTCCACATCTTCAATTTCATATCCAAATTGTTGCATCTGTTTGCTATTATCCAACTTCAGCCTACTACTCTTCCTTCGATTTCTCTTCTCCTTCTTTTCTACGATTAAGTTTGGTTCCGACTTAGTCCGAAGAGGCGCAGAATTTTGCGTCTTCACTATTTTACACTGAACTTCGTTAACATTCGTATTCTTAATAATAGTTAGAGCACTTTGGTTTGTTTTATTGTTACCGATGTTATTATTTACATTGTTGATGGTTTTAACTTCCCCACTAGGCGATTTGAGAGTGTTAGTTAAGTTATTGCAGTTATTTTCGCTTCTTGGTGCGGCTTCTTTATCAAGATGATCGCCATGTTTTCTTCTGGTCTTGTATTGGAATCTTATCGGCTGTTCTGGGTTAGGGTTTCGCGATCTTTGGAAGCGTATGAGCCAGAATAGCGGGATCTTTGATTTGTTCCTATTGGCCAGGTAGGAGGGCTTTTGGCCCATAGCATTTAATAGTTGGAATTCTTGAAATCTTGTCACATCTTCGTTTTTCACCAATAATCTGAAATCAAGACGTTTGGTAAAAGATTTTTTTTTCAAGAAAAATGAAATAAGAAATGAAATCCTCAATGAACATTGGAAATTGGAACCAAGTGAAAATGAGTTTTTGAGAAGCCTAATTATAGCATCTTTTAACTTTAAGGTTAAATTTGAAAAATCAGTTTATGTATATAAGTTTCTTGACGACAGTGTTCAACCATTTGCCAAAGAAACCTTTCTTACTTGCACTCTATACTCTACTGTCCTTTTAGTGCAGAAAAGGTACATGTGTTAGGTACTTAACATAAAACATTTTATTCAAAATTATCTATATACTGCGCAGGAATGTAGTGTATAATGTGCAGATCAATAACAACGAATTACCTTTGGAATTAGAAGATTTGTTAAGTAACTTAACTTAGACAATCCTTACAATATCTGACCAAAACTTTCTGGGGTTTAAGGGAATATCAACTGCTTCTAATATCTTCTAATTTCTATATTGTCCAATAAACATCAAATTTAACTTAAATCATGAAGTTTAAAGAATTTCTCTTCCAAAGATATTATTACTTCAATATCTTTAACGATCAATAAACATCGATTAAATATCCATTAGTTATTAAAGCTTAAACTATTTTACGAACCATTAGCGCACCAAACATGAATGAATAGAATATTTCTACACCTCTGCGATGAGCTCGTGGCCAACTCAATATTACCAGCGCGTAACGTACAGGACTTACTAGAATTAAACGTACCGCGAATTTTAATGGATTTCGGAGACCTCAAATACGCCCTACTATCGATTGCTGTCAACCTAAGACTGTTTGTGCTCTCTCTTGTATTACCAAAGCCTGCCACACGAAGAATTTGAATGATGATCGGTATTTTTAGCATCATGCATTGAAGATTGGTGTACATATGTGATAGCCAATTCCTTCCTGCCACGTGACACTCGTTGCGATGGTTCAATGCATGCTAATGACAAGAATGGGTAAGATACATGCATTTATTGTTGACAGGATGTTTTCCGTGACATATTTAACGGCCAATATCCGGGATGGTAATATAGGGAGTAAAAGAATACGTTAGAATAGATAAAAAGTATAGGTAATTAAGTTTTGGAACTAAAATTCATTTTCAAGAAGAGTCAGGGCGTTTTTAAGATGAAATCAAATTTGATGAAATATCCTTGGGGCTTTACAAAATACAAGTATTGTAAAGAAACGTGTCCAAAAGGTAATCCACAAATGCTTCTAGATTCCATCTAGGAATTCAGGCAGAATGTTTCCAAATGAAAGAAGCAGGTCAAGACACTTTGTGACAGACACCATGTCATTATTAGTCTTCGTTTTTGGAATATGAGATTAGCAAATGTAACAGTTAATAGAGCTAAGCTGAGAAATATTCAGAACATATCTGGCCTCTTCAATAAAATGATAAAAACGTGTTCTAACCGTTTTTAGAACTAAAACAGATTATTTTTATTTAGACTCGAAGAATTATATCAATATGCACTTATACTTAATTATCATTGTATAGCTACTGGTATTAAACCTGAACGTTTCGAAAACCAAAATGATTTTTTGTATTTTGAGCTCTTCTATAGAGTTGATCATTATCACGATCAGAAATGAATATTGATAGAGAAAAAACAAGAAACCGAACCAGTAGGAGAGATGAACCATTAGTAATTTCTTTCAAGATATTAGTTATAATATCTTATGCTGTCAAACGTAGTGTCATAAGTTAACACTCACGTTGAAATGTATTGTAGTGGAACATCCCACATGAAGAGCATACGTTTATACGTTACTATATTCATTTCAATCAATTTTATATTAAAATCCATAAAATATTAAAATTTAACCGAGCGTTTGCGGAATTCAAATTATTTCGGCTGAGTATACGAACTTCAGCATTTTGATCATTTACCTATATTATTAATTTTTTATTAAAAAAGAAAAAGACTCCATTAATGTTATCTTACAGGGGATAATTAAAGTTTCGGGTTATTTTAAGTAATTTACGTTTTGAAACATAACTTGTAAAAAATGACACAAACACATATGTAAACACACTGTATTTGGAAATCAAGCAACAAAATCCCTTACGTCATCTGCAACATCGAAATCGATCATCAGTACATCAAAATTTCAAATATGAAGTTGTTAGATTGGCAGTGCCCAGACAACCGATAAACAAGAAGATACGAAAATGCTGACAGTAAACAGACATGTTTTTCGAATTTAGAAATTATTGTATTTTAAATCTAAACGTTGCTAAAATTATCAACTCTAAAGTATTGAAAAACTGTTAAAGTTAAACAGAAACAGTTACAAGTAATAATCAAGAGTATTTAATCAAACAGAAATAATTTCAACAAATAATCAAGAAAATTGAATCAAGAAGACGTTATTATAAGAGGGTATTGGACATTAACTGCTGAAATAGAGGAGACTCAGAAGAGGAACACACACACACACACACACACATAGTACACTCACAACATTAACTGCAAGTAAGTTTTAAAAGATTTATCATAGTAAGTGAAAAATTTAAAATAATAAACGGAAAAGATTATCTCCCTATTCAATATTTTTAATCGTTTTTTGAAACATCTCACTATATTTGATGTAGTAGATTTCTCTAGCCTCAGTTAGTGGCATTATATAAGGTACGTACTGTTTAAGCGGTGGTGTGTTTTTTCTCATCATAGAAGCTAGATGGATCAATGGCACAGAGGTGAGGTGAAATACCAAACATCTAACTACTGCAACTAATCACCGGTACAAGCAATTGTTTCAAGCAGTATGAAAGCAAATGAAACCAGTAAGAATTGCGGTATGTCCAATACTACAGTGAAACGCAGAATAAGAACTACCAACATGAAAAAATATAACAAATTGGGTTCAGATACAGTGCAGGATGGAACTGCTAAAGAAATCACATTGGAAAATTCGGGTGATCCTGTCCGACCAGGCATTGAACAGCAGCTTGACCAAACTTCACCAAATCAGAGACATTTGTTCCTTATTAGTATTTCCTTATATTTTTCCACTGTTGGTAGATATTCTAAGTTACCCACTCCGGAAAATTTTTTCACTTTGAGTATTATTAACTAACCTATACAGCTACGAATATTTCCACTTAGAAGAGAAAGACCTCTTGGCCATAGGCCATCTTTAAGAATGTATTGATGTTTTATTTTTCGAATGACGTTTTCGTTAATCGTTATTTTGAATAGGACAGCCTGTATATTTTTTAAATTTTGAATTGTTGACGACATTTTGCGTTAATTATGTAAAACAATCTCTATACTTAAAGCTAGTCAAAAATATGTCCTCTTAACAATACATCGTTTTAGTTCCTGTATAAAGGACAGTTGTACGTTTGTCAACAGAGGAGTAATACTATAAACCAGTGGTCGCCAAGCTTTTCAATGTGTTGAGCTACTTTGATAATTTTGGAACAAACAGTGAGCTACCTAGTCGTAAGCGACGTAAGCCAACCTAAATGAAATAATGCACAGTTATATTCGGCATACATGTATTTATTTTACTAATATATACCAATACAAATAAACTAATAACTAATACATACTACATAACTAAATGCATACCTACCAATCGTAGGTGTTTGAAAAATAAACAAAATCTGTATGCAGCCACAATGGCATGTCACATACGATTTAATAAAAGTGAATAAAAATTACAAAAAAGTAACGCACTATTTTAAACAAAAACATGTGCAGATAAAAAAAGCATGTTCAATGAGAAGGCTGACACTCAGGCTAATCGATAATTTTTTTAATGTTTGCAGTATAGTTTGATACAGCCATTCGAATACAATTATCCGAATGTTCATCTGTAAGTCGATTGCGGTATTTGTTCTTAATTAACTTCATATTGGAGAAAGAAGATTCACACAAATAGGTTGAAGTAAATAACGCTTTCACTTTCTAGGCAACACGACATAGAACTGAATATTTGTCTTTGCTTACTAAAGGCCAGATACATTTTGTATTTGAGACTAACGATTTTAAAACTAAATCATTTTGAAACGCAATCACTTCCATTTCTGTTACAGCGATGTCTTCGCCGAAGTTCTGCATAACACAAGTTGCAAACTGTTGGATATCAATTTCTATGAAGGGTGAAACAACAAATTGCGCCACTAAATCAATTTCGTTGAAGTCCTTAAAACGATTTTTGAAGTTATCCTTCATGTTAGAAACTATTTCTACATGATATTTACTGTCACAGAGTTCCAATGGATTTTCAGATATCTTTCCTGAAAGAATAGGAAAATGCTTGGTATCGCGGTGGATTAGGTTTTGTTCCCAAAACTCAAGCTTTTTGATAAATGCTTGTATATCAGAAATCATTTCTACTAGTTCCTTGTCTCTTCCCTGAAGCTGCAAATTAAGTTCATTTAATTTTTTTGTAATGTCCACAAGAAAACTAAAATCTCTAAGCCAGATTGAATTTTCCAGTTTCGGAATCGGTTCATCGCGTTGTTTGAAAAATTGAACCATGGCAGATAGGACATCATTAAAACGTTTCAGCACTCGTCCTCTACTTAACCATCGGACTTCAGAGTGAAGAAGTAGCTCCCCCTATTGACAGTCAATTTCATCGGCCAAGGTTTTGAATAATCTTCTTTGTAACGCTGGAGCTCTAATTTTGTTCACAATTTTTACTACCAATTTCATAACGTTGTATAGTTTTGGAAAATTTCCACATAATGCTTGCTGATGGATAATGCAGTGGTAATAGAGAAATTGCGGAAAACTTGCATCTTTACGACATAACGCCACCAGACCCTTATCACAACCCACCATAGCTGGAGCGCTATCAGTTATCAAGCCTACCATTTTCGATATTGGAATTTTCTCAGAAGAAATAATATTTTTGAAATGAGAAAGCAACTCCAGCCCAGTAGTATGTCCTTTCAGTGGAATGAACTTCAAAAGATCTTCTTTAATAGTAAAATCACTAAAAATCATCCTGACGAATATGACCATCTGGGAGGTGTAAACCACATCCGTCGATTCTTCTAGTTGCAGTGAAAAATAAACACAGTTATCTAAGTCACTTCTTAACTGTAAAAAAATATCATTGCTCATTACTTCTACTCGCCTCATCGCTGTATTAGCAGAAAGTTGCATAGATTTTATAGCAGACACTATCTCGTCTTTATTTCTAAAGTTGGCAAATAACGAATCTGCAGCTTCTAAAAACGCCTGTTTTATCATTTCCCCGTCTTCATAAGGTTTCTTCTTTTGTGCAATTATTTGGGACACACGGTATGATGCTTCAGTTGCTACCTTATTTTTGTCGACTCTTTTTAAAATAATTTGGTATTAATCTGGTGGCAGAATGTAATGGGAATGATTTTTCAAAATTCGAATGTACAGTTTTATGATGTCTCTCAATATTTCCTTTTTTTAGCAACAGAGACAGAAATATTACATAACAAGCATACATTTTTACCTTTAACTTCTATAAAGAAGTATTGTTCTTCCCATTCCGAATGGAAATGGTATGTCTTTACCTTCTTACTACTGCTTGCCATAATATTTTTAATTGCAGGCTAACTGTAACCCAACCGCTGGACGTTGATTATACCGTTCAGTTTTCAACTGAGCACAATGTCGCCGCGCGTTGCGTATATATCCTCTACAAAGCAACCCAGATCGTTCTCGAAAACTAGCACGCTGATCGGTTCTAGACGATTCTAGCGTGGTAACGTCGGCCGCAGATCGCTCACCGCAGTATTGCCGCGGCTTGTGTTTATTATGAGAATTTGCGAAAGTTACGGAAGCTTCTATGATTTTTACACCTTTGTATTTTTAAAATATGTTGTGAGCTACCAGAATTGCCTTCCCGAGCTACCGGTAGCTCACGATCGACGGGTTGGCGACCACTGCTATAAACAGATACATTCTCCTAGAATGCAGATCATATCTGTACATTCTTTCTTAGAAAAATTCACTTTCTTTTAACTTGCCACACTTCATTCATTGACAATATTATGTCTGGTAGAAAGGATCTGTTGTTTTTTAATCATAGTCCATGACGAATTAAAATAATACCTCAAAGATTATGAAAATGATACATTGAGGAGTAAGATCTATAGCTAATAGAATTAAAGAAATGTTAAACTTTTAGAAACCGTTAAAGCAATTTAGTTTGAACAAGAAGATTCACCTAAACCAAGTCAATCTGATATTGAAGTTGTTGGGAATAAAATACCATAAAGATCGACTTCAACAATGATGACTGGACGCGGCGTTTATCGGGCAAAGCATTGTTGTATCAATGTTGCATGTTGTTTACTTTGGTTTTTCGGTAAAATTTTTCTATTTAAAAATATCACTAGTATGTGAGCACCTTGAATCAGAGACCTTTTTCCTTCATTAGCGTTTTCTTATATTTTACAATGTACGGGGAGGGGAGTTGGCAGATATTCCAAGACACCCATTCCGGAATATCCTTTACGTAATACATTACTTCCAGCAAAAGATTTCTTTAAAACTTGCAAATCGTTGCAAATTTTTAAATTATTAGAGCAATGTCCATTCCTTCTTTCTTTCAAACGGAATACAGCATCCAAGAAACCTATAATGATTTCGCAGAATAAAAAAATTACAATTTAATGTAGTTCAGCACCGTCACGAATTGTTGGAAACAATTCTAGATTCCAAAAATAATGACATTAAAGGAGAAACTCTCACAACGTTAGGCCAATTCATTTACCTAACACTGTAAATGCCGATAATATCTAATACCAACGTTATCTTTAATTACAAGAAAAAAGCGCACGTTACATACATGATAGCTACACCGTTAACTTAATGAGGAGGTTTTTCTCGTGGTGCGTACATCCACACATACGTATGTACACCTTAACGACCCGAACTTGTCAACCCACCTAATCGCTTAGCGGAAGCTGTAAATGCTGATAAACAGCTTGGCTTTTAGTAACCCCGCGAATAGCCTGAAATTATACGCAAAGCTTATGAGAGTTATTAGTGAGAATTAAAAAATATTGCGAAAGGAATCGGAATTGTTGTAACATCGTTTCTTCTATGATTTTTTAGGTTGTTTAAAGCTGACAACACGTTTTCTTTAAAATCATAGGGTAAAGTTGCCTATATTGTACCACTTTTTACATTTTTTGTTGTAAATATTCAGAAATGCCACCAAATAGCAGGAGAAATTACTAATACTTTATTTAGCGTTTTAGCTATTACCTGATTTTTTTTTTGAAATTTGTCTGTTAACAGAAAGTTCTACAGAACACATTAGGAATATTTGCTTTTGGTACAATTTAGGAAATCGGTTGCCCAAATTGTACCACTCGGTCGCCTAAATCGTTCCAGGGTCCCTTAAATCGTACCGGCTACACCTTTCATTAAAAATTAAGAATAATGATAGGTACTTTAATAAGTCAATGTTTTTATTTAAGAAAATTCATATTCAACATTAAAGAAATAACAAAAAATACATTCTGAAATTACATTATGTACAATTTTTAAAACTTAAAAAACTTTCTGAGGAGTCTTGTAATAGGAACGTATTGAGTAAATATCTAAAAGTAAGCACTTCTTAATTACAAAAATCACATATGTATTCCTTCTTGCCAGTACATATCTCGTGCACCCATTTACCACATCGTTTACAATTGGTCATATCTAAGAAGGCTGCCTCTTCGCATATATGACCATAGTACCATTCATCGACATTTACCTCTATAACGGGGTCGTTTGAGCAACTTGGCTCTTGCGTTTTTACATCCGAAACTTTTCTTGTCTTCTGCTTATTTGAACATCTCTTCTTGGTCAATGTTGTTTCTTCTTGGTTTGAACAGCTTGGCTTTTCGGCATCAAACAATACTCTTGTTATATTCAAAACTTTGATTGCTTTTTGCAGCTTTCCTTTGTTGGCCAATATTGCTCCCTTATATGGGGTGCTTGTTAATATAACTGTTGGTTGAGCGCCTTTTTTTCGCTTCTTTTCAAGTTGTTTTTTTGATTTCGGGAGGCGCATAACTTCTTCTACTGACACATTAAGACTATCTTTATTTGTACACTTCATAATACTGTTTTCTTTTTGTTCATCTGCTTGCATCCCATTATCGGTAAATGTTTCTTCAAGAGCCTCATGTTCGTCATTAGGAATATCTTCAATTTCAGCCTGAGCATGATCTTGCTCACTATCATTTAAATTTTTCGCCCCAATTAGATGATCTGCAGGAGCAAAATCTACGTCTTCAAAAACACTTCTATCAATCGGCCAAATTCCGCACTTTTTAAAACCGTTTATGGCATTTAGCATTGTAGCCGACTTCATATATGCTTCCGTTAATAGCTGTGTAATGTCATACTGACTTACCGTTTTACCGAGATGTGTCCTTAAAAATTTTTCAACCATTTGAGTATAGTGTGATTCAAGGCTTTTAAACAGGGAAACATCCAATGGCTGTAAGCGATGGGTGGTATGGCCTGGCAACTGTAACAAAGTGATACCATTCTCTTTGGCTAGAGTCAATGCCTTTAAATTCTTAGAGTGAGTCGTGTGTCCATCTAAAACCAGAAGGCATTTGTCTTTTCGGCTATTTTTGACCGTCGAAATAAAATGCTGAAGCCATTCAACAAATAACTCACTGTAAATGTAACCTGTGTCTGATATTTGTACTATACTTCCAGGAGGAGCTCCTTTCTTTAATTCATCACACATCCTTTTTCGCTTGAAAATAAAGTTGTATTTACACCTCGTTCTCCGCTAACGATTGATCCAACCTTTTTTTGCTACAACTTTCTGACTCTTCTTCTGGACCGTTGAAAATCCAGACTCATCGACATTACAAATTTTTTGTGGCGTTAAAGTATTTCCTCGGTGAATCTTTTCCAAAATATCAAAAAAGTTGTTAACAGCTTGTCTATTAAATCCAGAGCTTCTAGCAATAGATGTCGACTCTGGCTGTCGAAGCGATAATTCGGGATGTCTTCTCATAAAGCTGTAATACCATTTTTTTCCTGCCATTTGAGTTTGTTTGTTGAAGTTATGAAGAATTTTATTTTTCTCGGCAAGAAAATAAGCAGCTTTTCTAATGTCTTTAATGGTAACACCAAAGAAACATTCCTCGAGTTTCTATATTTGTTTGCTTAGTTAATTTTCAATTTTAGAACTAAAGACTGGAATACGTCCCAAAGTTTTTTTTGCATTATTTGTTACCTTGTTTTTGAGTTCTAAATGACGTTTAAACGTTGGTTTTGGTATATTATACTGACGGCAAGTTTTATTCAAGCCATACTTTTTATGTTTATATGCAGTAATAGTTCTTTCCATATCTTCTTCTTTCCAGTTTGCGTATTTTCTTCTTCGATCCATTCTGAAATTTTAAGTATACAAGTGGGTACACGAACTCTTGTTGTAAATTCTTTGAGTTTCTCAAATCGTACCGGTACAAAATAAGAAACGTCACAGCGGTACAATTTAGGAAACCGCCACATAATTTTTTAAAATGTAAGTTATAAACGCAATTTTAAGGTTAGAATCATTATTTGTGGTTTCCGTATTAGGAAAATGAATAAAATTTACAATCTTCTACGGATATATGGCCAAAATTGGGTAATAGGAAATACAGAGCGATGCGATTTGGTTATTACCGAATAACAAAAACAAGTCAACCAATAAACTCAAACGAAGTTATTTACTCATGTAGTACAGGCAAAAGCAAATGTCTTCGTTGTTTTTGGCTAAACAGTTTTGAGATCAAATTGTTCCTTTATTTTGATAAAAGTATACTACAGGAAATTATACGATATTTGATTCGTGACATATAGTAATTAACGTGACATCATCTCTTTTGTTCACTTGTTTGTGTTTATTTTTCATTTCCTTAATTCGATGATATTATTCCAATCTACTAATCAACACTGATGACCGTAATTATTCTTTTCCAAGTAAATTAGATAATAATTGTGGTATCACAATCAAAAGAACCTTACAATCAAAATAGAAAACGTCGCAGTATACAGCCTAGGCCAATAAAACGAAGCACCTGTAGATTTTTGCAAATGTATAAAAAGCACTTGTTTTAATATAAGCAAATAAGTAATGAGATGCTAGGGCAGACTAGGGAGGGTTAATACATAGGGAGGTTTAATATTTCTATAATTTGCGCCTTCGTGTTAATTAGCAGTCAAATCTCTTAGCATAGACTTATTCCACAGATGGCGGCATGTGTCGAAGGTTTGACATACGAGGGTCACGCTATATATTTTGAGATACAAGAAAACTACAAGTCTTTTTACGAAAATGATTTTATTTATATTCAAAATAATCTCCTCCTGCATCAATGCACTTTTGTAACCGATGTTTCCACAACGTAAAAGCGTGAAGCCAGTCATCTCTTGGAATGCTCTCAAAAAATAGATGAATTGCTTTATCTATCTCATCCTCCGTCGTGAAACGTCGATCACGTAAACGTTTCATTAGGTTGAAGAACAACCAGAAATCACACATGGCCAAATCAGGCGAATAGGGTGTCTGCTGTGCACTGTGTGACGATGCATTGTCGTGATGCAACATTAACCCGCGAATGTTGGCTGACTCAAGAACTGCAAGTAAACATTTTGTGGTGTACCAGTTTGCTGTGACTGTACGTTGATTTTCCAGCTTCATTGCTTTTACTAATCCGGTACTACGGAAGAAAACTGCGTACATAACATTCTTGACAGCCCTTTGCCTTTTGGCCATTGTTGGTGTTGGTGCATCTTCGTGGATTCACACGCGGCTCTCCTGTCGGGTAGGAATATCGTAAAATGGGATGTAAGTTTCATCACCTGTTACTATTTTTGATAGAATGCGATGTCCACCATTATTTAACATTTCCAATGTTTCCCGAGCGATTCTTACTCGCTCTGCTTTTTGGAAATCGGTCAGCGTGTGTGGCACCCAACGAGTAACAATTTTTTTTCATCCGAAGATGATCATGTAAAATTGAATTTACTATTGCGAATCCAACACCAAGAGTTGCCTCAATCACTTGATAGGTGCATCTTGCATCTTCGTCGATCATACGTCTCACACTCTCAATGTTTCCAGCGGTAACTGAAGAACAGGGCATACCTGTACGTTCCTCATCACCAAGCGATATCCGTCCTCTTTTAAATTCGCTATACCAGCGAAACACAGTTGCACCTGAAGGACTTTCATCACCAAATGCGAGTTACAATCGTTCAAGACTTTGTTGTTCACTTAAACCGACCTTAAAATCGTAGTAAATCATTGCGCGTACATGTTCTCTTGACAAATCCATGTTTCGATAACAAATCGTACCTACCACGTTTACTCTATGACAGCAGCAACTCAACTGACAGTCAGAGTTTACTATTTAAGGATGGTGGTATTTAGAAATGCAGTGTTGCCAGCTCTAACTTCTCTACTTTTGTGGCATCTCAAAATATATAGCGTGTCCCTCGTACACGTGCGTATTAATTAGCAAGAGTTTTGTCATGCAAAGTGTGTTTTTAAGTTTAAAAATATAAGTATTCATTTATTGTAAGGTTTTTACCACTGTGCCGTAATTTTTGTAAGAAAAAAAAATATATCACGTAAAAGGTTGCGTTGCAAGCTATATAAATTGACCAATTTTCATAGCTTAAAGTTTAAAGTTAGATCCGTTTTAGCACTGTTCTAAAATCTCGTAACTTAGGGAGGCTTGATATATCTGTCTGAGGGAGCCTTGATACATGTATCAAACCTCCCTTTACCTATTTTGCATTTGCACTTGTTGACATTTTGTGATGTTTTTTATAAACTTTCATAATACATAATTTAATGAATGTCATTCACACAGTAATTTATTAAAAAAAAAATTATAATACAAGAATATTAAAAAAAAAATTGCTATCACTACATGTTTATTAAAATAGATTCTCATTTTTGGCAGATGCCATTCATGTGGAAATCAATGGACGTAAACAAAGTTCACCCGGATATATCAGAAATGCTGTGCTAGAGGTTGTCAACATTAATTAAAAAATCAGAACCGCGGCAAAACAATTTAGTATTAACAAATGACGCTGTCTAGATACGTTAAAAAATATAGAGGATAAAAACATTGATTTCTCTCCGAAGTCTGTTACTTCTCAAATATTTACGACTGAGGATGAGCATATGTTGTCGGACTATTTATTAAAGTCGGCAAACCTCAATTATGGTCTAACTCCCATACACACTAGAAAATTTGTGTTTCTGTTTGCAATAGGAAACAATAAAAAAATTCCTCAGAACTGGACAAAAAATCGAGCAGCGTCTTATGATTGGTTGAGAGGCTTTATATGTCGTAATTCCCATTTGTCACTTCGTAAACCGGAAGCAACAAGCAAGCAACGCGATGTGTCAATGTTTTACAATAATTTGTGCTCTTTATATGAGAAGGAAAACCTTGGTCCAGAGTCTGTCTGCAACGTAGACGAAACTGGAGTGACCACGGTACAAAATAATTAGTCGTAAAGGCCAAAAACAGGTGTCAAAAGCGACCTCTGCCGAGTGTGGTTTACTGGTCACTGTCTGCTATGCAGTTAATGCACTAGGAAACACAGTACCACCATTTTTTATTTTTCCCCGCGTTCGGCAACAGGACTACATGACTATGTGCATCACCTGGATCTGCCATATGAAAGCGGGTGGATGACCGAAGCAAACTTTATTGTGTACCTAAATCATTTTGTCAAGTATGTGCAATGTTCTCTAGATAAGAAATGCCTGTTGATTCTTGATAATCATGACAGTAATGTTTCTCCACAATCCATCGACCTTTAAAACCAATGGGATTATTTTATTAACTTTACCTCCACATACAAGCCACTGCCTCCAGCCTTTGGATGTTTCTGTTTTAGGACCATTCAAGCGCTATTTTAATGAATATTCTCACACTTGGATGGTCAACAATCCTGGACAAACTATATCTTTGAGAAACATTCCAGGGCTAGTTGGACAAGCGTACGCCCGAGCGTTCATCTCAACAAATATTATCAGGGGATTTTCTACTACCGGAATATATGCCTATAATTCCCACTTATTCAACGAAACAGATTTTTTAAGTGCGGAGGTGACCAACTGGCCACTAACTAATTCAACGGAAAATGATATTCAAGTTAGTACAACCGTCGAGGCGACTACATCAAAGGCTATTGTGCTCGGAGGGGAACCCTCTACATCACAAATGGACAATACCTCTTCATCGTCAATCGTATTTTAAAGCCCAGAAGAAATTCGACCTTACCCAAAGGTAGCACCACGAAAAAAGAAAGGAGGAAGAAAACCGGGAAAACCCCGAATTCTGACGCATACACCCACATATTTACGCGGTACTGTTCAGTTAGGTATAAGAGTAATAGGTATAAGACTACTGGATCTTACATATAACCCAGGAAACAAATGGGCCAAAATAGGGACAGCCAAATAGGACCATTTATTACATCAGAGACTTTCTCTTCGGGATAGGAAGGAAACTTCTTTGCAACTGTCTGCAAAAAAGAATGCAGGAAGTGGTTCAAAAATTTCGGCTAAAACGGTTAAAAGACGCTTAAATAGTGCAGGATTAAAAAGTTGTAAGGCAAGAAAAAAATTGTCTAGAATGGGCAAAAAGACAACAACATTAGACAACTGCATTTTTTTGAAACAAATCATCATGATAATACTAATTTTAGAGAATAAGCATTGCTTCTACTAAATGGTGTACATCCATAGTTCCTTTACTAGGTTTTTCTTACCCCTGGAAGTACTTTTATGCGTCGTAGAATTAACGAGGAATTTCATAAGGATTGCGTCGTTCCTACTCTTACCACTCTAAGCACGAAGGTGGTAGCATTATGATATGGGGGTACATGTCATCACAGAGCGTTGGAGAAATGTTCACATGTCACGACCGCATCATTAATCAAATGTTCATAGAAATTCTAAATGCGACATTAAGGCCACCGTATGCAAAACTTTTTTCAGAGGAGGTTTCAGAAAACATTGTTTCCAACAAGATAACACTTCCTGCCATACAACTCAAAAACTAAAGAGTAGGTACTCGAAAATTGGTTTTAGGCCAATTCCTAGACTTAAATCCAGTCAAGTGGTAGTGGCATTTAGCGAAAACTTAACGAATGGGTCACAAACAATCTTCAAAAACAATACTTGAAGCCAAAATAAAAGTGTGGAAAAATACTACTGCTACACGGCTACACGGCATTGTGAAAAATTAGTGGGTGCAATGCCTAAACGTATACAGGCTGTCATTAAAGCCCGAGAAGGTCACAGACAATGTTAATTTACATGTAGAGTTTTATAATAATAAAGTTTTAAGTTTTACAAAGTTTAAGGTGATCCGTTTTATTGACCAAAGCTGTACGCTAATGATTAATCTTGAATATTTCATCTAATACGCAGCTCTCAAGCTGGGAATGTTGTCACTGCCATTATAGTGAAGAGCATTGTGTGGATACTCTGTGACTTAAATAGGGAGAAATTTGGAGCTTTATTGGTTCCTAGAAGTTTGTTTCAGATGAAGAAGTCGCTTAATGTTATTATTTCTGTGTATTGTTCGGCGTCTGCGGACACTTTCTACTATTATATTTCCTTTCTCGGAAAAAAATTATGTGTTAGAAAAGAATTTGTCACAATTATATTGTTATGATTACAATATTTGATTCCTTTTTTCAGTTACAATTTGTAGAAAGTAGGTACATGCAAATAAACGTTTACTTGTATCAAAGCTGTTCGCCTTAATTCAAGATAATTACTGTTTCAATTATCTGCAATACAATAACTGTTTTAAATCAAACGTTTCTCTCTCCGCTTAAGAGAAGTATATACTTTGTTTAAGGCATTTGTTAACTTGATTCAAGAAAATCTTACAGAAAATTTGAAGAAGGTAATTCTTAGTATTAAGTAAATGACCATTATAACAAAACAATATTTTCTTAAGGATAGTAAATAGTTTTCTTAATTCCAGAAAGCGTTTAGGTATTGTTCATAAATCAATAGTATCATTTTCTTAAAATAAAGCGTTTTTTAATTGGAATTCTTGAAATGCATATTATTTATATCCACATTATTAATTGCGCTTACCTTGTTTAAAACAGTACGACATATCCATACATAATGAGGTAAATTATTTACATTGCTTGTAATTTTAAAAAGGCTAAAGTAGAGGTTACCCACAGAATAATGTTCAAACAAAAATGAACTTAGTACATATGAAAAAAGTGCATAGAAACAATAACCAAGAGATAATGCTAATAAATGGCTCTTTGTATTGATGAAATCACTACCGGTAAAAATAATATGAGAAGAAAAAAAGCATTAAAGCTTCTTGGTCCTGGCGACATTGCTCTCAGATCTCTCAATTTATGCCACTAATCTTCAAAAACGGCAATTGAAATATTTCCTGGCATCACCTAGTTCCAGTAGTTATAGTTAAGCTGTCCTAGATTGAAGAAACATACAATGATTATAACTACAACGTTTCATAAATATGTTCAAAAGATACCGGTGAATCTAATATTTTTTTTCTTTTTATTACTATTTACCACGTGTACTATAGTTTTTTAAAATATATAATAAATAATAATAAAAAAAGGGATAAATAAACTTAAATATTAACTCATTAATTGTTAAACTATATAAAAATAATCCCTATTATTTACATTATTAAAGAAATAATTTAATTATACTGTAATATATAATATAATTCATTGGTTCATTCACTTGCTCCTAATTTTAATTATTAACTTTAGGTTTTTTTTTCCATTACTGGAATTTTTCTTTTATTGGATATCCTTATGTGTTTTTTGAACACAAAACCGGTCGGCTAACTTCTCAATAGAACTTTGTGAGATCTGGACCATTTTTTTCATTCCTACTTTTAATATGAACACTTTTCTGTCTTGGATTTTTTTGATTTTCCAACCCTAAGAAAATATTTATTTAATCCAAACAAAATTTTAAGAAAATTATTTTCTTATATTATACATTTTTATAGTTTTGAAATAAAAATATTTTCTTGAATAGGGACTGATTTTTGCAAGAAAATCTATTTTCTCGATGCAAAAAACCATTTCCCTGCGTGTACCAAGTTGAGTATCACAATATAATTTACGAACGTCATTTTCGTTATCTGTTTTTAGGTTTAATTTATTTATTTACTTATCAATACAACCATTTTTGGAATTTGTACCAAAAAGAACACAAAAAATTAATAGTTTGGTATCGACTGTTAAAATATTAGATCAACATATTCATCGAAAATTTTTCGAGGAAAAATTGCATGCAAATTGATAATTTACTCAGAATTGATAATCTCGTTCTGCACGGTATAAAATATCTGCCCTTAAAAATCAATTTAGAAAAGGTTTAATATTAATAAATTATCCAAAGCTGTCACTGGCGAAATTGCTGACTCAGTTACTAATGTAAATGTATTAGTTTAGTTAACTCACTAAATATGTCTTTTAAATGAAAAGTAAGCTTGGAAAATTTATTTTGTGCTTACTGACAAGAGATTTCGTTGTTTTAAATCCACTTTACAATTAAAACAATTAAACAAAACATAAACAACAATAAACAAGCAAAAATCTTACCTTTTCACTAGTAAAGGTGTTAAAGAACTACTATAACAATAATCGCCTTGAATTATTCATAACATACCAACACCAATAATAATATAACGTTACATCAAAACAATAGAAGCAGCAGTAATCATGACATCAGACGCACAATGTAAATAATGCGATAGCCAGGCCTGACTTGTGGTAACATATGTTTTCAAACACTCTCGCGATCGTGCACTAACAACAAAGCTACAAATCAAACTCTTTCAAGAGACTGAAGCCGAGAGCTTTGCCTTGACTGGGGCGTAGCTTAGTCCCCGGAACATGCGGCCAGTTTAGAAGCCCCGCTAAAGTATAAGCGTAAAAGAATGTGTCACATGTGTGGTGCTCTAATTATATGTACATTGTGCTTTGTAGATTCTTACTTTTTGTGTTTGATTCTTTCATCAGAAAAAAGTGTTAGTTACAATAACAAAGTACTACACTACTGTTTATTGAATTTGCTCCACTATAAAAAAATATTGTATAGCATTGAATCTTTTATTGTAGATTGTTCATGCAAATTAGAAAACAATGAAAATTTCAGATCTGTAAACTTTTAAGTGATATCCAAGATCTATTGTACTTGTGTAAAAATGTCAAGTCGTTAGAAAAGGGCTTATAATAATAATAATAATAATAGTTTATTAATGCCAGTTATACATTAGTGTTTACACACGTCAATCAATGTACAAATAATAAAACACATGTACACATAGATTCGATAATAAAATATCACAGCAGGGCCCGCTCTAGCGTTTACGTCACCTCGGACAAAAAAAAACAAATTCCCGCCCCTTAAACATATACTTTTTAAAAATATATTATTTAAAATAAAAATCAAATGGTTTTAAATGATAATGAAAACGTATATTTAAAAAGAGACATATAACAATAAATTTACAGTCAAGTAGTACACAACAGTAAAAATTAAAAAATACCTGTACCTTGTTACAAATTGTTAACCATGTGCATTTTCAAACAAAACATATCCTATAAAAACAAAACAATAGTAATATCAACTACGCAAAAATTACAAAACTTTTTTTTCCCACTTTCAGCTCTGCAAACTTTTTTATTACCAAGAGGTAATAAACTGAGAAGACTAGGTTTGTTTGATCAGCAATTTCATGCTCAATCGTCAAAATGGCCACACCATTAAGACGATTTTGCGTGGTAGTGAAACGTAAAAAGTTTTTAAGTAATTTTAATTTAGAGAAACTCCTTTCCCCATTTGCTACAGTTATTCGTATAGTCAGTAATATTTTTAACGCAACATTAAGGCTTGGGGCAAAATTGAACATTGTTATTAATGTTAGTACATTACTTGGGCTTTCTTTTTTGCATCCTCATAGTTCGCTTAATGGTTCTCTACATTTTTTTACTTTTTCCTAGATTACTTATAGCGACGAATCACGACTAGAAGTGCTAACGGAGAGAAACCAATTTGTTCGTCAACGTCCTTGAGAGCGTTATAAAGAAGCATGTACGATCAAATCTATTAAATACCCCCCATCTCTAATAGTTTTGTCGTGTATTACGACAGCAGGACCGGGACCACTATATTTCGTTAATGGAACAATGGAACAAAAACAATATAAAAAAGTTTTACAAAACTATTTAATACCTTGTATTGGTTTATTGGATCTGACTCAAGGACCATATACTTTCATGCAAGAAAATGCACCGTGTCATAAAGCAAAAAGTGTAATGCGATACCTTGAATCTAAAAATGTGTGGAATGTCTTGAAAAACATCGTACACGAAACTCAACTACAAAGAAAGAATTACAAAAACATATTGAAGATGTGTGGCATAATAGCGATGAAATTTAAAAAAAGACAATAAAAAGCTGCATTGGCAGTATGCCAAAAGGGATTGAGGAAATAATAAATCACAGAGGGGGAACAAGCAAATATTAGTAAATATATGTTCAAATTATACTTACTTGCATGTTATATGTAATTAAATAATAATATTACCAACATTACCAACTGCTTTTCTTTAGTTTACCTCAAAATCATGATATTTTTAAGTGGTTCTAATTCAATGGTCAGGGACTATAATATTCCATACGACATATCTGAGTGAAACAATAAGAAATATGCAGACTATAACATTTTTAGATACTAGAGAAGATAAGTTTTTCAAAAGGGAAGTAGTCTTCAAAAGTTTCCTTGTCGTTTAATCCACATGTGGTTCCCATCTTGATTTGGAATGAAGCAAAAAACCCAAATACTTAATAGACTCCGAGTTATTAACATTAGAAATGTCTCTCAAAGAAAACACCATTGTTGTGGTCTTATCTTCATGGAAGGATAATCGGCGCAGTAAAGGCCAAACTCAAAGCAATCCAAAGTGAATTGGATGAACTCCAATACCGCCGATGATGTGGACTTTTCGCGGCGAAAAGCGAACTGATCGCTGCCAAATAACGATTTCCTTTCAAAAAAAGAAATTATTTTATTTTTTATTAGATTTTCAAAAATTTTGGATATAACCGGAAGTAAAGCCCATAATTAGATGAATCTTCTTTATCTCCTTTTTTATGCAAAGGTATTATTTTTGGTATACTTAAGTTCATTAGGAAAAATACCAGATTAGAAACTTCTTCTTCTTCATCTTTGTCCTTCTGCCCTTTCAGGAAACTTAAATTTATTAATTTAGTAGTTGGCACAAGTATTTCGCTTTTTACTAATTTGATAATATTTATACTAAGGCCATAAACATCTCGCACCTCGTTATATGACACTTAACCCAGACTTAACTGGCTGTCACAAGCTAAATACGTTAAAGATGCATCATCGAGACCTGAGACTGGTAATTGCGTTACAATATTTGAAGTTACATATTGAAAATACTGATTTAAGAAGTCCGCAGTCAGCGAACATCCGCTCCTCTTAGTCTTGATTCGGCGATATTCGTTTACGAGAGACCACATGCCACTAGCTTTATTGGAGGAATTTGCTATAAATGTGTCACTAGCATTAGTTTTAATTTTCCTAATTGCATTGTTATATTTTGTTCTGTAACTTTTCATCAAATACTTTAAATGTTCGGTGCCGTAATGTCTATACATTTCGCATAATAATTCCAAAGTATTATGCATACTACATGGATGTACAGTAAACCAAGATTTTTTAATGTTCATGCCTCAAATATTTTTTACAGGAAATACAAAGTTAAAAGCATCAACCAAGTTGCAATGAAAAGTAGTAAACTTATTGCTAAAAGTTATGTTTGCATTATTAATAAATGACCAATCTAACCCATTTATAATACTAAAGAAAGAAAATTTACCTTTTGCGACAATTAATTGCAGATGGTGCCGTGTAACAATTGTTAATAGATACCTGCAAGACCTGACCATGATGATCACTTAACCCAGAATCAATTACTGCATTTTTATTATTTTCAGTTTATCTGTTTCAAAGTTTATAAAAATATTGTCAATATAGTTATCATATCTGGTTTTATCATATAGAGTCTGCACAAAACCGAAAGAATTCATCAAATCACAAAATGAGATCGTATTGCCACTCTCAGAATTAAATTTCACGTTAAAATCTTCAGAAATTGTTAACCGCTTATTCAAACAATCACTCAACACAAGCTCCATAGCTGCAAAAATGCATCGAAATCTCCATCCGGAAATCTGTAAACGCAAACTATTAATTCAAGATCAATTATCAGCAAGTAAGCGAAATTGAAAGGGGACATATTGTAATCCTACAGGAAAGTGGTGTTTTCATTCGTAAAATAGACCGAAGGATTGGTTGGCACAGTATACTGTAGTGTGAATACAGAATCAGTGTAACGAGAAACGTCATCTTCAGAGGCCCGGGGTTACGCGTTTAGTTGTATTATACTAGTAAATAAGTTTCATTCGTATATTTTTATGTACTTTTGGTGCTACAACTTCAACAAGCAGTAATGCACTTTGAACAAATGAGACCTTGTTTGACAATATCCTTCCATTCTTTCCTGTCTCTTGCTTTCGTTTTCCAATTCTGCAGCCTAATCTTCTCCAGATCGTTTTCAACCTCTGCTAAAACCATTTTTGTCTTGGCATTTTTTCCTTTTTTTCTACTTCCTGGGTTCTACTTATGACGGTTTTCAGTAATCGTCTCTCTTCTATCTTTTCCATTTGTCTTATTTCTTGATTCTATTCATCTTCTCTTGGATTTTTGTTTGATTTGCCAAAAATTACTTCCAATTTCTTGTTTGTTCTTCTTCTACACCGTTTATATTCTTTCACGTCTCCATAGATCTTCCTTAATCATCTTCGTTCTCGTACTTGTAAAGTTAACTCAGCTTACTTTGTTAGAGACCAGATTTCTGATGCATATAAAACTACGGGCCATATTTTACTTATCAGAAGTTTAGTTAGTGCTCTAACTGTTCTGTTGTCCTTCGTTTTCCCTTGACTTCTTCATTTCATTCCTCGATGTAATTTTGACTTCCAGGTATGTACGTACAATTGTCTACCCCTTGAAATATGTAATTAAATCCTTTTTCTATGGATATTCGTGGGCGTACTTTTCTTTGGAATCGTTTAATCATCCAACGCATGTATTTTGTCTTTCAGGTATTGATCCTTAACCACATTCTCTTCGCTTCCTCTATTAAAATCTTTAACATTGCTATCACCTCGGTTTTCGACTTTGTAATAATGGCGAGGTCATCGGCAAATGCAAGATACTTATCCACTATCTTTCGATAGTGGCTTTTATTAGTCCTCGTTGGAATTTTTAACTTTATCGTAGCCGTCAATAGGTCCTTCCTATTAATCGAGCTAAATGCTTGTTTAAAGTCTACGAGGAATATCAATGCCTTTTTAATAGTGGGTAGCTTGCAGTTAGTTCCTTTGATACCTGATCTATCTTTGATCGATTTTTGCTCAAACTTGCAAAAAATTAGTCAAGACTTTGATATTTCAGACTGTTAATTGCTCATAACCACAAAAGTTTTCAAGTAGCAACAGATGTAAAAATTTCTTTTGAATGGTCCATAAAAGTAAACGACCAAATATTGCAATATTGCTTAAACCACAAAACTTTACTTTTTGAATTATTTTGAAGCAAACAAAACACACAAATTCTTAGATTTTGTGATTGATCAAATAAAAACATTCTAGCATGCAGGATATTGCCAGAACGCAACTAAAATCTATCCATAATTATATTTGCACCTCTTGGTAGATGTGATAACAACATAGCAGACAGAACTTATTCCGCTGTAAACCAGAAACTCATCGAGTGAATAAGGATGTAATTTAATATGTTGCAATTATAGAAAATGCAAAAAAGTTATGCCTGTTTCAAAATGATTTAAATTATAAATTTAATTTTCAAATTTATGGATATATGTAGATCTAGATACATTAAATATTGCCAAAAGATCAAGCATATGCAATAGAATAATAAATTCTTCCATCTCTCAGCGTTTTCTGCGTTTTTAAAATAAATAGATAAAATGTCTCTTCATATTTCATTAATCGACCATACATCTGTACATACAAGCACTATAATTTTCTAAAAGCTGACATACCAATAGGCTAATTCGAAAATATGTTACGGACTCGCTTGACAGTCGTAAATTTCAAATTACCATTCGAAAATTCCGGTTGTTTTGACGTTCCCCCTCCCTTCACCTTTCGGGTTTTTGATTTTTAATAGGTACAAGGAAAAAATTGCGTTACCGATCGTAAAAAGGACCATAAAATTCCATGGATGAATGCGGTAGAAATGATGCTATGTTATGTCGGGATATTTATGTGCGTTTGATATATTTGCTTGCCCGTGAAGATTATTTTTTTTGGTACTAATTAATTGGGATTGATCCATAAAATTTGAAAAGAACTTCTTTCTTTTTGAGTGTTGCGTTTGAAGATGTAATAAAATTTTAATATTTCGAACAAAAGAAATAGATGGACATATTTTAATGGATAGACCGCGTATTAAAAGCGGTCATTTCAATATTTGTTGGTAATTTATTGTTTATCAATTGCTATAGTCTTACAAAAAACTAATTTCACAAATTAAGAATTACGAAATCTCATTCAGACATTGAATAGTTTTGAAACAAAACTATAATTATTTCCAAATTTGATTATTCTTTGTTAACAATAATTCCATTGGAACATGTAAAGGATCTTGCACTCGTTATTTTAAAAATGATATTCAGTTTTATTAAAATTTCAACTAAAATTTATTTTTATAAAAAGAAGTGGCGTTAACATCACTTTTTGGTTCCTGTTCAAAAGAGATTCTTTTTGTTTTAGGTGGATGTCTGGAAGAGAGCCTGGAAATTCTTTTGAGACTTGCAATAAATGATGTTCGGTGCAACTGAATCCCTATTAATTGTTTAAGGGTTAACAGTACTTTTTACTTTGCCAAATTGAAATGAATACACTTATAAATCCCAAAAAATTAGGTATAAGTTTAAATTCGCCTCTTGTTTCCATTTCACAACTTGTTGGGGTTCCTTGGCTCCATCAATATTTCGCTGGTTGTAATAAAAAATATGCTATGTAATGAAAATTATAAAAAGATCGAATTTGAAAATGTCCATTGAGGCAGGGTAATTCATTAAATGCAGTCTGTACAAATATTTAATGAAAAGTCCGTAGTAAAATCTCAACCTAGAAAAACTTATCTTTTGAAATAAATGGAAAATCCTTATAGTTCAATAAGAAAACCTAATTAAAAACATTTGCATGCATTTTCAAATGTATTTACTGTTACATCTTAAGGATATGCTTGACATGTTAAAAATCCCTACCAGAGGTTGGAACATCTCTGGATTCAGCAAAATTCTAGTAGGGTTAGTTAATGATCACAGTAATCGATGCCTAGAAGTGCAGGATGTATTCCGTAACCTAGCACTTCGCTCAATAATACAACAACAACCAATCGATTCATTAAGAAATTAATCGCGGCCATTTTGTATTGTCCACAGTGGTTAGAATCTATCATAAGGTGTGGGTTTTCTTTCTATAATTAACTATTTCGAGTTTTTTATTTCTAATTACTAAACAATCTAGGGGTTGGTTATTCACGTCTTCCTCTACTGTAAATGTAATTGCCTCGAATTTTGAATTAAGTGCCGCGAGGAATTCTGGAATAACACTTTTCGGAGTCTCAAAAACTGCAAAAATGTCGTCTATATACCTAAGCCAGACTCTAGGAAAATACACGGTGTCCTTTATCACGTTTCAAATTTACTCTGAACAAATTGGCTATGAAAGGAGACATCGCCGTACCCTCTAGTTGTTCATAATGCTTGCCATATATTTGAAACCGATTTCGATTCATGAAAAGTGAAGTTAATCATTTGTATTTTGCAATTTTGATATCATCAATGTTAATTAGTTTAAAGAACTTGGCCAAATATTCTATGGTTGCGGGGATCGGTACGCTAGGGAAGACTGAACAAACAGTAAATGATACTAAAATTTCGCCACCTCCTCTATATTATTTATAAAGTCTAGTGAATTTTCTACTTCTAGACTGTCTACTTTGATAGGTAAATTTTTATACTCACTTAAATAACTTGTGTGGTGCGGACTGTGCAGTTACTTTAGTTTGCCATACAACCCCACAGTCTTTGTTATCATTATTGAATACCTTTACAATTGTAACAGGAAATGCCAACAGGTTCAGAGAACAAATATAGCCATTCCAAATTGTTTCCATTGTTAACCAACAGTTGATAATGAAAATTTCTCAGGTAACGAGAATTGAGTACTGCGCGGCCATTAGATTTTTAACAAAAGAAGGACAGACACCTAGTCACATTAAACAACGTTTAGACGGCGTTTGTGGTGCTTTATCTTCTTCATGTTAAACTGTAAAAAAGTGGGCGAAATGTTTCCGTTTGGAGCAAGAATCCCTCGATGATTATGAGCGCCCCGGTCGGCCAATTGAACTGATAACGTCTCAAAACATTTCAATTATTGAAGAAATGGTATTAGCAGATCGTCGTTTGAAAGTGAATTAATTAGCAGTGCTGTCCAACATTTCTGAAACAAGTATTCGCCCTGCTCTCCAACGTGGACGTCGGGTCGAATGTGCGCGCTCGTTTTTAAACATGTCTGCAGACGACCCGAAACCGATTTTGGAGTAGACTCCAAAATCACAGGAGATGAAACAATGGATCTGTATTATGATCCTCTATCCAAAAAGAAATCGATGGAATGGCGTCAAAGCTGTAATACAACATTTTGAGAGAAAAACATGAGATTATTTTTGCAAGGGAGCAGAATTATTAATTGATCGTTGTAATAAATGTATTGAAGTTAGAGGATTATACTGAAAAATAAAAATTGTCATATTTTACCAAGTTTATTTTTTCTATATCGGATCGAGAATTTATGGCGCCTACAACGTAGTATTGAAGAATTCCGCGAATTCCCCCAGGATTCACTTGCAAATTATATTTACCCTTCACGACTCTAGTCACCCTTAAAGTATTTTCCGTCTGCACAAACACACTTCCTCCAACGGCTCTGCCATTGCATGAAGTACCGTTGAAACAGCTTTTTTGGTATAGTTAGCAAAGCATATATAGTATTATCTTTGATATCATCCACTGTCGGAAAACGTTCATCGTGAAGTCCCATTTTGGCAGTACGAAATAGCCAAAGGTCAGCAGGTGCTAGATAGGGTGTGTAAGACAGTTGCGACACCATTGCGACACTATTTTTGTGATCTTAGCCATTGCTGTGATAGAAGCCGTAGATAGCATTAACCGTTTGTGTCAGCGGTATGCACTCATAATACACTATGCCACTGGTGTCGAAGAATGTTCTCACCATGACTTATTTGGCCGTGCAGACATGGGTGACGTAGAGACACTACTTGGCCATTGTTTTGCTTCTGGGTCATATCCAAACCTCCAACACTCATCACCAACAGTCACGGTGTCTAAGAAGCCAGGATCAGGTCGGTAATTTCTAACGTCTGCATCTAGTTTCAAATAAATTTACCGTAATAACATGTCGAAACCTATACTACAAAGTTCCAAAAACATACAAAAGTTGCGGCAAATATATTTGGTAAGGACGGTACTTTGTGAAACGTATTTGAAACAGTTCCCCATCTAACACCATAGTCCCTTTACGTTTAGTTACGTGAGGATTGTGTTCAGCTGCTAGCGGATATTTAATTTAGTATCTTCAGGTATGTACCTTGGCTGGATGACCTTTAGGTAGATCCCTAACGTGACTAAACCCTCTGAATTTACTTTCAATTACACTTATAGCAGATTGATTAATTGGAGGAAGATCAGGATAAGTTTCGTTAAATAAATTAACAACTTCTGCTTAAGTATGTCATCATAACAACCTCTATTCATTTTGACATGTGGTTACTGTGATTTTTTAAAATTGCTGAGTTTATCTGCTGCTTTGATCAAGTTATTGTTTATTTTCATTTAATTTTTGCAATATCTCAAAAACTATTACCAAGATAATGCCTATATCAGCATTATGCTCATGGTATTGATGGAATCACTCCCGTCAAAAACAATGTGAAAAAGAGAAAGACACTAACCAACGGACATGTTTCTGCCTAACCGGCGTCATCAACGTTGTTCCAAACGCTTTTTTCTCTTGGCCACATTGCTATTCGCCTCTCAATTATGCCACTAATCTCCAAAAACAGCACTGAAATATTTCTTGGCGCCACCTAGTGCCAAGAGATACTGTCGTGCCGTCCTAGAAAGCAACGGCAGAAACCGGAATACAGATGCTAAACCACCTCTAGAGCAGTTTTCTGTCTCCACATTCTAGGACGGCACGACTGTTTCCCCTGGCACTAGATGGCACCAGGAAATATTTCAATACTGTTTTTGGAGATTAGTGGCATAAATTGGGAGGCGAACAGCAATGTGAGTAGGAAAAAAAGACACACGGAACAACGTTGATACCCGGTGGGCAGAAATATGTCCGTTGGTTAGTACTTTTCTCTTCTCACGTTGTCCTTGCAGGAAGTGATTCCATCAATACCATGAGCTATAATCAGCATTATCTTGGTTATTGTTTCTATGCATTTTTTCATGTGTAATCCCGAAAAATATTTACAAATAAATCCAAATATGGGAGGTTTACTGAAAAGCTTATTAAATCGTCTATGTAAAACTATAAACATACAGTGTGTCCCCGGATGGACTGAACAAGAGGGGAAAAAAATTATTTGTAACTTAACGCAAAAATGTCATTCTTTATAAAATTTGTCTCAAAACCACCAATTCTGAAACAAAAATCAGAATATTCTTTTTAGCAAATAATTTTTTTTCCTTCTTGTTCAGTCCATCCGGGGACACACTGTATACATGGTACTGTATTTTAAATAACGAAGTTACTATGACTCTTGCCCAAATCGGAACTGACATTAAATTGTGGTATAAGTAAAAAAAACAAATCAAAAATATAAATTAATATGTTGGAGCATTTTTGTCAAAAAAAGGTTGTTAGAATTTTATTGACTTTATTGCTTTCATCGTGAACACAGTATTATGTCATTGCAGTTCTCGATGGTCCATCGGTACACATAAGCGTTTAATATTCCCATATTAAGCAGAAAACTGAAAAATATTTTCAAAAGAACAGAAAATATTTGAACATTCTTCGTATCTAGTTATTCTTCCATAACCATCTCATACCAAATCATACGACGTACAACGCCCCATGCATACGGTAAAAACATCGCGTTAATAACCCGTGTCCTATTTGAACGAACGTATGGAACCATCATCATCATCGTCATCTTCATGACCATCACCTGACGTGGTATGCAGATGGGTGTTCGCGTTCGTTCGCTGTCCGTTTTCACGGCGCTGTCCTGACGGGCGCGCAAGAGCTTTTCTCACCGAGGGCCGAGGTCGAGGGTCAGCACCGACCGACCGACCGAACTCACGGCCGGTCACGCCCAACGCACGCAGCGCACCGCTCCGATCGGCCGACGATCCGCCCGTTCCGTCGACCGTCGAGGCCCGGGCTTTCGAGGAATCCGCTCCGACGACGCCCACAACGGTACCCAGTCCGAAAATCGACTTTCCGACAAGAGATCAGACATCGTATGGTAAAAATGGGTAGGGGAGCACATCAAAAAAAAACAGAAAGAAAGCAGAAAAACAGAAAGATGATTGTGTGGTGCATACTTCATGTACTCGAGTTAAGTTATGATGTTATTTATGTTGGTAAATATGGATTTAATTATTCAGAGATGCAGCGCTGGAAAAGAGATGAATGTAAAGCATTGTAACGTTAAAAATCTTTGAACCAATTCAAACAACTATAATTGTAGAAAAGCAATCGGCTATTCCCACACTACACGAGGAAGGATATTCCGTGGGTGTGATTGCGGAAAAATTGCAATTTACAAAATCAACTATGCATTATAGTATTCACCAATACCGAATTATCGGAGCGTTAGAAGATCGTAATCGCCTAGGTTGGTTAAGAATAACAGCGGGTGCGGAAGATCGACGCCTTACAATGCTAAGCAAATGAAATCGGCGATCGACGGCACCAAAAATTGCAGAGGAAATCAACAAGTGACGTGAACGACCGATTTCTGTAACCACCACTAAATGCCGCTTAAGAGAAGCCGATCTTTACATTTGGACAGAAGAAAATTGGAGAAATGTTCTTTGGACTGACGAATACGAAGCGCAGAGTTTTCGTAAGACGAACGAAAGACGAAAGGATGTGGCGCGATTGCGTCGTTCCCACAGTAAAACATGGTGATGGTTCAGTGATGGTTTGGATGGACCGGAGACCTAGTACAAATGTACGGTAGTATGCGCAGAGAAAATTGTAGACGAATGCAAGAAGAGAACGCTGTGACATCCGGATTGCGGCTAATTGGGGAAAATTCCGTGTTTGCGCTTGATAATGATGACCTCAAACATACAGCACGAATCTGTAAAGATTATTAAAGTTTCAAGCAGAAGAGAACGTTTCGCAAATCATGACCTGGCCCCCGCAAAGTCCAAATTTGAATCCCATTGAATTACTGTGAGATGAGCTCGACAGAAATACGAAAAGTTTGTCCAACTTCGAAAGAGCGCCTGTAGCGACTCCTCCAAACTGACAAGGGAACATCCCGAACTCGTAAATTCCAAAAAAATTGAAACTTTGTGGACAAGTAGTCCTCACCCCAAGATGTTCGAAGCCATTTTCCTTATCGGCCCAATTTCGTTTTAATAGGGTGAAACCACCACTAAAATTTTACTTGATTTTCGGTTTTTTGAAAATAATTCGATAACGGTTGGACCAAATACATCAAAGTTATATATCAAAATAATCGTCTCTTTGAGCTCTATTACATATGTGAAAATAGCATAGTATTTCTATTTAAAAATTTGGTGGTGCCTTCCCCCACCCCTTCACGAATGAACCTATTCAAATGCCATATTGTGGATGTTATACAGCCCTTCAAAAACGTACTTCACTTTTTGTAAAATAATTATTAGAAAAGGATAAGACTTCCCTCACGATACGTCGCTTTATGTAATTGTCAATGCCTGTGCAAAACAAAGATATGTTAAAGGTAATCCGCAGATATTCTGTGAATAATGTATTATCTACGATGTGTACACGTATTTCGGATATCTTTATTACTGACTCACAATCAATGTGATAGAGTAATTTATGCAATGAGTTTATTAATTCCTTAAAATTCGATATATGAATTTATAAATTGGTAATGATACTTATGAAGGCAGATATAGTGCGACGACAGCTGTACATACATATGATAACAATGATAAAGTATGACTTATACTTATAATAAGTACAATAATCTTTAATGTGAGTAATAGTTAATATGTAATAGTTTAAAATTGTTGATTTGTTTGGATAAAAATAAGTATATAAGAAAAAGTCACTTTTGTAACTTTTTAATACTGCATCTGACTGTGAGAATTAGAGTACTGGTTCAACAATGGTAGTAAATACTATACTGACATTTAATGTCGCAAATGATAATCGTCCAATAGTTTTCAACAATGAAGAAAGTGAAATGCATGACGTATTGAAGAATATATTAATTAGATCTCGGGACGATACAGCCTTTGAAGTAGATAACGACGTAACGCTAGAATCCTTGCAAGAATTTAGGCCACATTCTGGAGAATTTGTTGATGATAGATATCTACCTTCACGGGAAGAAGTCTTAGAAGTTATACAATTTAAAGAAGAAGAATGTGCACCAGAAGAAGGCGATATTGTCGATTTAGACTATAAGACAAAAGCTGTTACCTTCTGGAAATCTAGGAAAAAAAACGACGTTCATTTGATGCTGTAGAACATAGATTTAAGAAAGTAAAGACTTTACAACAATTATATAGGCAAGAAATTGCAGACCAATTTTAAGACATTTTTGTATTCACAAATTTTTTGCTCTTTAGATGGGAGGTATCAATACAAATAGGAGGAACACGAAGAGAGAAATTATTACAAATTTCGGAATATGTTTTTAATAAATTTCTTACTAGCAGCGAAGCGCATGCTATAATTCACGACCTAAATCTTCGTAAATGGGCTGTGGAAACCAATGAAGAAATCGGATTAATAAATTTTAGAGCATCCCCACATTGGTTATGAAACATCAAGAAAGTATACAGGATAGTTTCTAGAAAAATTACCAAATTTATAACCCGTTCATATGGTACAGACACGGCAGAGTTAAATCAAATTTCGTCGGCTTTCGTACAAGAAGTATGTATATTGCGAAGGTAGGCTCTACTAATACATTCGATGCTGATGAAAGTGGATTCAATTTGGAATTGCACTCTGGTCGCACGTTAGCTCCACAGGGATCGAAAGAAGTTGAAAGTATTGTGCAATCTATATTCGCTACAACACACAGCTATACCATACTTCCTACAGTATCCGCGTCTGGACGCTTGTTGTCGCCCCTATTCATGGTTTTGAAAGAACAAAGTGGTACATTTGGACCACGTGTAGTAGAATCGATGTACCACGCAGAAAATATTTATGTAACTGCTTCATCATCCGGAAAACTAACAACAGCATTATTCACGGAATGGTTCACAAAGGTATATCTTCCAAATACAGGATTTCAAACAGTTTTATTGCTAGATTCGTGGACTGGTTATTGACCATCTAACTTAAAACACCATATATCGGCCGACAAGAATGTGAACATCCTCACAATATCAAAGAAAACCACTGGTATGATACAACCCCTAGACGTCTATGGATTTCGTGTTTGGAAAAATTTTGTTAGGAAATTATCTGATATTGTACTCTTATACAACTACGATATTAATTTGCATACACGCAACAACATTATTAAATCACTTTCTTTAGTGCACAACCAATTATCTTCTTCAAAATATCATAATTTATTTGCTTATGCATGGTACAAAAGTGGTTATATTGCGGACCGGCCAAATCGTTTCGATAATCCTGTCACTTTTGCCTTCACAGAAGATTTTCAAATTCCATCGCGATGTTCCATATGTGGAGCGCGCGCTATAATACAATGTTCCTGGTGCAACAGTTTTTTGTGCTTTAAGCATTTTTATGAAGAAATGCATTATCATACAAATTAAGTAATTACTAGCGTATATATTATATACACAAATGTACACATAAGCCATATATTACAAAATATGTCATAATATATATTTGTTATGTTAGTTTGAATAAATTTTTCTACCACTATAAATTGAAATATCGACATCCGAAAGGCATGCAATATTATTATATTAATTCATTTTTATCTATATTTCTGTTTTCTAAAACATATCTATCTAAAAACATCAAAATTTATGTTACATTCCTTCACAGTCTCTAAAGACGACATATTAAATATCATTTTCCTCATTTTTTTAATAACTGTTTCACAAAAAGTGAAGTACGTTTTTGAACCTGCTTGAAGGGGTGTATAACATCCACAATATGGCATTTGAATAGGTTCATTCGTGAAGCGGTAGGGGAAGGCACCACCAAATTTTTAAATATAAATACTATGCTATTTTCACATATATAATAGAGCTCAAAGAGACGATTATTTTGATATATAACTTTGATGTATTTGGTCCAACCTTTATCGTATTATTTTCAAAAAACCGAAAATCAAGTAAAATTTCAGGGCTGATTTCACCCTCTTAACACGAAATTGGGCCGATAAGGAAAATGGCTTCGAACATCTTGGGGTGAGGACTACTTGTCCACAAAGTTTCAATTTTTTTTGAATTTACGGGTTCGGGATGTTCCCTTGTGAGTGGAACAATATTTCCGGTGAAGCTCTAGCCACACTAATAGAAAGCCTGCCAGGAGTGGCCCAGAGAGTATTACAAGCCAAAGGAGGCTATTTCGATGAGCAAAAGATATAACTTAATATTTTAATGAGAATGTTTTGTTTAATTTTTTTTTATTTCTTCTTCTTATTTGTTTATGTTTTTACTTCTAGCCATAAATATAAAATGTGCAGGCTACAAATTTAATTATTACTTTTAATGTAGCTTCCTAATTTTTGTTATTTGTACAAATAAAAGTCCAATAACAGGACAAAATCTACGAATAATCAACATAAAGTACAATGTACAGAAATTTTACCAAAAAAATAAAAATAAAATAAAAACATTTGCTTTTCCTTAATTACGTAGGACCATTGAACCTATTTTACTTGTAAAATATATATTCCGCTTATAAATTATTAATATTGATAAGTACTTCAAACCTCTAATATTCCAGATAATCAGTAAAGAGAGTCCTTGGTGAACTCTAATCGAATGTATTACAGAATGAATTATTGAGTCCAACTACAATAATAGCGGGGTCAAACATCCACTATGTATGACTGTAAATACCCGCATTGCTCGCAATCGATCGATATATACATAGGAACGACTTTGTTGCAACAACTGTACAATTTCACAGTACATAACTTAACCTGTTTTGTTGACTATTGATTTTTTGAAGTTCTGGCGATAAACATAATGAGAAATCTTTATTCAATTCTTCCTATACAGTCTGTGCCATTTTAAGTAGCATGATTGCAAGGTAGAAAGAAAGTTAACTACATTAAATTCGAAATTACAAATTTTTATAGATACATATTTCACGAGGGTAGTCTGAAAAGTACTTGTGTACTAAGGAGGTACACAAGTACTTTTTTTGTCAAATTTAGTTATGTTTCTCAACATAGTCTCCTTGCAAGTCACTTTTCCCAGCGATACTGCTGTCCCTTTAATCCGTCCAAATAGTAGCTGGCATCTTGTTCTGCAAAATAGGCGTTTACGAATGTGATGTCCTCCTCATTCAATGAAAACCTTTGTCTTCCGACTAAAACTTTGAGCCTAGGAAACATAAAAAAATCCCCCGGCGGCCAGATCTTGTTATGGCGACCAGTGAAGCGTGAGATGGTGCGTTGTCTTGGTGGTACAAAATTTTTTCTTCCGAGGCGGCCGTTTTTCCGGAATTTCTGCCATCAGCTTGTCAAGTAATGATGCGTAGTATGCCCCCATTATTGCTTTTCCTTTTTCAAGAGAGTCAATTAACGCAACACCATAACTATCCCAAAAAACAGTCGCCATCACTTTCCCTGCCGATGGAGCAGTCTTTTTGGAATCGATTCACCCTTCGCAGTCCACTGTTTCGACTGTGCCTTGACTTCAGGAGTGTACTGGTGTATCCACGTTTCATCTACAGTTATTACATCTACAATGGCTCTATTGACAACTTACCATCAGAATAAAATAAACAACTGGATTCAATACTATTCAGATTCCTTTTCATTTCTAGGAGATAATATTTATTGCAATCTATGAACAAATAGTGCATTACAGCATTGAATCGCATGTGACACTTCACGTTCAAACACAAAAACACCAATTTAAATTCAATCCAGGAGGTTCTTATAATTTCAATATCTGACTTTGTGAAGCATTTATCGTTGCCAACACACCTTTAGCAAAGACATAAAAGTTCTTCAAGAATCTAGTTCAGTAAACCCATAGGCGCCATATATTCTCGGCTTGATATAGAAAAAATAAACTTGGTAAAATACATATAAGAAATTTTATTTTTCAATATAATCTCCCTTAACTTCAATATATTTATTACAAAAATCAATTAATAATTCTATACCCTTCTAAAAATAATCTAAGGTTTTTCCCTCCAAATGCAATACATCTGCTTGCAACTCACTATCGTCCTTAAAACGACGTCCCTTAAGGTCTTTCTTTAAATGAGAAAATAAATAATAATCACTTGAAGCCATGTCCGGACTATGTGGTGGATGGTCCAACTCTTGAAAGCTACATTCGCGGATGGCAGCCTGTGAAATGGCGACAGTATGGACGAGTACATTGTCGTGCAATAATCGAACACTTTTTGTCAATTTTCCTTGACGTTTTGCACGAATATTGTCTCTCAATTTATGCAGCAAAGACACATAATACAGTTGACAGTTGTATTGCGTTCTTTAAAGTCAATGAGTAAAATAACCTCACAATCCCAGAATATTGTGGCCATCAACTTTTTCGTTGATTGAACGACTTTCGCCTTTCTGGGACGAGGTTAATCAGGTTGCCGCTATTCCATCGATTCCTTTTTGGATAGAGGACCATTATACAGAATCATTGTTTCACTTCCTGTGACAATGGACTCTAAAATCGGTTTCAGGTCGTCTCCACGCACATTCGACACGACGCTTACGTTGGAGAGAAGAAAGAATATGCGGTACCTATCTTGCACTAATCTTATTCATATCCAAATGGTTATGGAAAATTCAGCGAATACTTGTTTCAGAAATGTTAGAAATCACTGCTAATTCCTTCACTTTCAAGCGACGATCTGCTAACACCATTTCTTCAATAATTGAAACGTTTTGAGGCGTTTCAGTTCAGTTAGCCGCCCGTGGCGTTCATCATCTTCAAGGGATTCTTGCCCCAAACGGAAGCATTTTGCCTACTTTTTTACAGTGGAATATGAAGGAGATAAACCGCTATAATCGCCGTCTAAACGTTGTTTAATGTGATGATATGCCGGTACTCAATTTTCGATACATGAGACATTTTCATGCACTAATCACGTTGTCTGGCTGGCTACTAAAAACTACTACCCTTCGAGCCGTAACATATACGGGGTGTCACAAGATTCGCTTACGTTAGCCGTATATCAGAAACTAAGCAGGCTCCAAATTTGTAAATTTGCAGAGTTATTTTGTTCGAGAGGGCTAACTTTTAGAAAGTATTGGCAACTTCCGGGTTCACCGGAGGTAACGCACACTTAATTTTCTTAAATGGATTGCTAATTTTTATAAAACATTTGAATTCAGCAATTAATTTGACGTAAAATCGATTTATTTCCATAGATCTGAATATTTCCGTTTTAAAGCTAATTTTATTTTTATGAAGATTTCAGTAAAATCATCGTAGTGTTTTATTGCTTATTTATTCGGTATGCAAAAGTGTTGATTAATGACTTTTACGAGTTAGTAAGCTGTAAATATGGGCTATTGAAAAGTATTTCTATTTTTGTACAAATATTATACAGAGTGTCAGTATTTATCGATCAAATATATTAAACTTCATTCATTAACATCTATGTAATTTTAAATAGAAACACTCCGTATATTTTTATTGTAGAAGAAGGATATTAAATTTTTCACCAAATGATATTACATTTCCTTATACTCGAATGAATTCTTGGGCAATTATTCGCAATTAATGTTATTATGTTCAAAAATTTCGCAATAAGTTCCAAAGTTGGCTATGAACGTTCGTCGCCGATTTAGCGTATCTGTTTTTTTAATTTATAATGACAGTTGTGTGACAATTCGATAGTGTCTTAGTAAACTTCCTAGTATATTACACATTTCATAATCTCAGTTTTTTTTATAACGTGCAAGAAAATGTTACGTTAGGAATTGACAAACCAAGATTACTTGAATTTACTGATTATTTATGGCGAATCTGAAAGAATTTTAAGTGGAACGTGCGCTCTGTTTCGGGAAAGATACCCGGCCAATACCGTCTAAAGGTTGTAGTTCGACGATTGATTAAAAATTGTTTATAATGTGAACAGTTTAGACCAAAAAAAATTGTGGAGATTGGTGTTATGGGATATTTTTATACCAGCCCGACTGCATCTCTTGGAGAAGCAGCAACAACGTTAGAAATCTCACGAATGTCTATTCAAAGAGTGTTAAGAAAACACAAATGGAGACCTTTTTCATACCAGTAAGTACAAAACTTACATCCGCAGGAATTTATCAGAAGAATGCGTTTTTGCGATAATCCTTACCAGCCAATAATCCTCACGTAATTAGACAGAGGGAATTTCAAGAAGGTTGACAATCCAATGTTGATAATCCGTTGACAATCCAATGCGCAATTAAAAATAATCGCATTCTTTGCCTACACTTTTATAATGAAAATTTAATTGTCGAAGAAGAACTTGATACATTGCCAGTTGTTCAGTCTGCTGCCGCTCACAACACAAGAAATGTTTCGACAATTTTGGAGATGCTATTTGAAGGAAGTGGATAGCAAACGAAGGTCCATGCCGGATTTTTTCATCTGAGACTACGTTAAAAATAAAGTTTATAGTACTCCAGTAACAGCTGCTGAAGACGCCAAAGAAAGAATAACGAGTAACACTGAATTCCCTAACAGAAGTGCAAATACGAAACGTCACTAGCATTCAAATACTAAAATGAATTAATAAGTGTTTAGAAATGAACCGATGCCAATTTTGAACAAGTATTGAAATAGTTGTTTGTATATTTTTTAATACATTTAATTTACATTATTTAAATTTATCTTATTTTTTCTTGCTTACAAAATAAAATTCAATGTTCTATTGTCTTTTTTCTTTTTAATAACGGGCACATCGGCACTGACGGAACGGCATATCGGAACGACTTTGTAGATTTTTTTCATTTCTCAAATGAATTCTTACATTAATCTTAACAGCGGTGCTGCAAACTGTTATCTGTCAGTGTATAATAATATTTGATTCCTACTACCCTTCTCCTTCTTCTTCTCCTTATGCCCTTTAGAGCGTTTGTAATTTTCCTAAACGTTTAATAAACTTGGATGTTTCTTAGCATATTTTTGAACTGTTTGATCATCACGAATTTTGACATATAGGACGAATATTCCTAGCTGTCTTTCGAATTTTACAAAACTGTTTGTAAAATTGCGAATAATTGCCCAAGTATTCATTTAATATTTATCATCTACAATAAAAATATACAGGGCGTTCTATTTAAAATTACGTAAATATTGATGTTTAAAGTTTAACATATTGGAGCGGTAAATACTGACAGCCTGTATAATATTTGTACAAAAATGGAAATACATACTTTTCAATAGCCCATATTTGTAGCGAATTCGTAACAATTCTTAATCAACACTTTTACGTACCGATTAAATAAGCAATAAAACACTATGATGATTTTACTGAAATCTTCATCAAAATCAAGTTAGCTTTAAAACGGTAATATTTAGACCTATGGAAATGGATCGATTTTAAGTCAAATTAATGGTTGAATTTAAATGTTTTATAAAAATTGGGGCAATCCATTTAAGAAAATTAAGTGTGCATTACTTCCGGTGAACCCGGACTAGTGCCGATATTTTCTAAAAGTTGTCCCGTCGAACAAAATAAGTCTGCAAACTTACCAAATTTGGAATTTGCTTAGTTTCTGATATACGGCTAACATAAGGTTATCCTACATAGTGTAGGCCTCGCACATGTGCAACCATGACGCAACGGAGTTTGAACACGCTTGCACCTGTATAAGTCTATCAGGCCGAAAACTTATGAGGCCTACCTCGAAGAAAGATCGATAAACATTCTTATCAATAATGTTTTGAATAAACTAATGACAGTATTCGGCGAATTATTCGCAAGATTAACGACAAAAATTGATTCTGTTGAAAAGAAACTCGGACATACATATATTGAAACAATTTTACGAAAAAGATTTTGATGTGGATTTGCAAATAAAATACTAATATTGTTTTTAATTTTGCACCTATCACAAGTTGAGATGTTGAAGGATCATTTTTGATGTTTAAAGATGTATTCGCATCTAAGAGAACCAGATTTACAGACGAAAATTTGCAAAAAGTAATAATAATCATTGTAAATAGTAACCATTTATTGCAAACGTAATATCTAGTACATTGACGTTTCAATAACTACGTTGATTTAAGTTATTGTGCTTAAATCATTTACAAAATACGAAAAGAAACGGCGCGTCACTGATGCCGTATTATTTTTTCTTTATTGACGAAAATACAGGGACGATTACATCGCCCAGCTGAGGAATCACAAATAGCAATACAATCGGTATATACAAATGTATGTGCCCTTTACTTAGATAATTACATCTTATTTGTCCCATATATGTTTTTGTTAAACAGCTTGTTTTATTATAACACTCTGTATATTATTTTGGTTTTGAATTTTTTGCGATTTTTGAAAATCTCCTATTCGGAAAAGTAGGTACAGTCTTTCGAGTCCGAGGAAATGACTCCCTATATATTTCACAATTAAAATTTGCGTTTTTTACCATCAAAAAAGTTTTATACATATATCTAAGGTCTCTGTATACATAAGTATCTTCAAGTTTCTACTTTACACTTACTTCCTCATATGGTTGTGACCAAAATCCATCACGACGTTACTGTACATATACTACATATCCACAAAAAGCCTCCTTAGATGTTATTATCGATACGGTGTGCGAGCCCTGAAATCAGCGTGGGACCTGCAACCAGATGTGAAACGAGAATATCGATGTCGATATGAACGAACCGACCAAACTGAAATTAATACACGAAAATGAGCATCTCAGTAATTATATGTGCCGGCCAGATATCTCTCGGATATTGGTTTGTTGCACGAGAAAACTATATCCCGTTGTACACCGCTTTGTACCTTAGTGCCTTGTATTAATTAGTTTTTTCCCCGATAAATAATACGGCAAGATACACACGAACATAATGTAGAGAGTCGAGATCGTGAGTTATAAAACGCAATTCGATATAACAACATCGGGAGGGTTAATTTTGGAAAAAAAAACGATCTCGTAAAGGAACAGGTAAGATCCTTTTTTGGGTAACGGCATGTAGGTACAGTATCTGAATAATTAAGTCGCGTCCAGAATTTTCTCTTTAAAATTAAATCATAACTAGGAGAATATTATAATAATAGAGACCTAGCAAATTTTGGAACCTTAAATAGGGTAAATGTTTGCAAAACTTAACGTAGCTTGCATTTTACAAACATAGCAACTGCCGTAAAGTCAATAGTACACGGAAAAAGAATTATAAAGAATCAAACAATTATAGAACAATTTACCACAATTTGTTTGGGAATATACGACTGGCTATAACTTGCGCAAATCTCTGGTTGTCGATTGTGAATACAGATTGTATTTCTATTAAATACATAGTTGTAAAAATTTAGTCGATGATCTGTTACAATAGTGTACAAGTTTTAGTTACACACGTTGTAAAAAATGCAACAATATTGTTCTAAATATTGTATTGCATAATATATAATGTATGTAGTGTTCTTATAACTATAATGGTTGAAAGAACAAGTGAAATGCAATAACAATAACTATTTTTATGTTTTCGTATCTCCAACAGCTTCCGAATTTACAAGTAGCATTAGTCAGCCACGAGAATGTTTCCTGTTTATGTAAATATATGTAAAATAACAAAGTTACTAACTACTATATAAAGTACCGCAATTATCCGCCATTTTGGAGCAATAAATTGCGGGAACTTTAAAACGTAAAAAGAAGCAATACATGACTGATTCTCTAACAGTTTATTCTTTGGTATCAAATGAATAAAGCAACGATTTTAAACATGGATGGAAATTTTCTGAGTAGCACGCAATGTGGTAAATATATTTATATAAAAAAAGAAAAGTACAGTAAGATGTATACATATCTATTTTAAACTTATTACATTATTGTTATAACTAGTCTGGGCAAATAGCGGTAACAGTCAGTGTAGCAGATATGTGGTGCGGAGTCAGCGATTATTTATTTCACGCGTTCACAGCGTCAGTACTAAATCGATGCTGTATGCGAGTAGTTCTGTGTATATGTAGGCTGTCGTAACTTATTTCGTAATTGTACGCTTATGTTTGCTTTAAAACTGTCGCAGTTAGGTAAGTCCCGAAAACGACCAATGGCAGACACAGTTAAAAACTTTATAGTGGACATGCCGGACTTAATTTTTGATGGCGCTAAAATTCAATGTCTAGTTTGTAAAATTCCTTTAATGTGTTGCTCCAGAAGCCATTGCCAACAGTACATATCGAAAGAATACGTCTTTCTTCTGCAAGAAGTGGCATACGAGACCAAGAAAAATTTACATTTGATATATGTTACTCTTATTTTATGTAATCTATCGTTTCGTTATGCGGACTGTAAATTACCTAGTCCAACATTGATACGAAATGTAGTGCCATTTGCTCGTGAACATATAGAAAAAAGAATGAAACCGGAATTGAAAGATAAAAAACTGTGGTTGTGTGTGGACGAAACAACAGATCGTCAAAAACATTCTGTGGTTAATGTAATGGTACGTACAATGGAACCACATCGACCGTCATCCTCCTTCCTACTTGCTTCCAAATGAGTTATAAATTGTACTGCCGATGAGATTTTAAAGGAGATGTTGAACTCATTGAACAAATTTGAAGTTTCAACTATGCAACGTTTAATGTTTATGAGTGATGGTGCTGCAAACATGCGTTCTTTGGGCTTATCTCTTAAAGAACACAGTGGTAACTTCTTACATGTAACGTGTAAAATCCCCACTCTAAATCTTGCGGCACAAACGATTCCTACATGTTTTCCACTAGTAGATGCATTGATTGCTAATACAAAGGCAGTGTTCCTAAAGTCCCCTAAACGTACCCGACTATTTCACAAACTGTGTCCTGATTTACCTGAACCACCACAGCCGATTGTTACACGTTGAGGAACATGGTTGCAGGCTGCGTTTTACTGCAACAAATATTTTGATCAAGTAAAAAAGGTAGTTTTAAAATTCAATCCGACAGAAGTTGCAGCAATCAAGAAAAGCCAGGAAATATGTCAAGATAGTCAGGTTAAAAGAGATTTACAAACTATTCACAACAATTACTTCGAACTAGCGGAGGAAATAGAAAAATCACTAAATGTTTCGATGTCGCTAGTGGATTCTGTTCAAATTGTGAATGATGTTCACGCACAGTTATGCGCTATAGAAGGCGAAACAAATTGGTGTGTAATACGAAAATATGAGTGTTTTAGAGAAAGACTCCGATTTTCTTCAAATTTGTGAAGATGCGTGTGAAGATGCATTAAGTTGTTTCAAAGATTATTTTCAATATGCAAATATAACGTCGCTAGATGTCGAACGGTCGGTTTCGGCATTAAAGACATTTATTCCGCGCGTCGTACTCACTTGACTGAAACAGCTGTGGAAACATATCTAATGATTCAAATATTTAACAGATGTTACCCAGTTTGTGATTTCACGGAAGACTTTTAAAACGGCAAGTGTTTCGGCACGTTTTATAATTTATTTCTTACCTTCTACTTTATGTGTAAACTTTTATGCGCTCGCCACGCCTCTGGCTGTTACCGCATATTTGCCCAGGTTAGTTATAACTACAAATAAATATTGTAATGGACTCGACCAAACAAACAATAAAACACATTGCTCATTAATTAAAAGGCTTACTTTAAGTTTTAACACTTCAAACACTTCGTGCAAAATACCTGCTCGAAATTTCATTATTTCTTAGGACGATGTTGAAGTACTCTTATACGTGGAAGTTTTTGTCGATAAATTGCCTCATATCCTTTAATACCGCAGGCCATACATAGCTTTAAAGCTTTTGTAATTGTATCATCAGACCATGGAGATCCTCTGCTATTATATGTTACAAGATAATTAAATGATCTGGATTGAAAATGTTTCCTAAATGATTTGAACCTTTTTGTTGTAATTTTGTTTCTAATCTACAGCACTTTTGCAATGCTGCTTTTAGTTCACTTCCATCATCATCTTTAGAAACTACTAACTTTTAGGTACAGAAATGTCAAAAGTCGGTTTTCTTTTAACGTTGTTTCATCATTTAAATTTTGCTCCAGAATATCATCGAAGTAATTTTCTCCAATCTTGTCGTGAAACCTCTATTTGACTATCGGAAAAATGACTAAAAAAATATTAAAAGTTATATACATTTTTTTCTTTGCAAATACGTATCGACCTCACAAATCCTGGCGTTAATAGGCAAATCAGGTCTTCCAATTAAATTCAACCGCTCTTGCTTTCTAAAGGTATTTGTCTCACCACTTGGTAAACGAAATAAACGAAATCCTTTTGCGACACTATTAGTACAATTTTTTACACAAACACCCTGGCATTATAAAAGTTTTAGTCAGGGAAATGAAAAAGTGTTGAGATAATTTTAAGGAAGGTAGTACCTATACAAAAAAGTATTTTATATTTAAGAAACGAATTAAAACACGAAATTACAGTATAGAACTGAGCAGAACTTAATTAAAGGGAATCGTAATCATAAATGACAATCATATTATCATGAAACAAACTTCAAAAATATAGGTTAATTTAACCGTATTCGACAAAATATTTTAGTGAAATATTGAAGCCACTAAAGAGTCACAAGAGAAGCCACCATTTTGGGGAAAAAAATTGGTTTTCTCTTTTAACACATTGACCTCATAAATTGCTGTACTTTACATATCTAGTAACTTTATAAATTTAGTTTTCGTTGCGACATTTATGGTGAATAACCAATACTATCTGGGTCTAATTAGTATTGGTTATTCACCTTTAGATGTCGCAACGAAAACTTACAACTTATTTCTAGTAATCATTATGGTATTAATATAACCCAAAAGTCATTTGCTTGGAACATGGAATTGAGTAGGCTATCGATAATATAAAAATCAGTCGTGTAACACGGATAAGTATTGATTTATTTATAAAAACATTTTCTATTATTTATTTCGAATAAAATAAGGAAGTTTTATGTAAAAAATTGCAACGATCTTTTCCTGCACGTCTCGCTCGACAGAAAGATTGTTGGAAAAAATGATACATTTATGTGAAGCAATACAATAAATACTTCACCATAACTTTGAAGTATTATTTGTGACACCACATGTAATAATTAGAGCCCGGTACCTGGAGAGCAATCGCAGCGGCAGTGTGACTGTGTTTAGGTGGGCGGGGAGGGCTGGTCGATTATGATACGACACGACAAATCATCATCACTCACAATCAGTTCAGTTTAGCATTGGATAGTGGGTAGGGCGTTTTGATTTTATTGATACAGACGTAGTTATCAATTGTAGTTTTATTAGTAGTGCGTTTGATTTTATGATAAGACTAGTTATCATTGTAGTTTTTAGTGAACAGTCGAAGCAAAAAACGACCCTTTCAAGACATAGTAAATAAGTTTATTTCTGATTTTCCCGATTTGTTTTACAACGGGAGTAAGATAGTTTGTAAAGTGTGCAAAATACAGTTGATGTCAAATAAGAAGTGAAACTGCACAAGACACGTAAATTCCGCACAGCATAGAAAACGAAAATTGGGTATGTCACCGAAAAGTGGATTCTTTTTATGTAGTTCTTATGTTGATAAACTGTAATTTGCCACTAGGCTTACTCGATAAACAACCGTTTAAGGACTTTTGGGACAAATACAATCCCGAGTTGCGGTTGCCAACGGAGAAAACGGCACGTAAGCATGTTGCATTTGTATGCGATGACGTGGAAAAGAAAATGAAACGCATATTCAAAAACAGTTTCTTTGGTTATGTGTTGACGAGACAACAGACTGTAAAAAAAATCAATTGTAAATATTATGGTACGCATACTAGACCCTAGTAAACCTACATTACCACTGTTACTAGCTAGCCGAAGACTACAAGATTGTACTGCTGCAGCAATTACGAAGGTTGTACTTAGTACGTTGGAAAAATTTCAAAAGATAAAGTGTTGATGTTTATGAGCAATGGCGCAGTGATAATGCGTTCGGTAGGCCGTTCTCTTCTTGAACATGGTTGTAAGTGTTTACATGTTACGTGTAAAGTGCATGCTTTACATCTTGTGGCAGAAACCATTCGACAATGCTCTTTCGAGGTAGATGCATTAATAGCAAGCACAAAAAAAGTATTTTTAAAATCTCCCAAACGCCTACGATCATTTCACACAGAGTGTCCTGGTATTCGTCAACCACCGGAGCCAATTCTTACACGTTGGGGAACATGATTGCATGTAGCTTTTTATTATGCTGAACATTTCAAAATAGTAAAAGCTGTTATTGCACAATTCAATCCTGCCGAAGCTGCAGCTATTTAGGAGAGCCAGTCGAAATTTCAAGATATTTCCGTTGAAACAGATTTAAAAAATATTCGTAGCTACTATAAAGGATTAGCTGACGCAATAGACCAATTACAAAATAGGTCGTTATCATTATTGGAGTCTCTGCAAATTATGGACGGAGTGCATACACAGCTACTGACTATACATGACGCAAAATATAATCGCGTTTTAGAAAAGTTCGAGGGTGTACTACAGAAAGATCCGATTTTAGCACACTAAAACAAATTTGTGATGGTATATGAATAATCCACTGACTAAGTACAAAGAGAGGCTCACCGAGACAAACTGTGGAAAACACATCTAATGGTGTCAGCTTTTTGCTATCCATATGATGTTAATACTGATAATGGTGCTTCTAGTTTTACTGTTCCGTAGCCAAGGTTGCTTAAAAAGGTGAGTGTTTCACTACTTTTTACATATATATAATTACTATTAGTTCTGTTTATTTTTTCTTATTTTCTTACTGTTGTTTTTGCATATTAGGCAGGTACGGCTATGGCATGGCTCCCTGTTACCGGGCTCTAATAATAATTGAAGGGGTAAGTGGATGAAGGGGTAAGTCAATTTTTTTTTAATTTACTTTTTTGTTGTAATGAACAAATGTAAGTTCATGAAACTCAATTTGACAATTAATTAATCACAAACCTTCTACTAATCAACAAACTGCATTTGAATAATAAATTGATTCAATAAAAGACAGCTATTAACCCTATTAAAACCGAATTTATTCAGAAACAGTTTTTGTAACATAATTCCTTCATCCATTTGCCCCTTGATTTAACAAAAAGCTGCGGTCGGGTTACATAATTGTGATAATAACTGCTACAATAATTTTCTTACAATATTGTAGTACATTCTATGGACTGATTTTTTTCTGTGTATGATTATTAGATAATATTGAACACGTAGCAGCGTTTTGGAGAGTACTTTTTTAGGTTAACTTGTAAGTCAGTATAGTCTTTATTTTGGTTGATAAGATTTACTATGAAAAGTGAAAATACCAACTTGTCATTACCACAAGCTGAGTTGGTAATAACGAGTAACTCCTAGGGAGTCAAGAAGGTGGTACTGTAAATCCCTTAGGTATAATATTTTTTTATTAACAAATTATAGCTTATTTTCTAAAAAGAATTAACTAACTTCTACTCTTGCTAGATTTATTTTTTTTTCATATGACTTAAGTTTTAATTCTGTTCCTCCCATAGTTTGAAGCCTCTGCCCTTTCAAGCATTTAAATTTCCTTTGCGCAAGCACTGCAATTGTTTTAATTATTTTATCTCAATTCACGATGGAGAATGTTGTGAAATCTCTTTGTTTTTTCTTGTTCTCTTTTTTATACATTTTTCAACTCCCGCCATTTACTTTTTAGGTTAAGCGTTCTTATTTTTCTTCGTGGTTAAGCTACTGAAGCGTTAGCAAAATTTTCGTCTATTGATCTATTGATGTATTTTGAATTTTCTGTGTTTTACAATGCATGTAAGTACGCACCATCTTTTTTTGTTATATCGATAAAACGTATTATTGTTTACATGTACGCATGAGGAAATCTAATTAGATATCCTCATTTGTACATTTTTGTCGAGTAAATTACTGCAAACGCCTTACAGAACTGAACAAATCGTATTGCTACAAATTCTGACGCGACAGTAGCCCTAACTACTGGCTTAAACCGCCATAGGTTAATTAATTAATTGAAACGTAATGCCATCACCTATCCACCATCTATGGACGCGCGTTTCGATGTTATACATCTCGTCAGCGTAGCTTTGTGGAAGGTAATGGCATTTCAATATTTTAAATCGTATATATATGAAGTAGATGTTTACATGTACGCATGAGGAAATCTAATTAGATATCCTCATTTGTACATTTTTGTCGAGTAAATTACTGCAAACGCCTCTACAGAACTGAACAAATCGTATTGCTACAAATTCTGACGCGACAGTAGCCCCAACTACTGGCTTAAACCGCCATAAGTTAATTAATCAATTGAAAAGTAACGTACGTTACGTTTCCACAAAGCTATGCTGACGAGATGTATAACATCGAAACGCGCGTCCATAGATGGTGGATAGGTGATGGCATTACGTTTCAATTAAGTATTATTGTTATTTATTTTCTAACGGGAGATATAGAGAATGAAGCGCAGTTGATTATTACCAAGATGTGTACGGTGGCTTGGGATTCTACCTAACCTACCAGAAAAATCTGACACACCTTGGTAGGATTTGAGCGCTATCCTGCATGAGACAAATCTTTAATAGATTTTCTTCTTTATTGAAATTTATTGTACTATTCAATCACTGCTACTATGATTAATATGAATATTTTTCATTTTCAAGTTAAAACTACAATGTCTCTCGCATAAAGATTGTGATTTCTTAGGTGTATTATATGCACCCATTGGAATTTGGTACTGGGGCAGCTTGTACGTAAAAACTTACACAAGACAGAAAGTTAGTACTGTCGGGTTTTAGTCATGCAGACACTTCTCATTGTCCCACTTCATTTCGCTTATGATATTTTAAAATTAAAATGTAGTTTGGTTAATTTTAAATTACATTCAGAAACCACACGTGTGAAAACCACACGATGAACCTCGTTTGTTGTCAAGCTGTGATATGCTATTTCCATCGAGAAAATAAAAATGCGCGCAAACAATGCAATTCCTTTGATGTTACTTATCAACTTCAGTTGGAGCACGCTCAAATGCAAACAAATGCTTGTAAACGTTTGCAAATACGCGCTATTTATGTAACCACTAAAAATATATCGTGTTTGCAAACGTTTGTAAACATTTTGGGCGCTTAGCAGGTAGAGTCTGTTTACTTTCGGAAGATACCAGCGCAAAGATGCATTTTAGGATTAGAAAGAGAAGTTGGTGCTAACCGAGAGAAATAGCTATGTATTTCTTGCCTACAGTAAGATCAACAAACATTTACCTCATTTCGGCGTCAGTTGTTGATGTGTTGTCGTTGAATTCGTTTCGTGCTCTCTACTTTTAATATTGTTATTGGCGTACTATATTATTAAAAATCAGTTTTTCTCAAAACTATTTTGAATTAGGAGTAATATTCTACTGTAAGTATTTTGTTTTAAACAGGTTTTAATGAAGTTGTATTAAATAATTAAGTTACAGGTGAGAATGTCCGAATCATCGAACATCGCTAAGAAGAGACAAGTTTTGCATGAGCAATCACGAAATGTTGTTTTTAATGTCTACAACTATTTAAAAAAATATAAGACAGAAGGTATGATAATATTTTAAAAATTATTTTTGAACTATTTTTACATATCATATATCAGTAAAGTCATTATGTTTGTTTACAGGTAACATTTTAGATATTGTTAGTGAAGCTACGGGAATGTCTAAAAGTACTGTTGTCAGAATTATTCGAAAGAGTAATTCTGTTGAAGCAGAGCAAAGTGGGGGCAGTTCTTCAAAAGGACAATGTTGTAAGACATTCACCAAAATCTACTGTGGATAATGCTGGGGAAGCAGTTTTACGTGAGGTTATTTACAATTTTCACATAACTGACAAATAATAATAAAATACAGTCAGATGATACCATCGGTTTTGTAGGCAAGCGCAGCTCTTTAAGAAAGTTAATATTAAAATTAGGATTTAAGTACGTATTAATATTCAAATTTATTATTATTTTAGTAATTAATATATTTATGAAATAACAAGTGGAAGAAGACTACTGATAACCGAAAGCTTTTGACGGAAAGATCAAATATACGTGAGCTAAAATCCTCCTATATCCGAAATGTTGCAAATTATCGGTTACAAGGTCGACCAATCGTGTATACAGATTGAAGCAAAATAAATTTTTTATTTGATGTTCAAAAACTAAAGTATTGTATTTTAGACGAAACATACCTCCATGCCAGTCACACAACTCCATATGAATGGGTTGATAACTCTAACAATGGAACTTAAGTGCCCTATATCAAAAGGGAAACGTTTCAATAATTGTACATGCAGGTACATTAGTAAAATTTCTTCTAAAATTTTTAGCATGTACATGTATATTTATTGTTTTAGGTATTGTGAACATGGATTTATTGATAATGCCTTATTGATTTATAAGTCCGGCCAAAAAAGTGGAGATTATCATGACGATATGAACTTCATAAATTATAAAAGGTGGTTAGAAAAACAGTTGATTCCAAATTTGCCACTAAATCTGTTGTTGTGATGGATAATGCAAGCTACCACAACGTTCTCTCAGTTAAACATCCAACTACTAACAGCAAAAAATCTGAAATGATAAAATGGCTAAGTGAACGTGGCATCATATTTAATGAAAATTTGACAAAAGTTGAATTGTATAGATTAGTACACATGCATAAACCAAGTTACAAGAATTACACTATAGATTCTATATTTGCAAAAAATGGACATACAGTGTTGAGATTGCCCCTATATCATCCGGAACTCAACCCTATTGAAAAGATATGGGCAATTTTAAAGGGCAGAGCAGCATCTAAAAATATAACTTTCAAACTAAATGATGTCGAGGAAATCGCTAAAGAAGAATTTGGAAAAATCACGAAAGATGAATGGTCACATGTTTGTCGGCATGCAGTGAATATTGAGGAAAATTATATACAAAAAGAACACATAATGGATGGGCTTACCGATGAACTTGTTATAAACCTTGATGATGACAGTGACAGCGATTTTGATTTTTCTTCTGAAGATGATTAAATTAAAATTATATTTGATATAGTTAATTTAAATATGTATATATTATCTTTAAATGTATAATAAATTAAAGGTGTAATTACATTCCGATTACTCTTTTTTTTTAATAAAAATATTAATTATTATAAACAACAGACCAAACATTTCTCACCTATCTTTTTTTTTTTGGGAGCACTGAATATTTCTACTTTTCTTTAAAGAAAGTATTAATACATAAAGTGAAATGAAAAATTTAGAAAAAAATACATTAATATACACATAAGTAAGATTATGCTATTACTAAACACTATAAATTTATAAAACTGTTAATACTATCAGAATCTAAATTTGTTTTGTATAAAAAATTACAATTATATACAATTTAATACACGTTTAAGCTTCTCGTATGCTTTTAAAAAGCGCGCGTATTTTGATCAACATACTTAAGACGGTCAATACATATCAGCCGACAATTTTCGCGCAGCTTGGGTGTCTTCCGAAAGTAAACGAAGTCTAGACACTTGTTGTCAAACAAAATTGATGTTAGGTGGTACCGCTTACCACGAGATGAGTGAAGTGTTCTCTTCTCTGTTATGTTGCTATTAAATCAGATTTGGTTGACGACCGGTATACGGGGTCTGTTAAATTAAATATTGTTAATATTTTTGGAAATTGGCGGCATTTTATGTTATAAGAAATTTTGAAAAACCAACGCAATTTGTACTATTAACCAATTGAAGTGTACGGCTGTGAAATACTGTTGTATAAACACTTCCAAGCTGTCAAATCTTCTATTTTTTAACTAACTTCTTTAATTTTCACAAGGATAATGCAATTTTTTTCTGCTCAGTATTTTAACCGCCTTATTTCCTCAAGATGGTTTTCTATCTGTTATTTAAATTAATGACTCACCTTATGAATAACAGGTGAATTGACAGCAGGAAGCACATGAATTAAAAATCCACTCCAACGTCTTATATATTAACTCTTCAAATGTTTGTATCCTTAAGTTAATTTTGCACTCTTCCCCAGAGATATTTATTATATTATTAGCTTACGAATATCTCCTAATCTCAATAAAACTATGAAAAATGGTTGTCTGAAATTGATATCTCATAGCAATTGTTAAATTTTAAACTTGGTGCTAAATGACATAGTTTTAATGAAGAGGAAAGAAAATGTAACTGTAATAATTTAGGTTTTCTAGAACTTTTCTCAAAAAAATTATTAGAGTCTAGTCACAAGCAATTGCTTATGATTATTAACTATGTACATATACGGGGCTTGCTTTAATAAAGTCACTAGTTAATAATTAATTAGTATTTTATTCCGTTTCTATTATTTTCATCGTGTTCGATGAGGTGATTCCAACATTTTGGACTGTAGTATACACTGGGAACACACCCTTGTATCATTCCCATCATGCAAGTTATTTCCCGGTCTAATTACGCAATTATAAACACGCAATTACTGAAAATAAATCATAGAACCAATAACAGCCGTTCTATATGGTCTAGTAGTATCAGATTAGTATAGTATCAGATGAAATATTTGAAAAAAAAAGCTATCCAGACACAAATCAACCATCAAGCAAGCGCAAGCAAAGGCAACCATGGAGGAGAAGCAAAAAAAACGATGGACGTACCGTACTGAATTAATTACGAAATTGTTCACTAATGCCACGTTATAGAAGACCATGTCTGCTTCGATCTCACGAAAAGCACATACATAGTACTACCTACATAGAAGCAGCGGGTATTTTTCGTTATTTTTTGCGATCGATATCCGATCGTTTTCTTTGTTGCTTTTACGTAGAGCAAATACGTAATTATACGGTTTTATTGTTTATTAGAATGTTTGAATGACGTACGTAGGTGTTTTTGTAACAAATATCCATCGCCCGGTGGATCAATACATTGAATAATATTTAAGCAATCACCGTTGGAAAAGTATGAAGCTGGAAATTTTAATCATGATAACACTTGGTCATTAGAATAGTACAACAATGTTGTAATTTACCGCATAATCATTCCTTTTATATTTTTCTACTATCTTTGGGGGTTGATATTGAAGTGTTCATAATATTTACATATTCTTCCTAAAAGGCCTATTTTCAGAAGAAGTAATAGATAAATTGCATATATCTTTATTATCCACTCACACTAGCCTTAAAAGTCTAGTAGGAAAATGTTCGTTAAAATACATAGGCACTGTTTCAAAATTTGTCTTCTATAAGTGCAGGAATAGACAAGCGCGTAAAACGCAGCGTGAGTAACACAACGTTTTTGGTTATCACTAAATTTAATGTGTTGCAGCAGATGAGCGGTTGCTTAGTTCGATGCTGGCTAAACCCTAACTGGCTAGAATCGCACAGTGCATGGTGACCGGAATCATTAGTAAGCTAACCGCTGGCGTGAAAGGATTGCTCTAGACTTTTGTCGTGCATTGTACCCCCCATTTGTTTTATTTATCATATTTGCTTCTTTGCTCCTGATTTTTCTTTGGCCCTTTGTGACTTTGATCTGTTGTTTTGCTTCTATCTTGTATGTGTACGCGAGTTGTCTGAAAAATTTCAAGCATCAACATGAAGATGTCGTGTCTCGTCAAAAATATTCTGGTAATATAATTGCGTGTGCGTTGAAAGATACTTTTGAAAATTTTAGCCATGTTGAACGCTCAATTATTGTTTAACAGTTGTTTGTGTCCGACGATGCTGGGTCTCTGTAGAAATAGAAAAAGCCCAATATTGAGCTGTCATTAAATTCTTGCGTTTGAAAAGTAATACGCTTACGCAAATTAAAGACGAGAATTGACGCTGTTTACGGGGACTTTGCACCCATCATTTGCCATAGTGAAATTTTGGGCAGCAAATTTAAAACGCGGTTTGTACCAGCGTGGTTGACGATGAACGTTCGGGAGGGCCAAAAACTGCAACCACTACCGACAATAACGGAATAGAGAGGCTGTGAGTATCTCGAAAGAAGTGTTTGTCATATATTGACTAAAGATTTGAAAAAAAAGGGAATCGCGCTTTTTGGGTACCCCGGGTTTTCGCTTGGGGCCAAAAACGCATTCAAACGAACATTTGGAGGGAACACATGGAGTTTTGGCGACGATTAATAACTGTAGATGAAATTTGGATACACCAGTACTCTCCTGAAGCCAAGGCACAGTCGAAACAGTGGACTGCGAAAGGTGAATTCGGCTCCGAAAAAGGGTGAATATTGTTCCTATCTGCCAGGAAAGTGATGGCGACTGCTTTTTGGGATAATTATGGATTTGCGTTAATTGGCTATTTTGAAAAAGGAAAACTGATAATGGTGGTATACTACGCATCATTACACAAGCTGAAGGCAGAAATTGCGGAGAAACTGCCGCATATGAAGAAAAAAAAGGTTTTGTTCCACCACACTTCAGTGATCGCCATGGCAACAATTCACGAAATGGAGTTCGAATTGATAGACCACCGTCGTAAACGCCTATTTTGGCAGAACTGAGATGCTAACTACTATTTGGACGGAATGGAGACGAGAGCACCGCTGGGAAAAGTGTATAGACTTACGTTGAGAAGTAAAACTGAATTTGACAAAGAAAATACTTGTTCCTGTGTTAGGATGGAAACTTTTCAGACTATTCTCGTACTATAAAATATGTTTTTTTTACTATGTTGGTTTGAGTTATTAAATGGTACTAGTGTGGTACTACGCTAGTGGCAGTTGTACAAATGTTTTACAATAATCGGTTCAGTTGAATTTTCACATACAAATACAATTTATTTTGATATACGTACTAAATCTCTATAATTTTGTTCTAGAAAGAATTTTTATGTTGTTTTGCAATTGGATTTACTTTTAAAAACTTATTTATTAACTGTACAAATACTATTACTTAGTATAAGTATTAATTACTTGAAAATAAAAAAAAATGTAATTTTCTTTATTTCATATTTTTGGAATTCCGTTTATCTATTTTTAAGACCCGTTTATTTTTCTCGTTAAACTAACAGGAAATATGTTTTCATTCATTTATGTACGACGGTATTACATTTAATATTAAAACATTTCTTTTTTATTTACGAATGATCAAAATGATTGTTTGAGTCTGCAAGTAGGATATAAACTTACGAAATAAGATGCACTTTTTAGAACCTGCACTAGTGTCGAGGCGTCAAATAGCATATATGGCAACAATGTTCGTTGTATGTATGGAAAGAGCGACTATCCACAAATTGAAACGTGGCTGGGATAAACGAATAAATATAAATTAATAAGTTTCGATTATAGATGCATATAGCAAAGACTATAGGTACTAACATCAATTATAAGTGAATTAGTGTGACGTAGGTGGCATTCACGAAACGGTGGAAGGTTTGGTAACACCAGAATTTATCAAACTATGTGTAAACAAATTGACAGTCATTAAATTTGGGGCTATGTGGCAAGTCTAACAGCAGAAAGTTGAAATAAACAACCATCACAATCTTATGTTAACGTTAGATACACTGTAAGTGGTTATTTTGATTCTACAATCTCTCGGATGTGCCTTGCTGGAGATATTTTACTCTACCCGAGAGAAGAAAAGTTCTTGAATCAAACAAATATATATCTCTGAAATGATTTATTTAATTCAACAAGGGTTTATTTGTGCGAAGGCACATTTTTTTAAGAACAAAAGATTGAATTTGCTCGAATGTACAAACGTTTCTATTTGACATAATTTTGTTGAGTTAAACAAATATATGTTAGAATCGTGCGCTTCGCGCGTCGTCGGCAATTTCCGTTGCGTGAACCCAAGGCAATCACAATCGTAGTTCTAGGTTAGATTATGTGAGATACTGGTTCGTAAGCGGTGAGATGTAAATGGAGAAAATAATAGGTAAGTACATCATCTACTTACCTATAATTTATATATTTTTACCATTGAATAACTAATGTTAAATTTGTGTATAAAAAAATAAGACAGTACTTGCCACGGATTGGTGAGTATCAGAATTCCTGTTTGTATAAAGAGATTCGTGAAAATTACAAAATCTCGCCGATATCGTTTTCAAGGCCAGTAACACCAATGTTAGCAGTTTAAATAAATTGCGATTCAATTTACTATACATTTACAATGCTTTGATCTTTCCGTTTTCATATTTCCGTATGAGCAGCATAAATTTAATGATTTACTGAATTTAGCTGAGCCACACAATACTTCCTAGATCTATTAGCGAAAGAAAGGTTATCTTGTAAGTAACAATTCATTTATTTTACGTTAAATTTAAGTAGCGTTTGTTTCGACAGTAAGCAAACACACAAACAGCAAACAAATGCTCGAAAACTCTGATGTAGCTGCACTTCTTACCCCGTACACCCCTTTATGCTCTAGAAATATTTTCGAGAAGAAATCCGCTACGCGCAGCTGCAATTGCAGCTGACGCGAAGTCGCAGTCCCCTGGGTGTGAAAAAACGGCATTTAAAGAACTTTAATGAAAAACTTTTATAACGCCCTGTTGAAAGCCACGCGCAGTTACAGTTGTCGCAACATTGTCGCAAGTCTGAAGAGACCTTAATTTCAGTATTATACTTATTCTTTATGCACTTTTGTTAGTTTATCTACAATGTTAATAAATTTTTTCCAAAGATTGTGTATTTTTAATACATTGTTACCCTATGTGCCCCATAAATGGATGCTTTCTTCTCAAAAAAGAAGAAAGCTTCTATCGTACTAACTATTTCATTTGGAGTAATATTACTAACAGAATAATGTATTTGTTAGCATATTTTTAACCACAAGAAAAAATATTTTGTTAAGCAAATACATATTTATCTAATTTTTTAATGGCGAACGTTCCCCTAAAATGGGAACATACAAAAAAAATCAAATTTTTTTATTAAATTTATCATATTATTTGCATTACATTTTTATAATCAATAATCAGAAAAGTTTACATCAAGTTTACATAGATATTTCTTTAAATTAAAAAAAATATCCTTGCCGCCTTTTAAAAATTACGATTTAGTTGACTGAATACATTTTTATATGACTCAAGAACTTTTTTCTCTGTGTACACTTTGTCATTGTTTTACCATAAGTTCAAAATTTTTATAAACTCCCAACTTTCTAAGGGTTTTCTGCGCATGACCTTCCTTTATAAACGAATTAAATCCTGTAATGACTAAGCGGGCCAAGAGCGCCACGCCCCAGGTTCGCAACCCAGGCTGCCGGGGCGCATATATGTATGTACATAGGGAATTTAAATATGTAATTATTAGGGCGAGGACCAAAACCACTGTCTATTACTTTGTGAAGACGCGCAAATCACACCCGCAGTTTGGGTGTTCGTTGATAAATAGGGGGCGTTGTTCACAGTGGCCACTACAAAAAAAAAGTTCATTTCACGACGGCTACGAATAACAGCGCGCTTATTCATTTACGGATGACCCGCTCTATTCATCAACAAATGACGAGTCTGCAGATGTTACGTTTGCAAACCACTTCGTGGCATACTAGAAACCCAAGCGTCGGTGTGCTCGCTTTAGTGATTATGTCTAACGTAACTATTAAAAATAAACGGCCATTACCTACGAAAGTTAATAAATTTCTTAGTGAATTTGTGGATTTACACTACAATGGGAGTACAATTTTCTGTAAAGTTTGTAAAAAGAAACTACTGTGCTGGAGCAAACGTGATTGTGAAAGACATATAAATAGCGCACACCACAGAAATAAAAGAAAAGGTGTGTCCCCAACAACGTCAATTTCAATTAGAATTGCTTTTACCGTTTATGGTATGTGGTCTACCACTTCGTATACTTGATAAAAAAGCATTCGAAAATTCTGGGTACATACAATACCGAGTGGATACTACCATCTCGGACAGCGTTACGGAGAGGTATTCCACAAAAACGTGAGGACATTGAAAATCGAATTAAAGCCGAATTAAAAGATAAACAGCTGTGGCTTTGTCTTTTATGAGACGACAGATTGCAAAAAAAATTCTATTTTGAATATAATAGTGCGCGTATTAGATCCTATTAAACCAAATTTTGCAATTCTATTAGCCAGCAGAAGATTAAAACAGTGTACTAGTAAAGCAATTACGGCCGTAGTTCTCGAAACGTTACAAAAATTTCAAGTGTCAACCAGTCAAGTGTTGTTGTTCATGAGCGATGGTGCAGCAACAATGTGTAGTGTAGGCCGTTCCCTTAAAGAAAAGTGTGAAGGACTTTTACATGTTACGTGTAAAGTCCATGCTTTACATCTTGTGGCACAAACTATTCGAGAGTGTTACCCGGAGGTGGATGCATTAATAGCAAACACAAAAAAAGTGTTTCTCAAAAGTCCTAAGAGGACTAGGGCATTCCACAGGTTATGCCCCGGTATTCGAGAACCACCACAGCCCATTCTTACGCGTTGGGGAACGTGGTTAAAAGCCGCTTTTTATTATAATGAACATTTTCAAGAAGTCAAATCCGTTATTTTGCAATTCGTCCCTGCCGAAGCTAGAGCTATTAGGATGAGCCAGAAGGGATTTCTCGATATTTCTGTTGAAACACATCTAAAGAATATTAGCAACAATTACAAAGGGTTAGTAGACGCGATAGAAAATTTGCAAAATTCTGGATTGTCGTTGGTAGAATCAGTGCAAGTCGTGGACGAAGTTAGTACATTGTTACACAGTATAAACCATGCAACAAGTGGACGAGTTTTAGCTAAGTTCGATAGTGTTTTAAAAAAGAATCCGGACTACACGAGATTAAGACAAATGTGCGATGGGGCGTCTGCAGATTCCTTGACTAAGTCTAAAGATTATTTTAATTACGCCTGTCTTACTTCGGTAGACGTGGAACGGTCGTTTTCGAAATATAAGAACATTTTTTCGTCTCGGCGAACATCCTTCACCGAGGCAAATGTGGAAACTTATCTGATGGTGCAACTTTTTAAACAAGCCTATCCGCATTATTAAGAAGGATAGAATTTATTTATTATATCTTTATTTACAGTTACATTATTAAGTACAACAGAATAAAAAAAGCGTTCAGTTTCTCAGTTATTTCCTTATTACATCCCATTTACAACGCATACCGTTTTCAATCAAATAAAAAATCATAATGAAAATAAAAACACCTCAGCGTGTACATATATATATATCCGCTCTAATTACTAAACATTATTATTGCGTCAGCTTTTATTTTTTTACTCTTGTGTATTAATTTCGAAATATCACATATCTGCTGTGACTCACATATACGCTATTTACAATAAGCGGCCGTTGCGCCTGATTCCGATTCTGTTGGATGGCGCAATTTGGCCCGCTCTAGTAATGACTCGACTGCAACTGAAATTACTGGTTGTCGTAAAACCATACAATGTAAAAAGTTAAATTAAATTACAGTTAAAACGCTTGGTCTCAATACATTATAGGACTCATTTTCCTCTCTTCATACCACGCTGCTTTTGAGAACACGTCGGTACCCTTCTTTTTTGCTAAGGCCAATAGGCCACGTAATTTTTATCGATGAAATTAAAGATCTCCAGATTTTTTTCTGTACGAGATCCGAACTTTATAGAGTTTACACCTTACCGAGCCTTTAATTTTCAGAAATTCCACGCAGATGCAAGCTGAAGTTCTACCAGAAATGAAGGATGATTGCCGTCATAAATCTAAAATTAAAACCTCGTTCGAATTATAGAGTTTTTCCTCCCACAATAGCGTGCGATTTTAACCTCTATGTATGTGAGGAAAAGACGCAGGAATTTCGAATGAACGAAGGCTAATGAAAGATGATGGTGAGGTGAAGGAAGGAGTGATTTTAGCTTAGCTTCTTTTAGTATAAAAGTTTTTGATATATAGGCGGAGAACTCTTGTTGTGGGTATGGTTGATACAGTACATGAGTTGTATATATGTCTTTCCCCGGTAAAACGAAATTGCTCTGTAATTTTGATGTAATCTTTACGTGCGATTGTAAAACTGATCTGCTGTGAGGAAGAATGGACAGGACGTATATAACGAAATACAAAATCGATAACACGGTAAAATCACGTACGAAATTCGTATAAATTCTTTAAGAAAAAGAAAAACACCTTGTAGGTTGTAAGAGAGAATAGCGATAAATAATTTTTCCAATAGAAAAGTGTACTCTTAGAAACACAGAACTAACTTACATTAAAAGAATTTTGAATACGGATAGAACAAGGCATGTTAGAATTAAAATCTTTTTCTCACATCATTCGGTCGTACCCTTGACAGTGGGAATCCACAAATTTCCGAAACAATTGTTCCGAATTAATCAAACAACTTATGTGGTGAGGAGTATGCCGATACCTTAGTATTTGCCATACTACCCCACAGTCCTTATTAAAAAAACACAAAATTTATTCTCTATTATCTACTTTTTGAACAATCTGAACTATCATCATAGAAATTAGATTACTCTTATATCAATTAGAACTTTTTTTTGCTAAAAGAAATTCAGAAGGATGTAAAATTACTTTCAAGAGCTACAAAGAGTGTGGTCTATTTTTTATTGGCATACCTGCTAGTTGTTTTGTTAAATCAGTGAAAATAAGTTTAGCAAGGCAGTTAGCTAATTATTAGCACTAAATTTACGGAACCTGTCACGGATTTCAAATTTCATATTTATTAAATAAAGAAAATTAAATATATATTTGGTTCGTAGGCTTCCACGGTCGTTAATAATACTACACTCTTGGCTTCCGGGTTGGAACCGCGTCGTTGTCGTAGCTTTGGCTCTGAAAATGTCCCATGAGTGTGGACGAAACGTAGGCCAAAGCTACAACGACGCGGTTCCAACGCGGAAACCAAGAGTATAGTAAATATATATTTTTTGGAAATCATGTTGAATTTTATTTCATTGTAGATGGTACGGAATCGCCAAAGAACTACCGACAAAGCCAAATGGAGTGCTGAAATTCTTAAAGCAGCTATGGAAATGGTTAAAAGTGGATCTTCAGTCAAGAGTGTTGCAAATAAATTTCAAATTCCGCGATCGACATTACGTGACAGGATCAAAGCAGATACCTCGACTAAACGTGCCTTAGACCGAAAAGCCCTTTTTACAACAGAGCAGGAGAAAGAATTATCTGACCACGTGTTGTTATTGGCTAAATCATTTTACGGGATTACTTTGACAGACCTAAGGCGTGTAGCATTTGATGTGGCAGAAAAACTTGGACTCCAGGATAATTTCAATCGGGAAACTAAAATGGCAGGAGAAGACTGGGTAACCGGATTCAACAGAATAGTGGGTTTCAACAAAAATGAAGTGGCTCTGTTTTATGATAATTTAGAGAGAGTTATCGGCAACAATTACTTTGACGCAAGTAAAATATATAATATGGACGAGACGGGAATATCTTCAGTCCAGAAACCTGGAAAGATATTAGCACCGAAAGGTCAAAAACAGGTCGGAGCAGTGACGAGCTGGGAAAGGGGAAAGGACATAACAGTGTTATGTTCATTCAGTGCCTTTGGAAATTATACTCCTCCCCTATTCATTTATCCCAGAAAGCGCATGTCCCCACTTCTAGAAAAAGGAGGACCAGCTGGAGCACTTTACAAATGTTCTCACAATGGTTGGACAAATGACAGTATATTACTAGAATGGTTGATTGATTTTAAAAAATTTGCAAAACCAGAGAAGGAGGAATCCGTTCTTTTGCTTCTCGATAACCTTTGTAGTCATATATCGTTCCAGAGTTTTGAATTCTGCCGTGAGAACTTCATTCATGTGGTATCCATTCCACCACATACATCCCATAGATTGCAGCCACTGGACGTCACTTTCTTCGGTCCTGTGGCAGTGCATTTAATAGAGAATGTGACATCTTTCTCAGAAATAATGTGCACCAAATGATCACTCCTTACGACATTGCTGGGATTTTCAATAAAGCATACATCAAGGTGGCGACTATTGAGAAGGCAGTGGCTGCGTTTGATAAATGTGGAATTTATCCTTTCCAGCCAAGTGTCATCGTTCAGGAAAAAGATGGAGAGGATGAATGCGATCAAGAAGATAATCACGAATCCATTGTGATTCTATCCGAGTCAAACAATCCTACAAAAAACTCTCATCCTCAAGATCCTATTCCATCAACCTCTTCAGATACTTGTCATAGACAGCAAAACAAGGAACAAAATTCCGTTTCTACCTCAGATTTCAAGGACATGTTGAATGACATGTCACCAGTCCCACTTTTCAGAGGTTGCGTTGGAACAAGCAGAAAAGTTCGCAAAGGATATTCTGAAATACTGACAAGGACTCCTATGAAAAAAGTTCACCAAGGAAACGAAAGGAAAAGAAAGCTGAAGCAGACAGGGAAGAGTAGGGCTGAACCTACCAAACAACAGAAACAGAAATCTTTAACCACTAAAGACAACAGGAAAGGGAGTAGCGCAACTAAAAATAAAAAAGAAAGTAAAGGGTGTAGAAGGAAAATAAAATTTGACTATTCTTTAGAAGAAGATACAGAGATTGATGAAACCTTAATTTGTGATGACAATGAAGATGACGATGCAGCTATCATTGTTGATGAAAATACAGAGGTGTGCATTATTTGTGGAGAATTTGGAAACAATGAACTATGATATCGGTGTGTTATGTTCTAAATGGGCTCACTCTGAATGTAGTGGCTATGACACTACCGAAAATTACATTTGTGACTACTGCTCAAAGTAACTACTTCTTTTCGAGATATGAGGCATTCATATATTTATCTTAATTTTATTGGACATTACATTTAAAAAAACTAAATTCATAATATATTCAAACCTATGACAATTTTTTATTTTTAAATTCATTAGTATTGTTCTTAATATTTAAATATAAAAATTACATCTCTCTGCTTAGTTATCATAGGATCCTTATTATTATTATTAATAATAAAATTCTAATTATTGTACATGTTAAATAAATATTTATGTGCGTGGTGCTATTACCCCGGGGGCTGGGGCAATTCCGCCACAGAGAACTTCCTTACATAATTCACTGGTACTAGTAAATCGTTCAGTATAGGAGCAATTTAAATATTCAACAAGTCAGTTAAAAGCATGAGGTTTCAATCTGCAAATCAATTTCATTTTAATAACAACCATATAGTATTCATGAGGTAAAACGTATGGCGCCATTGCCCCGGTCTACCCTACTTTACTTTTTTGTGATATTTCTCACTTTGTATTTACTCAATTTGCGTTCGGGAAATTCCCTTCTTACATGAAGTACTTTAGTTTTTTGTAATGTTTCTCACTTTGCATTTACTCAATTTGAATTCGGGAAACTCCCTTCTTACATTAAGAATAAATTAAACTCGTAATTGAAAACTTCTTGGGACCAACAAAGCGGACATAGTCCTTAAAAGCACATTTGTTACACAATCATATTAACTTCTTTCCAGAAAAACTAGGAGAGTTTTCAGATGAGCACGGAGAAAAATTCCATCAAGACTTATCTATCATGGCGAACCCCTATCGATATGCTTGACGAATATTGCTGGAGTACTTGATGTGACACTCGTCACGGCAAACAAATACTATACATTTATTTTATTTAAATTAAAAGGTATAACATTTAATGTAGTTATTCTAACACAAATGAAAATAATAAAGCGATAGCAAATTCGCAAAATAATAGAGATATTTTGTACTGAATTTTTTGAAAGTAATTTTAAATGAACTTTAACCTGGCCCAAAAGATCCAGAAAATGTAGATAAAAATCCGGAATTTCTTTCAACATTCTTGAACCGTATTATTAATTCGTTCAGAAATTATTTGAAGAAACGTTTGTAAGTAGGTGCCTATAGGTTCGTAGCTGGCCAAACATAGAATAATAGTTAACTCTAAAAGTAGACAGGGTCATATTTTGAAAAGGCTTTGAAGATCCGGTAAATTTTATTTTTTTCTTGGCAAAACGTTAATAGCAGTTTTTGTTCCTTACTAAACAGAAACTTGGAACATATCAAACACAACATTTTCCGTAATGTTAGTCATACTAAATTGATATTTAAAATATACACACTTGTATTTGCACGAAAAATAAAATTGTAAGAAATATAGATCTTTAACCTATTGTCAGCAAAGTTAGTAGGCAATACACATGAACAGAGTGCATAGTAACAATAACCAAAATAATGCTAATGTAGTTCATGGTATTGGTGAAATTACTCCAGGCGAAAACAATGTGAGAAAAGATAAGCGCTAGCAAACGGATATATTTCTGATTACCCGGCGTCATCAGCGTCGCTCCGAGCACAATTCCTTCTCACCGTTGTTATTCACCTCTCGGGTTTATGCCACCAATTTCCACAAACACCACTAAAATATATTTCTTGGCGTCACCTAGTGCCAGGAGATATAATCATGCCGTCTAGAAGTAGCGACAGAAACCGGAGTGCAGATGCCCACCACCTATCGAGCAGTTCATGGTATGATAAATATACCATAGCATCCTCGTATCATTTAACTTAAAATGCTAAACGAGAAATACGATTTCTCACAAAAAGTGCTACAAGTCTTATTAGACTATTTAGTACTTCTTAGGCAATTGGGCGTTGGGACAATTCATATAATAACGAAGCGGAATTTGAATATATTAAAGAAGAAACAAATCCAAAATTCATAAGCTATTCATTTGGGAAGGTATAACAGTAGCGATACTGGATGACGTCCTTATTGGTTCAGAACCGCAAGAAAATAACCTTTGGATATATCATAAAGAGAAGAAAAAGTTCCAGGGATTGTAAGAAGCTGAAAATCTTGCGAAAGAGGTACCGGGTCATAGGAACTCGGCCAATCTATAGTACTATGACTTTTTAGTAGAATACCAAAAAATGTAAGAAATACCTTCCATCCTGGTGAGCTCAACCGTTACCTCCGATATATAAGGCCTAACAGCTCTGACGTCAGCAAGTTGTGGCGTATATTGGTTTACATAAACGATCAGCCATATTTATCATCCTGACGTTTACACGTTTAGACCGTTTCTTATGTTTTGAATTGGTTTATCCAAGTTATATTGGTTTTATTAAAAAAAAAAATACTCTGTAGTGATATTTTCGTATTTTGTTGGTGATACCTGCAATGTTTTTCTAGTGTTGTAAAAGCGATAAAACCTTTTAAAGGTGTTTTGTGTATTACGTGTTTATAAGAATTACAATTATAAGAGTGGACTGAAAGTTCACACAATCGGTTTCCCCTCTGATGTGTAAAAAATGGGTCTATGCGCTGCATAGGGAAAATTTTACTTCAACAATGTACACTAGGGTTTGTGAGTTACACTTTGTAAAAGATATTTATTTTTCAAGAGCTACAGATTCAAGGACCGGTGAAACCATAACTGTAAGTTTAAAAATTCCCAGGCTTAAAAAGATACTATTCCTACTCAATTCCCTAATTGTCCGTTGTATTTGACAAAAAACGAAGATTTTATTGTTCATATAGATTTATATTCTTACATTATATTTAATAAAATTATTTTTGAACACGAAGATATGTTTTTAAATGTGTATAATAAACGATTTGTTTTAATATAATATATTTTAAATTATATCACCGAACATAGCAATTTGGATACTGATATATGTAAATGTCATATTTGCAGCAGTGAACGTATTGCAACAATTATAATTTATTCTACAAATACCCTACTTAAAAATTATTGTGGGAAAAGTAATGATAGATTAGCTAAAACACCATATAATAGGAAATTAAAGACCCTGGTTAAATAGCATGTCTGTAAATTCTCTCGTGAAATTGAACATTTCGAATAAAATTGTAATTATTGTATCATTTCAGCTTTAGTTTTGTCCAAATAGGTGTACAATTACTAATAATAATAATAATTAGTCGATTAAATATCAACGGTAAATACATCTTTCACGAAAACGGTGCTCGGTTACGTTTGGTTTTCGCTTTGAAACTTCGTTTTTTCAAAATAAAAACGGAAGGGTTTGCGAAGAAGGGCTCAGTTCACGACTAGCATCCCAGGATGCTCTGCAAAACTTAAAAAAGAAATGCAAAAAAACAATTCCTTTACTGCTTAGGCTAATATCGTGCATGGCGATACATCACCTAAACCGCGTGACGTCCTCGAAGAGAGCTAAGACCTTGTTGTCTGTGGTAACGGCTCAACGATGTGTGCTCCCACGATACCTAGAAGTACAAGGTGTATTCCGTAACCTCACACTTCGTCCTACAATATAACTTATCGGAAAACAATAGTTCGTTAGGAAAAACAAAACCCGGTTGAAAAATTACTAAGTAATTATAGTCAGGTATCACCCGAGACCAGATTAAAGAACAGTCACAAAATCATACGACTGTCCAAAACCAACATGAGCACCTTCTCAATTAAATACACTTTTTTGGGGAAATATACGATAATAAATAAAACAAATCGATCTTCTGTTTCACGACTATATTTGCAAAACTTAGATACTTAAATCTCATTATCTGCGCTTAGAAAAATTCTTAATTCTTTCTTCAATAACGAAGATGTAGTACATAGCTTACACGTTCTAAAAATATCATAAATTATGTACAACTTAGAAACAAAGACAAATTAAAATCAATAACAATTAAAATAATTTACAAATTACACGGTTGAATCAGTTCTTTTGTATCATCGATAAAGTTTTTAAAGATAATCCTAACTTATATCAAAGATGGAAACAATTCTGACACGCATTCGTCCCATATATCCATTTCACTGCTTGGTGAACCAATAGACTCGTACCCAGAACTAGGTGCTGGTGAGAAACTATCCCTTGAACAATCAGAATTTAAGGGTGTTTGCAAATAATTCATGCTAATGGGACTAGAGACGCTTTCCGAAGTCGTGACTTCAGTGACGGCTTCTCCCAGCCTCAAATTGTCGTTATTGACGATGACGATGCAGTTTGTATTCTCATCGTAGGTGCCGTAGACCAGATCAGACTCGCAACTGTCTACAATGATCTCGGGCTTGACACTCAGAACCAGCGGATCTTCGATTTTTGGTAGGATCTCCTTGAATTTCGTTTTTGTGCTTAATTTGTCTTTGGAATCGCTATTTTGCGGTTTTATCGAATAAGGTTGTTGTCTTCTTTTGTTGATGTGCGTTGTTGTTTTGGGGTTACCGCGTTTTGCGAAGTAGTCGTGATGTAAGAGCAGGTATGGCGATATCTCGCATTCCAGCTTATCATCCTTTTCAGGATGTTTTATGCTCTCACATCTATCGGATTCCACGAGTTCTGGTGCCGACCCCACCATTTGTTCAAGGCATTCTTTTGAAGTTCGTTCTGATTCCTATAATTAATGAAATCGGTTACCAGGCTGAATAATTCAAATATTTTTTTGCTATTTATTTCTAAGAATTGAAAATATGAAAATCAAATCAAATCTATCTCTCAAATCAAAAATTAACAACTAAGCAATACGATTTTGATTTCATCTTCAATAATTCAAAGCCACAAAAACGGTTAAATAAAAGCATTTACTTGTGCGTATGAAATAGCAAATAATGTATCTTTAGGTAAGCTTTGGTGAGATAAAGAAAGACTAGATGAAGAAAAAAAGTGCAAGATTGGTTTTTTGCTTTTCTTAGACAGGGGAAAGACTCGAGAAGATAACTACTTATCATTTTCTGTTGATACTAATGTTTATTTGCTGAGTATTGAAAGTGGCTTTTGTGAAAGAACAAATGGATATGAATTATAATCTATTATTTTGATAAAGTTTCTGAAATGATTAAAAAATGTATATAAATCTAAAATAATAAATAATCTTTTTTAAAAGCAAATATTTTGCACATCGTTTTCCACTTATCAATAGTTGTTTGAAAAACCTAGATTACGTTGCATAGAATAAAAGCGTTTTTTATAAACTCTTATTTTTCAAGCATTTTTTAAAGAATTTTCTCCGAATGTATTCTAAAATCTAATTATAAAATGATTATTTATATACATTTTGATTATATGCCGAAATTTCTAGGAATAGTATTTTTGTCACCAGTAAAACCAAATAAGCTAGAGCCAGTTTGGTATAAATAATCTGTTGGCAACATTGCAATCTGCATGCAATTGTAATTTAATCCCACCCACAAAACTGTGCTCAAAAGCCACTGCAATTTTCTTAAAAATATTGTCAACTGTTGACCTGTTGTTACGACTAAACAGCTGTAGCGATTAAGAACAATTCAGTTTTCAATTTTTTCCAGTGAGCAGTTTTAGAGCGCAGTTTTATAGAACTGAAGAGAGATTTTTTGGTAACTTTTGATTTTATTCTCTTATCAAAAACTGATTTTGTCAGAAATGGGAGGTCAAGGACAAGGCTTCGATTTCCTGGTGTATCTCCGTTCCATATCGTGTACATTAGGGTGTCCCAAAAAAATACCCTCTTATTTTTTTCCTGTTATGTCAAAACAATTGTAAATAAAGTTTCATGTAATTTGAACCACGGCAACCCGTGCCGATATGCATCTAAACGTGTCAGTATTTGTGTACTTAGGCCAGTGAACGCTGATACGTGTTTGTTGCGGAGCACACAGCAGCTACAAATGGTAAAGACAAAACAAAGCAGAAAAACAGGTTTTGGAAAGCTTCGACAGTGGCAATGCGCAACCCGTGCCTAAACGTGTCAGTACGAGTTTACTCAGGCCAGCGCACGTCCACGTGTCAATGTGCTTATAATTCCAAGTTGTGGAACATGGCAGTGGAATTGCGTAGTTCTAAAAAAGTGATATTTTTAATAGGGGGCGTAAAACATCAAATAACGGGTTCAAAACTTCCCTCTAATGGACAAGTTCTCGCAGTTTTTTTTTTACAATATTCGAGGAGTGAATTTAACTGTTAATGAAATTGCAAATCTCGCTATTCGCGAATGTATTATCTTTTAGGAAAAGGCACGCATACCTACCAAATCGTTGCCGAATTGTGTGCGGAAACTTGTTAACGTGTGGAGAGACTTACAAAAAAATGCAAAGGAATTATAAAACGTATTCAAGCGGCGCCAACAGGAATTTGTAAGTAATTTAAACAATTTGTTCGATATTGCACACACTGATGCACTTCAGTTAATGAAAATAGAGGAAGATAGGATGTTCTTGCAGCGCCAAAGAGAGCCGGGCCGACCAGGTCATTTAGGTGGAGTGGATAAAAAAGTGGCCGACAAAGAGTAAAGGGCACGACTTCGAGCTGTCAAAGAAGAAGATCGGCGAATCAAATATGTTTCCGCTTTAACATCCTCGGCATTATACGAACCATTGCAAGAATATTCCTCTTCGAATTCTAGTGAAAATATGGATTCATAAGATTTCCCAACAGTGATCGAAAGCTCAGAACCTGGGACAAGTAAATCAATAATGAGGAAAGATTTTATTACTTCAAAGTTAGTTGCTGCATTAGACAGGTGTTAGTTAAATGGGCGAGATTCTGTGTTTATTCTTGAAGCTACTATTGAGGCACTTGGATGTAACATTGACGAATTTCCGAGAAGAATTCAAAGAATCCCAACAGAAAAACGGAAGGAACGCGCGGAAAACTTAAAAATTGATTTCCAAAACAAGGTACCGAATGTAGTGACCTTACATTGGGATCACAATACTGTTGCCTGCTTTGAGTACTCGAAAATCGAAAGAAGAACGCTTGCCTATAGTTATTTCATATGGATTTAAAGAACAACTCATTGCTGTGCCGAGACTGGATAATTCTACAGGCAAAGAACAGGCGCAGGCTGTTTGGAAGGCGATCTTAGACTGGAATCTCGAAGACGAAGTCCAAATTCTCTGTTGTGATACTACGGCTTCGAATACAGGTCGTTTTAATGGTGCCTGCGCGCTCCTCGAGCAAAAATTTGATAGGGAAATGTTTTTTTCGCTTGCTGCCATCATGTATACGAACTGGTATTAAAGGCCGTATTCGAAGTGAAAATTAAACAAGTGCTATAGAGAAACGGTGGAATTGTTCCTAACCGTTACCCGAATTTGAAAATTTGCTTGACTTTTACCGCGCTAAACTTACTAATGTTATGGTCAGAGGTGACTATCGAGAGTTGATCGAACTTTCTATCGTATTTTTAGGTGGAGATGCAGAAAAAAAAAAATAAAATGAGACCTCCAGGTGCCATGCAACAAGCTCGATGGATGGCCCGAGCGATTTATTCTTTAAAAATATCATTATTTAGTTCTCAGCTGAAACTAAACACCAAGGATAAGGCAGCACTGTTAGACGTCTGCTTGTTTAACGCGACAATCTACGTTAAACCATGGCTTCAATGCATTTTGGCAGTTAAAACACCCTACAAAGATTTGTGCTTTTTGAAATCTTTGAAAGCTTACGAAAATGTGAATGAAAGTATCTCGAAAGCCGTTTTACAGAAATCTAGCCAGCATTTATGATATTTGACTGACGAAATAGCAGTCTTAGCACTTTTTGATGATGATGTGGACGAAGAAACAAAATTAAAAATGGTGGCAAATTTAGATAGAGAAAATTTCTTGACCCATGAGAAAAGATACATTCCATCGAAGGAAGAACTTTGTAGTTCATTGTATGGTGAGTTTGATACATCGTTATTGTAGTTGTTTATTTAGTTATTTATTTATATCACGCAATTGTTTCCTGTTATTTTATTTTTTTTTTACAGAGATTTCATATCAGTCAAAATCCAGTCATTGTTTTCTAGACTCAAAATTGATGATAGTTTTCTCAACGAGAGCCCTTCTTTATAGGCGAATAATGCTTCGTTTCTAGACAGGAAAAAGGCGGTCTGAATGCTTAGAGTAGTGAACAATACAGCTGAAAGAGGGGTGAAAATGATGCAGGACTTTCATGGTTTCATAATGGTTGAGGAGGAACAAAAACAATTTTTGTTACGTTGCGTACAAGAACACATGAAGATCTATCCTGACGAAAATATGTACAGTAATGTTTCTTTTACTGTAATATGGTAATAAATATCTGCTTTGAATAAATTGGTGTCTTATGTACCAAAGAAACATACATTTCACAATCATTCCATAGTATTCCCAGTACAAAATATCACGTTCAAGTTTGACCTCAAGTTGACACGAGTTACCGTTATCTTATTGCAATAATACGTTTTATTTATGCAACTGAGGTGAAATAGAAAAAAATAGAGGGTATGTGTATCCAATTTCGCAAAAAAAAAATATTTTCCCTTGTATCTTGGGACACCCTAATGTACATTGTACTCGCAAAAAAAAATACCCAACGAAATCGAAGCGTAGTCCTTGCCCTCCTATTTACGTCACCACCAGCCTGACTGTGTAAAATAAGCAGCATTTGAAATACTTTAAGCATTTTTTGAGTGAAATGTGCATTTGCCTTGTATATATATTTACAGGATGTTATTTAAACTGTCTACAAATATGCGTCTTTGTGAGAAATAAAAGCTGAGTGTTTTTATGTATAATGTTCAATATATAGTGCATGATTTTCTAAAATTTGGTGCCATAAAGTGGTGCCCAAGTATCAATCACCTGCTTTGCAATAAAACCTCGACGAAACTGTCAAAACATTCATCAAGGCATCTAAGATAACACACAATAATTTCACCAAGACCAGTATCTCGCTATTACGACTATTCAGATCGATCACTCTTAAATGGCAAACGAAAGAGGAATTATCTACAAGGCTGTTGTTACTGTTCTTGATGTGCTGGATGTTAGAAGGAGTACTAGTAGTAGTAAAAAAGAAGTGTCTTTTCATGTTATTATCGATTTGGTTAATATGTACAGATGAATTATTAGTAGTAGGCCTAGTATTATTAGAATTCCGATGTAGCAGCAGTAATTTGAATATGAACCTAAAACGGATAACGTACTTGGCAATTTGCCTTTTGAGCAGAAGCCTCCAGGTCTGCTGCGATATCCTGAAGGAGGCTCTGCGTGATCTCTTCAAGTGAGGAAAGATCGACGTCTCGATTGAGTTCGTCGAGCAGGTCTGGTAGAGAAGGCAGGCCACTACAATCTTCCATAGCGCCCGTACCGCCTGTGCATTCAAAGCCGCTGCTGAGTGTCTGGCCAGACCCTTCGGCGGAGGGTTAGGGGACGCTGCGGATCCATTCTGGGCAACACACTCAACAGGACGGCTCTGGGAACAAGTTGGGCACGGTACGCGTAGTCGGCTGTGCAGATCCTGGTTCTCTACCTGCAGTTTTTCGTTCAGCAAGCGCAATTTCTCGCACTCGGAGATCAGCTCTTCGTTTTTGTCAAAGAGTTCTTTGATGGCGCTCTCCATCTGCTCCATTTTAGCCTTTTTACGGTCTCTGGATGTCTGTGCGGCAACGCGGTTCTTGAGTTTTCTGAACGAAAGAAAATTCATTTAAAAAGATGAAAAGGCAATCAATTCTGAAAAACTAGCACTGCATATATTTCAGTAAAATCAAGTTATTTGTTCACCATTGCTGGTTGTTATTAAACTTATAAACATTACATTAGTATTGTTATACTATGTTCCTATGTGTATTCTTCTTAAGAATAATGAAAAGCATGTTGTAAAGCTTCTGAAGAAATAAGGTAATTTTACAAAGTTATTATCTATTTAGAAATAGAAACGGAAATTGGAAAATCGGCGTTGTACTCCAAATAATTTAGATTGAACATATAATCAAGTGGTACAAAACCTTTTGAAAATAGGCTAAGACTATTTTTTTTTTGTAAATTGTTTGTTAATTAGATGATCAACGAACTATCATTTAAGGCAAAGTCTACTAGAAACCGGATCCGGACTTTAGAAAAGTATTGCAAACATTTTCATTTGTCATATCTTCTAACAACGTCCAAAAGGGGTTTTAGTTGATAGAATTACATGACAAGTGTCAAGGTCATAAGGCTTGTGCAAGTAAAAATGAGTAAAATGGTGGGTAACATTTCGAATATTTCTAAGAACAGCGCGTCAAACTTTACGATTTACTCAAGTAAAATTCCAATTCTCGAACCGTATACACACAAAATATTTATCAAAATATAATAATTTCCGAAATGGAGTACAATATGTTATCAAGCCAAAGGTTAATGCGAAGACCACTTACTTCCTTTGTATTTTTTCCTCCCATGATAGATGGTCCAATCTTCGTTTCTTGGACCTTCCCGGATTATCGTTATTTTCCATATCGGCCAAAACGTTATAATCGTTATTGTTGTTGTTATTTAAGTACTTTAAAATTGCCGGCACAGACATACTCATTTTTCAAACACGAGACGCGGCGTTTTTGTTTGTTTTCTATTTTCGTTTTATTTCTCCGGTAAAACGCGACGCTCCTCTAAACGCTAAGAAGGTCTTTTCCGGTTAGAATATCTCGGTGAAATGACAAAAATTCAACTGGGAAACCGAAGTTGTATACAAATCTGATGTAATAATTGTACTCGTTGAGAAAACTACGCATGAACCACAGTGGACGTCAATCCGGTCCTTAGGCTATGTGGTACTTTTCGGTTGGTGAACTCATGGTCACGTGGTACGCCCCTTTCGATAAGCAACAGAGTCGGACGATACATACAAAAGTGCAGAATTACAAAATGAATCATTCATATGATGCATTATTTACAATTCTATTGAATTCCTTCCTAGAAGAAACAGAACAGATGTTTTATTCAGCTAATTACAGTGTACAATCGTTGGATATTATTCAAATTAGACATTTAAGTTTTCGATAATCAGCTACTATCATTAGTTAGGAAGTTAGCCTTCGAAAATAGGTTATAAGCTGTTGTTATTATCAAAATTGATTAATTGTATCGTTGTATGTATAGGATGTTATGAAAAAATAACATAATAAGTTTTGAAATAAGAATGGAAAAAGTTTATTCAAAATTAATGGAAGCAATAATAACATTTAGTACTAAACTTTTATCTTTCTTTCTAATTTTATATTTGAATTCTAATTTTCTAATTAAATTAATTCTATAAAATTTGCAAGGTAATTAATTAGGACCGTATGTTTTAGAAGTTAGTGTACGCACGTTAGTAGTTAAAAGTGTAACTACAAAATTAATTCCGATTTTTAAATTAATACTCCTTTTAAATAACCTGTAGTTTGTTTCGATCGAAATAGGAATATTTTTTTTCACACTAAGCGATTGCGAATAGGGCATTTTTGTATAGTAAAAAAGAATTCTCTGATTTATTTCCATATTTCATGCATGCGTTACAATTTTAAAGTAATAAATTATGAATAGCATAAAATTATTAAAATATTAAACTACTTTAAGTGATATCGTAATAGAAACAAGTCTTATCTAAATATTCCACAGCTTTACATGTTTTAGATTCATTATCTTCAAAATACGATATCCTGATAATTTTATACAATTATGAGACAATTAATGCTTTTTTATTTAAGCAAATATTTGGAGAAAGGTGAAATAAAATAAATTTCCGAAAAAGTATGATAATAATTTTTAAATACAAATAATATAGCTCAGTCCTTACTTCCTTGTTTGTGTTCAACATACAAAACTCTTGACACAATTTCATATTTTGTGCAAAAAGATAAGATATAAATGTGGATAATTCCGATTATTATGTAAACAATTCTACCAATTGTCATTGCAAGATGACAATTTGCCTTTTGAGAAACGTATAAAATAAATAAAAATTGAAAATCCTGGATTTTACATTTTTATATTCACTTGTTTGTTTAAAAATAACTTTTAAATATTTCATTTCTTTAAGAACATTACTGCAAGAGTCACATTGATTATTCATGTAATTTATATTCATTTTAAATTAAAAAAGATTGTAAGGAAAAAAACTTGTAGGGGACACCCGGGTTTGAACCGGGGACCTCTCGATCTGCAGTCGAATGCTCTACCACTGAGCTATATCCCCACAACAAATTTTACATTTGCAGACCATAAATATCAAGTTATGCAAATTTTAACCTTTCAATTATTTGCTCGTGTTATATTTGACAGCTCCACTAACCTTGTTTGTTTATTTAAAATGTCAGTGAATGTTAAAACATCAAATAAAATCCGATTATTAGCGTATAGAATGTTCTTCCAAGGCGCCGACTGCCAACGTTCAGCGTAAAATACTCCGTGAAACAGCGTGCGAAACGAATAAAATTATGACAAGAGCAATTTACAATTCGTTCCTCTTTACATTCTACGTGTTGTGCTTGGAGATCATCGTTACGAATTCCCGCACATCCACTCTATGGAAGCTTAGTCCTGATGAGAGCAAGATTATTGAGGCGAGCCCTTTCCACCAAATTATTTCAATGCCCAACAGCGGCAGCGGGCCCCAATTCGTAACCGACGACGATCCCATATTTAACATCATAACTTCCACCGTTCATTTCGGACAGTCCTGGATAAAGCAAGGCGTCGAATATTATTGTACACACTGCCAGAATGTTCAACCAAAAAACACTGCTGAGAAGTAAGTGTTTGGTAGAATGTAATTATTTGCTTTTTGATTTTCCCCAATATTTTAGAAGTGTGCCATTGAGTGCTGAAGACACATTAGATTGTGGCAAACCAGTTAATTATACGTATTATGATAATCTGGTTGGGGTGTTAAATCGACACAGACATCCTAACGTACCTGAACCACAAGTAGCTTTAATTTTATCGAAGACGAAGAATAATAAACCGACTGAGTTTGATATCGATGCTTTGGAGAGAAGGTTACGAAAAGCTAAGAAGGAGGTATGTTGAATTCAGTTGCTAAGATACACTTATTTGTTCGACACATACTTCAAAGTGGTTATAGAAGTAGATAACAGATCACACATGTTTCTATGGTAGAAATTAAAATTAGGATATCGCCGGTGTCAAACTGATACCTTATATCTCCTTAGATTTACCTAAGGAGATTTTTGCATTCAAAGATATTTTTTGGACGTCTATAAATTAGAGCAATAATTTTTGAATTTTTAAATAAGTTTTTGCCATTTTCTAATATGAAAGTAAAGTCAAAAGTTCGTTAGACTTCAAATTCTTTAATACTCTACTAATTTTGTTTATCTACTAAATCTTTGCCACAGAAATAATTCTAACACATTCTTGATTATTTTAGTACATTTTCAACTGGAATTTAAACTTAAACACTATATAATAACTCACTTCCAGAAACCCAAATCTGTTCAATTATACAATCAAATTGGCAACTTTTGGCGTATCAAAGGCGACGCCCAGAAGTCCATTGAGTGTTTCCGAAGAGCCTTGGCAGTATCCCCTCACAACGCCGAGGTTTTACTAAACTTGGCGAGAGTATTATTTACTTTACAGTATTTAGACGATGCCATCTACTTAACACGAAGATCATTAGAGGTGCAACCTCCTGACAAAGGAGCATGGCAACAGTACTTTACACTCGGCGAGATATTCAAAGCATATGGTCATTATCAGGAGGCGTCTCTACATTTAAGACACGCCCTGGAGCTGAAACCGGGCTTCGAACCTGCGCAAACAGCCTTGCGCGAAATGGAGTCAATACCAGCGACTACGATCCATATATACACCTTAATCATTATTATATGTTTAGTAAGTAATTTCTTATATTTATTATTAGTGTGAATGAGTTGTAAGTGGTTTCGGGTATGATAGTTGAGATCTTTGATAATTTATCATTTCTTGAACTTAAACTATTTACAAATACAAATTCTGAAAACAAAATTATTATGCAGAACATGTATTGTGTTCTTACTAAACATTTCTTAACATGTTTGTATAATTTCTTATTTTAAATTCACCATCCAGAAAAAAAGTCAGTCCATATTCAGTGGCGTACCTAGATCTTTTGCCACCTTGGGCGGTCTCCACATTGCCGCCCTTTCTAAGTCAATCAAAATCGAGAGTGGTTATTGACAATTACTGAACATAAATAAATAAATGAAATTATTTCTTTTGTTTAAACAGACTTTGTACATAAGGATAAAAAGTAGGTGTATTTATACATTTATTTTCTTGCCTTTTTATTAGAAAAGTCTTGAATGACATTGTCAAAATTTATATAATCTGTTAGTTGCTGTTCTTTGGAAAAGTATCGCTAGATTTCGCAATCTTAAATCAACTCATTGTGGAACGAAGATAATTTTTAATTCGTTTTTATTTGGAAAAGTTTCGTTCACAACTGGCGACACCGATGGCTATTGTTGTGAAATGTTTTTTACAATGGTCACCGCTTCTCCTCTTGCGCTCCAACGAATTTCTACACTGCGCTTTAGACCTTTTGACCAGTGACAGAAAATAAAATATCTTATCGATGAGTGGAAGACGAAAAAAACGAAAGCAAGTGTTCAATAGTCCCAACAAATGTTATCGAATTTACAACAGCTGAAGCTGTTGTACACATGTGCACATGCCAAGTTTAAAGAATGATTCGTACATGCTACAAATTCTACATGTGGATTTATTTCTTCGATGCGATTTTGAACACCAGTTTGCTTTCCTGCCATTACCACAGCATTATCGTAACCCTGTCCTCTGCAATTTTGTATACCTGTGGTTTCTTCAGCAGTTTTCTCTTTAGTTTCAACAAAGTCTATAAATGATTCTACAACTTTCACTTCGCTGCCATCATAATTACATAGTTAGTAATTTGACTGGTTTGATTTTTGTGAAAAATATTCCGGAAGCTCTTAAATATCGTGCAAAAGTATTTAGTGTGCTTTATTTGATCAATAATTGTTTTTCTCACTTCGTCTCCCAATAGCTCTATGAATTCGTTCTGAATCTTCGGTGACAAGTAAGTGGTACTATATTTATTCCCCATTCTAATTTTAGTGCGTGCTCACATAATACTGGGTCGTACTTAGCTGACAAGGCAACGGGTTCCAAAATATTTCCACTATTTTCTATTGAATTGATGCCTTCCTGATTAACTTCTTCCCGGTGACCTCGGAACGTCAAATTTTAAGTATTCTTGTAAGAATTTACTTGTATTTTTTTATTTCCTTTTTAATATTTTGTTGTAGTTTGTCAGTAGTTGTGCCATCTCCAAGTCTAATTTGTAATTCCTTCCATTGGAAACGATTGAATATGGTGTGTGAGCTCGACTCATGTTGACATATTTTGGGATAGAGTTTCCACCACTTGTTAAACCTATTTTGAGAGTTAAAACTTGATTGACAATGATTTAAGAAAAGTTTACAGCAAAAGCAGTAAATACTTTTCTTCGATGGTGTATACACCATCCACAATCTTAACATTTTTTCACCATTTGACATAATTTGAAAGAAACCAGCCGCCAGTGTTTTTTGGTTTCTCCTTGACGTGCTAAGAGGACTCTTGTATTGTAGTGAATCTTGGTAGGCCATTGTCCAACATCTTTCGAGGGAATAGAGGGTATAATTTGCTCAGAACACTACATCAGATAAACCACCTACTTCTTCGGCAGTACGTGAGGCAGATTTTTCTTTTTAAGTACATTAGAAGTTTCTTCACGGGATACAGAGATGTATTTCAGTAGAGCTCTAGCATTCCTATGCTGAAAATTTAATGATTTATCTTAGAACAATTTTCTGAAACACGTAATTTATAATGACAACAACGAGACTAAAGAAAGTATTAACAGCTGACACGGCGCACGTGTTTTCTTTTTTCACAGATTAAGTGCAAAAATGTCGACGTCGGATCGATCGCCGAGGTTAGCACGCATTTTTGTGAAATTGCATCCTTATTATAATCATTGATTTTGTTAGTTACAACATTAGAACATTATTATATTATTAATTTTTATTTATATATTATCTAGACAAAAATATTAAAAAATGTCGCCCTAAAAAATGTGCCGCTCGGGGAGGACCTCCTCTAGATACGCTACTGCCAAAATTATATATTTTCCAATATTTGATTGTGGGTCGTTCATAAAGTGTATTTTTTCAAATTTCAAATTGGATGGTGGTTCCAATAGTTTCATAAATATCAGCAATTCGGTTAGTTTATTATTATAATTACCTTGTCGAACGGCTCGGTGGTCCAGTGGTAAGAGAACCTGCGTCTGACTGGACAGAGTTAGGCGCTGTGTGTTCGAGTCCCGTTAGGATCAAATTTTCTTAGTGGGTCCGGTACAGTCCCGAATCACCATTCGCAGTTGGAGTATAACTAACTGCGCTTCATCCTTTACGGCGAGAGGGTGATAGTAACAAAGCCATGGAACAATTTGCATATTACAGGCTCCTGAGGTAATGACAAACTTTAAAGAGCTTTTGTACCTCGTTGGGCCTTCACCACACTAAAAGAAACTTCTAAGAGCTCTACGAAACGAAAATGTTTGAAACTACTAGTTAACGGTTAAATATTTTTAAGCAAACCACATTTATAATGTTATTAACAACACTTTATTTATGTTTTTCCAGGTATTGGGTGTACTTCTCGTTATTCTATCTTCCGTCGACTCCCTTTTCGACAATGACTTCCAAGAAGTGAAGACACAAAGGCACTTCAACAAAGCGATGGCAATGCGATCGTTGCGAGGCCTGAGCATCACCCAGAAAAACGTGCGGTCGAAAAAATTGATGATGTAGACGACGATCTTTCTCGAAAAGAAAAGAAGACAAAAACAATGCGTTTCCTTTTATCGTAAAAGAAAAACATTGAAAGACGTAACGTGTGCTAACTTAATTTTCATTGTTCCTGTTTTATTATTTACCCTCTTCCCCTTTTTTCTGTCCCCCGTTTACCCCTGTCCTACCTTTCCTTGTCCCCCGTTTGTTTTTAAACTTAATACGTTAATTTATACTAATTGTATTTAAGATGTGCCATTTTTTTATCGTAAATAAAAATGAAAGCATATTATCGGAGTCTTATTTTGATGAACATTTGACTTATTAGAATTTTCTGTGCAATTTTTTTTCATGATCTTTGTGTAATGGATCAAGAAAACAATTTAACAAGCTCCAGGAAGAAAAGACTATGAATATCCATTGCTATCTTATAATTTTTACAAAAAAGTTTCTTCTTACATTATGGTCATCAAAAATGAAGGCATTAAATGTTTGAACGATTATAGCATTCTTGTCATTGAGATAATTAATGAGCGCTAAGCACTTTCTGCAATTAGAATTGCACCATATTTAAAATATTCGAATATTGTGTTGTTTTCAAAAAATCTAGGAATGAGATTATCAAAACATACAGCGTGAGAACTATCACCCTGCTAGTTTATGTTCTTCCGAGAACTGTTGCATGAGAACTATAAGTACTGTATGGTGCTGCAGTTGTGGGTAAGATGCAATAAGTGTTTATCGATGAAAGACATAAGACGCTTTACATGAAACAACATGCTCGTTATAAGTAATAAGTTCAATGGCGTGTAAAAATATATTAGGAAAACAGGCGATTATACGCATTGAGTAGTAAAGTTCTATCGTAAATTGCATTTTATTTAACTTAGATATCACAGTTTTTTTGGAAAATATTTAGAATTTACAAACTAAAGAAAATAAATGTAGATCAGTATTGAACACATGAATCGGGAGATAATAGAAATACTGGAAGAAGATATACCCTAAGTTGTAACATTGCCCCTTTACAGGTAACTTTGGCCCAAAGAAATGTCGTTTTGTACACTTTTTGTTTCTAAGTACCTACTGTTCATTTAAAAAATTTACATAATTCATCATTAGAGCGGGCGCACTTTAAATTTCGCGGATAATTTAAGTTGGTAATTCCGGCAATAAATAACATACAATTTCTTAAGCCTGTTTTACACGCCGCGATTTATTGACCAATTAATTGAACAAGTTCTTGACCAAGAAATCGCTAGAAATATGCCGTTTTACATGCCACAATAAATTGGACAATTTTTTAACGATCGTGCATACTCGTTTAGTTTCGTTAATAGCTGAAGGGGGAAATTATGAAATAGGAAATTTTCATCTGCAGATGAAAATGGATTTTGGGGTTGGTTTTGGGGTCTGGGCAGTTTTGGTATAGGCACAGACTATAGAGCGTTTCACCCTGGTTTCGAAGTATCGGGTCTTATGGAGTATAACCCTCTTTTGCTAGTTTACAATAATTTGTATAAAACTATCCTTGTCTGGAACCAGCGCTGTTGCCTCGCCTTTCGGCGGGATTTCTCCTACGGAGATCACTAATCAGTTGATCAGTAATATTTATGTTATATACCTGTCAGTTTCAGTGTTTTATTTTCACATTTATTCGATTAATAAGGAAATCAGTTGTTTACAAAAACTACTGCATCTTATAGTGCTATCTATTATTTATTATATTATTATTTTTGACCATTCTATGTGTAAGAAAAATACTGCAGATGCTCACGATGAAGCTTGTGCTGGACAGTATGAAACGTGGTTTCTCAATCAGTTATTACCAAACCTACAGTAAACTCAGTAGTAGTTATCGATAATGCTTTGTAACATATTCACAAGAAGAACGGATTCCTACCACAGCTACCAAAAAAATGACATTCCTTTGGTTAAGAGAAAAATATTCCTGTTGAAAGAAGTTAAAACATGATCTCCTAAACATTGTTTCTACAGAAAAGCATAAGTACAATAAATATATACTCGATGAAGCAGCTATTGAAATGCAACATACTTATTCTATGCTTGCCACTTTATTATTATGTGTAAACCTGATTGAGATTGTAGCACGTGAAAAACTTGATAAAGCACAATAATACAAGCTTTAAAATAAATGAGAAACCTACCCTTACACATAGATCAAGAATATCAAAATGTTACCATTGAGAACTGACAAAATTATATCAGACATGTAAGACATGAAAGGTATATTTTACCATATGCTTATTACGTTTTCTGATGGCTTGTATTTGACTAGAAAAAGATATATGGAAATTAGACAGAATGCAAGATGACCCAATTTATTATACATTTACCAGGTCAATCTTTATCATCCTCACAATCAGATATGTCAACTGACTAAATCAATTTTTATAAAATTGTTTTAATAGTAAAGAGCACTTTTTTTATCAAAGGTTGACATGTGAAAATTATTGTAATTTTTTGTAAATATACCTATTTAAATCATTTCACACTGTATCTTATAAATATGTTGATTTCCTACCAGAGCAGGGTTGGTCTTTGCATTCCTAACACTGAGGCTTAGTAGCCTATTGTATTATTCTTGTTTCGGTCTTGCTTTACTTAAACAGGTTAGTTACCTCGATCAGGTTAAGGAGTCTATGTAGTAAATCTTTCTCCACTGGTAGTTCGATTACGCTTCGCATAGCGAATCTGCATTGAGCTAGCACTGCACATTCGAAAATAATACAACTGGCTGTTTCCTCCTCCTCATTGCAAAGTCTGCATAAAGGTTTATCTCTGTAGATCTCTATCTTATGAAAGTGGCCTCTTAAACAGCCATGTCCTGTTAGTAGACATGTTGCTGCCCTAAGCTATAAATATATTAATCTCTGAAGTAATAAATAACATTTAACTACGCTGTTTGCGATTGTCTTGTGAATACCATTTTGGTAGATTAGTTTTGTATAACATCGTTCTGGAGGGTATCGTCTAACTAATAAAATAATCTATTGAAGTCGTACATATTTGCACTTCAAAAAGAGAACAAACTAGTTGTTTCCTTTCTACATATTTATTCGCATGTGAATTTTAAAATAAGATTGACAGCTAAAATTTATAACCTTTTAATAATAACAATGAAGTTGGCATGGGGGTACAGTACCAATCTGCTATATCAAAGTATCTAATAGCCTCAATCTGGTAACGCTTTCTGCTGTTCCTATAAGCACAATACTTCGAAACTAGGGTGAAACGCGCTATAGTTTAGGTCACTTCGGTTTCGGTTAATTAATTCAAATTATCCGAACATCACAATCGTCGTAAATTTTCGAAATTTACCTTCACTTTACTTTAAAAACACTAAACAATATTCGTAGGTACTTTTTTGTTACTATGTTGGTATTAGAACAGCAAAGTGGCAAAAATAGAGCACGTTCTATTCAATTAATCCTACAATAAATTGCTCAAGAAATCGTACCGATTTTTGCTGTTTTACACGGTACGATAAAATCGAAGATCAATTTAATTAATTGACCAATAAATCGCGGGGTGTAAAACAGGCTTTAACGTAATACAGACAAATATATCTTTAACAAACAATGAAATTACAACTAATTGCCATCAACCACCATCCATGTATGGTGGTTGATGGCAATTTGTTGTAATTTCATTGTTTGTTAATTAATTACAATTACCTTTGATGAGATACCACTTAGTCGAGTTGCTACCTTCGGGGAAACACCGATGCAACGTTGATTGCCCACTTCTATAGAAGTCGATATAGCGTTTACTTTCAATATTTGCTGTGATTAGTGATTAGGGTGTATTTAATTATAAACTCTCATCCATACAAAATATATCTTTTATTGCCGGGACCACCAACTTAACTCATCCGCGAAATTTAAAAAGTGCCTGCTCTATTTATCATAAATTCTCTTTTTATACGATTTTTGGTACATTTATCAATTTTATATCAATAATTTAACGCGCATACACGTTTTTCTATCAATTGAACATTAATGTCGGTCTAATATAAGCGCACCTCATCAAAAACCTACTTATTAATGGATTTGTGTAGGTGGGTCAAAGTTACTCTAAATGTGGGTAACTTTGGCCCATTTTTTATTTTTTTTTAAACTGATACAAAGTAATGTACACATTCACTATAAAACAAAAACCGATTTTTGAAACAAATTTCGTCAAACAATTTGCTAATAATTTTGTAAATTGTCCGTAATTTAAAAAATATTAATAAAAGAAATTAAATCAAAACGAATACGTTGGTGTGGACACAAATAGAAAAGAAGACGAATCAATCACAAAAAAAGACAAATTGGAAAACACAAGGAAGTAGACCAAAAGGAAGACCCAAAATTAGATGGGAAGATCAAGTAATAAATGGTATTAAGGCCATGGGAATGACTAATTGGGACAAAAATAAAAATAGAAAAGTATGGAAAAAATAGCAGATAAGATAAAGAAACACAACCTGTAACAATAAGTGGCACAAACCTTAAACTATCTTTTTATATAGCTTCACCATTTTGTAGGCAGGTTTTTATATGCTTTCCTCATAAAACGTTGCCGCCTGTGTTGTCAACCATGTGGTAACATGTTCTTTAGGCTCTCCATCGTTGTTGAATTTTTGACCACCAAGGAACGTTTTCAGGTGCAAAAAGAGATGGAAGTTGTTACAGGCGAGGTCGGGGCTGTACGCAGGGTGGGCAAACAGTCCAGCCAAAGTGCTGTAAGAGTTGTTGTGTCTTGTTCGCAGTGTGAGGTCGGGCATTGTCATGAATCAAAATAATATCGTTTGTGAGCATTCCTGGGCGTTTATTCTGTATTGCGCGACGCAGTTTTCTAAGCGTCTTCAGTAAACATTTGCATTGATTGTTTCATCTCGCGGTAAAAATTGCACTCGTAGAATGCCGTGTCTATCCTAAAAGACCCTGCACATGATTTTTCAAGGAGTCAAGATTTGCTTGGTTTTAGTCTTTGTAAACAACAAATAGCGGTCTCGAAATGGCTTCATCTTCTTCTCCTAAACTCTGAGCAACTACCGCGCATGCGCCGAATTGCGATTGCAGCTTTGCTGTGGCAATAAATACAAACGAAACTTATTTCCTGGACGTGCCTCGTATATATAATAGCTTTTTGCAATAAATTCCCACATGGTGCGTTTTTTAAATTTGCTGCTGAGCAGCTTTGTAATTGGTTCTGATCACGCTGATTGCTGCACTTCCACCTATGTTAAATTCTTTGTCAAATTATTTCAACAGAGTTATAAAGCGTAGTTATAAAGCGCAAATTGGTTTAGAATCTTGCAAAGTAAAATAAACTATATTAAGAGTACCAAATAAAATAAACTGAAATAAAGCATATAAGAAATCTAAAATATTCTTAGAAACTTACGTAAATATTGCTTCAAAATTGAACAAAAAAATACTCGCAGTATAACCTACAATATGAACCACATTAAACATTTGCTTTTCATAAATTACCTTCTCCTAGTAAGTAAAAGTGGCGTATGCTAAAGGATAATGGTGAATTAAAAAAAATAATTGGACAGCTATTTTTTAAAAATATTTTATTCCAGATGAAACATGAAGCTTTAAAAAATGAAGGTATTTGTAATAACTATAATAATAATAATCGAATGAAGCCGAATTATCAAAAAGGAAAAGAAAATTAGTACTGGTAATATAATATATTTTTTTTGTAAAGGGTTAATCAGTAAACTGTAGTAATGGATTATACTGTGTCGTGTATACCCAATCTGAAAATATCATGCTGTACAAAAAATGAAGTTCCTAGGGGCTTCAGGACAAACACTTGCGAAAATGCGTGTGGGGGATCTTCGTCAGTCTGCGAAAATAAATTGTGTTATAAAAAAATCATCACGTTTGTTGTTTATTTGAATATTTTCTTTAAAAAAGGTATGCTCAAAAACTGTTGCTAGCTTTAGGTTTACTGAAGGAATTTACTGTATTAAACGCACAACCTGCAGGAGTACACCTCCGATGAAAAAATGTAATTCAATGAACATACCTTAATGAAAAAGTCATTTTCAAAGTATTAAAAGAAAGCAGAAAATCAGATAAATTAATTATTAAATGTGGTTATAATAACTTCAGCTATTGCATTGTTAAATGCATTATGATTAGAGCGGGCCAAATTGCGCCATCCAACAGAATCGGAATCAGGCGCAACGGCCGCTTATTGTAAATAGCGTATATGTGAGTCACAGCAGATACGTGATATTTCGAAATTAATACACAAGAGTAAAAAAATAAAAGCTGACGCAATAATAATGTTTAGTAATTAGAGCGGATATATATATATATATATATGTCACGCTGAGGTGTTTTTATTTCATTATGATTTTTTATTGATTGAAACGTATGCGTTGTAAATGGGATGTAATAAGGAATAACTGAACTGAACGCTTTTTATTCTGTTGACTTATGTACTGTAATAAGATTAATAATAATTCTATCCTTCTTAATAATGCGGATAGGCTTGTTTAAAAAGTTGCACCATCAGATAAGTTTCCACATTTGCCTCGGTGAAGGATGTTCGCCGAGACGAAAAAATGTTCTTATATTTCGAAAACGACCGTTCCACGTCTACCGAAGTAAGACAGGCGTAATTAAAATAATCTTTAGACTTAGTCAAGGAATCTGCAGATGCCCCATCGCACATTTGTCTTAATCTCGTGTAGTCCGGATTCTTTTTTAAAACACTATCGAACTTAGCTTAAACTCGTCCACTTGTTGCATCGTTTATACTGTGTAACAATGTACTAACTTCGTCCACGACTTGCACTGATTCTACCAACGACAATCCAGAATTTTGCAAATTTTCTATCGCGTCTACTAACCCTTTGTAATTGTTGCTAATATTCTTTAGATGTGTTTCAACAGAAATATCGAGAAATCCCTTCTGGCTCATCCTAATACTCTAGCTTCGGCAGGGACGAATTGCAAAATAACGGATTTGACTTCTTGAAAATGTTCATTATAATAAAAAGCGGCTTTTAACCACGTTCCCCAACGCGTAAGAATGGGCTTGGTGGTTCTCGAATACCAGAGCATAACCTGTGGAATGCCCTAGTCCTCTTAGGACTTTTGAGAAACACTTTTTTTTGTGTTTGCTATTAATGCATCCACCTCCGGGTAACACTCTCGAATAGTTTGTGCCACAAGATGTAAAGCATGGACTTTACACGTAACATGTAAAAGTCCTTCACACTTTTCTTTAAGGGAACGGCCTACACTACACATTGTTGCTGCACCATCGCTCATGAACAACAACAGTTGACTGGTTGACACTTGAAATTTTTGTAACGTTTCGAGAACTACGGCCGTAATTGCTTTACTAGTACACTGTTTTAATCTTCTGCTGGCTAATAGAATTGCAAAATTTGGTTTAATAGGATCTAATACGCGCACTATTATATTCAAAATAGAATTTTTTTTGCAATCTGTCGTCTCATCAAGACATAGCCACAGCTGTTTATCTTTTAATTCGGCTTTAATTCGATTTTCAATGTCCTCACGTATTCGTGGAATATCTCTCCGTAACGCTGTCCGAGATGGTAGTATCCACTCGGTATTGTATGTACCCCAGAATTTTCGAAATGCTTTTTTATCAAGTATACGAAGTGGCAGACCACATACCATAAACGTTAAAAGCAATTCTAATTGAAATTGACGTTGTTGTGACACACCATTTCTTTTATTTCTGTGGTGTGCGCTATTTATATGTCTTTCACAATCACGTTTGCTCCAGCACAGTAGTTTCTTTTTACAAACTTTACAGAAAATTGTACTCCCATTGTAGTGTAAATCCACAAATTCACTAAGAAATTTATTAACTTTCGTAGGTAATGGCCGTTTATTTTTAATAGTTACGTTAGACATAATCACTAAAGCGAGCACACCGACGCTTGTTTCTAGTATGCCACGAAGTGGTGCAAACGTAACATCTGCAGACTCGTCATTTGTTGATGAATAGAGCGCGTCATCCGTAAATGAATAAGCGCGCTGTTAGTTCGTAGCCGTCGATGAATGAACTTTTTTTTTGTAGTGGCCCACTGTGAACAACGCCCTATTTATCAACGAACACCCAAACTGCAGGTGTATATTTGCGCGTCTTCACGACGTAATAGACAGTGGTTTTGGTCCTCGTCCTCATAATTACATATTTAAATTACCTATGTTTACATACATATATGCGCCCGGCAGCCTGATTGCGAACCTGGCGCGTGGCGCTCTTGGCCCGCTCTAATTATGATATCTTTAAACTGGTTAGTCAATTTCTGCTTTCAAATTGATTTAAATAACATACACAACATTGTTATTCATACAATGTTAATTAGTGCTGTAGATGATTAGTATCAGCGATTAAGCAACCTGAAAAACATTTTAAATACAATCACCTGCATATTCTATTTCAGATAATGTTCTAAAATTAATGGATTTAGCAGCATGCAGGGGCAAAATTCCCCTTTTTAATATATGAGAATACTCAACAAGGGCTGCCAACCACACCTAACAGTAATACATACTCTAAAAAACTAAATCGTATCATGAAGTACAAGGCGGAAAATATCATGTTGAACGAAGAAGCTCCCCTCAATGGGTTTCAGTACAAATGTTTGAACATATGCATGAGGTAAATCTTCATCAGTCTATCAGAGAATGAACAACAAAATGAAAATATACGATGCAATATATGTATAATATATGAAACTAATAAGTCGAAAAGCTTACCTGTAATCTACCTAGCACATTAATTAAAACACCACCATCAAACATCGGTTGAGAGTCTACGTCCGTTATAATCCTATTTATTTTTTGAAATCTTAAGCTCTGAAAATAATTGATAAAGTTATTCCAGAAAGCTCAAAGAAGATATCTATGACATACATACTTACATTTAGTTTTTCCATAATTTTTACAGATCCTTGGAGTTGCGTTCCTTCGAACGTCATAAAAGACGATTCCACCTGTGTAAAAGATGTTTTATATTATTCAATTTGCATAAAAAAAGAGTGTCGAACGGTTTCGTTATACATTGTACATGTTAGCCAGAGTAGCCCGCTGATTTGGATCGTCGAAAAGTGCGTAGTATTGTTGCACGAAGCCTTTTCCGATAGCCTCATATTGTGGATTTAATGCCATTTCATCAATTTATTTGATTTTAGATGCCAAATAGTTCGAAATATTAATTTAAACTAGGCGATAACCCCTGCACGCAAAGAAGACTACCATCTAAAATCGGCACTACCAATATATAGCAACGGAAAGTTAAACTTGTCTTATTATATTATAATTTCTTGACTTGTTTTATGTAGTAAGATAAGCAGTTTAAATGATAATTCTATATTTATACTTAAATTGAATTAGTATAGCAATTATAGGTTGATGCTTAATACTAATTATCATCAACATAAAAATATAAACTTTTTGCTATATATTTAGGTTGGCAAAGTTTGAAAGGCGCGCTTCACTTACTTTTTAAAATCAGATATTTAAAATAATCATGAAATAAATTTCAAAATAACAATCTTTATAAACACTTTTCTATTGAAAAATCCATTAAACAACAGTCATACAACAGTGGCGAGATTACTCTTTAAAAATTAAAACTTCTATGATACACTATAAAGTGAAATGTCTAAAATTATAAAATAATGGCACAAATGTCAAGCAGCATTTTTGTATGAATGTTATTTTTATACCTTTTACAATATATATTTTTCTTTTCCGTATTTTATACAGGTAAATAGTAACGCCACATTTTAGTATTTTACAATAAAAATTCTATTATTTAGGAGATGCTATAGTCCATCGTCATCATCAGTTTACAAACAACCATCAAACTAAACTCATGTTTCGACGAGGAACAACGATCCATTCGTTGGTACCTCGTGAAGCGAACCCATTAAAACCTTGCAACGAGGATGACTTAATGGTATATTTAGCCGAAATGCAAGCTGTAAATCCAGAGAGCATTATAAATTTATGTACGCAAGATGATTTTGCAACAATGTGCACGTAATGATGTTTTTTCTTGAAAATATAAATTTTATGGCAATATATCTTTCTTACAGTCAAATTTCCGCTGATTTAGATAAAGTAGACCAATTTTTAGAAACTTGTGAAATTGTCAATGAAAAAGATTTATATGTGCAGCTAATAAAGGGCGTCGACAAATTTTATGACTATTTGTGTAATACGACCTCGCATCGCGAAGGTAAATGGAAGATTAATATGGTAATACGTAAGTAACTCATGATTTTAGCTTTTCAGAGGTACTTTTATTGCTTTCGGAGTTTACGTGAAGAGTATGAGAGCTGTGCTGGACCAGCAGATTGGACAGAGTATAAGGATCGAACTTTAGTTTGCAAGTAATATAGACTGCTATAAAATTATTAGTGCATTAGATTATTTGAGTGAGTTTCAGGACATATCAGGAGATTGCAGATTGTTATTACATAAAAACAGCAAAGATATGTGGTTTGAATGCTGCAAAGATAATTAAAGACTTATTAAAGAATGTAATAAGTGTTATTATAACAACAAACTGTGATATTAGTGCCAATCCATATGTAGAAGATCCCATGCCAGATTCTGAAGTTATAGGTTCTCAAGCACAGCGAAAGGTATGATTTTAAAAATATATAACACCTTTTACTAAAATTAATATTTATTTACAAATTCATTTACATAATAGGGCTCAAGTTCAAACTTTTATGTTGGGTTAATTAATTTAACAATTGAATAAAAATGTGGTTGGGATCTAGAAAATGCTATTTTGTACTTCAGAAAAGAAAAGTAAAAAAAACAAAAATTATTATAAACCATTTCAATATGACTTAATGTACAAATATCTTTGAATTCTTTATTGGTGGTATGGTTTAGCACAAGACTGTGGTTTATAGAATATACGAAACAGTTTTACCATAATCAACTGCAATTCAATTTCCAATACAGAAGTTACTTTAACTTAAATAACTATTGCTAACTATACCATAAACTTATTTTATATGAAATGTTTTTTAATTTTTTGTAGCTTTGTGCTAAGAAACTTGAGTTTTTGTTTAAATAATACTAATAAATGGCATTTGTTTTTCAGGTTCCTTTAGAAGATTTGCTCATGCTAACCATTATAGTGTCAAATAATTTAGTACTAAGATAGCACTATTTACTTATTTAGAATATAAATTCGATATATCCATTGTAATACAAATAAAGAAATATTAACTAAACTGTGACTTAATGGTGTTTTATTTCTTTTTTGATCCACCAAAACCAGAAAAACCCATTATACTCGACAACTCGCTTGCCTGTTCATTTGTTTCTTCTAACATTTCTTCTGCTTTCCGTTTTTCCTTCCGTTTCTCTTTTCGATATTCCTTTAATTTCTCTTCTTCTTCAGCTATTTCCTGCATTCTAGTAGCCATATCATATTCTTTCCTTTTCTCTTCCATTTTCTTTTTGTTAACTACGAATCTTTGTTTTACTGAATCAAGTGAACTCCTCTCAATACGCATTGACATACCTAAGTTCCGTTGATGTTTTTTGCCATTTATATGGTCGAGAAAATTGATAGAGTCCTTAACAACACAATCACATACGTTACAATAGTAACCACCAGATTGAGAAGTTGGTGTATTCTTGTTTATCACAATGCTTTTACCCAGTTTAGAGTCAAGATCTATTTTATAATCACGTTGCTTTAGAAGTTCGCGTTTTATCGGTGGTCCCTTTTTCTTCTTCTCATCTTCTTCTTCTTGCTCACGTTCTTCTCTACGTCTCTCTTCTGCGAGCCTTTCGTATTCTTCTCGGTCCCATTTTCTACGATGATCATCTGGTCTTGTAGACATTTTAAGAGACATTAAATGTTTTAAACTATACTTAATTTAACAAAATTAAACACCAAAAAACTGACAAAATAACCTTTGTATTGTTTTGTATCAGAACATTTGTAAATACTTTTGACAGTTTGACACATATATTTGACAGTTGACGTAGCTTGCTACCTATGAGTTCAGCTAATTTTGAGCAAATACGTTTATGTAGTGTAGAAACTTATATCTTATATGTGACCAGTTAGAGGAGTAGTTTAAAGCTTAAGTAATTTAAAATACCATGATAATTAATTAACAATCTCAGGCTACCCATAGGACACCATTTAAGTACATTTTTTAATACGGCTGAACGATAAAATGTTACAGAAAATGAATTATTTAAATGCACTTGTATGTTAGGGATTGCATGTTTGTAATTTCTATAATTTGTATTATTAAGTTAGTATTTTAAATATTCTTTACTGAAATGTTATCAAAAAAGTAACAATATAAAATCACTAAACTATATGAGCGAAGTTCACATTGTATGAATTGTCAGAATATGGCCGGGGCAGTGGATGAACTAGGTATAGAATTTCCTTATTTACTTCGAATTAATTTACTCCTCCACGTAACTTGATTTGCTTATTTTGAGTCCCGAACCCCTTCTGAATAAACTTTCATATTCATGGTATTTTTTTCAAAACACACGTGTTTTCATGTTACACTTTGAAAAGAGGATTGTCATTTTGCATAATTTAACACAATTCTTTAATAAATTACAGTACTATTGGAAAGAGTCTTCTTACGAGTTGGATCCGCGGAGACTGATGAGCAACTACAGAATGTCGTTTCGAAGTTCCTACCACCTGTCCTGCTTAAATTATCTTCGCAGCAAGAAGGTGTACGAAAAAAGGTTTGAGAATTGCATAATTTACCTTTTAGAAAGTAGTTTGTTGTAATATATTGTAGGTTATGGAATTACTTGTACACATAAATAAAAGAATTAAAACTCGACCTATGGTCAGGTTACCTGTTGATGCTTTATTAGTTCAATATCAGGATCCCTCAGCTAGTTCTTTCGTTATTGTAAGAGAGATATTTCTTTACAATGAAAAGTTTTTTCTCAATCGTTTTAATTGTAGAATTTCACTATTATTTATATTAAAATGGGGTTTCCACGTTTAACTGTAGAAGAACAAACGGAGTTAGTACCTATCATGTTAAATGCACTGGATTCTAAGCCACAATCACATCAAGATAGTCTTCTTCTATTAATCATACCTCTTCTTGGCAAGCTGAAGATGCCTACGGATCCTGTAAAACGGTCTTCTTTGTTTGGGTTAAATGAAAAACCACATACATCAAAGTATTTGTTAAGTTTATTATTGGATATGTTATTACTGCCATATGGGTAAGAATTTATAATTAAATCGAGTGTTATAAAGTTATTTGATGAAAAATTTGTCTAAGGGCGTTGTCTCCTCAACAAAGTGAAAATCAAGGTAGCAGTAGTGATGTATCTATGCCAGTTCCACCCGGAATGAGTGAATATACTTTTAAGAGAGTGACTAATGAAAATCCGTTAAAGCCAGAGGAATTAGAGCAGGTAACTAATATGAAATTGTATTAGAACTAATTAATTCTTGTTCAATAAAATTCAGGTAGGCATAGTCTATGTCTTGTCTACTTTGATCATATGTTATGGTTTATGCTTTTTTGTTGTCCATATCTATGTGTCATGCTCATGCTGCTGATAAAGCAATTTTCTATAACTTAGATTCCTTTTTAGATCAAATTAGGCATCGTCAAGTTTCTTTCAAATGAAATATTCCCCAACGATGATATTTTAATACATTTAGTTGTAGCTGCTGCAGATACTAGATTTAGTGTAGCTAATTTAGCTGATATGGAGCTGAAAAAAGTTGTTGGGTATGTTACATAACTTAAAACAATTCATTGTATATATTTTGCCTTGTAAATTTTTGCAGATCTGTTGATTGGGGTTCTTCAACCATACCCATGCCACTTTTCTTGATGTTTCTTGGAACACAGACTCAAAACGTCAAGCCTAATCTGAAGAAATCACCTGCAAGTACTAGAATTCGCTTAAAACTGCTAACTTATCTCTGCCGTGTTACCGGAAATGGTTTTGTTATCCCACCCTCAATTCAAGTTATATTTGACTCACTCTTTGGCACGAATACTAATTCGAGGTTGAAAACTTTAGCTTTGAATTTTACTGGGAACTTAGTAAGAGAGTAAGTCTTAATATTTCGAAGGTTCTCTGTAAGACATTATAACGAACGCAATCCATTATATTATAGTGCTAATGCTAAACTAGTAGTTAAAGTTGCTAGTGTATTACAATCTGGCTTAAATAAATTGATAAAGGAAGGTGAACCTGCACATAAGGGTCAAGCATTTATCATAAATGGGATGATAGGTCGTAGATTTCCAATGATAGTTTACCATGATGTTAGTTTATTGGAGTTGTTCTTCAAGAAGTTGGAGACTGCTGATCCAGATTTGAAGTTACAAATTCGTGAGGGGTTGCTGAACCTGATAACGGCTTATAAGTATGATATCAATACCCAAGAATGCGATAAAAATGGTAGAATTAATATTTTATTTGCTTTAATGAAATTCTATATGAATTCTGAGGAACCTATGGTACGTTTTGCTGCTGTTAAAACCGTAGCTACCATATTTCCACCTGACCATGTACCATCTAAAGTCTTGCTGTTGCTGGCAATGGGAGATATGTAAGTAATTTTGTTAAATTTAAACTGATGCAGTCAGTAGGATTTTTATTAAAGTAAAAATCAATTTATTTAACAGTTTTTTAGTTTCTGCTTATTTGTTTTTCTAGCAAAGATGACGTATTCACTGAAGCAATGAAATCTTTATACGGAACATCACGGAAAAATGACATAGATGTTTCTGCATCGAAAAAGGTGGGTCTTTCCATGCCAACATTCTCCGATATAACCATGTATGTCTATAATGAAGCTGAGATCCGTTTAAAAGATCCTTCAAAGAGGATTACAATTGGGAATCATATTCTAGCGTTTAGTATTCCTGTCTATACTGAGGTAGAACACTTTTATTTGAAATGTTGAGTGTTACATTAATTTTTTTACATTACAGATCCTTCTGTATATGCGTTTATGTCTGAATCAAAGTTTGGATGTCCCATTGACTAGAAGTATTATGAAGCACCCATGTGAATCAACCCCGATTATTAGAGAATATTTGCAAAATTTGTATAAAGAAGGGGATGTCATTGAGAAGAGTCCTTTGTTGCAATATTTACATCTGATTAAGCAATTAATGATTGCACACCCAGGTTAATATTTTTATTCTATAGGTTTTTCATTATTTAATGAAATTACATAATTTATTTCAAATCTGCAGCAATTGAGTCAATCTGTTGCATGCTTGAAATAGTAGGATGTGTACCGCAGCTTTATACAGTATTAGCAAAGGATATAAATTGGCTACGAGATCTAATGAGTTCTGTAAAAGAAGAAATTCGTGAGCAAGCTGCAGTTTTATATGCTGTAATGTTAAATTATGGCACTTCTGAGAAAGATTTCAATGAAGCAATTGATTTCTTAATAAAGCAAGCTGGTTTGAAGAACTTGGAATCACAACATGGTGCTCTATTGGGTATTGGAAACTGTTTGGAAAGAAGAATCATGTCTAAGTTGAGGACAGATTGTGATCGTGGGGAGACATTGAAGAATGCTATTACTACTATAGGTAATTCGAGAGTACCAATGAATTTTGACTAATTTAATTTCAACATATTTTGGATTACTGCAGTTTCATATCTGAATCAACAAAACATATTGTTGATGGGAGCAGCTTGCACATCCATTGGTTTGATTGGCAAGAGCACTTCGTTACCCTTGGAAAATGGAAATACATCAAGTACAGGCAGTCCTGATGCTAAACGTCCAGCGATTGGGAAAATCACAAAATTTGATGTCTTAACTCAGCTATTAGAGATCATGAAGAATGGGAAATTATCTTCGAAGATCAGGGAACGGGCCGCTAGATCTTTGGGGCTTCTATGTGTTGGAGAAGATTTTCCGTTTACTAAGGAAGTTATAGAAGGCCTACTAGATACTGCTAAAGAAGTATATTGTAAATAAAATTGGTTTCTTTTAAGAATCCTTATTTTTTATAGACAAAAGATGTCGAAGTTCATTTCTCAATTGGAGAATCTCTAGTGATGTGCGTTCAAGGTATTTGGTCTTCAGAAGCAAGAGATGCCTGGTTAGTATTACCGAACGATTACACACCCGAAAATACGATGATGGAGAAGCCCAACGATGAGAATTTGGAACAATTAGTTGACGACTTACTGAAATATGCATCTGAAACTCACCCAAATGCTCGACAAGCTGCTAGTATCTGGTTGTTGGCATTACTTAAGAGTTGCCCAGACCGAGAACCTATTAAGAATAAATTGCAGGTCATACAGAATACGTTTATGGATTTGTTGGCTGAGAACAATGATATCGTGCAAGATGTTGCCTCAAAGGGATTGTGTTTAGTCTATGACTATTCGAAATCTGACGATTTGTTAGTAAGTTTAGTTGATCAGTTAACTACTGGACGTAGGACTGCTATTCAGGTTAGTAGCAGTACGAAATTATTTGAAGAAGGTGAATTAGGCAAGGTACCAACTGGGTAAGTTGTTTTTTTTTTACAGTTTTAATAGCTTTAATGAATGAATTTTTCAGAGGAAATTTGTCGACATACAAAGAACTCTGCTCCTTAGCATCTGATCTGAACAAACCAGATTTGATTTATAAATTCATGCAAATTGCCAACCATAACACTATTTGGAATTCAAAGAAAGGAGCAGCCTTTGGATTTAGAACCATAGCCGAGAAGTGCGGTGAACACTTGCAACCCTACCTTCCAAAGATAGTACCCAAACTGTATCGGTACCAATACGATCCGACCCCCAGTTTACAGATGTCGATGCAAAATATCTGGCATGCATTAGTTCTGGAACCTCAGAAAACTGTAAGATCGATACTGGAAAAAACTAACAATTAACTAACGATTAACATTGAAAAATATTTTTTAGCTTGATACCTATCACAATGAAATTCTTGAGGATCTCCTATTAAATTTGACCTCTCCTCAATACAGAGTGCGCCAATCATGCTGTTTGGCTTTACAGGATTTTATGAAAGGTTCTGGCAATAGATCCATTCATGATTCGGTTAATTCAATGGCTGAGGTTTGGATTCAATTGTTTAGGGTGATGGATGATCACCATGAAGCAACGCGGCTTGCTGCAAATAAAACTGCTAAGATTTTAAGCAAGGTAATTATTATGAAATGGATGTTTTTCAGGGTAAATTCCTACAACCATTCTTTTTAGTTATGTATTAGAGGTTGTGACATTAGTCAAGGAAAAGATGGTGTTAAAATGATGCAAATAATTTTACCAGTATTTCTGGAGAAAGGGATTACGAATACTGTCTCGGAAGTTAGGATGATAAGGTAACAACTTGATTTAAACAAAACTAGCTCTAGATGTTATTTTTACAGTCTACAAACTATATCAGAATTGGTTGGCTCTGCTGGGCAACAATTGAAACCATTTCTCCCCCAGTTAATCCCAGCTCTGCTTTTAGCAACTGGGGAACTGGAATCTTCTAAGCTAAGCTACCTCAGTGCACGGATGGGAGCCCAGGCACAAGCTCAGGAAGTAATTGATAGTGCTAGGGCTTCTATAGCTAAATCACACTTTACTACAGAGACTGTCTCAAAGGTTAGATGTAGAAGTGTTACTACTTCAAGAATTTGTTCTAATGATGGGATTTTTAGTGTTTGCAATATGCTGATGCTACGATATTAGAGGAGCTGGTACCTAAAGTGACTGAATTGATGAAGGGTTCTGTTGGTTTGGGCACTAGAATTGCGTGTGCACATTTTGTAACATTATTAGTGATTCAACTTGGACAATCTTTGCAACCATACACAGGTATTGTATTTTCCTTCCCATTTTCCTGTGAAAGTTGTACACAGTATGTTTTAGGAAGAATTGTAAATAATTACATGTTTGTATGAGCTTTTTTACTCAAAGTAGCCAATAGTCTCACCTCCTAAAATATTTAGAATTCGTCCTGTAACACTCCCTATACAAAGGTCTATTGGAAAGAATATGTGTTTTTTTAACTTTTAATTATATATTTTAGAGTATACATAAGGTAAAAGCCAAATTAATTAGTTCTGTTGACATCAAAGAGAAATTTAGCGTTCCCACTTTTTTCAAGGATTAATGCCATTTAGTAAATTAAAGACAAGTTCCGGTATAACTTGCATCAGGCGCAAAATAACTGAGTCAGCGATTCTCAACCTGTGAAGCGCACCTGCGATAACATTAAATGGGGGATGCGAGCATATCGAAAATAAGAAGAAATATTTAATTTTTACTGAAAGAAAAGCAATAAAATACATTCTGACATATTTAAAAATTAAATACACGTTTACACTGATATAATGCACCATGTATTTGATAATTAACTTATCAATACTAAATTAAAAACAAGTTTAATAACTCCCTGCGGCCTGTCTTGCAGAACAAATTTTTTTGAAAAAAGGTTTAATATTAAAAATTGACTCTCAGTTCTTTTTCTATATTTTTTTAGCCGAGATGTATATTTTGTCTTCAAAGCAGCCACCGCAGAACATCCAGTTTCGGAAAGGTGGGATGTTGAAAATGGTAATAGTATACGAAACGCTCTTGTTTTCAGTGCAGAAAACTTACCATCCCTGCACAAAATTCAAAGAGTGATTTATTACTAAATTGTCTTTTAATTTCGCTACTTGCCGTGAAGTCTATGAAGATTTGTTGTTTGGCAGTTGACAGACCTTCGGGAGTATTTCGAAATGGGTCCCTAAGCCACTTCCAAACTTTGTACGAGCACCATCGGTACATATTCCGACGCAATTTTTCCACTCTATATTTCCCTCGATTACAAAATCATTTAAGATAGCAAATAATGCAAGTGCTGTTGCTTTGAGTTCTATTGGTTTGCAGAAACGTAGTTCTTCTACTGCTGACATATCATCACAAAATCGAACATAGGCAATTAAATGAGCATCTTTATTGCTATCTGCTGTCTCATCAAACTGAATTGAAAACAATTTGTCACGCAACTTCCCGAAAAGCGGGTGCTGTACATCTTTAGCTATATCACCAATTCGACGGGCAATAGTATCATTCCATAGAGGCATGGACTGCAATTGTTTGACAAAATTACCTCCAAACATAGTTTCTACAATCTCAATTGCAGCTGGCAGAATAAGCTGTTCATCAATGGTGTGAGGCTTTTTACATCTGGCTATTTTATGTGAGACTTTGTAAGAGGCAAGTAAAGCTTTTTCATTCAGAGACAAAGTTATTTTAAAAAATATTTGTTTTTTAAATGATTTTAATTTTAATTCGAAGAATTCTCGAGGTTTGTTAACGTAAGTGTTCACTATGAGGCGTTTCCAAATCTCGTTTAAGTTTATTAGGTTTCATGCTGTCTGCTGCGAAATTTTTTGAGCAAATAACATACAGGGGCCTTTCCTTTTCATTTACTTCAGTGCTAGTAAATCTAAAATTTAAGTATTGGGAATATTTTTTTGATGTTATCTTCGGAACCACGCTCGTTTGTACACTTGTGGATGCTTTACTATCGTCTAATGCTCGCTTACGTCCACTTAAAAATCTATCCATGATTCTGTATATGCTGTATAAATCTACTGCTACTCGAATACCGTGAATTTCGGTTAACATGCAAAAGTTAGCTAGCAAGCTAAAACAAAGCCCAATATGATAATAAATAAATTTCTTTTACCTGGGTGTTGCCTGTTTAGTTTTCTTGTTGCTGATCAAAAAAGAAGCGTTGGCACTCGTTTAAAGGGTGCCGGAAGTTAGTCAAGTTTTCTACTGTCATTATAATTGTCAGATTGTTTAAAATTTTTATTTTTAATATATACAGGGTGAGTCATCTTCGCGGGCTTGGAAGGTTGTGCCTTTGTGAATGGAGATTTTTCAAAGCAGTTTTTTTCTTGTGAAGAGGTCTGATTTTGGGCATGTTTAAAATGACAAACCTATAGGGTGTAGGATGTCCCATACGTTCATAGCTGCTCAAAGTTGTTTTTTCTAATGGAACATGCTATATATTATTGTATTTTTTGAATCCTTATTAAATTCTGAGGAACAATACAATAAAATTCCATTGTCCTAAAACTAAGGGTTTCACCGTTATTACGGTTTTTTTTTTAAGTCGACATTTATAGAAATCGTTATTTCTCTGGAAGTGCGCATTAGACAGATTTAATTTTCTGGCACCTAGATTAAGCATAAAGGGACTTAATACAAACGCGTTTATGTAGTTTCCAATTGGTAACGTAATGCGCGTAATATTGCATTAAGTTGGTGACAAATTGTTGTTAGTCATTTTTTTTTTAATGGAACATTATTTTAGTTTTGAATTTTTGACAAAATTCGGGACAAATTACTAACATACTACTAGTCTAAAATCAACGATTCATTTCTTAGAGCGATGAAAAGACGTGAAATTATTGTATTATAGTTAGAGCAACGCAACTGCGCTGAAAGCCAGTGGCGGACGCATAAAAGTTTACACAAAATAAATTAAATGTGATACGTGCTCAAACACTTACCGTTTTAAGAGTCCTCCGTGAAATCACAAAGTGGATAATGTCTATTTAATATTTGTAACATTAGATATGTTTCCAAAGTTGTTTCGGCAAAGTGAGTGCGGCGTGAAGAAAAAGTGTTTTTGTATGCCGAAAACGAACGTTCTACATCTAGTGACGTTATATTTGCGTAAGTAAAATAATCTTTCAAATAACTTAACGGTTCTGTTGACGCTCCTTCACAAATTTGTCTGAATGTGCCAAAATCAGGGTCTTTATCTAAAACACTTTCAAACCTTTCTAAAACACAAACATTTCTTGCGTCTTCTATCGCGCATAGCTGTGCGTGAACATGTTGCACTATTTGCAAAGATTCCACTAACGATACCGAAGAATTTTGTAGTTTTTCTATCGCATCCGCTAGTCCCACGTAATTGTTCTGAATAATTTCCAAATCTGTTTTAACTTGACTATCCTGAAATTTCAAGCGGCTTACCTTGACAGCCGCAGCTTCCTTTGGGTCGAATTCTAAAATCACGTTCTTTATATTCTCAAAATATTTAAGATAATAAAATGCAGCCTCTAACCATGTTCCCCAACGAGTAAGAATAGGTTGTGGTGGTTCAGGAATACCGGGGCATAGTCTATGAAATTCCCGAATACGTTTTGGGGATTTTACAAACACAGCTTTTGTATGTGCTATTAGAGCATCTACCTCGGGATAACATTTTCTGATACTATCTGCTACGAGACTGAGAGTATGAATTTTACAGGTAATATGCAACAAGTTAGCACAATGTTTTTTAAGAGATCGACCTACAGCAAGCATGTTTGCGGCACCATCACTCATAAACATCAACAGTTGATTTTTTGAAAGTTCAAACTTTTCCAATGTATTTAACACCATCATTGAAATTACTTCGGCAGTGCATTGTTGTATTCGTCTGGAAGCTAGTAAAATTGAGGGTGACGGTCGATGCGGTTCCATTGTGCGTAACCATAGAATGTTTTTTACGATCTGTTGTTTCGTCCACACATAACCACAGTTTTTTATCTTGCAACTCCGATTTAATTCTTTTCTCGACATGCTCACGAGCAGACGGCACAACTCTCTGTAATGTTCTCTCACTTGATAACTTAAAAGTCCGAATATTCATTCCAAAACGAGACGTATGCTTTCTTCCTTAGTAAATGAAATGGTAAATTAGATGCAATAAAGGTAACACATAAATTAAATTTAAATTTGTCATAATCTCGTGTGGAATTTTTTTTTGAAACATCCTCTGCACTATTTACGTGCCGTAGACAATCACTTTTCGACCAACACATTAAATCTATTTTACACACTACACATTTAATTTTAGCGCCATCACACTTTAAATCAGGCATTTCTGCAATAAATTCTCTTATTGTGTCCAACTTTGGTCGTTTTCGCGACCTAGGAAACATTTTCAAAATAAACGTAGAACTACGATATAGTATACGACAGCGTAAATGCATACACAACAGATCGGTTTTCGAGTCGCAGTTATACTGACGTTTATACCGAATTGTCCCGGCCGTGTTTATTTTGTGTAAACTTTTATGCGTCAGCCACTGGCTTTCAGCGCAGTTTGCGTTGCTCTAATTATAGTGCAATTAACTCACCTATTCGAAGTGTGTTATAACGTGAGTAATTTGTTTATTATTGAGCTAAAATTAAAAATTAATTAAACGCCTTATGGAAAATAATTTGTAAAGTGTCTATCTATCTTTTTTTGTGTGATTGAAACTGAAAAAATACATAATTTTATTTGATAATACTTTGCACAACATAAACTTGGTTTATACAACAAAACCAAACTTTGCAAATATGTACATAATATATACATAAATTGAAGTAAATACAAGGTGCAATAAAGAATAAAGTGCTAAACAGAAAAAAAGTTATTTTAGATGTTCTAAACCAGTCAGTTTGTTCAGTATTTTTGTTATGGCATACTAATTGACAGTAGTTCAGTTTTACAAATCGCCGAGAAAATGGCTGATTTTAGATTATTAACATAATTTTTTGCCTAGAATTTTCCAAAAAATTTAAAACCAAAATAGTAGTAAAGTTTTCCATTTGAAAAAAATGACTAACAAAAATATGCCGTACCAACTACTGTAAAAAGTATTTTTAATGTTTAAAGTAATTTTTATGGATCTTTCTTTTTTGTTCTAAGATTTTTTATTCTGTAACTCTGATTGTTTCAGGTAAATTTCTCGCATCGTTAGTAAACGGTCTAACCGACAGAAACTCTGCCATTCGCAAGCATTATGCATCTGCAATTGGGCATTTAGTGGTCACAGCGAAAGAATCTAGCCTGGAAAAACTCTTTGCCAAAATAAATCATTGGTACTTTGAAAGAGAAGGTATTTCGAAACAGCGCGCATATTAATAAATGTTTGATTTTCGACATTGCAGACGATTCTATCAGATCTGCGTGCGCTTATACATTGAAGTCAATTGGTATACACAATCAGGATATCCTAAAGAATTATTCTGATGTCATATTGCCGTTGGTTTTCTTTGCAATGCATGCTGAGAAGACTCCGGAGACTGAAAACACTTTGGAGGTATGGAACGAGATATGGTCTGAACATAGTCCGGGAACAGAATCTGGAATAAGACATAATATTGAAGTTATATGTGATACTTTGAAGACAGCGTTGGAATCTCCATCATGGACTATGAAAGCTCAGGTAAGAATTGCTTTTTGGTCATTATGAAGAATGTGTGTCCTTTAGGAATATTTACATAATAGTTAAGAAAAAAAATCCTTTAATCCAATTCTTTCAGGCTGCAAGTGCCATATCTACAGTTGCCACTAAGTTAGGTTCAACAATGGATGTGAAGCATCAAAATTCCCTGATCAAAATCCTCATAGCTGGTTTAGGAGGTCGCACTTGGAATGGCAAACATAAACTAATCCAAGCATTAGCGAGTATATGTAAGAACTGCAAGGATTCCTTGAAAAATGACAACTCCGAAATTGATTTAAATGAACTAGTAGAAGCTGTACTGAAAGAATGTCGCAAGGAAGAGATTAGCTATAAAATAGATGCTTTAGAATCTTTGGGAAACATCCTATCATCCTTAGAAATAGACAGATTCGAAGATGTATATAATATTGTACAAAACGTCATGAACAAGGACATTTCGGAAAATTCCAAAGAGGAAGACGAAGATACTATATCAGCTGAAGAAATCCACAGCAACAGGGAGAAGGTCGTTAAACTTAAGGAGGTTATTTTCGAAACTTTGGGTAAAGCATGGCCTCAGCATGCTAAAGAAACTCAGGAGAAGTATAGGGAGATGTTGGTTGAGAACTGTGTTGAGTGCTTACCAAGAAACTCTAGATCTGTGCAAGTTTGTATTGTTACAGCGCTCTGTAACTATGTAGATAAGGTTTCTTTATTGAATGATGCTCAATTGACTGAAATAGAAAAGCAGAGCTTAGAAAAAATTATCGATAACATCCTCAAGGCTCTCACGTATAGTTTAAGTATGTAGCAATTTCCATACAAGTTACGTTTAATCTAAACCATTTTTCTCTTTCTATTTTAGGTATTGCGAAAAATACCAGACTGAGAAAAGAAGCTTTAAATGTAGTATTTTCCTTAGCGAAGAAGTTACGTGACAGTGAACACAAGAAAGAATTTGAGAAGTTGTGCTTGATGTTCGATGAAAGATTGTCAGATCTGAGCAAAGATAATCAACCGGAGATCAAATCCAGGGTTATGGACATTAGGAAATTGTTGAATAAAGAATAGTGCTTTAAGAAACGAATATTATAACTTCAATAACAAATATAAACTTACTGTAAATATAAATATAATATACATTATTTATATGAGCTTCTAACTGGAATAATTTGATTGATTTTTGTAATAGTTTTATTTTATGATATTTAATAAATGTGTAACGAGAGGAACTTCGAGTTGTTTTTATTTATTTACGCATCTAAATTAGTAAATAAATAAAAAATTATCGTTTGAAGAACCAAAAAAGTATTTAAATTATAGAATTCTGCTATTTAAGTAGAAATATTCTTGTTCTACAAATGTCAAAATAGAAACCTTTTTACTTTTTAATTTCAAAATTGGAAGTCTTCTATACCCTTCATATAGTTCAAGCTTAGGAATACAGGTGTAGCCATAATTAACAAATTAAAATTTTTGGAGTTTTTCTATACTATATTTAAAGTATTATTCTTTAAAGTTAGTTTTAATATATTACTAGAGTTGCTCAATTTGCGCCAACAGCCAGTGGCGGACGCATAAAAGTTTACACAAAATAAACGGTCAGAAATAAAATATAATACATGCTCAAACACTTACCGTCTTCCGTGAAATCACAAAGTGAATAATGTCTGTTAAATATCTGCAACATTAGATATGTTTCCACAGTTGTTTCGGCAAACCGAGTGCGGCGTGAGGAAAAAGTGTGTTTATATGCAGAAAACGAACGTTCTACATCTAGCGACGTTATATTTGCGTAATTAAAATAATCTTTGGAACAAAGTTAACGGTTCTGTTGGCGCACCTTCACAAATTTGTCTTAGTGCCAAAATCAGAATCTTTCTCTAAAACACTTTCAAACCTTTCTAAAACACAAACATTTTTTGCGTCTTCTACCGCGTATAGCTGTGCGTGAACATGTTGCACTATTTGCAGATATTCCACTAACGACACCAAAGGATTTTGTAATTTTTCTATTGCCTCCACTAGTCCGAAGTAATTGTTTTGAATAATTTTTAAATCAGTTTTAACCTGACTGTTTTGAAATTTCGACTGGCTTTCCTTGATAGCTGCAGCTTCCTTTGGATCGAATTGTAAAACCATGTTCTTTATATTCTCAAAATATTTATGATAATAAAACGCGGCCAACGTGTAAGAATAGGTTCTGGTGGCTCAGGCATACGGGGACACAGTCTGTGAAATTTGCGAATACGTTTTGGGGATTTGACAAACACTGCTTTTGTATGCGCTATTAAAGCGACTACCTCAGGATAACATTTTCTAATACTATCTGCCACATGACTGAAAGCATGAATTTTACACGTAATATGCAACAAGTTAGCACAATGTTTTTTAAGAGATCGGCCTGCAGAAAACATGTTTGCGGCACCATCACTCATAAACATCAACAGTTGGTTTTTTGAAAGTTCAAACTTTTCCAGTGTATTTAACACTAACTTTGAAATTACTTCGGCAGTACATTGTTGTACTCGTTTGGAAGCTAATAGAATTGAAGGTGACGATTGGTGTGGTTTCATTGTACGTACCATTACATTAACCACAGAATGTTTTTACGATCTGTTGTTTCGTCTTTTTTCAATATGTTCACGAGCAGATGGCACAATTCTTTGTAACGATGCCCGACTTGGTAATTTGTAGTCCGAATATTTATTCCAAAAGAAAACATATGCTCCCTTGTCTAGTAAATTAAACGGTAGATTACATGCAATAAAGGTAACACATAAATTAAAATTACATTTGTCATAGTGTCGTGTGCTTTTTTTTTTTAAAGAATGCTGTTTACTATTTACGTGACGTAGATAATCCCTTTTGGACCAACACATTAAAGGGATACTACAAATTGAATTTTAACGCCATCATAATTTAGGTCAGGCATTTCTGCTATAAATTCTGTAACTTTGTCCAACATTGGTCGTTTTCGCGACGTAGGCAACATTAAAAAAAAAAACGTAGAACTACGAAATAGTATTTACGGCAGCGTACATGTACACACAACAGATCTGGTTGAGACTCGCAGTTATACTGAGGGTTGCATCGAACCTCCCCCACTGCCCGTTGGCGCTAGCGAGCAACTCTGTATATTACTGTAAATAACTATAGACAGCTAAATAACATGTAATAAAAGGGTAATTAATAAATCAAATTTCATTCTTTAAATTTGACATGTATGTATGTACCATCGCTTACACAAAAATCTGGGACGACTCTTATGAGCTCATTTTGACGTTTTTTCAATCGTGTAAGAATGACTTGTTCATTTACGATTGACATTGACAGACAATTTGACATATTTTTTCATAGTTTACAAAATACGTATTAAAAATGTCGCTAGTTATTCTTGATTTGGTTTCTAGATGTGGCAACATTCTGGAAATATTAATTTCAAATACATTTTTTCTTTAAATACCTGTTTTAAATGATAACTTTTCACTTTCAAATAATGTAACGATGAAGCAATTAATTGTCATTTTCAAAGTAAACATTTTAAAATCAACTATAACACAATGAGTGCAACACGAGATATTTACTAAGTAAAACTAGGTAGTAATGTAAAAAGTATGTACCAATTCAGTCATCGAAATAACATACATATAATTCACCTCCATAAACTCATTTATCTAGCCATTCCCGAGAAGTAACTTCACGTGTAGTATGCACTTTTTCGCAAATATTTACAGCATCGACCGGTGCCATAAATTTATAGCGAATGCAAAGCGCAGGCATCAAGGTTGCAATTTCCGTGAAAGCGATATGTACTTAACTTTTAACGATATAAGAACGTGTTGTTTGTTGGCTTTTGGAAAAGCAAGTTCAAGGAATCGATACGGAAAGCATTGATTGTTGGACAGATAACATTAATTAGGAAGAGGAAGATGTTTAGATTTACGGTCTTGAAATATGTAGTTTAATAATAGATATGATGAGATTGGTTTCTTTTGTACGTACATCTCACGTATAGTAGTCAGGAACGTAGTATAGGTATGTAATAAAATTCGAGCATTGATATACTGAGAAAACTAGGTCGACGAAAGTGACTTACTCCATTTATTTATTACTTATTTGTGCTGGTTGTTATATGTATGTAGGTGTTACAAATTTAATGCCTAATACAAACAATAGCAGTGATGCTCGTGATAGTAGTTGGTTTTGATTTCACTTCAAGTAAACAAACGATTTCATACTTAATTTTCTTGGTATTTGGACTTCTTAAAAGGAAAAATAGTTTTGAAAAAAAATTACGTAGTGGTGGAAAGTATCTATATATAGGTTTTTTGAAGTGGTTTGTGGCATTATTAATAAAGAAAAATTGCGTTAAACTCCTTCATTTATCCAATAATGGTAATCACCCACTTGGCATTTTTTAAATTTCGCAGATGATTTAAGTTGGTAATTCCGGCAGTAGAGGCGTTACCACCGTAACTAGAAGACTTCATAGTTCTTCGATGACGTTACGCTGTTTAGGCGATGTATCGCCATGCACGATATTACTCTAAGCGGTAAAAGAATCGTTTTCTTTTTTGTTTTTTTTTTAAGTTTTGAAGGGCTTCCGATTTATAGAGGATGCCAGTCGTCAACTGAGCCCTTCTTCGCATCCCATTCGATTTTGTTTTGGAAAAAACGAACTTTCACAGCAAAAACCAAACACGTAACCGAGCACCGTTTTCGTGAAAGATGTGTGGTGGATATTTAATCGACTAATTATTATTATTTGTAATTGTGCATAAATTAAGGTTGAGATGATACAGTAATTGCAATTTTATTCGAAATTCTGTTCAATTTCACGAGAACATTTACAGACTTTAACCAGGGTCTTAAATTTCCTATTATGTGGTGTTTTAACTAATCTATCTTTCCTATTATGTGGTGTTTTATCTAATCTATCATTACTTTTCCCACAATACGTTCACTGCTGTGAATATGACATTTAGATATATCAGTATATATTGGCTATAATGGCTACGTTCGGTGATATAATTTAAAATATATTGTATTAAAACAACGTTTATTACATACATTAAAAAACATCTCTTCGTGTTCAAAAATAATTTTGTTAAATATAACGTAAGAATATAAAACTATTTGAACAATAACATCTTTGCGTTTTTTGTCAAATACAATGGACAGTTAGGGAATTCAGTTGGAATAGCATTTTTTTAGGTCTAGGATATTTTAAACTTACACTTATAGTTTCACCGGTCCGTGAATCTGTAGCTGTTGAAGAATAAATAATATCTTCTTTTATTTACAAACAAAACAACCGACACCATCTTAGGTTAGGTTATTTCTTTTGTATAACACTAGAAAAACACTGCAGGTATCACCAATAAAGTACGGAAATATCACTACACAGTATTTTTTTTAAATAAAACCGATATAATTTGGATAAACTAATTCAAAACGCAATAATTGATCCTAACCTATGAAAACAACCGACACCATCTTAGGTTAGGTACCTCGTTTTTATCGCTTCAGAAAAGGTTTTATCGCTTATACAACACAAAAACATTGCAGGTATCACCAACAAAGTACGGAAATATCACTACACAGTATTTTTTTAAATAAAACGAATATAATTTGGATAAACCAATTCAAAATGCAGAGATGGTCTCAGTATGTAAACGCCTTTATTGGCCTAAATCAAAATACGTAATAGCCTGCTGACGTCAGAGCTGTTTACCTTGTTTTCTCGGAAGTAACGGTAGAGGACATACTCGTCAATTTATTAGCGTAATAAAAGCCAACTTAAATTATCCGCGAAATTTAAAAAAAAATGCAAAGTGGGTGAATGAGTTTATTATATCATTGAAGCGTATTTCCCGCCCTATCTCATTCTGATTATTATCACTCATATAAAACTAATATATTTCCATATTTATGTATCTAATGTGTGAATTAGGTTATTCTCATACGCATTAGTGCTGGGTTATAGAAGAATTTACAAAGGCGAAATGCAATTTGTTGCAATATATGTATGTAATGTGTACTAGTAGTGTAAGTTGAACTCAACATTATCCAGGTTTCGTAACTGAGCGGAAATCGAAAATTATTGCTACATAATCGCTTCAAAAAGTTACTGTGAATTGTGGCAGTAGATCCGGGTGACAAATAGCTGGCGATTTTATCATAAATGATCATGAGGTATTAGGAGAACTTGTTTTTCAAAAGTAATTTAAACACAATCAAATTGATTTGGATGTGCACAAAACAATTTCCTAATCAAAACAGTACGTTGTGTGTATTAACATTGAGCAATAAATGGCAAACAACACTAAAGTATCGGTACACTCCGCACCCTACAACTTATTAATTAATTCGGAACAGCCGTCTCAAGGATCCGTGGTGACCGAATGATGTGAGAAAATACTCTAATTCTAACATGCCTGTTTTATTCCTATTCTCGAGAAAATATTTACAACTACCTATTTTGCCGCCTACACACCCTAAAATTAAAACATGCGAAATATATGGAAAAATAGATGAAAGGGTCTCTTGTCATTGTAGCACGAAACGTAACCATGTGTCCGCTTTACCCTAATACATCAAAAGGACTAGAGTAAGACAACGGTCCGTTCTCTCTATTCATCGAATTTGTGTTCCTTTTTATGCAAATAGTTTCGTAAGAGTCTAATTCCGCGGCGAAGTTACGTTCTTAATCAATTTCAGGTTTTCTAATTTAATATTACGTCCGGTTTCGTTTATGTGTTGTGCTACACTTGCCGCTTCTTCCCATAGTACCTATCGCTCGTTTCGTTTGACGAACATAAGTTTTACCACAATCATTGCATGCAATTTTATAAATTCCCGACCTTTCTCTCATGTCCGGTTTATCTTTCGGATTGCCAAGGTTTTTGAGTGTATTTCGCGAACTGAAACGTACGTTTATACCTTGTCTCCTAAAAACTTTCCTAATACCCTTCGACATTCTGTGGAAGGGAAGTTTCACAAATTTATTTTCGCGGATTTCTGCCGGGATTAATGTTGTGGAATTCCTTACATAATGCCATTGTTTCGTGCTACAATAACAAGAGACCCTTTCGTCTATTTTCCCGTATATTTCGCATCTTTTAGTTTTATGGTGTGTAGGCGGCAAAAGTAGGTACTTGTAAATATTTTTCTTGAGAGTAGGGATAAAACACGCATGTTAGATTTAGAATTTTTCTCACATCATTCGGTCATACGGTTAGTGATGGGGACCCACGAGTGCTTGAAACTGCTGTTCCGAATTAATTAATAACTTGTGGGGTGCGGAGTGTGTCGATACTTTAGTGTTGTTTCCCATTTATTGCTCAATTTTAATACACACAACACACTGTTTTAATTTGGAAATTGCTTTGTGCACATCTAAATCAATTTGATTGTATTTAAATTACTTTTGAAAAGCAAGTTCTCCAAATACCTCATGGTATACATTCTAAGTACTACATAATTATAAATATTTAATGTAAAGTTTAAGAAGAAGCTTATCTTCAACAAGCTATGCTCTTCATGTTGTCCAAATAGAAAAATCCCATCATGTTGAATTTGGTGGCCATTCTGAAACATTTGGGTATACCCTACCAGTGGCGAAGCGTGTAGTTTATATTAGGAAGACTAAAGATTATAATGTAAGATAAAAGGGCTATATTTAGCAATATCCAAACCTCACCGATTTTGTTTAAATTTGGGTTATGTGTGCTCATTAGGGGACAATCACAAATTCGTAAAAATTTTAGCGCACTGACTTTCCGGAGTGCAGATATTAGCGTTAAAAAATATGAAAAATTGCCGCCATGTTTGGAAAGAATCTACTGGGTTCGGTAACGTTTCTTGCTACAATGTTGGTTACACTTAGCCGTTGGTAGGGCAACAAGTAGCCGTTAATCGATCCGGCAGCCATTTTCGTTCAATTCAAATAGTAGGATTTGTAAATTTGTGGGTGTATTCCGCCAAGCTAAGTACCATTGCCATGCAAGTGGAAATTGCGCCATCAACCGTTGTCGATTGGGCCTCATTTGTGCTGGTATTGGAAGCATACATAAAATCACCCCAACAGTTAGGAGTAGAAGGGGTGATCGTCGAAATAGACGAATCCAAGTTTGGAAAAACGGAATACCACCGAAGCCGTGCTGTTGAAGGGCAATGGGTGTTTGGAGGGTACGAGAGAGGCACTGACAAAGTTTTTATGGTGTCCGTCGAGTAGCGTGGCGCTGTGTGTGTGTGTGTTTAATAAACATAAAGCACTTGTAGTTTTAAAATAAAGCACTAAAGCTGGTGTTGAAAATGTCCACCTTGATTCATTAAACACAGGTTAATTCTTCTTTTCATGTTGTCAAACACACGTTGTAATTCCCCAACACTTATATTTTGAATTTCTTGCACTATAGCTTTTTTGAGTTCATTAAGATTGTGCATATGGTTTTTATAGATACTGTACCAAATAAATAAAAATCTGGTGGTGTAAGGGCAGGTGAACGACTGGGCCATAAACCTGCACTGATAATGCGGTTGTCATAAAATTCTGATGGGTATCTAATTGTCTCCATAGCTGTGTGAGCAGTGGCCCTATCTTGTTGGAAATATCCATGTTGTAACTCACCTTCGTGTAAGTGCGTGATAAATTGATCTATAATTATAGTACGGTACCTTTGGGCTGTTATGGTTTCATAAAAAATTATTGGGCCAATTATTCTTCTCCTAGATATTGCTATCCAAACCCCAACTTTTAGAGGATGTAAATCAGTTTCGAGAAAATTATGAGGATTCTCCCTAGTCCATGTACCATAGTTCTGGCTATTAACATATCCCGACAAATGAAACCAAGCTTCATCCGCAAAAAATGTCAAGTCTAAGATATTATCATCGTTAAGGTCATTATTGAACCAGTGGCAGTATCTTATTCGTTGTTCAAAATCTAGGGGGCGTAGCTGCTAGGAACGGATACTTAATATGGAGTCATATAAAGATGTTTTTTTAAAGCTTTGTGACAGGTTCTAACATATGATAAACCTACAAAATGCAAAAGAGCAATTGTAATTTATAAATAAAATACTAATCACAATTATCACACCTGTTTGTGCTGACAGTTTAGCTACTGATTTATGTGGACTAGCATTCATACGATGTTCAATGTCTTTCACAGTATCTTCTGTAAGAAGTGTCGGTCTTCCATTGGCTTTTCCTTTGCAGATGCAACGCTTATCCTCAAAGCGTTTAACAACCCCGCCTTTATGATTTGCAAATACTTTGTATGGAATATTTGCGCTCGGAAATGTTTCATTAAATTGTTCGATACATGACTGTATCGAGTACGACCAAGTGCCATCGGGATTTCGGTTCCCACTGCGAAAGTGTGCCATTAAAATGAAGGCGTCTTGCTCCGGTGTAAAACCATCGCTGATGCAAATTATCTGAAATGATTTCGTCTCATAACCTAAAATTTTATTAGAATGCATCTATTCTTACCACACAGACTTTGATTATTTGGAGATTAGCTCTGAGAAGAACTGAAAATTGATGATATCAACTGGAAGAAAACAAAGTGAAAATATTCGAATAAAATATCTGTACCTAACGACGCCAATGGTAAGGAACATACTAATTCGGTAACTTCTAGTTACTTTCTCTAAAATAAAATTTGGCGTGTAACTTAAGAACAATAAAAATACTAACTAGGACGCCATATTATCCTGTCTTATTCGAAGACCCGGTATAAGGATTATGCGCCTGCGCTCTGTGGATGAGACCAGTTACTGTGAAGAGACTTGTGTTACTGTCTCACTATATTCTACTATTACCCTTTCTCTTTTTTTCGATAACTATATTAAATAACACATTCCATAATTAATATTGAATACCGTTTTATTATTTTTGGGTAAACTTAGTCTCAAGGTCTTCATTGACGCTTCGCCACTGTACCTCACTCAGTAGCGAATGGTGGTGACGTAAATGGGAGGACTCAGACAACTCTTGGATTTCCTCGTGTCAAGTACAATGTACACGATATATAACGGAAATACACGAGGGAATCGAAGCGTTGTCCGAGTCCTTTCATTAACGTCACCACCAGACGTAACTAGTGAGCTCACTTACCTATAACTTAGTTGACGTTGAATTCACCAATGAATTAGTTGAAGAGGCCATACAACTTATCAAATGACGAAGAGTATCACAACGATTACAAAAAGATTTAGTAGCTTTAGCAAGACTCTGGCTAACAACTAGGAATTCTCTATGTAATGGTGACTTGTACATATAGAAGAGTGGTGCTCTAACAGGTTCACCGTATCACCGTTTGGTTTGTAGTTGTTAATAATCCCTCGATAATAAATTTGTTTTTCAGTTTAATTAACCGGAACGATAACTAGTCGACGGATAATTCCTCAAGTAAAGTACACAGTAAGGTATAGATACTCTTTATCCTACCGTATCTCGGTAAAACGGGCAACCCGACGAAAGTAATATTAATTTTCTCTTTTGCGAGTCATTAAAACTTGAACGCTAAGAAAATGAAACGTTAACTTTGCGAATTAATCAAAATTTACAGCGAAGAGGACTAGTCGACAACATAATCAAGAAGGTGAAGACTACAGAAGACATCCCCTTTATGCGAGAGAGTTGTTGCCGGTTATTATTAATACTTATCGTTCGACGAAGTTATGTGGCGGAGTATGAGAATTTTGTTTTAAGCTATAATTTAATTAATTTCGTAATTAGAAAAACAAGAGATGTTTGTTATGTTGTTCTATTGATGGACGTAAAATTGTGGTTTGTATTTAGGGTTTATACAAAAACCGATTTTTGAAGAAACCGGTTTGCGAATTTAAGCATTTTCAAAAAAACTGGTTTTACAATTAAATTTTTTCACACACTTATTTAGAAATAATATCATTTGATCGAAAGTCATCATAAAAGTTTCTATTTGAGTTAAATTATCAAAATTGGCTGTGAAATAGAACAATCGCCGGTCTTTCGCGATTTAAAATAAAAGAAAGATGAACGACGCCATAATTTTTCATCAATCTTTATTCGGCCTTGGTTGAATCAAAGTGTGTCTTAACTCCGATCTCCATATAAGTGCTCGATTGTGAAATCAAAGTCTTTATTAGAAGAGAAAAGGGTTAAATATCCAAAGCAGGCAGTTTCCTGTAGCGGTTATATAAACAGAGGGTTTATATACATTGACATCGTTCAAAAGGTCAAGGTTAGTTACTTTTAAAATCTTAAAATTCGTTAATTTCATTTTACTTAGTTGGAAATTCATTCTAAAATTGCCGTAAGGGTATCTAGGGATGCCCCCAAACCTACACGAATCGCTTATACAATTTAAGATTAGAAAATTTAACAAAATTTGAAAAAAACTCCCGAGAAAGATATTTCAATATATATGATATGTATATCTCCGGTCTGATATCGTTCTCCGTCTTCCGGTCCCCAGTCTCCATTGTCCTCGGTGCAGCCAATCTCCCCGTCGCAGATTTCGTTCCGACATGGCTTTTTTGACTCCTTGAATCCGTTATTTTTTGCCTGCCTCTCCTTTTCCTCTCTGCTGGTGTCGAATTTAGTATTTGTTTGGGAATTCTCTCTTCGGACGTTCTTTGTACGTACCCGTATCAACATAATTGTCGTCGTTAAACTTCTTCGATTATATTTGATTTTACATCCATTATTTCCCGGATTTTTTCGTTTCTTATTCTCCATATCCAGGATATTCTTGCAGACCGTCTCCAAAAACCCATCTCCAATGACAAAAGCCTGTTTTCCAGTTGCTTCGTTAATTGCCAGATCTCACATCCATACAGGACAGTACTTTTTAGTATAACGTTATATAAGTCCTTTTTCCGCTGTTTTGTGACATCTTTTGACCAGAGTACTGAATTTAGGGTTCCAATTAACTGCTTTCCCTTTACGATTCTTGCCTCAATTTCTTTTGTTGTTCTTCCACTTGTGTTTATTTGTATTCCAAGGTACGTGTAAGTATCACATGGACTGATGTTGTTTCCATCGTCTAGGTTAAGTCACTGTTTTCTCCTCCCATACACGTATATTTTGTTTTTTGACATATTAATTGATAGGCTAAACTTTCGATATTCATTGATGAGCTTTCGAGTCATGAATTCGAGGTCTTCTTTGTCTTGTGCTAGAACTATCTGATCATCAGCAAAGTGTAGGGTGAGAGAGGCATTTCCTCTCCAGTCGGTATACCCATGCCTTGATATGCTCTTCATCAGTTTTGCAGTGTGCTGTCCAGGTATATTTTAAACAACGTTGGTGATATGCTACAACCTTGGCGCAGACAGGTAATTAAAAAAACTCTCAGACAGCTCGTTGCCTAGTTTAATTCTTGAGGTTGCAAACTCATACAGTTTCTGAATTGCTTTTATTATCGTGTTATTAATTTGTTTTTTTTCCAATTCCTCCCATAGTTTCTCAATTGGTACATTGTCGTATGCTTTCGCCAGATCGACGAATAATACACGTACTTCTTGGTTGCAGGCCACATTTTTTTAATTAAGCTGAACAACAGTGAAGACATGGTCCATACAGGATCGACCAGCTCTGAACCCTGCCTGTTGTTCTAATTCGTTTGGATCATACTCAAGTTCTATAAGTTTTTTAAGGACTTTCCCATATATGCGACTGAGGGTACTGGTGACCGATATGCACCTATAATTGTTACAGTTGTTTTTAGGACCTTTTTTATGAATTGGAGTTATCTCTGGTGTGTCATTTCCATTTGTGTACCTTTAAAACAGTTCTGCTAGCATGTACATTAATTTGTCTGAGCCATTATTGATCAACTCGGCCGGTATTCCCTCTGGTCCACTCGTTTTCTTATTTTTCATTGTTTTTACTACACTTTTTAGAAAGTCCACTGTGATATCAATTTTCGGTGCTTGTATTTGATATTTTCTAGGGGAATGGTTGAAGTATTCTGATCGATCTTCTGTCAGCTCTTTTTGATAGTGGGTTTTCCATTTTTTTATGTTTATTATTGGAATATTCATCATATTACTACTGTTTCTTTTTCATTTCAATTTCTTTACGAATTTCAATGCCTCGGAAGACGTTCCTCCTAGATATGTCTTCAGTTCACTACACTTTCTTTGCCAAGTAGCGTATTTACTTTGTATAATCATTTTCTTATGTTTTTTGTTCTTTTTTGTAATTCTTCTGATCTCCTGGATTTTTTGTGTTTAACCATTTTATGTAGGACATTTGTTTTATTTTCCTTTGTTCTTCAAGTTCGTTATTCCCTGTTATCGCGTTATTAAAAAAAAAAAGAAATTCCAAGGAAAAACTACGAAAATTGTTAAGTTTGGACCTTAGGCATCTATAGGAAGGTGCGAACTAATACATCGAAAATCTAGGTTTCCCCTATTGTAAAAGACAGCAGCAGTTATAGTTTAGCATACAAACAATTAAGGAGCATTTTGTCCAAAATCAGAAATTTGATAAGGGTACTACTATAAGTTTCCAGTCTAGCACAGAAATAAGCTTTTTGCCAAATTTAGTTTTATTTCTCAAAATTATTCGATAGGAAGTGAAACTGCGTAAAATATCCCTGTAGTACTACATACAGCCCTAAAATGAAAAACAAAAGAGATATGATATAATTTATATTGGACAATTAAAACTGAAATAAGAGCAGCTATTGAGGTAGTCGAAACATGAAAAATATGTAATTTGTTCCGCCCAATAAAATGGCGTAATCAAAAAAAAAATACCCATCGTATTTCAGTTAAACAAATTCGCTTTTTTATTAAACATGCTATTATTTTTTCACAAATTGATAGAGTGACATTTTAAATAAATTACTTTTATAACGCTAAGGTCCAAAAATGATCGACAAAAGAGATTTGATAGATTTTAAGATAAAAGATTTAAAATATAAATTAAAGCAAGTAAGCGTTGCTTTTTGACCTTTTGCAAATCTTGTTCGGCATTGCGATCAATTAGAGAATTTATTAGTGGGAATAATTCCTTTTTGCTTCCAGTTTTTTTATTTTTTTGATTTTTGTTGTTACTAAGTGTGACATGCTTGAGGCATATTTTGCATGCAGTGACAACTGCGAAAGAACGTTGCAGTGCTCAACGAAACATTTCCGGATACTAGAAACTAGAATATACTTTCTAGGTCCGTTCCGAAAATTTCGCGAGAACGAGAACACCTTTAAAGCTAAGCGACCTAATAAAAGCGTAATCGTAAATGTACACAACAATTCTGCTGAGTACATATGGTTTGTGTATACTGTACAAATTGTTGCAAGATAGTATATTCGAATTTTATCTTGTAGATTCGGACGGTAAGGTAATAGTCCAATTACAAAGCATCTGTTCTCGAAATTCTCGTCCAAAAATGAGAAAAAATTCGTGAATACTTGGCAAAGTATAAAATAGGTTATTGAAGGCAATTAATTCTTTCTGCATGAAGACGTTTAGATGCTGCAATCATTAACAAAACCGGACTTACTATCTGTGTACATAATAGAGGTGGGCATTTTGAGATTTTTGTAGGCTCGGTCCGGCCTGTATTAGCCCAGCCTGGCACAGCCCGACACGTTTATCAACTCGGCCCACCTGTCGGCCCGACAGCTTCGCCTATCAAGTCTAATCGGCTCGACAAGCGCGTTATGTCCCATAAAAAGATGGTCAAATCCGTTCAATCCCACTTCAAAGAATGCAAAAAATTATTTATATTGTACGTTATTTTCAGTATAAAAAAATTAATCATAATTTCAATGACGATTTACTTATTACTTATTTAATCGGAACAAGTAATATGGATATATTAAAACACGAAGAGTTTTTGTCATTTTTATCACAACACTGTTTTAGTTTTACGCATTACATTTTTTTAAATGAAATTTTCGATAATGAATTTATGATGTTTTTCAAAGCAGTGTTTTTATTGCAAAATGTGAAAACATTACAATAGTATTACGTGGACTTTTACGATTGGTATCAGTACTAATGCAATCACCTTCTGTGGTAACTAATACTATCGAACATGTTGACTTAATAATAAAAGAAAATGTGAAACATTTGTCTTTCTAACAATAAGTGATCATATGAATTATATCTCCTTTTTCTTATATTTTTCGGTACCAAATTATCAATGTACTTAACTTACACATTATTAAATTTAAAAGTATGGAAATACTAAGGTTTTTATGCTTACTACGTCTTCTCAAAACAAAAGTTTGAGAAGAGTAAATAAGTTCGAATTTCAAAAAAGAATGTTCAAAATTAACAGCGGACGGGCTTGTCAGGCCTAACGAGCTTGTCTGGCCAAACGAGTTTGGCGGGACGAACGGGCCTGACGGGCCAAACGGGCTTAACGGACCGGCCCAACCCATTTAGAAAAGCCCGGGCCGATCCGTCCCATTCGCACCTCTAGTACATATAAAGATGGTAATTTAGAGGCATTTGGCTAATTATCAGCTTATGGTTGATAAAATAAATCCAGTTGTGAAATTGTAATTTCACGTGTAACGCTAGAAAAATCTTAATTACAAAGACATGACAAAAAAGCTCACGGTTCGTTAATTTTCTTGATCATTATTGCAGCCAGTTTTATAATACAGGGTATCCTTAGCATTGGAATTTCTCAATAAATGCTCGAAATCTTTAGTGTCAGTTTAGATGGTAGGTCATAGGAACTTTTTTTCGCACTTAAACTTCCAAATATTAATGGAACAAAAAATGCTTGGAATATAAGCCTTTTAAGAAGTTTACCTAACTAAACTTGTAGGCTTTAATTACCAGGGGTATCCATAAGTTATCAATTATTTTCTGACGCTACGTTGTGTTTAGTTTTGTTTCGACAGTGGAAGTGTTAAAATGCTTTTTGTGAGTTCCTTACCTAACCTAGACTGCAATCATAATATTGCGCAATTAAAAAACATTTTTAATTGCTGTGGTTTAAAATGGCGGATTTTCAACCCTCCGAAGAGCATATTCGTCATTGTATAATGTTTCATTTTTATGCCGGAATGAATGCGACAGTTGTAACTAAGAATATTTGCGATATTTATGGCGATGTTTTAAAAGTAAACAAATGTCAATCTTAGTTCAGATAATTTGCATCAGGTGATTTTGATGTCTCCGATAGACCTCGTAGCGGAAGACTTGTGGAATTTGATAATGAGGCTTTAAAAGCACTAGCCGAGATTGAGCCAAAATTATGTGTACAGGAATTAGCGGATACACTAGACTCTACATGGTTGACAGTGCAAAGACATCTCCACGAAATTGGTAAGGTCTCCAGACAAGGTAAATGGGTTCCACACCAACTGTCGGATGCGAATAAAGATCAACGTCGCACAATCTGCAGTTCACTGTTAACTAGACTAAGAAATGATCCATTTCTTACCAGAATTGTAACTGGAGATGAAAGGTGGATTCTTTATTCTAATCCTCATTGCTCCAGACAGTAGCTCTCTGTAAATCAACCACCAGTTCCAACCTCTAAACCCCAATTAACGCTGAAAAGGTTCCTATTGTGCGTTTGGTGGGATTTCAATGGCGTAATCTTTTATGAACTTTTACAACCAGGGAAATGATTACCGCTGACATTTATTGTCAACTACTGCAAAGATTAAATGTTGAAAAAGAGGCCTGCTCTGGTTAACAGAAATAATGTGTTGTCTCAACATGATAACGCAAGCCTCACGCAGCAAGAGTAACTCGAGAAAAAATCACGCAGTTGGATTGGGAAATTTTACCTCACCCCCGCATGCACTAGATATCGCCCCATCCCATTATCATTTATTCAGATCATACACTAAGAAATAAAAATTTTCGATCAATTGATGATGTTCGATGCCACCTTATTATTATTATTTTTCATCCCAGCCAGCGCAGTTCTACAAAAGCGGAATTGAAAATTTCCAGAAAAGATGACAAAGTGTCTTAGATAATGATAGCGATTATATCTTAGATTGATACATAAAACATTTTTTGAACATTTAAAATTTGTATCTTACTGTAAAATAATTGATTACTTATGGGTATCCCTGATAAATTTTCCCTTATAAAACTCCAGCTTTAAACTTTTGTATACTGTTTTAATTCCACTTACGTAAATTAATTGTCACGTTTTCTTCTATCGCTAATAAATTAGTTGAAGCGCACTATTTTCTTCATATAATTTCACTTAAAGGTTGTCCGCTGTGTACTTGCAATTTATCGCACCATAAAGGTAGACCTCGCCGTCTCGTCTTGTTTTACAGGCATTTTCTCGTCTCTATGTGGCTCGTAGCTGTTTTATTTTATATTTATGATATTTCTCTTTCCTTCGTCGTGTTACCTTTGATGCACTTTAACGGAATAAGTTGCACTTCCGTCTACAATAGTGTTCAAAATAAATTGACATGTGTTCATATACGTTGGTGTTGACGCATGATTAAATGTAATATAGAATTAAATGTAGCTTTGATTACGTTAGCATTGATTGGTTATGTATCTGGTCCATTTAAATGATTGATTTTTCGTTTTAACTGAAACAATTTGGAATTATTTAGGTTTAGTTTATCTTCATTGAAGGGCAAGATATAGTAATTTCAGTAAAGTTCATCCATTTCTTGCTTGAATTTAATTGAACTCTTATGCGCAGGAGCATTCACATAATGGAATTGGATTTTTCTGTAAACATTTTTCGGGTGACAAAATATTAATGGGTAATTAATATTTTCAGCTTTCATGATATAATTAAGTAAGTATCCTCTTCAAATATATTGTAGCTATAATTTTTCCAACCTACGAACACAGATTCGTCTTTGTGGGCAAAAGGTTGCGATCTTGCTACTAATGTGAGGATTGTTAACAGGTGGTTATATTTGAAGCAGTATTGTTATCCAATGTCTGCTGTGTATTGGCCAAAATCTCAGGCGTTATTAATTTTCTTCAGAAGCAGACACGGAATCCCCAAATAAAGAGTGATTTTAACCTTTTTAAGACTTTCTGTTACAGTGTTCAGTTACTCAGTTATGACAAACTGTTACTTACTATTGTAAGCAGAATAGATCACTTAATTTGTAGTTCCTTAATTATTTTTTCCAAAAAACTGCTCCTGGCAAAAGCTTAATATACTGTCAAATAATGTATAGGCGGACGTTGTACAGAATAGGATAGAAATAGTTACTACGAGGTGCATTCAAGTTATAACACATCCGATTTTTTTTCTTACTAACTAATCACACGAAAACTATGAAACTTGTGTCACTTCTCGACGTAATCTCCCTGCAGCCGCACAAATTTTTCACAACGATGACGCCATGATTCCATGGCCGCTGCGAACACTTCTTTAGGAGTCTGTTTTGACCACTGGAAAATCGCTGATACGGTTGGTGAATGTGTGGTCACGGAGAGTGTCTTTCATCATTGGAAACAGCCAAAAGTCGCTAGGAGCCAGGTCAGGTGAGTAGGGGGCATGCGAAATCATTTCCTTTGTCAGCATTCGTGGCACCCACCTGGAGAATACTTTTTCAGGTCGTCATGCAGGATTGTGTGCGCAGATCCCACGGAAATGCCAACTTTGGAGGCGATCTGTTCCACACTCATTCGGCGATCCGCCAAAACAATTTTCTCCACTCGTTCGATCATGTCGTCAGACCGGTTTGTGCGAGGCCGAGATTGTCTTGGTTTGTTGTCACACGACGTTCTGCTTTCTTTGAACTGTCGTACCCACGAACGCACGTTAGACACATCTATGACACCATCACCACATGTTTCACTCAACTGGCGATGAATTTCTGTCGGTGTCACACCACGCAAATTGAGAAAACGAATGATTACATGCTGATCTTGTAATGAAAACGTCGCCATTTGAAGTATCAAAAACAGTTTTCACTCTCGCCGCTGCCGCTAAAGGTTATGTGTGCCAGCGAAATTGTTCGAAAAATGAGATTTTTGTAAATAAATTATATTTTTAAATGAACTATGGGATTCGGTAGTGTTCTTACACACTCTTCCGGCAATTTTAAACGAATTTTGATATCAGTAAATGGAAATTAACGAAAGTTAAAAATTGAAAAATGCAAACTAACCTTGATTTTACGAAGATGTCATGTAGACTTTATGTTTCTTATGACATTCACAGGAAACCTACCTGTTCTAACCTCCAACCTTCTCTTCTACCTTGCATTTATTCTATGATTCCAATATTGGACACTTTAAACTGGGAGCGCAGCCAAAATACGAGATAACTCGATGAAAGCTTGACCAGAAGTGATTAATTTAATTAGCGTCCCTTTTCTCCTTTATTTTCATCGCGATGGCGATTGTTTTTATCCACAGCAAATTTTGAGTTTTGATGATAACAATACATAAAACATGTAAGACAAACAGAACATTTAGAATGAGTTATAAGTTTAGTCAATTATACAAAATTGGTAGAAAAAAAAATCATCTATACTATACAATGGTGTTCGGCCAGATAGAAATCTAATCTTGATTTTGAATCTATTAAAAGGTAGCTGTTTAATATTGTCCGGAACGTGGTTGTAGATCTTCATTATTTGCTTTAATACTTTAGAAAGTTTTGTTTGTGATGGTTTTAGAGGTGGACTTGCAGTATCTCTAGTATTATATGTGTGGGTGAGTTCGTACTTTTCAAGTAGTGGCGCTTTGCAAACATTCAACATTCATAGATGTCTAAACACAGTGAGTATAGAGAATCTCGTAAAAACAGTCCTACAAGAGTCTCGCGGTTTCATGCCGAAAATGCTGCGTAAACACATTTTTTTGCGCAACGAATACGCATTGCACATCAACGCTGTTGCCCCCAAAAATAATTCCGTATGAGAGGCGTAATTGAATATAAGTGTGGGATGCCGACGTAGTTGGCTCTTGGCCTATGGTGGACGAGGTCACTCTGAGTGCATAGCCAAAGCCACTGTGTTTGTTCGCCAAAAGCTGTGTGTGGGACTTCCATTTCAATTGATGTCTTTTTATAAGGTAAGTTGACAGAGTTTCTTGTAGTATTAGTAAACAGCCTCTAACGCATTGGAAAGAAGGGATTCGACGCTCGGATAACTAGGGACGTGTCAGCGAATAGTGCTACTCTGTGCTCATGAATTTCAGGTAAGTCATTAACATAAAGCAAAATTAGGACTGGTCCCAGAATCTACCCCTGTGGTATGCCTTGTACGTTTTCACACCAAGATGACGCTATTGTTCTTCCAATCCATGTTGCTGTAATGTTGCTGTTTCAGCTTTTGGATATTCCGCGCCCATTTTTAAGAGCCGTATTCCTGTAAGTGTTGTACAGTCGCACAGAAAGGCAGTCTCTTCTTCCGCCTGACAGAATCTACATGCTGTTTCCTCTGTCAGGCCGAGGTTGCTCATATACATCTTGGGCATACAATGTCCTGTTAGCAGGCTTACTATTGTTCTAATGGAATTTCTGTTCCTGCTTAATAGGTCTGCTGTAAATTTAGGCCTGTGTCAAATCAGAAATTGCTTGGCCTGTCTCTAACCTGGAATACTCTTCTACCAGTCTTGAGATTTCTTATCTTTCTATTGTTTAGTAGTTGTTTTAACTACCGTATAAGCCATGCCTATAGAATGTTTTGAGTTTTGTCAGCAGCTGAGGAGTCTACTCGGGCTAATTCGTCTGCTTTGACATCTCTCGATTACCTTCGTTTCCTGGTACCCAGACCGGGGTCACTTTAGTTCAACTAGTTTCGACTTCGCCTGTGTCGAGACCAGTGCTTTTATCACTGCTCGACTGTTTGAATAGATAGCAGTAAATCGATAATTGATTTCTTGCTTATCTAATTCTTCAATATACCCCAGCACTGCTGTTATTTCGGCTTGAAATACTGTGGCGCTTTGAATTAGGCTTAGTGTCGTAGTTATTTTTGGTCTAATCCCGCAAATTCCGGCTCCGACTACAGCTTCCGTTTTTGAGCCGTCTGTGTACCAGGTAGATTCGACTTTAATAGGCGGTCCTTTTTTCTATTGTTCTTGATCTAGGATTACCGTTTTATAGTTCTTGTCGAAGCTGTATTTGGAACTAATGGCGTTGCTGGGATCGCTTGTTATCGGCTCACGAGCTGCCTTGAGTTCCTTTAACAGTTTTTGGTGATCTGCACCATGCGATCTAATTATTGGAAGTTGACCATTCATTAATCTATAACTTGTTAGCCTAGCCTTGAATATGTACATGTAGTGGTTCTAGGTTAAGGATGACCTCCGAAGCAGCTGTTGGCGTGGTTTTCATGGCCCCCGTGGGACATAGACATGCTAGTCTTTGTGTGCCACTTAGCCGCCTTATTGCCTCCACCTGCAATGTCTTTGCCCACCATACCACCGAGCCATATGTTATCATTGGTCTAATGGCCCTCATGTATAATCACAGCATTATTTTGGGCTTAATCCCCACGATTTCCCGCACAACCTTCTACATCTGCTTAAGGCAATAGTAGATTTGTTGATGGTTTTATTGAGACAAGGGTTTCATGTAAGTTTTTGATTGAACCATACACCGAGGTATTTCGTTTCTTTGACAAACGGAATCTCCACTCCTCCTACCTCAGCATGTTAGTCAGGAGTTGGTGCTGAAAGATTTACAATCCGTGTTTGAATTATTTGTTCAAAGATTCTTGAAATGTTTAATGACAGCGCTATTGGCCTATAGCTAGAAAGATCATCTATTTGTCCTTTTTTATTAATCGGTTGTATAATAACCATTTTTAGTTTGTGAGACAGGTTCGCCAATTGCACAGTGTTACCATACCAAATTTCGTATTGTCAACCTCGGACTCTTTGAAATGATCATTTTGCACATTGTTTAGTGTAATTTTTCAATGTTTTTTTTTTGTTATTACTTTCTTTATGGCTCGGTAGCTTAGCAGTAAGAGAGCCTGCTCATGATTGTGGTAGCGTTAGGCACTGTGCATTCGAGTTCAATCAGGGTCGGTGATAGATTTTTCTGGTGGGTCCGGTTTAATCTCGAGTTGCCATTCGAGTGTTGGGGAATAATTAACTGGGCTTCACCCTTTACGGCGAGGGGGTGATAGTAACGAGGTACCTCGTTGAGCTGTCACCATACGTAGAAGAAAACCCTCTCGTTTAAGTTAATCGAGTGAATCTTTGGATTACTAATATGTTCACTCAAGCAAATAAAGAAATTCTTTCAAATGTGTCAGTAAACAACTAATTCTATACAACAATATTTATTGATTTATTCCTATATTGATACATTATTTATATTATTGCAAAGAACCATACAACATAATTCACGATTTATTTTGTTATAGACTCATATCGTTCATTTATCGCCATTTTTAATATAAAGACCATTCATCTATTACATCGCATAATTTTGACACCGTAAAAGGCGGCCATAGACTACATAAAACTCTTATATCTCCCAGTACCCGATATTTTTCACGCGTAAAATGTTATGCGAATAGCGACTTTTAAGAGGACAAAATGAATGTATATCGGAAAAGGGCTCGGTGATAGACTAGACGCTGGGTTTTTGAACGCGATCGTGTTATAGTTATATCGGACGTTTTATATTTTATATCAGTTTGTTAAGTGTAGTGGAAGGCAAGTCTATAAAAACACCTTATTGGCGAGTTTAGCGGCGTTGAAAATGGTAGAATATGCACATAAAATATCGGCATGGAAGTGTGATGGTGATGATATTCAAAATTATATTTCTGCAAGATCGTAATAGAAAATATTTACTTGGTTGGAAAGTTTTTAAAAAATCAAATAAATACATCCTTGGTCCAAATAATAGACGCTGTTTAACAAAGAATTGTAATACTTCATCTGATGTTCATTCTTTTTATCAATAATGATAATAAGGACTATGTGATTGTAACTACTGTGGATAACACAAAATGTCCGCAATTAGTTTCTTAATAGATTAACTAAAAGCAGATACAATAAAGAACTTACATTTGTAAGAAATGCAGCTATTTATAATGGTTACTGTTTTATAGATATCGATCACATCCTTAAGAAAGACCAATATAGGCATTATGTAAGACATTCAATGACTTTAAAATTTCCTTGTCACAGAATATCGAAAGGTATTAGTAAAGTTTCTAGGGGACAAGTAATGAACGTGTGTTTCGGTTGGAAAAAGAAAACACTTAGAAATCTTCTAGGCAATCCGAGAGATAAACTGGATACGAAGGAATGGTCGGAAGTTTAGAATCGCATGCGGTGACTGTGATAAAGTCTATATGGGATAAGCGAAACGGGTGATAGGCACCAGATTCAAAGAACATATAGCCCATTACCGCTCCAGTAGGATAGAATCGTCAAGTGTAGTACAACACATAAACGAACCCGGGCATAATATTAAACCAGAAAACCTTAAATTAATTAAGAACGTAGCTTCGCCGCGAGAATTAGACGCTTACGAATCCGTTTATATGAAAAAGAATGCAAATCTGTTAAACAGGGAAAAAGACCCACTTGGCCACTCAGCTTTGATTGATTTATTGATGTAAAATGGATTCATGTTTACGTTTTGTGCTAGAGGCTATAACCTTTTCTTTTAGTTTCGTGTATTTCGCTTGTTTTAGGGTATGTAGGCGGTAAAAGTAGGTACTTATAAATATCTTTTGGAGTAAGGATAGAACAAGGCATGTTAGAATTACAATCATTTTCCCACATCATTCGGTCATATGGTTGATAATGGGAATCTACGACTTCTCGAAATAATTATTCCGAATTAATTAAATAACTTTTTCTATTAAAAGATAATCCCCACCAGGCTTTTTGAGGCAGCTGGTCGTTGCGTGAACCACTGCTTGTTGCAAAAAACTTGAATTATTAATGGTTGCGTTTTTAAAATATCTCATTGAGGTCTGACTTTTTCTCTAACTTTTTCGTGCATTCAATGTTATACTTAAACATGTTCTTTTCGATACTTCACAATTGTATCACTCCAGAATGCACGGTGGTTAATTACCGCTAGTTAAGTAGCGCATCTCAGTGACATTATGTCAAATATCAAAAAACACTGGTCTAAGTATCATTGTTAAGGAATTTAAAACAAAAATTATACAAGTAAATTCATCTCTTTATTATTTTATTTTGCAAATTCAACGTTTTATGTTTATTTAAATATTCATGTGCATCTATTTAATGCAAACAACCTACTTAAATTGTTTTAATATACAGTAATATACGTAAGAATCAAGAAAGTACAAAAAATCTAATCAAATAATTGCAACTACGTCGAAGCCATCGTTAGTACTTATACTGGAAACCTGGAGATGAGACACAGACAGGCGTTAGATACTGAACATCGGCGGAGAACGGGTAAGCACAACTGTATGCGAGATATAAAGGAGAGTACCATTCTACGTCACAGCGGACATATTTAGCTGTTTAAAATGGATTGTGGATCAAGATGTATGCTTGTTGTAATATGTAACGATTCTCATCCGAAGCTACTTCAGCTATTCACAAGTCCATGCACCGCACAAAACTTGGTTCGTGGTATTATGGCTTATATAAGGGGGTAGCGGCATAGAGCAAACATGTAAGACACGTACCGTAGCAAGTACTACCAGCAGAACGTTTGAGTAGTCGTAAGTTATATATCATATTTGCAGTAATGACCTTTACTTTCTTTTGTTGTTAAAGAGTTCTAATGCTTTTGCTTTAAATCTCTAGGTGCAATTTTAATACCAATTATTCAGTTGTAATATAACTCTTTCTAATATCAGCAACCCATGCTACGTTGATATTCTGCTTTAGATAAGGTGTAATAATGGAACAACATTGAACCTTAATATATTTTGACTTCCGTCAGTGAATTATGAAAATCTACAATTTTCCTCAGAGTTTCCGATGCAATTAATTACTGAAAAGATTTTTTCAGTAATTTTTCACCAATTAATTGCATCGGAAATTCCAAGGAAAATTATAGATTTTCATAATTCACCGACAGAAGCCGAAATATATTAATTAAATTAGTGTACTTGGCATGCAAAATTAAAAATTGTATGTCGAATTACTACGATACATTTGCAGATAAAATAACAACTGGGTATTAAAAAGTGAACGTTCCTCATATGAGGTCCCCGTGGTGTAGTGGTTAGCACGCCCACCCGGCAAGCGGGAGATTGAAGTTCGATTTCTTACCGTGGATTTTTTCAGTAACTAATTACGTCGAAAATTTCAAGAAAAATTATAGATTTTGTTTGATTTTTATTGCCGGAATTGCCAACACCCCCAATGCAAATACAGAGTGTTTTAAAACAACGTTTAAGGATTTTGGGAGCATATAGTGCGTTCGAAAAAAGTGTAAACAATCTTAATAAACATATGTCCGCAAATCAACCATTTATGAGATAACAATGTGTTCCCGATACATGAAGTTGATAACACATTCCAGTAAACATGTGCTTATCGGCTATTTTTTTTTACAGCTTCCTTTGAAGTTTTGTGCAATTTGTACCAGATACAATGGTGGCGTATTCAAATGCTGAAATGAGCGATATGGTGTTTATGTAGGATCGTGCCAATGGGATCGCCAGCTGCCTTCGCATGAAGTGTTTGGGACAGTGTTTCGACGACTAAGAGAAACTGGTTCGTTTGAGAAGAGGCCTTATGATACTGGCATGATGGTGATGAGGTTATACGATGACGGCAGAGATCAGCATGTACATCGGAAGTAGAAGAACAAATTTTAAATATAATTGATAAAAATCCTGAAACAAGTGTTAGAAGAATTTCGATTGAAGTAGGTGTATGCAGCTATTTTGTTTGGAGAACTTTTCATGAGCAGCTCCTATACCCCTACCATATCCAACGATTACAAGCCCTTACTGTTCCGGATTATCAAGCGAGAAGAACATTCTGTGAGTGGTTTTTGCGAACAGTTGCTGAACGGCCAGATTTCGCTGCTAGCATCATTTTTTTTACCGATGAAGTCGGCTTCATTAAAAATGGAATATTTAATTTCCACAGCAATCACGTTTGGTATGACGAGAATCCTCATGCTACCGTTAAAGCTAGGCATCAGCAGCGTTTCTCTCAAAACACATGGTCATGCATGGAAATTGACTGGTTGTTTTGCCACAACGTCTAACAGGTGTTGCATAGCTCGAGTTCTTGGAAAATACTTTACTTGAACTTTTGGAAGGTTTACCTTTAAATCAGAGACTGAATCTCTGGTTTATGCAAGATGGAGCTCCACCGTATTTTACGCGTGCTGTTAGGGAACATTTGAACAATGAATTTCCTGGGAGATGGGATAGGATGAGAGGACAATTGCATGGTCTCCCGATATAACTCCGTTGGACTTCAGTATCTGGGGTTATTTAAAAAGTTTAGTGTACGCAATACCGTCAGACGATCTTCCGGAGTTTCGTCAGCGAATAGAACGCTGTTGCCAGATAATTTGAGAAAATCCCTGTTTTTCTTAAAAAGTGCGCGCTTCCTTTGAAGGAAGATGTAGATTCTGTGTCGAAATGGAAGGACGACATTTTGAATATTCTCTTTAGTTGTAATCCTTTTTATGTTAAAACACAATATCATCTTAATAATAACCACGAAAGCAAATTTATTTCGCTATTGCAATCAAATCATTGTTATCTCGTAAACGGTTGATTTACGGACGTATGTTTATGAAGACTTTTTATCTTATTGTGACACAGCCTGTAATATAGGATATAAACTCATATAACTCATAACCATGCAGACTAATTAATTTTTCTTTTACGTCTAACACCATCAAAGTATCGTCATAAAAAGGAGCAATTTAATAAGCACTCCGCTACATTTTTATTGTATGACCGTCCGATTTGTTCTGTTTTCGCAGCAGTTCTGCTAATCAAAAGACTAAATTCCGTTTTTTAATACTCTGTAGACTGATTTAGGCATGGTTAAAGTTAAAGCTACGCCTTAATCGAATAAAAAAATGATCTGCTATGGTAATAAAAGAGAAAACATTTTCATTTTAGTAGGTATGTTTCATCGAGATAGGCAGTAAAGTTTTACATAACTTGGATTGTGATTCTTTTTAATTACAGCGTTACAAAAACAGGACAAAGAATATTTATGAAGTATTACACAAGTTTAGATGGAATATATTAACTTAAAGAGAAGATATTATCTTTTCTTTAACATCTAGAAAATGGTTTCTTTGTAGTGAAAGATTTTTATTAGTATTATACATTACCGGCCATAATTATTTGCCCACCTACGTTTTTGCTTAGATTTTAGAAAACTATTAATTTATTGTTATTTAGGGGGTATAATTATTTACCTACAAGTAAAATAAAGATATCACATTAAGTAATTTCGCAAAAGACTCCTGTGATACTTAGTTATCGATTGAAATTAAAAATACCTTAAATGTAATACAATTATCCCTCACTAATAAATATTTAATGTACTGCAGGTAAGGATGACAATTCTCTATTTACCCGAACTAGAACTATGAATTTAGATTTAGTGGTTATTGTTCTTTTAAACAGTGAATGTCTTTAATAAAATTATCTAAAATTAGTATTAAAATGCCGAAAACAAGAGAGTTTCCGTTAGAAATCCGCACAATGATTGTAGCTTTACATAATCTTGGCCGAAGTAATAGAGATATCGTAAGAAAATTGAAATTGAGTCGCTAAACTGTTGATTATAACGTTAAAAAATATCAAGAGGCAGGCACATTATTAAATAGAAAACGAACAGGACGACGGAAAGTGACAACACCAGCGGAAGATTGTCGAATAATTATGACGAGTAAGCGGAACAGATGAACAAATGTACCTGAAATAACGGCTGAAATAAGTATCGGGTGAGAAGAACGAGATAGTTTAACCACCTTGAAAAGGAGATTAAGAGAAGGTGGTTTATTTAGCCGGATAGCGTTGCGAAACCACTCTTACGCAATCAAAATAAAATAAAACGGCTGCAGTGGGCTAAAGAGCATCAACATTGGACAGTTGATGAATGGAAAAATGTTATGTAGACCGATGAGTCCAAATTTGAACTCTTATTTCAACATGATAATCATTCGAAACATTTTTCTAAACTGTGCCGCAAATATTAAGAATCGGTAGAACGCGAAAGCAGTATCAAAATAATGAAATAGCCTCCTCAAAGCCCAAATGCTCCAACTTCCAAGGAATCGTTGTGGAAACAATTACAAGTTTGGCTTAAAATAGAATCCGCTACTCTGAAGAAATTTCGATGAAACGAAGATTTCATTTTGTTTTGTGTCAAATAAATTTTATAATTGAATAGATTATCAATTTTTCTGTTTTAAGAGTATTTTATTAAATGCAAAACTACAATTTCTTTTTCAGTTAACACTTACTTTATTTATGCGCATTTCTTTGGGTGCGCAAATAATTATGGCCGGTAGTGTACATCTCAACAGCTTCCAGTGCAGCGGATTCAACGACGTTTTCTAATGTTTTTGTCATGGAAAGTCGGAACTTATCCCGGATTGGGGCAATTTCTTACCACGATCTACATTGTAGGTATCAAATGACTCACTAATCATCGACGTCACCAAAATTGTCGGCACAGCCTAGGTAAGCCTCTTAAGTTCGCTTTTGTTCATTGTGTTTCTCAGTGGTATGGTCCTTGACGATGTAAAAACGCGAGTTATAGGCGCCAACACCTAAACGAGCTGCGAGAAAATATTCACGTTACCTCTGCTGAATAACTAGCTCAAGTAAAATAGATTAATAATAAATAAGGAGAAAATCAATTGTAATAAATAATAAAGATTATTATTATTATTATTATTATTGCACTTTTAATTCAGAATAAAAGGAAGTAAAATATAACAATAATTTAAATATGAAGCCAATCCAAAACATGAGACAAAGTAGTAATCTACACTACTAATTAACAATTTCATTGATCTCTAGTACACTTACTTGTAGACTTTGTTAAAAAGGTGGTACCGGGTGGCAGTAGCGTAGCGGTAGCGCGTGGGTAGGGGTAATTGTCAACTTGTAGTCGATCTCGACAGTACCGCGAGAGAGTTCAAAGCGACAGTATGTTGCACGCTGCACGCCAAATAAGTACGCGGAGATGAGACGCCCAAAGGGTGTAACGTTCCCTTCGAATGTGAATAAATATCTCAGGCATTTCCCTGGATTAGAATATAGAAGTCGGTATTGCACAATATGCAATAGCGGATTGCTAAGTCGTGATAGGTTTGAATGTAGAAAACATTGTAAAAGTAAACGTCATGTATTGAATTTAAGAAACAGTATTCCGTACTAGCAATTTTTATATGATTTTATTTTTATGTTAAGTGTGTGCAACATCCCACAACATCTAGTATCCAATGAACACTTTCGTCTTTTTTGGGATAAGTACGTTTTCTCATGGAAGCTACCAACATCTATGCAATTACGATACAATTTGCCATGTGTGCAAGGTACAGTAAAGGAATGTATAAAAGACGAGTTGAGAAATAAGAAAATCTTCTTATGTGTGGATGGAACAACTGATGCTCAGAAACACAGCGTCATTCATGTTGTAGCCCGTCCTTTAAAACGTGATGGTCCACCAGCTTCATTGTTGTTATCCAGTAAAAGGATTCAGAAAACTAATGCAGAAACCGTTGTTAAGATAATAAAAAATTCATTGAGAGAATTTTGTATCACAGGAACCCAAGTCATAATGTTCATTACTGAGGGAGCCGCAACAATGCTGAGAGTTGGTATGATGTTGAAAATATGCTTTCCGACTTTTCTTCACATAACATGCCTCATACACGCATGTCACCTCGTAGCAGAAACCATTCGAAAGAAGTATCCGATGGTGGATAAGTTAATAGCATCTACCAAAAAAGTGTTCATCAAATCTCCCAAACACATCCGTGTATTCAAACAATTGTGTCCGAAATTACCACCACCACCTCAGCCTGTAATAACGCGATGGGGAACATGGCTCTAGGCAGTATTTTACTATCAGAAATATTTTTCACAAGTGAAAAATGTCATCTTGAATCTTGATTCAAATGATTCTGCAGTAGTTCGAGATAGTCAGCAACTTTTTTCCATTTCGGACGTTCAGCAACAAATAAATGACGTTTCCACGAACTATTCTGAAGTTGCACAAGCTATTGAGCAATTAGAAAACAGTCACTTATCTGCACGAGACGCATTAAATTGCATAAACAATTTACAAGCCGCTCTAGAAAACTTGACGAACACTATAGGAGTCGATGTTGCTCAAAAATTAGCTGCAATTTTAATGAAAAATTCCGATTTACAAAAGGTTCGGTCTATAACTGAAAATCAAGAGTGCCCAGATGAGGAAAAGGAATATCTGACATTTGCAAATCTTACTTCACTAGATGTCGAACGATCATTTTCGAAGTATACGACAACGTATTCACGTATTCCCTCGACGGCTGAATGAATCGACAATGGAAGCGTTGCTGATGTTGCAATTCTACGCAGCTTACCAGGGCGGTTGCCAATTGCCACAGTGGACATCAAGACGACGGGAAAAGGTAACAATATTATTTTTCACTAATATTGTATATTACATACCTACTTTTATGCGGTGCGCCACTACCGGTATCACCTTTTTAACAAACTCTACTTATTTGCAACACAGAAAGTAAATAACGCCAATTCTTCACCAAGATTGCATTTAATTATCCCGTAGTAACCGTATAACACAATATGGTGTTAGTATGTCCCAGATAATCCAAACAATGTACTATACCCACTTGAATAGCTCTAGCGTGGATTCTCACGATCTAGTTTTCTTAGATTAATATTCTGTATTTCAATAGTACATCAGAAGCGAATAGAGTAATTCACAATCTTTACGTATGTCTGATTGATCTATGCTAATAGTTGAAAGGTAAAGCAAATTCAAGATTGTAGAGATATATGTAATATCAGTATAATATCGCGGATATTCCTTTCCTGTATTTGAAAATATTGGTACGGAAGAATCACTCGCAAGTGAAAAATTATTGATTCTTTTCGATTTTTATCGTTCGTGAGCGAAATATGGCGAACGACGAAAAGTATAACTCAAACTTTACATTACTACGAATAAGCATAATATATTTTATGACAAGGACGAGTGTTGGATTAAGTTTTAATCACCTTTCAGTATTAGAAATGTTGCGTGAAATTATTGTAATGTGGTAGACGCATAAAAAAGAATATCACTGCATTAAACTTAAATACAAGTTTATACCACCGAAGTCGGTACCGTTCATTCCTGTTTGGTCTTGTTTGGCTCTGTAGTCCTGTTCAGTGTCGTTCGGTTGTTAGGTTGTGTTTGGCAATAGTCGGTTCCGTTGTGTTTCATTCTATTCTGGTTGGTCTTATTCGGCTATATTCGATTTTGTTCGGTTTCGTTCGGCAACGTTGGGTTATATTCGATTTTGTTCGGCTTCGTTCGGCTACGTTGGGTTATATTCGATTTTGTTCGGTTCCGTTCGGCTATATTTGGTTCTGTTTTGTTTTATTCGATTCTGTTCAGTCACGTTGAATTATGCTCAGCTCCAATCGGTTTCGTTCGGCTATCTTCGGTTTCAGTACCTTTCAGTTTTGTTCAGTACCGTGACTCCTACCTTAGACTACGGTCTTGAAAGCCTGCACCAAAGTATGTATGCATGTGTCTCCATGTGAACATTATGTCTCTGGTATCAATTTTAGCCGAAAAACTATACCTCGATTTTCCATTTGTGATTTAAAAAACATAAAGAAATAATATTTAATTTCTATTCTTTCATTAGCCTAACAATCATTTTACTTATAGTCGTACACCAGCGATGAATATCCTATCCCAGAAGTGTAAATAAAATTCGTGAATGATAAAAAATTATTTCAGCACAATCATCAGTATTATAACCCAGTGGACAAGAATCGTAAAAAATTGATAGCGTTAGGTATGTTTCAATAATTGTCTCGTGGAACCGTGTTCGCAGTGGTGAAAAAATATTTGGAGAAAGATCGTTCGACAACTACCAATGTAATACCTGTATGATTAAAATAATCTTTGAACTCAATTAATGGATTAGTCGAAGTACCATTACAAATTTGTTGTAACGTGATAAAATTGGAATCTTTCTTTAACACACTCTCCAACTTTTTAAAACGCGAATATTTTTTGCGTCATCTATAGTGCGTAGCACAGTATGTACTTCGTCCACTATTTGCAGTGTCTTCACTAACGACAACGTTCTATTTTGTAATTGTTCCAGTGCGTCATGTAAGCATTTATAGTAGCTATGAATACTTTGTAAATCTGCTTCAACAGAAGTATCTTGAAATTTTGACTGGCTCTCCTTAATAGCTCCAGCTTCGGTAGGATTGAATTGTAGAACAACAGCTTTTACTTTTTTGAAATGTTCAGCATAATAAAAAGCTGCCTGCAACCAGGTTCCCCAACGTATAAGAATCGGCTGTGGTGGTTCACGAATACCGGGACACTGTGCATGAAATGTTCGAAGACGTTTTGGAGATTTGAGAAACACTTTTTTTGTACTTGATAGTAATGCATCTACATCGGGATAACATTATCTAATAGTTTTTGCCACAAGATGTAAAGCATGCACTTTACAAGTTACATGTAAACAGTCGCAACCGTGTTCAAGAAGAGAACGGCCTACCGCACGCATTGCACCATCGCACATAAATATCAACATTTGATGTGTTGAGACTTGAAAGTTTTTGAACGTAGTAAGTATCACAGTCGTAATTGCTGTACTAGTACACCCTTGTAATCTTTTACTAGCTAGTAACAGTGGAAATGTCGGTTTACGTTGATCCAGTACACGAACTACAACATGTTATATATATATTTTTTACACTCTGTTGTCTCGTCAGTACAAAACCAAAGCAACTGATTTTTTAATGTAGATATGATTTTATTTTCCACCTCTTTGCGTACAAATAAACCATATTTACGTGCTGTTGCAGTAGTTGGCAATTTCAGCTCTGGGTTGTATTTGTTCCAAAAGTTCTTTAACGATTTGTTATTCAGTATGTTAAGTGATAAATTACATGTTATCATCATGACAAGTAAATCGAAAGCAAAGTCATTTCTATTTGATTTGCCGTTTTTTCTATTTCTGTGTTTTGCACTATTTACGTGCTTCCTCCAGTCGTTCTTTTACCAGCACATCAAAGTTTTCTCGCACACTTTACAAACTATTTTAGCACCGTCGTACAACAAATCTGGAAACTCACAGATTAAGTTTTTTACTTTATCAGCAAAGGGTCGTTATTTAGCCTTCCGCACACTGGCTGAGTTCCGTTGGCTGCTCCAGCTGTTACGTCTATGCTGGGACGACACGATTATCTTACCTTATTCATTACCGAAAGATATACATACGAGGTAGGCGCCATAAACTCTCGGCCTGATATACAAAAAAATAAACTTAATAAAATATAACAATTTTTATTTTTCAATATATCCACCCCTGACTTCAATACATTTATTACAACGATCAATTAATAATTCGATACCCTTGTAGAAATAATCTAAAGTTGTTCCCTCAAAATTTTGTATTACAGCTGCTTGCAACTCACTATCGTTCGTAAAACGACGTCCCCTCAGCTTTTTCTTTAAATGAGAAAATAAATAATAATCACTTGGAGCAATGTCCGGACTATACGGTGGATCTTCCAATTCTTGAAAGCCACATTCGTGGATGGCAGCCTGTGAAATGGCGGCAGTATAGATGGGTGCATTGTCGTGCAACAATCGAACACTTTTTGTCAATTTTCCTCGACGTTTTGCACGAATATTGTCTCTCAATTTATGCAGCAAAGACGCATAATATGTGCTGTTGACAGCTAGTATCATTTCATCAATAATTGAAATGTTTTGAGGCGTTATCACTTCAATTGGCCGACCACGGCGCTTATCATCTTCTAGGGATTCTTGCCCTAAACGGAAACATTTTGCCCAGTTTTTTACAGTGGAATATGACGGAGATAAATCACCATAAACGCCGTCTAAACGTTGTTTAATGTATGCCTTATGCCCTTTTTTTGTTAAAAATACCGCGTGGTACTCAATTTTCGTTACCTGAAACATTTTCATACACTAGTCACGTTGTATGGCTGGCTACTAAAAAATAATACTCTTTGAGCCGTGATATATATGTATAGTGTAGGCTTCGCACATGTGTAATTATGACACAATGACGGAGTTTGAACACGCTCGAACCTGTATAAGCCTGTCAGGCCGAGAATTTATGGCGCCTACTTCATATGTATCGAGATGTTACAATGAAATATAAAATTAAAAATAATCACCAGTTCGTTTATTTCAGTAATTTACATACAAAGAATTTAGAAAACTACTTACAGCTATAAGCCCCTGAGTGTGTGTGTTTGTAAAATTCTTGTTTAAAGTCCCCTTCCCTTCCTTTATAACTGCTTTGGCTGTTATTCAGTGTTACTTTTCTTTGCTTCTAAATGGTTTTAAACTACTCCTTGTTTACTCTCTTTACCCTGTTGTCATAGAAATGCCAATCTAACGACTTAGATATTTTAATTATTGGCCTATCGACGATTATATGCGATGTTACAAATGACATTAAGGATCTTGATTACCAGATTCCACGCAAATAGTGTTGCACATGATCTTTGTGTGTTTTTCCCAAAAAAATATTATTAAAAGGTGTATTATTGAAAATAACTTGTGACTTTGATTATTTCCTATAAATTAATATTAATGGAGTCTTTTTTAACAAATTAATAATATAAATTATCAAAATGCCAGAATTCGAATAATTTTTGATAATTTATATTATTAATTATAAATTCAATTTATAATTATGTGAAATCATGAATTTAGGTGTAAGTGCGCGCACTTCATCCTAATATCCCACTACAATATACTTTTTTATTGTTCGTTCACGAGTGATATTGCATCCGAGAATTGAAAATAAAATTCAGGAGTGATATAAAAACAAAATTCTTTTTATAAATATCTCACGAATGAAAAATACGAGGGTAAGTCAAAAATTACTTACACTATTAGTTCTACAACTTCATTAAACAAAGATAGGTGTACAACAGATACATTATTTTTCGATATAGTCTCCAAATTGCTGGTTTCAGGTTATTCGCCAACAAATTACTGTACCTCGCACTATTTATGGTAGTCCCCCTGTCCAAGTAGTCGTCCAGTGCCTTTTTCGTCCCAAAACACGGTTGGCATCACCTTCGCAGCCGATGGCGAGGTCTTGCATTTTTTCATGCTAAGGGATCCTGGGTGTTTCTATTCCATACTCTGGCGTTTCGACTCGGGCTCGTAGTGATGAACCCACGTTTCATCAACCGTCACTATTCTGCTTAAAAATGCGTCGCCTTCCGCGTGGAAGCGATCCAGTAAGCGTTGGCTGATTTCCAAACGTTTGGTTTTGTTTTCTGCGGTAAGCATTCGTGGTACTCATCGCGCACACACTTTACGAAATTTGAGTTTATCGTGGATAATTTGATAGGCAGAACAGTGACTGATGTTTAAGGAAGATGCAACCTCACCTATGGTAACTCGCCTATTTGCTGTAACCATCACTCGAGCTTGCTGAATGTTGTCGTCGGTGGTCGAGGTTGACGGCCGTCCAGTTCCTCATGCGGCTACTTTGAAACATTTCGATTCACAAAAAACGCTTTTACGAGATAAAGCACTGTCCCCGTATTGTGACAAAAGTCTCCGGTGAATTTCAGCACCTTTCATACCGTCTGACCACAAAAATCGGATCTCTGCTCGTTGTTCCTCTTTGGTGCAAACTAATAGCGGAGCTGACATGCTTATGCTGTTGTAACTAGCAAAAAAATGACGCGATCGTGATTAAATTTCCCACACATGAGCACAGAGGCACCAACTCAACGAATGCACAAGCGGCCGCCACTACGATAGCCTTCAAAGCTTGTTATGGCGAAAGTGTAGATAATATTTGACTTACCCTCGTATTTTGAGCACTCTTCTGACTATGGTTAAAATCAACTTTTTTTATAAGATCTTGAATTGATGAAATCTCTACTATGTGATTCACTTATAATCACGTTTGAAAAAGACACACTCAAGTGTCGACACTGCAGTGACGTTTTGTTACATTTAAATATAGTGATAAAATACAGAATAAAGTATTTCATTACAATTTTTATGACATCTTGATGTGTGTTCTATATGTTACATCAACTGTGCTGTTTTAGACTTTGAACGTTTTCCCTGGTTAGATGCTGATATTCATTGCACTCATTTCCAGCATGAATAATGTAATTAACTCATGGATGTAAAGAAACAAGCGTTATCCTTAATATTATAAATATATTTGCTTACATTGTACTCAACGGTCCCCGATCGCAACGGTCCCCGATCTCTTGTTCATTTTCCGCAAACGTACTGTTAACAGCATGATAGCTTCGTGCACGAGTTACTATACACAATTAAGAGCCGTATTACATTGTTCACCTGTTGTTTATCCGCATAATAATTACATTAATGTTATTTGTATGCGTTTTCTTAACGGTATTTTACTATGATAATCGTACCGTGATGTTATACGTCGCGACAGGATTACGCATGATTGTTTGAGGAGCGTACATTTCAATTTTCATTGTTTTACCTCAGATTCTTACATTTGAAAGAAGGGTCTATAAAATTTATTGTTAATAAGAGACTCGTTCCGGTAACTGCTTGATGTTGATTAGATTTTCGAAACATTTTGTATAAAATCGTTAATATTTATTTATATTACACATCATAACATTAAAATTACAACATGAAAAATCGACGTCATTAGCGCCATATGGGCCGAGTCTGGCAAGCCGGCAACATCAGTTATGCCTGAATTCTTTTTCGGTTTCTCCAGCGGCTTATACAACCTCGGGTCCCCTCTTCTTATCACCGGTGTTTTATTAGGTAAATCTATCTCCAGCCAACGATAATTCCGGGGAAACGGCAATGTTACTCGTCTTCGCTTCATATTTTTCTCGTCCTAAATGTTCGTTTTTAATATAACATTTTCCTACAAACATGTACAGAATAAATTTTACTTTGTCTTTATCACAGATTAAATTGTCGCCGATACTTGCTAACGACAAATAGTTAGAAGCTAGATCGCGAACTGCTATGGCATTTTACAAGCTGTAATACGGTATCTTCAAAGTATAGAAATTTAATTACGGGGACCTAATATATCGTCTATTTGAAATGTGTATCGCAATTGGCCGTGACTTTTGAGAAATGTTATCGGTGACAATGAAGCGAAGGGATGCGACGATAATCTACCCCTCTAGTTCCAGTCGTCTTTGAGCGAAGACGCTAAGTGATTATGTGATCCGTGTGGATTCAGGGTTGGCATGGATATGACATGACCAGCCTGGTGGGTCGTGTCATATCCTCTTGGGAGGTCCTTCTTCGTACGGAGTGGTGGTTGTTTTTCCTGCGGGTGCCCCATCGGTTTTGGGGTACCCCACGAATCTCCGTTGGGTTCGGATCCTTTTTTATTGTATGTGAATGATGTCCCGAAAAGTTCTGCAGTCAATCTCGCGGTGTACGTGCATGACATCGCAGTATACGCGAGTAGTTGAAACGTGGTGAGGAATCCCCCAACGAGCGGTGGACAATCTTATCGAGTGGGCCGACAGATGGAGGCTCTGTTTCAATGAAACCAAAAGTATTGCCGTTCGCTTTACTAGGTGGTGTCCGCTGAGAATATTGACATTAATGACACCCGTCTTTCGTTGGGTAACCCCTTAGGGGTTACTCCTGTAGGAACAGTCCCTGCGAGACTATGGTACTTCTTCATAAACGGTGCCTAAGGCCAATCTCTACTTATGGGGCGTTGACGTGGAGTACAGCCGCGAACTCTCAACCTCAACGGCTGGAATTACTGAAGAATAATGTATTTAGGATGATCGTGAACGCCTCTTGGTTCGTTAGAAATGTTCGAATTAGGAAGGACTTACGCGTACCTAGTTTGGTGGAATACCCCAAGGAAATGGCTCGGAGAACGTGGAAGCGAGTACGTGATGTGGAGGACTTCCTCATGAAAGACCGCCGAAGACTAAAGTTACAGGGTTGTCGACGTCATGAACCTGGAGTTTGAAGAACCCAGAGGTGAATCACGCAACAATTTAAACCACTCATCCCAACGATTGCTGTTCACAAATCCTAACAGCGCGAAGAAGCTGCCAAGGAATGATTAAGGAGCCCAAACACGTGAGTGTAGCTTCGAGAAGAGGAATAGACCATCGGCTAAGTGGTTAAATTTAAAAGAAATCTCAAGTGTGGTAGTGTATAAATTTTACTTCAAGTACAAAATGAATTTAAGTTTTATCATTCAAAAGAACGTGGTGTATATGACGTGTTATCATAAAGAGGACGTGTAAACGTCAAATTTTGTGGTTTGTGTTCTATTCCATTAATTTCATTTTTGAAAGCGTTGTTATTTGCCAATTTTTAGAAATTTTAAACTGCCGAAGGAGTAGCTAGAATAGTCCCGGACCCACGACCGTGAAAATGATTGAGATAAAACAAATTTTTCGTATTCATAACATTACAGTATATTGATATTATGGTAAACACTGATGTTAATAAGAATCTCAAAATTAATTTATATTTAATATTAAATGAATGATATTGATGTCAACATTGAACTTGGTCAAATTTTTCAGAAAAAAATTTAATACCTCAAGGTTGGTACGCCATACGTTAATATACATTAATTTACCTTGTTCTCTGCACAGACATGAGATTTTATTTAAATTTGAAAGCGTTTTTAACTCAAAATATTTAAAAATCCGATGAATATATCAAATTCCTACGCATTTTTACGAATCAAACTTAACATTTGTCCAAAGAATCATCGACATATCTCCATTTGCATGCACAACTGTTGGAAAGCGCAAATTATGAAATTGCACCGTCGAAGATATTGCATTAAATTAATCTCCATAACGTGCGGTTTGAATCGCGTGTTTTACACGAGCATAAATAAAAAAAAGACGACAGACTGCAACAGATACCTAATCGCGTTTGTTGACCTCCACACGATGACATTTGCGATTGTCAAAAAAAGTATTTTTTTTGTTACGGTTGCGTTCGTAATATGACTTACGAGCAGAAATAATGAAAATTAACGAAATTTAATGATGATCGCGTTATTTAAGGGATTTGTGGCATTTTGCAGCTGCTCATAGAAGTTATTATATTATATAGGGTGTTACAGGATGAGCTTACGTTAGCCGTATATCAGAAACTAAACAGGTTCAAAATTTGTAAGTTTGTAGATTTATTTTGTTCGAGGGGAATCTATTAGAAAATATCGGCACATCTAGTTCATTTTCGGCTTCACCGGAAGTAACCTACACTTAATTTTCTTAAGTAGATTGCCCTAATTTTTATAAAACATTTGAATTCAGCAATTAATTTGACGTAAAATCCATCTATTTCGATATGTCTAAAACATTACCGTTTTAACTCTAACTTGATTTTTATGAAGATTTCAATAAAATCATCGTAGTACTTTATCGCTTACTTCCTCGGTACACAAAAGTGTTGATTAGTAATTGTTACGAGTTAGTAAAATATAAACGTGGGCTATTGGAAAGTATTATACTGGGTGTTAGTATTTATAGATCAAATATGTAATTTAAAATTTTTATTAAAAAAATTTTAAATAAAACACCTCATATATTGCAGATGATGGAATATTAAATTCTTCATCAAATGGTATTACATTTCCCTATATCTAAAATGAATACTTTGAAAATTATTCGCAATTACACAAACAGTTTTGTAAAATTCGAAAGACAGTTATGAATATTCGTCGTATGTATCAAAATTTCTGATGGTCAACGGTTCAAAAATATGTCAAGAAATATCCAAGTGTATCAAATATTTAGGAAAATTGTAATAAGAATCAAGTATTATTGTACACTGACAGAAATACCTTTTGCGGCGCCCCTGTTAAGATTAATGTAAGAATTCATTTGAGAAATAAAAAGATGTTCTACAGAGTCGTTTCGATATGCCGTTCTGCCAGCGCCGGTGTACTCGTTATTAAAAAGAAAAAAGACATTAGAACATTGAATTTTATTTTGTAAGCAAGAAAAAATTATAGAATACTTAGAATAAATAAATGTATACTAAATATATTAAAAAATAAACAAATAACAATACGTGTTCAAAATTGGCACCATTCATTTCTAAGCTTTTATTAATTCGTCTTAGTACTTGACTACTAGTGACGTTTCGTATTTGCGCTTGGTTAGGGAATTCAGTGTTGCTTGTATTCTTTCTATAAACTTTATTTTTAACGTAGCTCCAGCTGAAAAAATCCAGAGGTGTCAAGTCTGGAGAACGTGGAGGCGACAAGTATGGACCTTCGCTTGTTATCCACTTTCCTTCAAATAGCCTCTCCAAAGTCATGTGGACATTTCCTGTGTTATGAGCCGGTGCACCATCCATTTGATACTAAGCGGCAGCAAACTGAACAACTGGCATTGTATCAAGTTCTTCTTCAACAATATTGCGCAATATGTCTAAATGTCTCTACTTAAATGTTCATTATAGAAGCGTAGGCAAAGAATGCAGTTATCTTTAATTGGGCAAAATGCATCAGATTGCCAACTTACTTGAAATACCCTCTGCCTAATTACGTGGAGATTTTTGGCTGCCCAAATGTGAGTGTTGTGTCTATTGGAGATACCATTTTTCGTACATTTTGCTTGGTCTGTCCATATAATTTTTTTCCTAAAGTTTTCATCTTCCCGGTGAAAGAATTCTGCGGATGCAAGTTTTGTACATGCTGGAATGAAAAAGGTCTCCATTGGTGTTTTTTTTAACACTCTTTGAATAGACATTCGTGAGATTTCTAACGCTGTTGCTACTTCTCGAAGAGATACAGGTTGGTATAAAAATATCCCATAACACCAATGTCCGCAATTTCATCAACTAATTTATTTTTTCTAATTTTTGGCCTAAACTTTCCATATTCTAAACAATTTTTAATCAATCGTCAAACTACATCTTTAGATGGTATTAATCTGTTCGGGTATCTTTCTCGAAGCAGAGTTCACGTTCTACTTAAAATTCTTCCAGATTCTCCATAAATAATCAATAAATTCAAGTAATGCTGATTTGTCAATTCCAAATATGACATTTTCGAAAAGAAAAATTGAAAGACTACTAAAACAGGAGTCGGTTAATATTTGTTTCATATTGCTTTTAAATTTTGGTAAATTTTATAGGATGAAAATAAATACAAAAAGCTTCTGAAAGATAAGGACTAATAAACACTTAGTATTTGCTTATTAATTAATTCTAACTTTATCAACAGATAAAAATTATCTCTTCCATTCAAACAAACAGTAGACATGTTTTAATTCATCAACTGATAACTGGTATAAATATAAAAGTATATATGAAAAAAATGTGCAGATTTTTTACCTTTTATATATTACGACAAATGTGATTCGATATTAATAGTAATTATACGTATTAGATACCTTTCGAATTTCAACCGGAAGGGAATGGGATATGATCGACAAGTTTAAAGTTATGTAATCTGCTATACAACTTTTCTTTTTTTAAGGAATTATTTTTAATAATGCATTTCTTTTTCGTTTATAAATTGACTTCTCATTCTTGGTCCTGTATATTTACAGAATATACGGGATCACTTACAACGGTGGCCTATTCTCCGAAGTGATTAAAATATTATTTTGAAATTTAGTTAATGATGTTATGGATAAGGGGATAAAGAGAAAAGCACTACCGTTTGATTCTTCTGCCCACATTGTTCTTACATCTCTCAGTTTATGCCACTAATCTTCAAAAGTAGCACTTAAATATTTCCTGGCGCCACCTACTGCCGAGAGATATAGTCATGCTGTCCTAGATAGTAGCGACAGAAACCGGGATACAGATAGTATACTAGTTTTCAAGTCTGCTCTTTTCGGGAGGTTTTTAAAAGAAAAACTTTATTTCTTTTAAAACATACGTGTTTACTTAATGCTTTACTAAATAGGAATGATTATAAAAAGCGTTCTACAAAGGCATGTTATTTTCTACTCTATTTCAATACGGAGAAAAAGATTAGTTTTTGCGTTGTTAACATTTTACTATCTCCTTTTCTCTGTATCGTTACGTCACTACGTACTCTTTATACTATATGCATTTATGAAGTATTGTGGGAATAAAATATATTATATAATATGTACAGGGTGGCTCCATATAACTCCTCCCCGATTAGAACAGCTCCAAGGGTTGCACAGCTTCAGGTTGGGTAACCATTGAGACGTCTTCATTTTTCAAAATTCTTCCAAGTGTTGGATACAATTTATACAGTACATACAATAAAATGCATAAAATAACGATACTCAATATAGTATAATTAAAGTAATTATGTTTTACATTTGACATTTGTAATTCCTTTATTTTCATATCTTTAATTTCGTGATTTAAACTTTCTATATTTTTTAATGAGAATTTATTGATTATTACTTTGGAATCGTCTTCATTTTCTGAATTCCAATCTATTGATTTCAAATTTGGTAAATTATAAATTTCACCATTTATTACATTTGATTTATAATAGAAGTTTTCATTGTTTATGATAATAATACAGTTGGGTTTCATTTGAATTAATACATTGTTGTTTATTTCTAATAAACCCATTTTCTACACATTTATATTGAATTTTTATAGTAAATGGAGTAAATATTAACAAGTGATTCATTTCGATTTCTTGAATTAATGTTTCATTTAATTTTACATTTATTTTATTACAGGTTTCTTTGCTTTGCATTAAATTTACTAAACAATTATCATCTTTAGGTAACAAATATTCACGGCACACATAAATTTCTTCTTCTTCTCACACGGTGATGTCTTCGTCGCATAGGTATTATTTGTCCATTATCAAATACGTATCGGTTAACGGGATTATTTGATTTTTATAGGGAATCGGATAAATATGAAATAGTGAATATGTTGATTCATAAAGGATTGGTACTATTATTTTAAACAATATAATTTGTTCATCTACGAAACTGTGTATTCTAAAATAGTTATAATAATGGTAGTGATTCCTTAGTGATAGAATTCTATCTTTTCCATACATTTCTCTCAGTTGCTTATTTATTTCCTCTATCTGATTAACTGACACGATAAATGGATGAATCTTTCTAATATTTGTAAATAGTATAGCATCGGTTAATTGCCCTATTAGATTTCCTACTTGTTTTATATCTTTTTCTACATATGCTATCGCTTGTATTACATTTTGATAGAACTGTACTCTTCCGATAGTTGCTGTTAATGCATTCATTTTATCTTCCATGTCCTCTTGATTTTTCTTAATTACCTTAAATGTTTCTAACACATGTTCGGTTAACTGTTTTAACATTGATAATCTTAATTTTTGTTGCAAATGTATATCTTCTTGATTCTTACTTAAAATTTCTAATGCATCATTGATTCTTCCTTTTTCTTTATTGTCCATGATTCCGAATGCCCAATTCGCAATGTTACCGACGATATCCAAAGGAGATCGCTTTACTCTTTTATAATTTGGAAATAATATTAATTATTTTACTCTTAATTAATTGTGTATCATGAAATGTTTGATCAATCATTATATCAATTAATCGATTACTATCTACTTTAGTAGTTTCATTATAATCGTTTACTGAACGAATTGTGTGCTTATAATTCGTATCATTAATATTTTTTATTTGCAATTCTAAAATATCTATATAATCAAATAACGTTTTAGCTTCTAATTTAAATATAAAATTGTGGTATTGTTGTGCACATTTTGCACTTCCTAATTTAAGGGGTAAAATTAAATTATTTATTTGCTTTATTGGTAGCTGTCCCGATGTTATCTTGAACAATGTCATCAGAAGTACTAGGTTGAGGCTCTTCATTTTGTACCTGTAATAAAGGTTTACTAAATTTACGTTTTTTCTTAATAACATCTTTCGATAATTTTGTTGATTTATTCGTAACGAATGTTTTCTCGTTAACTTTCGCAACTATTTCTTTTTGATATCTTGGTTTTAATTTCTTTCTTTGTAAGTTTCTTTTTACGAAAACTTCTTGTTTTTCCATTATAGGTTCATTTTCGTTTCTATTTTTATTTATTTTCTCACAAAATTTATCTTTGACTTTTCTATGTTTTCATGTACTTGTTTATAAATGGCTTTACTTAGGTCTTCCCTATCTTGAATGTATTGATTTATGATATGATCTTCGTTTTTGTCGAAGGGTAAATTGTTATTTGAATTATTATTAATTATTTCAAATGGTGTGAATTTAGTGCTTGAATGTAAGCTATTATTATATCCTAGCACTGCTGTTACTAAGCTTGTCTCAAATGAGCATGGTTTGTTTAACATATTACATCTAATTGATTCTTGTAGAGTATTATTAAATTTCTCTACTACTCCGTTAGATTTAGAGTTTTCTACTGCAATTATATGATGATTTATCTTATGTAATTTGCAAAATTCTTTAAATATTTGATTTTTAAATTCGCCGCCTCCGTCTGTAATCATCGTCGACGGTATTCCGTGATGACTTATAAACTTTATAACATTTTCTAATACTGTTTGAGAATTTTATCAGTAATAAGTAAGCTTGTGCATACTTTGAAAAATGATCTATTATTGTCAAAATAACTTTTTGATTTAAATAAAGTAGATCTAAGTGTAATTGTTCGAATGGTTTCTTAGGCGTTGGCGTATGTGAGATAGGTTGTTTTTGTGGATTTCTTTCGTATTTTGCTAGTTGACAAATTTCACAATTATTTATATATATCGTAACATCTTTTTCTAAATTTGGCCAATAATATCTTTGTTTTAACGATTGGGTCACTTCACTAATTCCTCTATGACAAGTTTTTCCTTCATGGTTGTTGGGTTGTTGTTGTTCGAAGGACCAGAAAATAAATATTTTCACTACTTTAAAACTATCTTTAATGTAAAATTACACACGGGCTCTTTCAGTCGCCATTTCTTGTTACATTCTCTTATACTACTCTAATTTTGTGTATATATAGACATCTGCAATACCGACGGCGGTAAAAATTTGAATTTAACATTTGAATCTGTACATATGCCGCCCACCTTGAAAGGTCGCTTTCAAATGATCTAAGATATACATGTATGTGTGTAAATAAATATAAAATTGCAATAGGTTACAGAAGCAATTATAATTTAGAAACTGAGGTTAATTGTCGTCCATTGGTAATAATCTAATTTTAGTTAAAGCTCGTCGCACTACACTACCATTGGCTAGCTTGACTGATACCACTCTGGTGATGTTGTCCATTCCGGGATGTAGAGCGATGATTCTTGCCATGGGCCAGCGCAAAGGTGGCGTGTTATCTTCTTGTAAGATGACTAAGGCACCCTCCCTTATATTGGAGTTTAAATTGCCTTTCCATTTGTTCCTTCTTTGTAGTTCCGTTAAGTACTCGCAGGACCAACGGGACCAGAAATGTTGAATTAGTTGCTGCATATACTGATATCTGGATAACTTCGTAATTTTGAGATCCTTTACGTCAGCTTGGGGAGTAGCAACCAGAGACTCTCCGATGAGAAAATGTGATGGGGTTAAAGGTAGAAAATCATTGGGATCGTTCGAAAGTGGAGACAGAGGTCGGGAATTTAGACATGCTTCAATTTGAACAAGTATTGTATTCATTTCCTCATAAGTTACTGATGCGGTTCCTAACATTCGTCTAAGGTGAAATTTAGCTGATTTAACACTAGCTTCCCATAAACCTCCTTGATGAGGGGATTTGGGTGGTATAAATGACCATTGAATTTTGTCAACAGCTAGAAAACTATGAACTCTGTCATTGTGTGACTTATCATTTAGCAAGTTATACATTTCTTGAAAGTGATTATTAGCACCAACAAAGTTAAGACCATTGTCAGAGTAGATGATACTTGGTTTACCTCTGCGAGAAATAAATCTTTTAAGAACGTTTAAAAAGCAATCAGTTGTGAGATTACTGGCTAATTCGATATGAACTGCGCGCGTGGCAAAATAAATAAAAATGCAAAAATATGTTTTGACTAATTTCGCATTACGCAAAGATCTATCCTTTACAAATATAGGACCGGCGTAATCAACACCACAATTGGTAAACGGTCTACTTGGTATTACGCGAGAACTGGGTAAATTGCCCATTTGAAATTTTGTTGGTTTTGGGTTTACTTTAAAACATGTTATGCAGTTGCGAATGATACCCTTAACTGTCGTTTTTCCGTCAATAGGCCAATATTGAAGTCTTATTGCAGATAATAAATTTTGTGGCCCAAAGTGTAAATGTTTCAGGTGATATTGCATTACAATCAATTTTGTTAACTTATGATTCTTAGGTAAGATGACTGGGTGTTTTTGAGAGAAATCTAAATTTGAATGTGTTAATCGTCCACCTACACGTAATAGATTTGACTCGTCAGAAACGGATTAAGATTTAATATTTTGCTACTAGTATTTAAGGCTTGTTGATTTTTTAATGAAGTTATTTCACTAGAAAAACTGTTGAATTGAGCTATCTTAAGAAGTAAAGTTAATGCGTCATTGAGTTCTTCTGTAGATAAAACCAAAGTATTAAATGATATTTTGTTTAACGTAGCTGCTTTAAATCTAAGACAATAAGAGATTACACGTTGCAATTTGTTCAAATTTGAAAATCTTTCAAAAATATCATTATCAACATTTGTAATTGTTAGGAGACTAACTTTAGTTTGCTTAATTTCTGGTAAATCATTATAGTCTATAGATTCATATTCTGTGTCTATTTGACTAGTTGCTAAAAAGTATGGACCTTGCCACCAAAGTGAACAATATTGTAATTCCTTTGCACTGAATCCACGAGAAATTATATCTGCTGGATTCTCTTTTGAATTGACATGAGTCCATTCACTGATATGTGATAATTCTCTTATTTTCGCAACACGATTAGCTACAAATGTTTTTAGATTACTTGGATCGATTTTAAGCCATGATAATACAATAGTTGAGTCACTATAAAGAACAATTTTGGATAGTTTTATGTCTAAAACGCATTTTATAATGTCAACTAACTTAGCTAAAAGAACAGCAGCAAGAAGTTCTAGTCTTGGTAAGGTACACTTCTTCTGTGGGGCAACTTTGGATTTTGCGCATAGCAAATTTGCACATTTATTAAACGAATTGGATGACACAAGATAAATGCAAGCTCCATACGCTCTCTCCGATGCGTCACAAAAACCATGCAGTTCGATTTCTTCTGCTTGTTCACATAGGATGTGGCGATTGATGCTAAAACCATTAATGTGTTGCACTTCTTCTAAAAACATGTTCCATATCGACGTCAATTCGTTTGGAAGAGGCTCATCCCATGATAGGCGTAATTGCCATAATTGTTGTATGAATAACTTTGCTCGTACTATGATAGGGCCTATTAATCCCAGAGGATCAAAAATACGAGAATTACTGCCAGAACGCTTCGTTTAGTAATTGTACTTGAATCTTGTAGATTAATCGAGTAATGTAAAGTATCTGTGTTTGCCATCCAAGACAAACCTAATGTTTTCAATTCCTTGTTTTCACGAATCTCAATTAAATTGTCGATGTTAGTGTCGGAATCCTTTATTGCGGCCAAAATTAGGTTATCGTTGGAAGACCATTTTCTGAGTTCAAATCCTGCTGTCGATAAAATGTGGGTAATTTCTCGGTAAACGTCCAATGCGTCATCTACGGAATCTAAGCTGACCAGTAGGTCGTCCATGTAAAATGATTTCTTGATAATGTTGCAGGTACGAGGATATCTATTTTCATAATTAAATGCCAATTGTTGAAGGACACGAGTTGCTAAGTAAGGAGCACTTGCTGTGCCATACGTGATGGTATTTAAGGTGTATACCCGAATGTCTTGTTGCTCATCAGGTCTCCATAGGATTTGCTGAAACTTACGATCATCGAAGTGAATTTCAATCTGTCGATACATCATTTTAATGTCTGCATTGAGTACAATTTTCCTTAATCGCAATCTCATTAAGATGGATAAAAGGTCATGCTGTATTGTAGGTCCTACAAGGAGACAATCATTTAATGAAACATTTAAATCAGTTTTGGCTGATCCATCAAAGACCACTCTGCATTTCGTGGTGCTGCTGCTTGACTTTAGTACTGCATGGTGCGGTAAAAAGTATGACGGTTGTATTTGCTCTTCATTTACGTTAAAGAGTTTTGTGAATGTCATATGATCCAGTGATTCGTACTCATTCATGAATTTTATGTACGCATTTTTTAGATTTTGATCTCGACGAAATTTTGCTTCTAATGACCGGAATCGTTTATAAGCTATTGATTGTGAATCGCCCAAACTACTAATGTTCTTGACAAATGGCAGTCTAACACTGAAACGACCATTGTGCTCTATTGTTGTTGTATTTTTAAAATAGTTTTCACACCATTGTTCCTCATCAGACAAAAATTGTTTATGGGGAATTTCTTCAACTTGCCAAAATCGTGTTAAATTGTCATTTAACTGTTCGTTGGAAATTTCTCTAACAAAATTACAAGTACTTGTGTTTTTTGAATTAAATTGTAAGTTAATAGTTCCTGTTAAGATCCACCCTAGGAGAGTTTCTTGGAGTAAGGGCATGTTTTTCCCCAAATTATGTTGATTGGCACATAGGAGTTCGTAAAATAACCCAGCACCTATTAACATATCAATAGGTCGTGTTTCATTAAACTCAGGATCGGCTAAGTTTAATCCAGCGGGATATTTTATTAAATGTTTGTTGAACTCTACTGACGGTAATCTTTCGGTGATTTGCGGTAGAATCAAAAATGTTAGATTCGTTTTGAATGAATTGAATCGTGATCCTATCCACGCATCAGTTTTTTGAGTAACATTCGTAATATTTTGATTGATACCAGTTAGAGGAATCTGAATGTTGATGCAATTTAATTTTAGTTTTTCACACAATGCTTTGGTTAATATGTTACTTTGGCTTCCAGAATCTAAAAGTGCTCTGCAAGTATGTGGTTTTACCGCGAGAATCATAAATTAGTACTTGCGCCGTTGAAAGTAAACTAGACTGTTAGTTGAACAAATGTTAGTAGTTAAATTCTGTGAAACCGGCTCAAGACTCTGTTGAGTAGATGTATTGACATGAATCGGGTTTTGCGTAGGAATCGTTCCATTTGAGTTATGATCCGCACCTGAATTGATTGAAGAACTTTGTTGTGAGTTTGCTGAATTTGATAAACGATTGAGGTATTCATCATTGTGCAACAGTGTATTATGAGCTAACTTACAAGTTTTACATTTGCTTGCTTTGCACTGACGTTTTAAATGTCCTGGACGTAAACAATTGGTACATAAATGTAAATTTTTGACTTTGTTGTATCTTTCATTTGCCGATAATTTAAGAAATTCTTGACACTTGTATAAAGGATGATCTGCTTTACAATAAAAACATTTGGATTCTGTTTGGTTTTGTGTAATTGCGTAACTTTGTTGTTCAGCTGATTTGTTTTGTGATAAAGCGTATTTTTTGTTATCATGAGTCATTGGAGCATGTTGTTTGGTTGAAGTGGTTCTTTTATTAGTCGTTTCTAACGTAAAACACCTTTTATTTAAAAATGAAGTCAGCTGATCTAACGCTGGTAAAGATCCGTCATCTTGTAAAGAATTTTCCCATTCGCGATTTGTCACGTTATCGAGCTTTGATGTAATTAAATATATTAATATAGCATCCCATTGGTTTGTAGGCAAATCCATCTTTTCTAACGCTGTTATGTGATAATAAACTGAATCTGTAAGATTTCTTAATGAAAGTGAGGAATCTTTTGTAACTAAAGGTAATTCAAAAAGCTGTTTTAAATGGTTATTTATAATAATACGTTTGTTTTCGTATCGTTTTATAAGTAAATTCCATGCAATAATGTAGTTATCTGAAGATATTTCATATGCTTGAATTAAACGTAATGCTTCATTTCGCAAACAAGATTTGAGATAATAGAATTTTTGAATGTTTGTTAACCTTACATTTTCGTGGATCAATTGTGTGAATGAATCGTAAAAAGTTATCCAACCATCATAATTCCCTGCAAAGACCGGGAGACTGATTGTAGGCAGCTTTAAATTTGCTATTGGATCTAATAGAGTATTACTTATATTAGCTACTGAAAGATTTGAGTGACTAACATTACTTTCTGTGTGTACTCCGACAATAGACCTAGCTTTGCTAATGACGTCATAAAAGCAATTTTCTATTTCCTCGCGAAACGTTTCTTCGTTTTCATCTAAGGTTTCTAGCTTAGTTTGTATTGTTTCAAATGTTTCAAACAATTTCTCGATCTTTTCTAACCTAACATTAAGCTGATATTGATTTTGTATACTTTGTTTATCATTTATGAAATTGGTAAACCTTGTTAATTGTGCTTTGACAGTACCTCGATTTTGTCTTAATTCTTTAATTTCGTTTTCTGAAGCCATGCTTTATGTAGTTTATGAAGCAAATAGAATTTGATACGCAAATGAGTCGCGCATACGGGGAGACGAGCAATAACCTTGAACTAGTAAATAATATACCTTGTCTGAATAAATGTTCAAACTGCATGCATGCATTAAATATATAAACTAGGATAACAGGTAAGTATGGGAATCTCACCGTAAGTGTATGTGTTAGTTGCTTGTCGCTGATAAAATGAGAGCACGTGTTTCGATGTTCAATGTATTCTAAATTTCAACGTTTTTTTTGTTTCTCGGCTAGTATCCGGCTCGAAGGACCAATATGTTGGGTTGTTGTTGTTCGAAGGACCAGAAAATAAATATTTTCACTACTTTAAAACTATCTTTAATGTAAAATTACACACGGGCTCTTTCAGTCGCCATTTCTTGTTACATTCTCTTATACTACTCTAATTTTGTGTATATATAGACATCTGCAATACCGACGGCGGTAAAAATTTGAATTTAACATTTGAATCTGTACAATGGTAATATTTAATTTTTTCTTGTTGATCATCTTTTTCCGTTACATCTTCTAATATTTTGTCTACAATCTCACATTTGATATTTGTAAAATTATCCTGAATTAAAATTATAATGTCTCTTTCAATATTTTTTGCTTTAAAATAGATTGTATTCTTTTGTTCAGTAATTAAATATTCTCTTAAAATTTGAATGATTTTATCATTGTTATAAGAAATTGGGAATGTGATTATAAATCTAGTTTTATTAAAAATTGTTTTCTTTTGTACATAATGTTGTTCTATATTTCTACTCATATTAAAAATAATTTGTCTATTTGCCATGTTCAAACATTTATCGGAATAAGGTACACTAATTTCTACTTCACCGTTACTTGTGTGAATGGTGTTTGCATCTGTATTTCCTATATTCTCATTTATTTGATAATTATAAACATAAAATTGTTCTAAGGGGGTTACATTCAAAGGTTGAATTTTATATTACTATCTTTTTCATTATAATTTTGAATCTCTACGATAGCTTCGCCTTTGTGTACATTAGTAATACAGCTTGGAATGATTATATTTTCTGTTCTATGTTCTTGAATTAAAATATCGCCGTCTAAAAAGTTGACTGGTACTTTCGTTAATGTTTTTGCTTGGCCCGCAATTTTCATTTCTTCATATTTTTTGAATTTTAAGGGAATTCTGTTATCATCTCTAACTAACAGTCCATTATTTAAATCTATATTATACTGCATGGCTTTTAAGTCATCTAATCCTAAAATACCATTATAAAAATTATGGAATTTATGCATTACCATTTGTAAATTTCCATATGATTTTAATTCGCTAAAGCAAGGAATTAACGCATATTTGTTCAGCTTTGAAATACCGTTTGCTGTTTGTAATTCTAAATTATCGTGATAAATACAATTTGGAAAATATTTATAAATTATGTCAGGATCGATCATTGATATAGTGCTTCCTGTATCAATTAAAAGTTTAATAGGTGGATTATCAATTGGATATAGGGTAAAGCATTTATGGCTATCCTTTTGAGGTGGTTGGTGAGGCAATTAATTGAAAATTTTCGTCCTCTTCTGGTTCTTGTATAACGGGTTCTTCGTTTGGCATCAGGGGAATATACCATATACCATTTTCTTCATTAAATATTGGTTTTATATCATTTTCCGAATTATTCGTTTGGTGATTATCTTCTTCTGGGTTCTCTTGATACATAATTCTTTTGGGAATTGCCGTTGAAATTCCACTCATTGGTGTAGGCTTGTTTTGAATTTGATTATTCGGTTTCCATACGTTGCTTTGTCCGAATTGACGATAAGGCGTTTTAAATAAATTTGATCTTTCCGCAGGAAATTTCATCGGTGGTATGTTGGGTAGGGTTTGAACTTGATTTGTTTGGGAATTATTAAAACGATTAGGATTATTTCGAAACATATGATTATTAGGGTTATAAGTAAAATGTGGATATTGAAATTTCGGTTGATTGTAAAATGGCTTTGTTTGTTGCACATTTTTGTTCGGAACTTGTAAAGGCTGTGAACTTGATTTATTGCCTTTGATATAATTTGAACGGTTTTTGAAATTTTCAGCATCTTGCACTTGGCCTATTGCTTCTTCGAGACTATTTGGTTTTAATGGTTTAACAAATAGTTGTACGTCTTCCGGCAAGTTTAATAAATACACATCTAAAGCTGTTTGTGAATAAATTTCTGCCCGCTGTGGCTTATTCGTAATTTCTGGGGTCTGTGCTAGTTTAGTCATTAATTGAGATAACAAATCTTGTAATCTGTGTCCGAATACTACTGCATTTTCTTTTGGAAATATTTTTGTGTTGTTGAATTCTTGCGCTAACTGACCAAAATCACGTTTATCAGAAAAATAGCTAAATATCGCGTTTTTTACGCTGTCCCAAGTATTTAGTTCATTGCGTGAGCATATTAATGTTTTCGCTCTGTCTTTCAGTTTACCTAATATCATTTGAAAAATTATGTCTTTAACTTCTAAGTTGTTACTGTATTTTGTACAAATTCTGTCGCATGATTTTACAAATAAATTTATTTCGCTACTTTCTCCTCCAAAGTATGGAATTGAGTCTAACTCTATTCTAAATAACTGATAGTTTGTTTCTGTCGGCATTGTTCTGATTCTTTCTGCTATTCTAAGTCTTTCTAAATCTAATGTTAATTCTTCCAGTTTCGTTTTCTTAAATCTAGTACCAAATGGTTCTCAATTGAAAGAAAGGGTCCTACTAAAGGGATCGGTTCCAGTAACCAAGGGATTCCGTATTTAATAATAACAAAGTAAATACCTTCGCAAATTGGTGTTTCCAACTACGGTGTATGCCTCGTGGGTCCTTCGATGTCCTAGGTGTTGATACACGCCAAGATCTCGGATGGGTTTCGGATGGATCCAGGAACTTGTGACACTCACTTTTAGATAATTTTTGAAATTTGACAAAATTTTGCTTTCACGTAAATTATCGATCAAATTAATCAAACAATCGATCTAATGAATCAATCAACTGTTCTGATTCTATCCTACTGACTGCGCCAGTTTCAAGTCTGCTCTTTTCGGGAGGTTTTTAAAAGAAAAACTTTATTTCTTTTAAAACATACGTGTTTACTTAATGCTTTACTAAATAGGAATGATTATAAAAAGCGTTCTACAAAGGCATGTTATTTTCTACTCTATTTCAATACGGAGAAAAAGATTAGTTTTTGCGTTGTTAACATTTTACTATCTCCTTTTCTCTGTATCGTTACGTCACTACGTACTCTTTATACTAAATGCATTTATGAAGTATTGTGGGAATAAAATATATTATATAATATGTACAGGGTGGCTCCATATAACTTACTTACCCATACAATGATATAACCTTTAACGTACAATGTTTCATAAACATTTTCAAAAGGTACCGGTTTATGTAATATTTTTTTTCTTTTTATTACTATTTACCACGTGTAGTAATTTAACTATAGCTTTTTTTAATATATAATAAATAATAATAATAAAAAAAGGGATACATAAACTTAAATATTAACTCATTGATTATTAAACTACATAAGGATAATCCTAATTTAATTACATTATTAAAGAAATAATTTAATTATACTGTAACATATAAAAAAAAACTTTTTTATTAGTTCACTTACTTGCCTATAATTTTTAACTTTAGGTTTTTGTTTCCACTATTGTAATTTTTCTTTTATTGGATATCCTTGTAGCTGGCCTGATAATGTGTTTTTTAAACACGAAACCGGTCGCCTAATTTCTCAGTAGAACTTTGTTAAATATGGACCATTTTTCCATTCGTACTTTTAATATGAATATTTTCTTAACTTAAAACTAAATGATTTACTTGGAAGAAATTTGGATTTTCTTGATTTTCCTCCAAGAAAATATTCATTTAATCCAAATGAAATGTCAAGAACATTATTTTCTTATATTATTTTTATAGTCTTATAAAAATATATATAAAAATATTTTCTTGAATAAAAACTGATTTTTAGGCAAGAAAATCTATTTTCTTGATGCAAGAGACCATTTCTCTGCGTGTAAACTCCGCGATATTCTAACTCACGATATGGATGTTAAACTGTTCTACATGTTTATCGACAATACTGAAAGGTATGTGGTTTGTATAGAGTGATAAAGTGCAAGAAAATCAATTTTCTTGATGCAAGAAATTATTTCTCCACGCGTAGGTAAAAAATAATTTTTTAATCATTTACATATAATCTACTCCAAAAAATAATGGTCAAAATATATTTTGTTTCCTATAACTAAATTCACTGGCTTATTTAAAGAATTTTATAAAATCAGTTCATTTTCCATTAAAAAGAGACTTGAGTAATAAAGTAGATTTTGGTTCATTTACACTAATGATAGATCATAACTATGGTTGATATGGTGGAGTTGATGACTAAAGCAAACTTCAGGAAAATTGAAACATTTTTTGAAATTTTCCAAAAATGAAAATGCTTCTGCAATGTATCATTTTGTATTTGTTTTTCAATAATTCGGTTTTGTCACTAATATTTTTCTTTGTATATTAAATTACTTCCTTTTATAAACTACTTTTGAGTAAACACTTATTTATTAACTTGGTGATTTTTAATATATACATATAACTTTGTGACAGCAATTTCTTAATAAATTATTATGGGAAAATCATCTTGTCTTTAAAGATATGGACTTATATTAGTGAAAATCACAAATGAAATACTTATTAGAAACAGAATGTACAACATATTGTGAATCAAACCTAACGGCAGCTGTCCAATGCAGAGTAAAATTCCTGAAAGCAGCTCTCGATAGTAAAGGGAATTGACATATCGTTGCCTTAGTAAGAAAAGCATGGAACTGCATTTTTTTTCCAAAACGGGATTTAACTGCCATCTAATAATAACTGAAAAGAGGTTTTCAGAATTATTTTTTTCCAAATATCATTAAAATTATTCTACAATAGCCTCTAAAAGAGAAACAAGAGTTTACATTGTGATCATATTAATACTAAACTGTTTTTTGGTCTCCTGTAAATTTCCTTTTAATGGAGTTACGCTTTTCTCACTAAACCAGTTAGTCTCAAGGTTTGAAAAAGTTTCGTATAGTGACAGTTCTCACTAGAATTGTTTAGCTGAATTGGCACAGAAAAATGATTGGTGTGGAGGAGATATAAAGAAACTAATTAACATTTATGAGGAGAATCTAATACTATGGCATACAAAAACTAAGGAATATCATGATAGAGAAAAAAAGCAGAAAGTATCATAGAATGTAAAATAATCTTTCGGATGTTGCAGTGTCGTTGAGTTTATTCTTGTCGTTTTGCTGATCATACTGTTAACTTCTTTAGAGGGTTTCTAAAAACAGTATTCACGTATTTTGGCCCATTTTTAACAATTTTTGGTTCAAGTAATTCTATTACATATTTAACCTGTACTGCGTTCATACCAACAATATTTTGAAGTTGCTGAGAATCGTTAACTTAAATTTTCATTATTAAAGTGTTACACGTTCCCAATTCTACTCTACGGTGAATCCATGGTCTTTTACTAATTGCTGCAGAATTTGGACATCTATCCTTTCATAACTCGCAGGCAGAACTAACAAAATTATTAGAAACATCAAGTGGATGCAGTGCTGAGAGTAGTTGCGTTAGAACCTCTGCGTAGTACTTTTTGTTAACTCTCCAAGAATAGTTGAGAGTGACTCTCAAGAATTACTCTCTAGTGGACAGCTACCCCAAGCCATTAAGATTATAACTAATTTTTCGCGTAAAGGAAACATCGGCTACTTTGTTAATTCAGTTGCTATTTATATTAGAAATGAGTTCGATTTTATGAACTTTAACTTGCATTCAAGAAAATCTATTCGAAATGAAGAGGTTAATATCCGTTAGCGATTTAATCAAGAGTTCAATGACCTTGAAAATAATTGTACGTAGAAAATAAATCCCCATAATATCGTCCACCAAAATTTCAAAAAGATATTTTTATTACTTTCAGAGATACGTCTAATAAACCATCGTCGTGACCCCCCGAATGACCCTGTATAGCTCAAACATAGCAAAGTTTAAGTAAAAAAAAAGAAAAGGTGCGATATTTAACTTATGTAGCGAATGAAAACATATATCAGTTTAAATGTATTCAGTTCACGTAGTAGCGTATCGCGTAAGTGTTACCAATTACGGGGCGTATTAATTCTAAAGCTCACATCCACATATTTGGTTTTTTGTTTACTTTATACGCATGAAAATTGGTCCTGTTTTATCGGAACGAAACAGTCGGCTCACGCTTAAATATGGAATTTGTTATAAATATACGGTAGGGGCACATATTCTGTGATAAAAGGTTATTAAATTATTTGCCTCACCGCTAGATGGCGCCACCTAACTTAATTTTTTTTCATGGAATACCGTACTTTTTATTCGATTTTTGGAATCTGCAACACATTTGTGATAATTTTCCTTCTAGCTACTACCAACCTATCTGTTGTACTTTTCGGGGAAATAATAATACTTATAACATTCATGGCCAGTTGCTCCGACACGAATTAAAATTTAATTTTGAGTTAAGTTACACCGACAGGTGAAATGTGACGATTGAAGTCAATTAAGTAGAAAGACTGTCACATTCTGTCTCTCGTTTTAATTTAACTCAAGATTAAATTTTAATTCGTGTCGGTGCCTGGCCATAATACGAAGATGTAAAGGATTGTGATAATAAGCAAAGATTAATTTATCAATAATTTTAATAAAACTTAAAAGGCAAATTAAAACATACCTCAGTAAATTGCTTAAAATTTGACAAATATGAAAACAAAAACCCTCAGAATAAAAGCGAAATTAAATTAAATTAAGTGCCCAAAAGTTTCTGAATCACATTCCACACATTTTTGATAACATCTTACTGGTTATATTTCGTAAAGTTTCTGGTGCAATACTGGCACAAACGATCCTAATAAGCTCTTTTAATACTTCGGCATTTCTGGAAGGTGTATCGCAGACTACACTTTTTAAATGTCCCCAAAGAAAGTAGTCTGAAGTAGAATACTGCACGGGCTAGGAAAAGCCCGACCCCCCCGGCCCGCCCGGGCCCGCGGGCGGGTTCGAGCGGGCCTCGTCTCTTTTCATTGTGGGCCGGACCGGGCCTAAAACCGTACGGGCCTGACGGGCCGAGAATGTTTTATTAAATACATCGAATTTTAATGTATGCAATGTTATGTTTAGTTTTCTTTTGATTTCATATGTACAATATAGTATACAAAAACAAACAAAATAAACGTTTCATTCTATTCATTATAATGTAGAAATTAAAAAATGTATAGAAATAGACAGTGCAGATATAATTACTTAAACAAGCTAAAATAATTTAGGCAGGCCGAACGGGCCTAAATTTCCTAACGGGCTGGCTGGGCGGGCCTTGTGCCGAGGTAATGAACGCAACGGGCGGGCCGGGCGGGTCCACTCCATACTGTAACGGGCCACGGGCGGGTCGGGCTGTGAAAAATAGGCCCGTGCAGTGCCCTAGTTGAATGACTTTAATCGAGGGAACATGCTAGCCATCTTATAGGACTTTGGTGTCTATCCATCGTCTCGGAAATACCCTGTTCAGTGATCGCTTACTAAGTTACTGTTATGAACTTGTTGAAAGTGCCTACCGTAAATTTAAATTTTAATTAACATTTGCAAGCAAAAGAGGTAGCTGATGTATTAGAAAATCCAAGTATTGCGGTTCTGTTAAGGTGCCGTTAAAAAATGTGGAGCGATCAACTGGTCCATATTATATGAAAGTATAAAGCTGTGTGAAAGATAAAGCTGGAAATCTTGTAGGAGAAGAAGGAAAAAATCAGAGAAAGATGGAGAGAATACTTCTCGGAAATGTTAAATAAAGGTGTGAAAAATATGGAAGAACAAGACAGTGAACTGACATAAATAACAGGTAACCAAATAGAAGAACTAACAAGAGAGGAAATAAAAGAAATAATCATAAGTCTCAAAAATAACAAGTCCGGGAAGTAATGTCAGAGCTTCTAAAATACGGAGGAGAGGACCTATTGGATAGAATGAACCACAATATAATGAGAATATGGCAAGAACTATCGAGGCATATCTCTCTTAAGTGTGTCCTACAAAGTCTTACTTTTTGAATTCCAAGATATTGTTGCTGATCAAAATGTTTTGGGCGCTATAAATTGTCGGCGTGGCATAGAAGAGATAAACTTGGTAAAATATAATAATTTTCATTTTTCAATATAATCTCCCCTTGAATATATTTATTACAACGATAAAAACAATCTAAAGTTTTTCCCACAAAATGTTGTATTATAGTTGCTTGCAACTCACTGTCGTCCTTCAAACGACCTCCCCTAAGGTCTTTCTTTAAATGACAAAATGAATAATAATCACTTGAAGCCATGTTCGGACTATACGGTGGATGTTCCAATTCTTGAAAGACGCATTCGCGGATGGCAGCCTGTGAAATCGTGGTAGTATGGGCGGGTGCATTGTCGTGCAATAATCACCTTTTGTCAATTTTCTTCGACGTTTTGCACGTATATTGTCTCTCAGTTAATGCAGTAAAGACGCATAATATGTGCCGTTGACAGTTGTAATGTATCCTTTAAAGTCAATGAGTAAAATATCCTCACAACCCCAGAATATTGTAGCCATCGCCTTTTTCGTTGATTGAACGACTTCGGCCTTTCAGGGTCGCCGCCATTCCATCGATTCCTTTTTGGATTATGTACAATGGACTCCAAGAACGGTTTCGGGTCGTCTTCACACATGTTTAAAAACGAGCGCGCATATTCGACCAGATGTTCATGTTGGAGAGCAGAAAGAAGATACGGAACCCATCTTGCACTAATCTTATTCATACCAAATGGTTATGGAGAATTCGGTAAATATTTGTTTCAGGAATGTTGGACATCACTGTTAATTCCTTCACATTCAAATGGCGATCTACTAATACCATTTCTTCAATAGCTGAAATGTTTTGAGACGTTATCATTGATAACTTTTCAATTCAATTGACCGACCGAGGCGCTCATCATCTTCAAGGGATTCTTGCCCCAAACGGAAACATTTTGCCCACTGTTTTTCACTGGAATATGAAGGAGATAAATCACCATAAACGCCATCTAAACGTTGTTTAACACTAGAACCGCCGCGCCAGTTAATTTGACCATCCTTCAATTGTAAAGTTTTTTTTTTCAATGGAATTAATTTTGATATGATCTTGAAATCATGTGACTTTTCCTAAATTTAGTTTGGCAATGCTTTCACAAAATTCTGAATATTTTGTAGAACTCTAAGCGGTGTTCTGGGAAATTTTACCTTAAATGGCCGCCCCGATCAAATTGACCGGTACGTTAAAAAAATGTGTTGACAAACTTTATTTGTCAATTCCTTTTCTTGGTTGCAACATTTGAAAGAACTAAACATTTAGGCGTGTACCGTATGTAAATATATACATAATTTCAAACATTTATTATATATAAAACAAAGCATACAACTGCATCAACCGATCAGAGCTTGTTCCTATTTGTTATTACTTGCTCGTACTTGTTTCGATATGTTCAGCCTTGCCCTCGACAAAGAACCTGTTTCTACTCGTGCTTTTTTTAGTGTCGCACACGCGCAGACTTAATTTGGCGCATGCGTACAAAATATTTTGCAAGTTTCAACATATAAAAAGATCGGTAGTACTCTGAAAGTGCATTCGTCCTGTTTAGTTAGACTGAACAGTATGTGGTCCAGTAAAGGCCTCTCGGCTGCACAAGCTTTAGCGTATTTAGACGAACTTGAAAATCTTTCACCAAGAAATTCCGAGAATGATTCTAAATCAGTTAGTACGGACAGTGAAAACGAAATTCATTCTCGAGTTGTTGCGAGTGAGGAACAAAATAGTGATGAATCTGACAATGACAGTTTGTGATGTAACGGTTGCAGTGACTAGTGCTAATTCCAGTGATAAACAGGAAGTGAAAACGTCTGTTCGTTCTAATCGTCAGCAAAAGAAACCAACAGATTTTCCTTCAATCTTGGTGCAGTTTGCAAATCAAAAGACAATTCCCAATGGCAAGTAATTTCTGCGAGTCAGCCTACTGCAGGCAGAAAAACCCAACCCAATATATTCAGGGACAATCCAGAGTCAACAGGCTATGCAAAACAAAAAGTAACTGCAGAAAATATGAGTGGTTTCTGGAGATTATTTATTGATGACTCCATGCTGAGACACATAAAACAATGCACCGAGGCTGAAGCTAGAAGACAACTAGACAGTCAAGACTGGCAATTATCTCTAGGAGATCTAGAATCCTTTATTGCCATTCTATACACACGTGGTGCTCAGGGTTCCAGTCACTTAGAATTAGATTGCTTGTGGTCTAAAAAGTGGGGAATATCGTTTTTTAGTCAAACGATGTCTAGAAACAAATTTAGAGAAATCATGCGATATCTCAGATTCGATCTCAAGTCTACAAGGAAAGAAGGATTGGAAATTTGCTTATAATTGCAAAATTTGTTATATGCCCGGAGAAAACATAACAATAGATGAACAACTTTTTCCTACAAAAGCAAGATGTCGATTTACGCAATATATGTCCAATAAACCGGATAAGCTTGCCATTAAATTTTGCTGTTGACACTGAAGCTAAATATGTGTTGAATACCTTCCTATATTTAGGAAAAGATGATTCGAGATCAATAGGACAACCACTTGGTGAATACGTCGTTCTAAAATTATTAGAGCCTTACACCAAGAAAGGAAGAAATGTGACAACGGATAATTTTTTTACCAGTTTGGAACTTGCAAAGAAATTAGCAAAACTTAACACCACAATTGTTGGAACTGTGAACAGGTCGAGAAAATAAATTCCCCAAATAATCAAAAAAAGCAAAGGTTCTTTATATGAAACTGTTTTATTCACAAGTAAAGAAAATGTTTGCACTTTGATAGTGTATCAAGCCAAAATAAACAAAAAAGTTCTACTTCTAAGTACGCTACATCCAACAGTTTCGATTGATGCTGGTACAAAGAAAAAGCCAGAAACAGTTTTATACTATAATAGCACAAAATATGGCGTTGACGTAGTAGATCAAATGGCCCGAAAATACAGCGTGAAGGCACCCTCAAGAAGATGGCCAGTCTATGTTTTTTATAACATATTGGATCTTGCTGCAATTAATACGTTTGCTGTGTACAAAGACATCACTGGCAAAAAAATAAAACGTCGCGACTTCATTCTGCAATTGGCAGGAGAACTCTCGCAACAACCCAATAACAACGAAGAAGATCCTCAGGAGGGAACATCGAATCAAAAATGCAACAAAAACTTATAGGCTGAATCAAAGACAGATAAGCAATTTCGCAAAAGACGTACATGTCAAGAAAAGAAATGTGAAAATAAGACTTACGATAGATGTAAGAACTGTAACAAGAACATATGTGAAAAATGTGGATTTAAAGTAACTTATTGCAAAAATTGGAACGATATTTAAAATACCAAAGTTAAGTTAGAAGTTATTTTTATATTTTATGAATAAATATACACTTTTATGCAAACAAATTATGTTAAGTAATAAAAACAGTCAAAATAAAATTGAGTTTTAATCACCTGTCAATTTGACCGGGGCGCCGCGGCGGTTAATCTAAGTCTTATACCTGTTATTACCTCCAGGGGAGACTAACATTAATTTAACGTCTTCAAAACTACATAATCGATTAGGCACACATCTGCCAATCAAAAGATAAGTATACAAGTCTATTATCGTATACTTCACCGTCTGAATGGAGGTAAGTATGCAGTATAAAACAAGTAGATATTTTCAGGATCGTGTTCGCGACGATGTCACGAACCTTGACTGCACCAGAAGCACTTCACCGCAATGTTTACACGAGCTAAAGTCTTTCTTTGAGCTCATCCGATATTCAAAGAGCACTATTTTTTATATAACGGTGTCTTCTATGTAATAACACAACATGTTAACGTATTTAAGCTACGTATATATTGTTGTGTAAATTTCTATGTCGCGACGTGAACGTGTGCTGCTGGATTTGGAGTTTTCATATACAGAATGTCAAATATCGATGACATAGTTTGTATGCTCAGCTAATAGTTTCTCAATGGTTCAGTTAGACTGTTAGTGAGTTTGTTAGAATTCATGAGCATTTAAATGGAATAAAAATGAGGTGTTTGCAATAAACGCCTTTCAAATAAACATTATATATGGTTTGCAAATCAATAATAATGCTTTTGTTTTTTATTTGAAAAAATTTTAAGAATTCTTTTGAAAGACACGAAATTTAATTTTGAAAATGTCCTAGTTGGAAGCATTAGATTTTAAAAAAGTGTCGAAGAAAATCAATTGTTGAAAAAATGTTGGGATCACAAGAGTTATAATAAAAGAAGAACTTTGTATGGACCTAATTGGCAAAAACCTAACCTACTTTTTTATAAAGTAAGTTAAAGCTGTCGAGCTCAATTTAAAAATGTCATTCAATTTAATACAAGTTCAAAAGGAGATTTTGCCTGTACAAATAGAGTCTTTGTATACAACGAGGTCTTAAAGTGCCCCCCATGCTAACTTTTGAACGACAGAAGCTAGCATTTTTAGAAAAAATAGATCGATTTGCATCTTTTGTGAACTATCTTTTGCCATTATCGGCAGTTCAATTGCATTTTCGGTGTCGCTGGAAATGACATCAACTTCCTTACTTTAAATAGAATAGCCTGTATATTTTTACGCTTTTGGAAAAGTAATCATAAGGCGAATCCAACGATACAACATATCTTATACTTTAACTTAATAAATATGACGACGCAGCAATAAAGGTTTTGGCAATCGGTTTTTGTTGTTACGGAAACCTACCACAATTAATTTATTACAGTTAACTAAAGCAGAAATAACAACAAAACAAGTTAAAATGACAAAGTAATAACGAGCACAAAGAACGAAAGTATGATAAATGCAGGTTATAATAAACATAAATAACAAGAATGATTTACGCTTTTGGAATTGAGATTTGACAGTTTGGCAATTGTTATGACTATTTTGCTCAGCATCAAGCTTTTTAGATCAGTCTGGCGTCACAGGAAACAATTTGGTACTCTTTCCTAGTCAACTTTGCGTAACAACAAAAATAGATTACCAAAACCTTTATTGCTGCATATCGTCATATACCTTAAATTAAAGTATAGCATATGTGATAGCGTTGGACTCGCCTTTCGATTACCTTTCCAAAAACGTAAAAATATACAGTGTATTCTATTTAAAATAGGAGAGTTGAGGTTATTTCCGATGTCACCGGAAATACAATTGAATTGCCGATAACGGCAAAAATTAGTTCACAAAAAAATCGACCTGTTTTTACTAAAAACGCTAGCTTCTGTCGTTCAAAAGTTAGCATGGGGGAGGGGGCACTTTAGGACCGCACTGTATAAGTTCAATGTAAACTCAAAAATAAAAATAATTTCCAAAATGTTCCAATTAGTTCCAACAAAAGATTTCTGTGACAGAAATCATTACCAGCTAATGTAAAACCTAAAATATGCAGAAAAGCTTTAATGTACATTGGTCCACAAATGGACGGTTTCGGAGATACGAAACATTTCGCATTTACACAACTTTTCATTATGCACAAACAGAGGAGGGGATTGAGTAGAATCCGATCGATTCGATGCGTGTCGTTAGTACGCTTATAACAACGTTGGCATGTAGACTTACTGTGTGCAAGAGCGCACGTAATAATTTGAAGTTATGGTCGCCTGGAAATGAGAGTTTCGCATATTTATTTTGTTGTTGCTACGGAGCTTAAACGAAACTAATAAGGTATTCTAAAGACGAAAATAAAAACAGACTCTGATGATATAAATGAAAAGAGAAATAAATTCTTACTAAGATCGTCCGCATATAATGCAGTCTACCTCGCAACTAACCACATCGATAACCGTCGTGAGCCGTTGACTGCTGCTAACCCCTGCGCTTGTGATGATCACCCACTCGGGTTTACCGTTGTCGCATGTACGCATTTTCGTATAGCTAGACATTTTTTTTCGTTATGTGCATATAGAAATTAATATGAAGAAGTATTATAACGGTAATGGTTCTGACATGTAATACGTTGAATACTAATAAGTTAGATACGATAACATTAGTATACGAAAAATTCTTTAAAAGGTTTTCAATTTAGTTTTAAGTCAATTTCAAATCGACTGCTTGCTTTCTGTAAATCAACAAGTTTGTTTACTAAGTAGAATTATTGAAAAAAATAAGGATAAATAATTTGCCTTAAATTCACTAACCTCTGCTTGAGCAAGTATTGAAGGGTATCACCAGTGTGGTGTCCACAAACATTAGTGGAAATAGTACTTAGTTTTTATGCAAAATGATTTTGGATTATCATCTCGTACAATGGATCCAACAGTTTATTGTTAGGAGAGTCTTTGACATGTTCCAAGAGGAAATCAGAAAATGGAGAAAAAAGACGTTGAATTTAGAGGAGACAGGTTGGCTTGGAATTATATCGTGGCCTATAAAAAATCAAAAGATTACTGCAAAGTGAAAAGTGTTTCTTACTGGAGTAGTATGCCAAGCCAAATTCAGGTAAATGATGAAATATAATTCAGAAGACCGTCTCAGTGGTCGAACGAAAAGTTAACATACTTGCCTTTCTATCTGCACGACGCGGGTTCAAATCCGGACAGTTGGTTTTTAATTACGGATAAAAATCGGAGTATGTCTTATTCTCATATAAGGAAGTAAAACCGTAGGCCCCGTGTCAATACGATGCTTAGAACGTTAAACATCTCTATAGGAATTTGGAACACCTCTGGATTCGGCGAAATTCTAGTAGGGTTAGCTAATAATCAGAGTAATCGATGCCTAGAAGTGCAATATACATTCCGTAACCTGTCGCTTCGCCAAATAGTACAACAACAACGGTTCAGAAAAAGCTAAAAATAGCATCCATTTATTGTAAGTTGAAGGATAAAGATCTAATTAATAATGTTTACGTCCCAGCAGTATTAATTAATAACAGCAATGTTATTTGCATTAAATCCTTAGTTAGCATTCGGTGAAATTGTTTCCTCTTTTTGTCTTCCTAACAATACAATTCGAATAAAAAAAGATAACAGCAACAATAGAAGCTGAATAAGTGAATGCCATTATTGTTACAAAAACAACTAAAAGCAGTACTACTACTATTCAATACACCTCACTACCAATAATAGTAGGCCATGGAAGAGGAAAGATATCAACTCTCTACTCATCGCTCTACAACATACAAACGTAACTGTTAGCAGCAGCTTTAGTCGGCTTAAAGCCAGCGTTCACTTGAGCCGTGTTTTAGTCCACCACGTGCTGATACTTACTTAAGTAGGTTCAAGTCGCGTATATATCGACTATCACGGTTTCTCCGCGTAGAAATCTGGCCAGCCGCGAACATAAATCTCGTTAAAAGTGAATATAGGCGTAAATAAATCGTGAAAATTTGCATTTCTTCGTTTTTAAAATATTCAAATTACAAGTGATCGTTAGGATTTGGCACTGAGATGCAGAGGATTTCTTAAAGGATTTCACAGGTCAGTGTATGAGACATAATTCTTTTTAACTTCTTCCGATTTCTTTTCTGTTTAAAAGTTTGTTGACTTGCGCTGCACGTCTTGGTCAGTCGTTTTGTGTTCTTCTGTGAGTCGTTCACAGCCTGCAGCTTGTAAAAGAGAAAACTAGTAGCAGCGTATTTCTTGCTTGTATGACACACGTACACCGGTTTTTAAAAATATGCTAGAGATCCGATTTACTTGATTACTTACATACTTACTTATTAGCCATTTAATTTATACATGAATACGCTGAAAATTTTGATGATAAATTTATTATTTTCTCCTTTGAAGAGGTGTTTCGCAAATTTTGTACTTGCAACGAATCAAGCACGGAAAAAGCATGTCCACATAAACAATGTAAATTTTGATTGTGTTATATTCAGTTTATTTGGTTTGGTATTATTAATATTGTTGGTTTTACAAAAAATTAATTTAAGGTTGTGAGCTTTCGAAAAGTTGTATTAAATACGTTAGAAGACTTACGCCGTACTATTAATCCCTTTTAAAAGAGAATTTATTAAAAAAATATATTTAGTTAAAAGCATATTTAGATAACCGAACCATATCAAGTAAATAAGCATTTACCTAAATATTTAGGAGGAATTGGCAATATTGCGTATCCCAAATGTGAAGACGCTGCTTCAATGAGACAAACGTCCGTCAGATTATCAACATTCCCGTTTTCTAATTATTTATTGATTCTTGTTTAATTTTGATCTTGTTTATTTGTGATTAGTAATTCCTGAAATAGCTTGGCTGTAAGCAGAAGCCGAGAAAAAACTTTACTCACAAGGGAACATCCCGAACCTGTAAATTCAAAAAAAATTGAAATTTTGTGGACAAGTAGTCCTCACCCCAAGATATTCGAAACCATTTTCCTTATCGGCCCAATTTCGATTTGATTTTTAGTTTTCTGAAAATAATTCGATAACGGTTGGACCAAATACATCAAAGTAATATATCAAAATAATCGTCTTTTAGAGCTCTATTACATATGTGAAAATAGCATAGTATTTCTATTTAAACATTTGGTGGTGCTTTCTCCCACCCCTTCACGAATGAACCTATTCAAATGACATATCTTCAAGCAGTTTCAAAAACGTACTTCACTTTTTGTAAAACAGTTATTAAAAAAATGAGGAAAATTATATTTAATATGTCGTCTTTAGAGACTGTGAAGAAATGTAATATAAATTTTGATGCTTTTAGATAGATATGTTTTAGAAAACAGAAAAATAGATAAAAATGAATTAATATAATAATATTGCATGCCTTTCGGATGTCGATATTACAATTCATAGTGGTGGAAAAATTTATTCAAACTAATATATAAAATACATTATGTATATATGTGCATATATAATATATACGCTAGTAATTACTTAATTTGTATGATAATGCATTTCTTTATAAAAATGCATAAAGCACAAAAAACTGTTGCACCAGGAATACCGTATTATAGCACGCGCTCCACATATGGAACGTCGCGATGGAATTTGAAAACCTTCTGTGAAGGCAAAAGTAACAGGATTATCGAAACGATTTGGCCGGTCCGCAATATAATCACTTTTGTACCATACATAAGCAAATAAATTATGATATTTTGAAGAAGATAATTGGTTGTGCATTAAAGACTGTAATTTAATAATGTTGTTATGCGTATGCAAATTAATATCGTAGTTGTATAAGAGTATAATATCAGATAATTTCCTAACAAAATTTTTCCAAACACGAAATCCATAGACGTCTAGGGTTGTATCATCCAGTGGTTTTCTTTGGATTGTGAGGATGTTCACATTCTTGTTGGCCGATATATAGTCTTTTAAGTTAGATGGACAATGACCAGTCCACGAATCTAGCAATAAAACTGTTTGAGTTCCTTATTTGGAAGATATACCTTTGTGAACCATTCCGCGAATAATGCTGTTGTTAGTTTTCCGGATGATGGAGCAGTTACATAAATATTTTCTGCGTGGAACATTGATTCTACTACTCAAAACCATGAATAGGGGCGACAACAAGCGTCCAGACGCGGATACTGTAGGAAGTATGGTATAGCTGTGTGTTGTAGCGAATATAGATTACACAGTACTTTCAACTGCTTTCGATTCCTGTGGAGCTAACGTGCGACCAGAGTGCAATTCCAAATTGAATCGACTTTCATCAGCGTTGAGTGTATTAGTAGAGCCTACCTTCGCTATATAAGGTTTTACTTCTTGTACGAAAGCCGACGAAATTTGATTTAACCCTGCCGTGTCTGTACCATATGAACAGGTTATAAATTTTCTAATTTTTCTAGAAACTATCCTGTATACTTTCTTGAAGTTCCATAACCAATGTGGGGATGCTCTGAAATTTGTTAATCCGATTTCTTCATTGGCTTCCACAGCCCATTTACGACCTATATAATTGTTGTAAAGACTTTACTCTCTTAAATCTATGTTTAACAGCTTCAAATGAACGTAGTTTTTTCCCAGATTTCCAGAAGGTAACAGCTTTTGTCTTATATTCTAAATCGACAATACCTCCTTCTTCTGGTGCACATTCTTCTTTTTCAAATTGTACAACTTCTAAGACTTCTTCCCGTGAAGGTGGATATCTATCATCAACAAATTCTACAGAATGTGACCTAAATTCTTGCAAGAATTCTAGCGTTACGTCGTTATCTACTTCAAAGTTTGTATTGTACCGAGATCTAATTAATATATTCTTCAATACGTCGTGCATTTCACTTTCTTCATTGTTGAAAACTACTGGACGATTATCATTTGCGACATTAAATGTCAGTATTGGTAATCGAACTACATTTACTGGATTTACTACCATTGTTGAACCAGTACTCTAATTCTCACAGTCAGATACAGTATTAAAAAGTTACAAAAGTGACTTTTTCTTATATACTTATTTTTGTCCAAACAAATCAACAATTTTAAACTATTACATATTAACTATTACTCACATTAAAGATTATTGTACTTATTATAAGTATAAGTCATACTTTATCATTGTTATCATATGTATGTACAGCTGTCGTCGCACTATATCTGCCTTCATAAGTATCACTACCAATTTACAAATTCATATATCGAATTTTAAAGAATTAATAAACTCATTGCATAAATTATTCATACATCGAAGATAATACATTATTCACACCATATCTGCGGATTACTTTTAACATATCTTTGTTTTGCACAGACATTGACAATTACATAAAGCGACGTATCGTGAGGCAAGTTTTATTCTTTTCTAATAATTATTTTACAAAAAGTGAAGTACGTTTTGGAAAATGCTTGAAGGGCTGTATCACATCCATAATATCGCATTTGAATAGGTTCATTCGTGAAGGGGTGGGGAAGGCACCACGACATTTTTAAATAGAAATACTATTCTATTTTCACATACGTAATAGAGCTCAAAGAGACGATTGTTTTGATATATAACTTTGATGTATTTGGTCCAACCGTTATCGAATTATTTTCAAAAAACCGAAAATCAAGTAAAATTTACAGAAAATGGCTTCGAACATCTTGGGGTGAGGATTACTTGTCCACAAAGTTTTAATTTTTTGTAACTTACGGGTTCGGGATGTTCCCTTGTCAGTGTGAAACCTGATTTGATATGTAATATCGAAATACTAACGAAGCACAGATTTTGAGAATAATTTGTTTATTTGGAGGGACGGGGTTAATTCTCAGATTTCTCCTCTGATAGTAGCTCCCACAGTATCTTCAGACCTTCATAATTTACACTGCTCTTATTAGAGGCTCTGGTCCAACGAAAGGCGTATATGGTGATTTTCGCGTCAAATAATGGGATTATGGTCCTGTGTTTCGTGGTCTTGTTTATTAACTATGAAGAACTAAACAGTCAAAATATGAATTTCTAAACATACGAGGAGCACACTGTATGTTTCTGAATACAGGATAAGAACAAAAAATATAAAAACGAATAATATTTATTCTTTTTCAAAGAATTCTCTTTTATATTTAACGCACTTCGACATCCACTCAAACCATTCTGTAAAACAGGTAGGCCAGGTTTCTTTGGATACTGCACTAACATGCTCTTCAAATGCATTAACAGCTCCTGTGGTGTTAAAAAAAGGATTCCACGTAATTTCTTCTTAATAGTTGGAGAGAGGAAGAAATTACACGGAGCTAAATCCGGGCTATAAGGTGGATGAGACATTAATTTTATCCCAGCAGAGCGAAGAAACTCCGTTGTCAACTTGGCAGAGTGTGCAGGAGCGTTGTCATGGTGTAACACAATTTGTTTTTTCTGAACTTTTGACAACAATGTTGGCAAGCAAATGGTGGTATACCATTCTGCATTAACTGTTTTCCTATTCTCTAGAAGAACAGAGCAAATGTAACCAGTACGGCTGAAGAAAGAGGCAATCATTTGTTTAGCGCAACTTTGTGATTGTTTTATTTTTGTGGGTCGCATTTCATTTCGAAACATCCATCGGGTAGATTGCTGCTTTGTTAATGGATCATAGCAGTAGATCCATGTTTCATCATCTGTAGCGATATTATAAACGGCCTTAGACGTACCTGCATGATAACGTTCAAGGTTTTCTAGGCACCAGTCGACCCTTGCTTTTTTTTTTGATCAGCTGTTAAACAATGTGATATCCAACGACAACACACGTTTTTCACATTTAAATGTGTGTGAAGAATTGTCTGGATTGCAGTCATTCCAATGCCAAAAGTTGCCCGAATTTCAGTGTAGGTCACCCGACGATCTTCTTCAATCATGCGACGAACGGCATCAATGAAACTTGAAGTTGTTGTTGAAACAGGACGACCTTCACGATTTTCATCCTCAAGAGATGATCTTCCTCGTTGGAATTCTTTGAACCAGTTAAACACGGTTGTCCGACTTGGGGCTTCTCCAGGAAACGCATTTTGCAAACGAGCAAATGATTCATTAAAGGTTAATCCTGAATCAAAATCATACAAAATCATTGCACGAAAATGTTCTCGGGTCACTTCCATTTCACACTGACTTGCTACATTAAACCAACCTCAAATTTTTTGACAATTACTGTCAGTGTTGCCATATTCACAAATATACAGTGCGCTCCTCGTACACTAATTTTAATATTGTTTATATGTTAGTATAAAAAGACTGTGAAAGGTTAGGTATAGGTATGCAAATTTTCTTTACAATTCAAACAATAATCTATGATGCAAACAAAGGTGAATTGTGCGTATTTATCTATTTACTACCTAAACTGGACCAAACCACATTTCTTTCCTTGCATGGCTTCAAGAGAAACTTTTTATGGTTATGACAAAAAGTTTGTTTAACAAAGTAAGTATTGCATAATTGCCACATTTTCTGCGGAGAATTAAATTCTTTACTAAGAGGAGAACAAGTCTTTCATAATCAACATCTTGTATAACGTATTTGTATTGTTTATTCAGGCATCAGCTATTTAAAAGTTTAGGTATCATTTCCAGTGCTCGTAGCAGTTTTTAAAACGCTTTTTTTTGTCTAGTAAAACATTCTAAATGTTAAATAATAATTTATGAAATTACTTGGTGTCACTTCCTTATTTTTAATTGTGTAAATTCATCGTTGTTGATTACATAAGAATAATTTCTTTAACATTACTATTTTTGTGTCATAATTTTAAAATTTGGTTTGTAAAACTCTTCACATGCGATTATTCAAAAAGGAGTACATATAATTTGTAGGTTACACACATAACATGTAAGTTTAATTGAAGAAATATTTAATTCGGTACATAGTATCATTATTTTAAAACTCTTATATTCAGATAGAAAATATGTGTACCGCGTGTTGCTGTCACATGTTTTGCTGTAAAATATGTGACAGCAACACTTTATGTTACATCTAACTATAATTTTTCTTAGGGCAACTACATATTTTGTGAGATTAAATAAGTGCTTTGTAATTCTTAGTATAAATAGTTCTTATTTAAAAATACAAAGGTTGCTGTCGTAAAATTATTCTTTGTGCATTGCAGATATAAAAAATGTTTCGGATATAAGTTGTAGTATTTTACTTCTACTGAAAAAAAACTATCAGATTAGCATGTAGAGAACGCGCCCAACAAAATATATATTTGCGTTTTTCAATGGGACACCCTGCATATTTTTTTATTTTTGGTGAGCCCTTCATCTTCTCATTTCAAATGCATAATTATATAAGAAATTATATAAGACTAGTTAAAATAATTAGCGACTCATTTTACGAAAAAAACGTAAAAAATATAATTAGTAGGAAATAGATCCAAAACCAATCAGTATTTAACAAAAACTTATTCACTACATTATTTAAATTCAAAAGAACTGCTCAAAGTGACCTCCATTGTTGTCTATGCACAACTGATATCGTCTTCTAGTAGTATATTTTTGTTTTATTTTCGGTACAGTCAGTTTGGCTACTCGCCTGCGGTGTCTGCAATTGCCTGCAAGTAAGACCGACCCTGACTACATATAAGTAAAATGACTATTATTTATTTTTTTGAAAATTATAATCTAATCACGCCCCCTGTGTAGTCTTTTATGTAGTTAATTACGTGTTTGATCGTGTCTAATTATATCAGTCTAACAAAGCCTTTGGTGAATGAACAGATTATGTTTGCTATTAGCATTTAGAATTAAAAGTGCAGTGGTTCAATAAGGAGGTTTCTGTTAAACTAGTGTAATAAACTCTTTGTAAGACTTCATACAAACATTCTTTAAATTTTCTGCAGAATGAAGATACAATCTTTTTAGGGGCTTGGTAGTGTGTTGTTTGTGGTGATCAATATTTAGTTGTCCATCTACTAACTGCCTTAAACGGTAAACATCGATCATTAGAAATGACATATGGCAAAACCTGGAAAAAGATTTTGCGAAATTTCAAAAATAGGATTCTTTTAAGAATATCACAGTCCCATTGTGAGATTTCTGCCTTGAATTTTCAATATGTGGTTACTTTAAATACAAGACTTCGTTAATATAAATCGTTATCAATTATTAACCTTCCCTTTTTCAAAGGATAATTATGGCCTGGTGTGAGACAAACAAATTAAAGCTAAACTTAAGTAAGTGTTGCACCGTATCTTTTTCTAAGAGAACTTCGCCAACTCTGATATACTATTATGTTGATGATTATCAATTATCGAAAGATTTTGGTGTAGTGTTCGACATTTGTCTGAGCTTTGTTGGCCACATAGAAGAACTTTGCTTAACAGCGAATAAAACTCTTGGTTTCCTATATAGATCGACCAAACATTTCACGGATTCAGATGTGCTTAAAACACTTTACCACGCTTTCGTCCTTAGTAAACTGGAAGCCTAGGCTCATATGGAATCCCATCTACGTTGGTCATGCCCTCAGTCTCGATTGTCTGCACTGAAAATTTTTAAAAATATTACAATTCAAGATTGATGGAGTTTATCCACCGAGGGGTGTCTGCCAAATTGATCTATTATGACGACATGGAATGGAACCTTTGTCCCACCGAATTTTTACTATCTCGCGTTTCATTCAGTGTCCGTCGTCCAGCGTTTAGAATAGAATAGAATAGAAATTTATTGTCCAACATAGACCAATTATAGGACGAAGATAAAGTTATAATATAGCAAAGTAGGTCACCATACATAAATATAAATACAGAAAAAAAAGAAAAAAAGTATAACAAATTAACATTACTAGTTTGGAAGTGGGCTTACCATAAGTCTATTACCATTATGACACATCGTATAAGCTGGTGAGCGCATCAACACATTAGTCCGGGCTGCAGGCAAATAGAATGGCGTACTATGACGGGTTGCAAAAACTGGCACATTGAAGCATGTCATAGACAACAAATATGGGCAGTCGATATTGTTATTGAGTAGTTTACTCATAAATCGTACGTTCTGGAACTCTCTGCTCGTTGTAAGTGACTGCATATGCAATTAATTGGTTTATAGTTTTGTCTAAGTTAGAACCGCGTACGGGACAGCTACCAATTGTTTTGTATTATGAATTTTAAGAACCTTTGCCGATTCTACTCCAACATGTAAGAGTGTGTTATATAAATTGGACACCACACGATGCTGCCATACTCGAGCTTACTGACGAGAAATGTGTTATACAACAGCTTAATCGCGGCGATGTCGGTAAATTCCCTACAAGTTCTTAAAACGAATCCTAGCAGTCTGGACGTTGGTCCACGCAGCTCATTAAGTGTACCGTTAAAAAGAATTCCAAGATCATGAAAGGTTTCACTGTTGGATAATGGTGTACCACACAGGAGGTAAGCATTAATTAGAGGTTCTAATGTTTTTGTATACGGGCCAAGTTGTGTTGGAGCAAGGCAATATCATCACGCCTAGAGATCGTCGAATAGATTTTTAAATCATCAGCATAGGCCAGTGAAGAGCAAGTAAGTGATTTTATTAAATCATCCATATAAAGTAAGAATAGTAATGGTGTGGATGAGCCCCAGAACATTAATCCGTACCGTAGCCTAGATTCAAAGTGGGAGTAGTAATACGTTATTAAAATGTTTCTACCTACCAAGTCTTTTTCCAAGGACATACAACTTAAGTTTATTTTAGAAACATATGAAGCAAAAACAACATTTAAAACAAGCTAATTATCAATACTGTCACATAATTGTTCAACTGTATTTGATTTGAGCAAGGTTTTGGACTGTGCTGATCATTAAAGCGTGACAAATGGTTGCACGCGTAGAGACGCCTGCACGGGGGGGGGGGGATATGTTCGTATGTGGATGCAGAGTTCAGTAATGCGGTAGACGTTGAGGAGTTTGGTCGTTTGGTTATTTTTCGGATTCTCATTGTGTGTTTTCGAAAACATGGGACGTACATAAGTCTGGTGTACCTCTTGCATCGTATGTGAAGAAATATATTTGGCGTTTCCCTGGTTTGGAATTTACAGGTTCGCACATTCGTTGCAAATTTTGCGGTAAAGTAAACGTCGTGTATTGAATTTAAGAAACCATATTTCGTACTGGCAATTTGTGTATGACTTAATTTTCATGTTGAGCACGTGCAACATCCCACAACACCTAGTATATAATGAAAACTTTCGTCTTTTTTGGGATAAATATGTTCCATCATGGAAGCTACCAACAAAAAGACAATTGCGGTACAATTTACCACATGTGCAAAGTACGGTAAAAGACTGTATAAAAGACGAATTGAAAAATCTGGCTCACTGTGGACGAAACTACTGATGCTCAGAAACACAGCGTGATTCATATTGTGGCGCGTCTTTTAAAACGTAATGGTCCAGCAGCTTCCTTGTTGTTGGCCAGTAAAAGGATTGAAAGAACTGATGCCGAAATCGTTGTAAACATAATAAAAAATATGTAAAAGAGAATTTTGTATCGTAGGAGCCCAAATCACCATGTCAATTTCTGACGGAGCCGCAACAATGCTGAAAGCTGGTAGGATGTTAAAAGTATGCTTTCCGATTCTTCTTCACTTAACATGCTACATACACGCATGTCATCTCGTAGCAGAAACAATTCGAAGTAAGTATTCTAGGGTGAATGATTTAATATCATCTACCAAAAAAGTGTTTGTGAAATCTCCCAAACATATCCGTGTGTTTATGCATTTGTATCCGCAAATTCCGTTACCACTTCAGCCTGTATTGACGCGATGGGGAACATGGATCGAGGCAGTATCTTACTATCGCAAATATTATTCCCAAGTGAAAGATTGTTTCAGGAATTCGTGGATTGCATTCGGAGGGAATTCAGGAATTTCCGAAACAATTTCTCCGAATTCATTATATTTTGTGTGGTGCAGAGTGTGCCGATATTTTGGTGTTTACATAAAACTACTTCGATAATCCTTTGTATCCATTTTCCACATTTCCTTGATATTTTTTATTTTCAACTACATTTAATCGGTTTACGGCTAGAATATTTTCCTTCAAGGTATAATTACAATTGGCAAATTTAATATAGAATTTCCTCGTTGGAAGTTTAAATTATTTCCCTAGATTAGGCTTCACGTTAACGAGGCACATTTTCGCGGAATGCACAATTAGACGAGCCTTTAGTAGACTAGAAACAGCCTGAGTATATTGAATTTTGCAATTAGTGCTCGCCGACTAATTACAATGCGTCCCATGTCTTAACCGGCGTGAAAGTTGTCATATAGACGAGTCTAGTATGACAACTAATACAGTTAAGCGCAGCAGTGTAACATAGCTTAATAAGAAAGTTCGTTTTTTCCAATTACATCGACGTTCAAAACTATTTTCACTGCGATATATAAGATATTCGGCTTACTGTTAGTTCCTTAAAAATAACAATCGGTTGTTAAGAAATAGCTTCGCTATTCGTTTCGGACGCTGAAAAACATTAGCACTGAACGTATTTGGAGACAATCACGTGGTAATTTTATTGTTTAATTGAAAAATTATTCTAATTGTCTCTGAATATTAATACTATGAATACGTCTAGGAACAATATTAATTACAATCCTTTTCTGCATTGCTTCAAAATATGTTAGGAGTTACTGGTTGTTCTTAAAGCAATTTTTTTTTTTTATTTACATTTACGCATATCCAGCACATGACACGTCATTATTGACACTTTTGAATGTCCAGGATACGGTTAATTAAATTTTAATTCCAATTTGCCACCAAAATTTTCATTTTTTTAAAGTGTTGTATACATTCCACAGTAGGATGACATATGGAATTCTGATATGGGGCGGATCGGCAGGGGCACAAAAGATATTCTTGCAACAAAAAGAAGCTATAAGAGCAATTGCGGGTGTAACAAAACAAACCAGCTGCAGTGACCTGTTCAAACATCTAAATATTCTTACTTTGCCCTCATACTATATGCTTACTATATATTCATGAAAACCCCCCAAACTTGTTCACTCCGACAATTATTCCTACAATACCCGTCATAAATCCGACTTAGTGATACCCTACCACCGTATAAGCCGAGCACAGTCCAGTACAAACTATGTAGTACTTAAGCTTAGAGCAACGCAACTGCGCTGAAAGCCAGTGGCAGACGCATAAAAGATTACACAAAATAAATTAAATGTGATACGTGCCCAAACACTTACCGTTTTAAGAGTCCACCGTGAAATCACAAAGTGGATAATGTCTATTTAATATTTGTAACATTAGATATGTTTCCAAAGTTGTTTAGGCAAAGTGAGTGCGGCGTGAAGAAAAAGTGTTTTTGTATGCCGAAAACGAACGTTCTACATCTAGTGACGTTTTATTTGCGTAAGTAAAATAATCTTTGAAATAATTTAACGGTTCTGTTGACGCACCTTCACAAATTTGTCTTAATGTGCCAAAATTAGAGTCTTTATCTAAAACACTTTCAAACCTTTCTAAAACACAAACATTTCTTGTGTCTTCTATCGCGCATAGCTGTGCGTGAACATGTTGCACTATTTGCAAAGATTCCACTAACGACACCGAAGAATTTTGTAGTTTTCTATCGCATCCGCTAGTCCCACGTAATTGTTCTGAATAATTTCCAAATCTGTTTTAACTTGACTATCCTGAAATTTCAAGCGGCTTACCTTGACAGCCGCAGCTTCCTTTGGGTCGAATTCCAAAATCACGTTCTTTATATTGTCAAAATATTTAAGATAATAAAATGCAGCCTCTAACCATGTTCCCCAACGAGTAAGAATAGATTGTGGTGGTTCAGGAATACCGGGACATAGTCTATGAAATTCTCGTATACGTTTTGGGGATTTTACAAACACAGCTTTTGTATGTGCTATTAGAGCGTCTACCTCGGGATAACATTTTCTGATACTATCTGCTACGAGATTGAGAGTATGAATTTTACATGTAATATGCAACAAGTTAGCACAATGTTTTTTAAAAGATCGACCTACAGTAAGCATGTTTGCGGCATCATCACTCATAAACATCAACAGTTGATTTGTTGAAAGTTCAAACTTTTCCAATGTATTTAACACCAACATTGAAACCACTTCGGCAGTGCATTGTTGTATTCGTCTGGAAGCTAGTAAAATTGAGGATAACGGTCGATGTGGTTCCACTATGCGTACCATTACATTAACCACAGAATGTTTTTTACGATCTGTTGTTTCGTCCACACATAACCACAGTTTTTTATCTTGCAACTCCGATTTAATTCTTTTCTCGACATGCCCACGAGCAGACGGCACATCTCTCTGTAATGTTCTCTCACTTGGTAACTTAAAGTCCGAATATTCATTCCAAAACGAGACGTATGCTTTCTTCCTTAGTAAATGAAATGGTAAATTACATGCAATAAACACATAAATTAAATTTAAATTTGTCATAATCTCGTGTGGAATTTTTTTTTAAACATGCCCTGCACTACTTACGTGCCGTAGACAATCACTTTTCGACCAACACATTAAATCTATTTTACACACTACACATTGAATTTTAGCGCCATCACACTTTAAATCAGGCATTTCTGCAATAAATTCTCTTATTGTGTCCAACTTTGGTCGTTTTCGCGACGTAGGAAACATTTTCAAAACAAACGTACACTTACGATATAGTATACGACAGCGTCGATGCATACACAACAGATCGGCTTTCAAGTCGCAGTTATACTGACGCTTATACCGAATTGTCCCGGCCGTGTTTATTTTATGTAAACTTTTATGCGTCAGCCACTGGCTTTCAGCGCAGTTTGCGTTGCTCTACTTAAGCTCTACAATTATCTACCAAGGGAAGTGAGAGAACTAAACGCACCTAATTACTGGCACTTTTTACAACATTGAAGAATACCTCAGCAACGATACTCCGCTGTGTATCTGGTTATAGAATACTTTTGATGTACAGGATGTATGTTTTGTAGTGGTCTCATATACATTTTGTTTTGTAATTGTTTTAGAAGAAATTTTACTAATGTACCTGCATGTACAATTATTAAACGTTTCCCTTTTGACATAGGGCACTTAAGTCAATTGTTAGAGTTATCAACCCATTCATATGGAGTTGTGTGACTGGCATGGAGGTATGTTTCGTCTAAAATACAATATTTTAGTTTTTCAACAACAAATAAAAATTTATTTTGCTTCATCTGTATACACGATTGGTCGATCTTGTAACCGATAATTTGTAACATTTCGGATATATGAGGATCTTAGCTCACGTATATTTGATCTTTCAATCAAAAGCTTTCGGTTATCAGTAGTCTTCTTCTACCTGTTATTTGATAAATATATTAATTACTAAAATAATAATAAATTTGAATATTAGTACGTACCTAAATCCTAATTTTAATATTAACTTTCTTAAAAAACTGCGCTTGCCTACAAAACCAATGGTATCTTCTGACTGTATTTTATTATATACAGCATTTAATGTAGGCCTCTGTTTGTCAGTTATGTGAAAATTGTGAATAACCTGACGTAAAACTGCTTCCACAGCATTATCCACAGTAGATTTTGGTGAATGACTTACAACATTGTCGTTTGAAGAACTACCACTTTGCTCTGCTTCAGCAGAATTACTCTTTCGAATAATTCTGACAACAGTACTTTTAGATATTCCCGTAGCTTCACTAACAATATCTAAAATGTTACTTGTAAACAAACATAATGACTTCACTGATATATGAATATATAAAAATAGTATTAAAAATACTTTAAAAAAATATTATCATATCTTCTGTCTTATATTTTTTAAAATAGTTGTAGACATTAAAAACAATGTTTCGTGATTGCCCATGCAAAACTTCTCCCTTCTTAGCGATGTTCGATGATTCGGACATTCTCACCTGTAACTTAATTATTTAATACAACTTAATTAAAATCTGTTCAAAACAAAATACTTACAGTAGAATATTACCCCTAATTCAAAATAGTTTTGAGAAAAACTGATTTTTTAATAAATAGTACGCCAATAACAATATTAAAAGTTGAGAGCACGAAACGAACTCAACGACAACATATCAACTGACGCCGAAATGAGGTAAAGGTTTGTTGGTCTTACTGTAGGTAAGAAATACATAGCTATTTCTCTCGGTTAGCACCAACTTCTCTTTCTAATCATAAAATGCGTCTTTGCGCTGGTGTCTTCCGAAAGTAAACGGACTCTACTTTAACTTAAGAAATGTGATGATATGCAGCAATAAAGGTTTTGGTAATCTGTTTTTGTTGTTACGCAAAGTTGGCTAGGAAAGAGCGTCAAATTGTTTCTTGTGACGCCAGACTGATCTAAAGAGCTCGTTCCAAAGTAATAATAATTGCCAATCTGTCAAATCTCAATTCCACAATCGTAAATTATTCTTGTTATTTATTGTTATTATAACCTGCATTTATAATACTTTCGTTCTTTGTGCTCGATATTATTTTATGTAATTTTAACTTGTTTTGTTAATTATTGTTTCTTCTTTACTTTATCTAACTTTATTGTAATTAATTAATTGTGGTAGGTTTGTTTAAATTTGTTGGTTTTTGACAGGCAATGTGCTCAAGTTTTAGTATTTTATGTTGGTGTTACAATGGCCTCCGCATGGACCACGTAGGATAAACATCAAGTACCTAATTTTGGTATTTCGTGAATTTGGCAACAATTACCACAAACTGAAACATAATGAACTTGTATAGCCGGAAATATTTGAATTTTGCGCAAAGTAAGCATAGATAGTATAAAATTTGCAGGGCGAGCTGCTTTAACAAAAGATAATATGATTTAAATGATTGTACAATTTGTTGCGCAACCATGGCAAATAAACTGACAATTGTTGCCAGATTTACATAATATTATAATTGATCCAGCAATTTTGCATGGTCGTGCCGAAGCCATCACAAAAGTAACAACACAAAAAGCCTAAAAAACAGTCTATCAATAGCTAGAATACCTAAATAAACTTACCATAATTAATTAAAAAAAAGAAAGTTGATGTCACTTCCGGTGAAACCGGAAATACAATTGAAATGCCGATAACGGCAAATGTTATTTCGACATGCTCTCTGCACACTGCTTATCTGCAGAGGTAAATGGTTTATATCGCGTGTATTTGTTTACATTTTTGAAAGTCAATATGTCGAACGACCTGAATTTAATGCAAATAAATTGAAAAACACGAATGTTTTTGTAAATTCTAGGATCGCGGAATATTCGCGTAAAAATGTACCGGGTAAAGCATGGAGAGCAGTGGCAATAAACGACATAGACGAAGAGGTGATTTTTGGACAACTCTGCTGTAAATGACGAAAGTAGGCTGGCTTACGTGGAAGGTTAGCGCGGTGTCATCTTTGCGATGTTTGTTGCGCGAATGCTGTACCGGCCCCTGAGAAAGTGCCCTATTTCATGACCAATGCGACTCTGCTAAAAATTGGGTAATTCTCTAACAATTCATTATTTTATTTTTTTAGTAAATATATATCTAAACTAACGATGTAAAATTATCCATAACCACTTTAGCCTTCCCATCAAAGATTAGAAAACCGTGTTTGGAGTGCTTAACAAGATGATAATTGCACTATTACATAATTTGGCAAATATGAAAGGTAAACACAATTTAAAATATGAATACATTTCCCAAGGGAAAAAGCGTTCTCATCTAAAAGTGATATAATCGTCAAATTTCTTCACACATGAGGTGATAACCATGAGAAAGAAATTACCATCTACCTAATTCATTAACCTTGTCACGTACTTGATTTAAATTATTTTAATACTACTACTTAACATCTTGTGAAATCAATTGTTGAAAGGAAAACGATGTTCTTCTCTAGGAAGAAAAAAAAACACAATGCAGTTTCCAATTCTTTGAAATTTGGGCTAATAGCGTGTGCTTGTAAAATGTTAATCAATTAAGCACGAATCAAGGTAAATAGGTCGTCTCTCTCATGTGCATTATACATTCATAGTTGTAGAGGTTGTAAAAATAATCACATCAGATGTTGCTTCGGCATTAACTAAATATTAGCTCTGCTATGTTAGATGAAATTTAGGCAATGGTGATGATGCTTGGAATTAATGTGCTCTCTCTGCGTATACAGCTGTTTGCAAAATTAAATGAACACTTAAAGATTTATATTTTAATTAAATTTAGTATATTTTGTTTTTCTTTTTCTTGACCTTGGTTTAGTTACTTGTATTTTATTATAATATCAAGTATATTTTTTGGGTTTTAGTTCGTTTCTGCTTTTATTTGTATTTTCATTTGTTAAGGCTTCTTAACATTTTATTTTTATTTTTTATGTTAACAGATGAATTACTTCATTTATTGTATTTTGTAAATCCATCATTCTTTTGTTTTATTTTGTAATTTTAATATTTCATTTGTGTTAGTTGTAAATTCACCATTTCTTTTGTTTTATATCTTATAAACGCATATATATTGTACTTGTATGCATTTAAGGTATTGCATATGTACATATTTAACACAAAAACTAATTTAAATTCATTTAACCTACATAAATATAACAAAATTACCCGCACACAATGTGAGAATGTATGTAAAATTGTATTAATTCAAATAATTGTAATTTCGGCACAATTATATTAAATTATATACTGCAAACCTCGAGATAAGACGCACGCTAGACAGAGGACCGCTGCGGTCGAGCATTGTACAGACAATCATCGCCGAGAGAGCAAGCATAACGCACGTATACGTGTCTTTATCTCGGAGTGCCAGAACTTCATTGGAGAACGAGTGCACGAAGTGTCACGATTGCCATTCGTCGCTCCGTCACCTATACGCAGTGCAGCGCTCGGACTCGTACGATGTTTGGTCTTTGGAATCTCCGCTACTATAGGGAGGTAGTAGCAGGAGCATCCATACAAGGCACATAGCGTATAAATTCTAACACGGGAACGTCTGAGTAATGTTTACCGCTATTTTCTGCTACTGCTGGGTTTGGTGGTGTCCCTAATAATGCACAATGTATATAAACATTGCGATATAATACATACTGAAGACACATTTAAGGTAACAAAATGCCTCGCACTCGTATTAATTGCGTTTATAATTATACTAATAAATATACGTTGCGAATTTAAGACACAGATACAAACGTTGCGATTAAATATATACATGAAGACACATTTATACAAATGTACATAGAAATATGTCCATAAAATATGTATACAAACAAGTAAGGAAACCGTATTATATGTTAATATATATACAATATTAAGGTATATGTATATTCTTTATATATTACAAGAGGGAAACCTCACATTTTTTTAATACTTTTTTATGAATAATAAGGGGAACTGTTTTAATAATTCTTTTATACATACGTACTGTGTTTCATTTCAAAAAGTACTGAGTTATCGAACAAATAAGCAAGTATTTTATGCATCTAAGCAAAAGCAATTGGTTCACCCTCTTTATAAGGGAGATAAGCCGAAGCAGGCGACTAGCCCCGTTGTTCTTCAAACCAGGAGAACGTAATGTCGTTTTTATTTTATTTAATATTTACTTATATTTAACTTTAATGCAAATGAAATCAAGTCACGTTGAATATTTTTAAAACATTTTTATCAAATTAAACATACGACAGACAAGCCGAGTAGACAGATATACAAACAAAAACATGATTAAATTTTTAAATAAAATAAAAACGAAAATACAAATAAAAACAGAAAGGGGATGGTAAGATGTAGCTTGAAAAAATAACGAAACATAGCAATGAAATTAGAAATAAATGTAAAAAAGGAAAAAGTTTTTTTTCTTCTTTTAACGACCTAAAACCCAAACAAGGAAACAATTAATATTTAAGTAATCAAATTGAATATAAGAGAATTTACTACACAATTATGTATTAATTAATGATGATATTTTTTTCATTGCTGAAGAAATGATGTTTTGTGGTCACATTTTTTGCTTTTAATTGAGAATTCGTATGTAGCAATTGTAGCATATAATCATACTTCACACATTTGTCTATTTAATTAGAATTATATCTACTGCTATTTTAAAAAGATGTAGAAGCAACTTATTTAACCCTGAACATTTCCACAATTTCCAGAGCACTATAGCAAGTCACTTCCACTAAAACAACAAATTAATAATTTTTGAGCTATCTTTCATGCAACTATCTTTTGCCCGCCGCTGTATAATCAAAACCACTAAACTAAATTTTATAAATGACTAATTTTAGGCACCTACTCTTAAATTGTAGGTTACTACGTATGAATATATTATGCTTAAACTATTCTATTCATCTGCCTATGTGAATATAAACATATTTATGTGAAGTAATAAATAGAGCCCGGTAACTGGAGAGCAATCGCAGCGGCGGTGTGGCTGTGCTTAGGTGGGCGGGGAGGGCTGGTCGATTATGATACGACACGACAAATCATCATCACTCAGTTCAGATTAGCATTGGATAGCGGATAGGGCGTGTTGATTTTATTTATATAGACGTAGTTATTGATTGTAGTTATTATTTACTGTAGTGCGTTTAGATTTTATTGATATAGACGTAGTTATTAATTGTAGTTTTTAGTCGAACGCTAAAAAACGACCCTTTCAAAACATGGTAAATAAGTTTATTTCTGACTTTCCCGATTTGTTTTACAGTGGGAGTAAGATAGTTTGTAAAGTGTGCAAAATACATTTGATGTCAAATAAGAAGTGGAACTGTACAAGACACGTAAATTCTGCACAGCATAGAAAACGAAAATTGGGCATGCCACCGAGAATGCATTTTTTTTATGTAATTCTTATGTTGATAAACTGTAATTTGCCACTAACCTTACTCGATAAACAACCGTTTAAGGACTTTTGGGACAAATACAATCCCGAGTTGCGGTTGCCAACGGAGAAAACGGTACGTAAGCATGTTGCATTTGTACGCGATGACATGGAAAAGAAAATGAAACGCATATTGAAGAACAGTTTCTTTGGCTATGTGTTGACGAGACAACAGACTGTAAAAAAAATCAATTGTAAATATTATGGTACGCATACTAGACCCTAGTAAACCTACATTATCACTGTTTCTAGCTAGCCGAAGACTACAAGAGTGTACTGCTGCAGCAATTATGAAGGTTGTACTTAGTATGTTGGAAAAATTTCAAGTTTCAAAAGATAAAGTGTTGATGTTTATGAGCGATGGCGCAGCGATAATGCGTACGGTAGGCCGTTTTCTTCTTGAACATGGTTGCAAGTGTTTACATGTTACGTATAAAGTGCATGCTTTACATCTTGTGGCAGAAACCATTCGACAATGCTCTCCCGAGGTAGTTGCATTAATAGCAAGTATAAAAAAAGTATTTTTGAAATCTCCGAAACGCCTACGATCATTTCACACAAAGTGTCCTGATAGTCGTCAGCCACCGGAGCCAATTCTTACACGTTGGGGAACGTGGTTGTGGGCAGCATTTTATTATGCTGAACATTTCAAAATAGTAAAAGCTGTTGTTGCACAATTCAATCCTGCTGAAGTTGCTGCTATTAAGGAGAGCCAGTCGAAATTTCAAGATATTTCCGTTGAAACAAATTAAAAAGATATTCGTAGCTACTATAAAGGATTAGCTGACGCAATAGACCAATTACAAAATAGATCGTTATCATTATTGGAGTCTCTGCAAATTATGGACGGAGTGCATACACAACTACTGACTATACATGACGAAAAATATAATCGCGTTTTAGAAAAGTTTGAGAGTGTGCTACAGAAACATCCCGATTTTAGCACACTAAAATAAATTTGTGATGGTGTATCGAATAATCCACTGACTAAGTACAAAAAGTATTTTAATCATGCATGTATAACATCGGTAGATGTTGTACGCTCTTTTTCAAAATGTAAACTAATTTTCTCACCACGGCGAAAATCGCTCACCGAGACAACTGTGGAAACACATCTAATGGTGTCAACTTTTTGGCACTCTTATACATATGATGTTAATACTGATAATGGTGCTTCTAGTTTTACTGTTCCGTAGCCAAGGCTGCTTAAAAGGGTTGAAAGGAGTGTTTCACTACTTTTCACATATTATAATTATGTATTAGTTCTGTTATTTTTTTTCTATTTTCTTACTATTGTTTTTGTATACTAGGCAGGTACGGCTATGGCACGGCTCCCTGTTACCAGGCTCTAGTAATAAAATATATATATTTACATGAAAACACAATAAAACGACTAATCACAGTTCCTACTTTCTTGTTTTTCTGTAGTTTATTCGTCAAATGAGGATATGGTGAATAATGAACAGTCTTTTGAATACATTCATAACATTACTGTACTGGTATCGATGTCGTTTAATATTGTAGGAAAATACGTATAAGTTTACTTCCTTACTTTCTATTTTTATGTGTTCCTAACTAGTTTCATTTTGAAAGAATATATTTTACTTAGAGAAATTTGTAGAGGTGTTTGATGTTGTTAAATTTAATATGTAGATGTCTATTTTTAATTAAGAAGATAAAAATGTAACGTTAATAATCTTATTTTCATGTTATTAGAATTTATTTTTAATTTAACATAAATTATTGAGTTGCACAATTATCTTTGTTAGTTTTTGCAATAGTGGATGTGTTACCAAGAATTTTCCAGGGAATTACTTCAAAGAATCTCTACACATTCTCCAGATTTAAATTTATTAAAGCAGTATGAATTTTTCCTTTGATAATCTCAAACGCATTAACACTATTAACACTAATTTCAAATAGTTTATCCACGCACATGAGCATATGTGTTGAAAAATTTTTATTCACACGTACTTTTAAAGAAGTACATCTGTTTGTATACTTTGCAAAATGAATCAACATTTAAATTGTCACCTAGCTTTCACCACATAACGCAGCCGTCAATTATTTAACGCACTTGAAAAACTTTTATTTGAACTTTTCCGAGTGATATGCTTAATGGATTGTTGCTTAATCCAGTGAGTCATATTGGTTGTGAAAATAATCGAAAATACAAAACATCACTTTTTGTCCTCTGCTTAGTTGGGTTGTTGAATGTTGCAATAGAGGCACATATGTACATGAGTTCTTATCTATTGATTTATTTGCCAAGAAACTTTCGAAATATAAAAATCTGTTTGTTCGATGTTATTACACTGCGTTTGAATTAGGTTTTTGTTTAATTAGCACTCGAGAAGGCTATCAAGTCCACTTGAGCTAAATTCCGTTAATTCTTTTTATGCAAAAGTTTAGTCTCTCTAGCTTACTTAAATATATTGTGTATAATTTTCTAAACTCTATCAAAACAGGCATATTTTCAACAAATCAGTTTTGAAAATCCAAGGTTGTCAAATAAGATGATTATGATAATATTGTATCATTAAAAACCGATTTTTTTGAGAATTAAATGAGGTATCTTCTTATTTTTAGACATTAAACTTATTACCCACAGCGTTTGTCATTTAAGGTGTGGTGTTTCCAAAAGACTGATGCTGTTACCTGAATGAATTGTAATGATTTCATTTTACAGTCGCAAAACTCTCTGAGATTACTTGGACTAAAATCTTATTTCTGTAGTATAGTAATGAATCTAAATTTGATTAATTACTATTATTAAGCATTCTTCAGATAGTTGCTGACAAGATTTTTGTTCCATTGCGAGTCAACCATAAGCTTAACCAGAGGTCAGCCATTATAAGAACAATTCTCTGCCGATAACATTATAGATAATATATCTACTCATTTTTATGAGATGTCTATTGAGGCACCCCATATTTTATCTGCAAAAGCCGGAGGTCTGTTTAATCAAACAACTGTTATAATCTTTATTTAGCAGTTTTAGTATTTCTAAACAATTTTAATAATTGTCGACTAGAGATTCTGGAATATTAAATTTTAATCCAAACAATTCTTTAAAACTTAAATTTATTTTTCTTTGTTATTGAATTCCTAATTTTAAGAAATTCGGATGTTTTCATATTGCGTCTTACAGAATCTTCTTTGGTGGTTTTCTAAATGCAAATTGACCTATCGAATCGATTGCCTTAACTCATAAGCAGTTGTGTCTTTTACTTTTCAAATAAAAAAAAAAAAATACAAAAAAAATAGGTTTACAATTTTACAAATTAAGTGGTTTAGTTTAAAAACTATATTTGGATTCTTTCCTTCGTTCTTGGCATTCTCTTAACCGAGTATCCAGTCTTCTAATTGCATTGTAAGAAGGCACACGACGATTTGGATATCTCACTCGATATTCCTCTACGGCTGCATAAGCGTTTCCATTACAGAAGCCAAATACCATGTATATGTCGGCATATTCATTAAAAGTATAAAATCTATTGTAATAGCAACACAAAACCAATAACTATAGCAAAAGTGAAGTACAATGGATGTAATGTTTTACTTTGACACTTACAAAAATGACAACTAACAATCAAAAATAGTTATGTAAACTTTCATAAATACATATTACATTGTTGCCAGATCTATTTTTTATAATTTTCCCTAAAAAAAAAATTCTAAATTCTTAATTAAGTAATGAAACGGAAACAAAGTTCTAGCATTCTTTACCGATGGCTTCCTCAATGACAATAATTGACATAAAATCACAAGCAATGAAAAATTTATCTACTTCTAATTCGAAATTCTGAACTTTGACGAGCCGGTGTAACCAAACGAGGATTTTTATAAGATTTTTATATTAGAATTTTCAACTCAAAATTATGTGGACAATATCGCTACGAGTCCATTTTCTGCCAATTACCGAACAGCCTATATAGCTGAGAATATCGAACAAATTATGTGTGGTATATAAAATTCTCTATGAATAACGAAAAAAACAATTTGACATCCATTCACATTTGAATACTTAAATTCTTTAAAATTTTATTGAAGAAACGTAAACGAGAAAAGTGACAATTCTTAGGTTGGACTGTATGTGGAGCTGAGAGTCACCAAAAAGGTGATACAAGCAAATAATTTTGTCAATTCGTCGTTTGTTTTGAAGAAAACAGACACATAATAATTTAAATATTTTTTGTCGGAACATTACAACACTACCCGTAATTTCACTTGTTAATATTGTAAATGTATCATTCAGCGAGTAAGTAATTTGCTTCGACAATATCGAAAATTACGTTATAGTTTTATAATTTCTTTACTTTCAGTCTATACTTTCGACTTATCTTAATTGTATATTAAGGAATTAAATCTGTAACAATCTAATTCATATCGGTTAGTATCAAATCAACCAGCATTCAATGGCTAAAAATCGGATAATAATGAATATTAAACATGAATACAATATTCCAGTCACTATAGGTACTATTAACGACCAGTATAGCGACTAGTAACTTTCCAATTCTCCATTAACTTACTTTTACTTCGATTCTAATAAGTACACAAACGTTTCTAATTGTTATTATTAATGAATTGCGACACTAGATTTTAACGACAGCAAGTCAATGCGCAAAAGCGCTTAGCTGTGCAATGAAAACTGCATAGACAGGTTGAAAGGTTTTCGTTGAAATTTTAATTAGCAAAAGCAATCTCCACGTTACAAGAAACGATAACATGAAAGTACCACAAACAGCTGCTCCATTTTTATGCCAACGGAATGTGTCAAGGGTTTCCACTTTCCGTTTTCTCTGGTTTCAGCTTTCGCTTATATTCTAGAACCGGATGTCCATGCCTCCAAAAAATTCTGCGTGAGAAAGGATTAAAGTTGATACCAGAATTAGATATGAGATACTCATAAATGTCAAATTAACACCGATAGCATTTTAAATTCATAAAAGGCAACATAATATAGATCTTGTTTGTGAATAAATTATTTTAAATGAAGTGTGAAGCCACAAAATAATGCTTTGAAGTTCTATCGAAATACAATTTATTATTACTGGAAATGTTATTTCCTTGCTTTTGAACCTACCTTAGAATGTTGATTCTTTCTAGAAGCCACAAATATTTTTAAGGTACCGCATCGAAAGCATATGCCTTGGCGTTTATTACTATGAAATTTTGTCTAAGATATTGTAGTACATTGTGCTACAATTACGTCAAATATTACAATCGCATTCTTGGAATTTTATATATATTCATTTTTATCTTTTTATTTTTCTCTATACATATATTTATTTATTTTACTTATTTACCATATTTATGACAATGTCAATGCCCTTTTATGTAAAGGTTAGGACAATAAAATTATGTTTGTTTTTTTGTAGTATAGAGTAGTCAACTTTCTTAACAAATTCAATGTTTTTACGGGTGCCCAACACGGTTTTTATTAAATCGAGGTCCACCGAAACGGCTTCAATTGAGTTTTTGCAATTTATTTATAGAAAAATCGACGAGGGCAATTATGTAGCTGTAATTTTCTTCGATTTATCACAGGCGTTTGATAATTTGGACTTGAACTTTGTGCGGGAGAAACTGTGCGCGGTGGGTATCAGGGGAAGGATATTAGATTGGCTTTCTTCCTTTTTGACGGGCCGGACGATGGGTGTAGTCGTATCTGGTACAGTTTCGCCATTAGAACCAATTCAATTAGGCGTAGCCCAATGTTCGCTTCTGGGTCCCCTCATTTTTTTTATATTCGCGAACGATTTGTCCGAATTTTTCACCTCTGCGCATGTTGTGGCATATGCGGATGATACTTCCGTTGCTGTCTCCGCTAAGTCCTTGTCGAGCTAGAATTTAAGATAGCCCTGTGGACGAGTTTTCTACCTGGTGCTGTAAAAACAGATTGATTATGAATCGCGATAAAATGGTGTTTGTGCATTTCAATCAGCGACTACTTTTCCTTCCTCAGTTTGGCGTTAATATTGGGTTTAACTTTTCAAACAGTGTCGAATTGCTCGAGATAGACACTGATTATAACCTGCCTTTCGATGAACAAATCGACAATATCTGTAAAAGACTAAATTCAACTTATTGCGTAATTGTACAATTAAAAAGCAGTTTGAGTACAGAATTACTGCTGACAGTATATCATGCCCTAGCATACTCGAATTTTGCGTATAATATTCTAATATGTGGCCGTGCCGATTACCAGCGCGTACTGATTTTTCAAAAAAGGATTCTTAGGTTGATTTTTGATAAATCCTACAGAGAATCATGTAGGTCCTTGTTCATCGAAAAGAATTTTTTGATTGTTCCTTGTTTGTACATATACCGAGCGGTTGTGTACGTCAGGAGCAATATGGACCGGTTCAAGATGCCTCCAAATATATACAACACCCGCAGATACTAGCTGCAGTTAAGTAAACGAAAAAGGTGAATTTCTTTTTTTTGACAACCCAGAGGAATTTTTCCGGTCGGCCACATCATACCCAGACAACCACAATATCTCCAGGCCCTCATTTCGTTGAGGGAGAATAATGAATACTATGTCTTACCAGAAACCCATATATTCGGCTCAGTTGGGGTCTATTTGACTATATTCGATCTTGTTCGGTTCCATTCGACTATATACGACTTTATCCGGCTCCGTTTGACTATATTCAGTTCTGCTCGGGTCCATTCGTCTACGGTTGGCTATATTCGGTTCTGTTAGGTTCCAGTCTGCTATATTCGGTTATGGTTGTTTCCATTCCGCTATATTTGGTTGTGTTCGGTTCTATTCGGCTACGTTCAACTATATTCGGTTATGTTCGTTTCCGGTCGAATATGTTCGGCTGTAGTTGATTCTGTTCGGTTCCATTCGACCACAATTCCATTCGGTTGTGATAAATTATGCCCAGTTCCAATTGGTCCCGTTAACCCTGTTTAGTTTGGTTCAATTTCTTTCAACTACATTCAATTTTGTTCGGCATCAACCGTAATAAAAACAACCTGCAAAAAACACTTTCAATGTTGCGTTTTACACTTGTCAAGATGAGGTATCATACGCATTAATTTGGCTTTGGCTTCTCTGATGCGTTGCTTTGTCAGGAACCTCCATGCAATATTCTATTTGAGGCAGCGACGGTCTCTGTAACCGTTATGTACTCTTCAACACCGTGGCACCATATGCAAAATCCTACAAATAGAACTTGCAACACTTTCGGTAACACAGTATCTAATTTTGCCTTCGTGTTCTTATTTCACTATTATCTTTCTTGATTTCATTGGCTTTTCGGGCGAGCATCCTTCCTTTACCGAGCCGATAAATCGATGTAGTTCTGCTGCTACAACGTACATACGTACAAAGGGTACATGTGTAAGCTGCATTCTTGACACGACATTTAAGGAAACTTTCTTCTTGCTTTATTTGATTGCAAGCTAGGAAGTGTTTTTCAGATCCAGATGCTTATTCTATGCGACTGTAGAATCTCCGAGCGTTCCTGTAATGACACATGATATTCTTCGAAAACCCTTCAGCACATTGACCACCAGCTATTCTTGCCACTATAACCACATAACGTAGGTAATTTCAATATATTCCGTTAAATTTCATTTAAGCATAGCTTGTTGCATTATTTCGTTGATTTGATCAATCTCCGAAGATCTCAGCCACACATGTATTCTATTTACCACCGGTACACTATTTTATACCCGATTTCGCCTAAAATCATAGAGTTATTTTTTTATTAATATGCGAGCTGTCAACACTTTTTGCTTACCGATATCGACGTCTCAAATTCGAATGGTGACAGAATTATTCGAGACTTGATTTTTCTTGGTACAAGGTGGGATATTTTTCCTGGGAAAGTTATCTTTTGATTCGCTTTCGCTTCTGGAATAGTAAAAAAGACAGTAATAAATCTTAGTAGATGTATTCACAGTAGGATGGCTATTTTATGTTTGACGTTAAAACTGACTTTTTAAATAGGTAAGCAAAATAAGATGAATGCCAATGCCATATAGTCTCGAAAACGTAATCCCCACTTCGGTTCCAATTTCTTGAGCTGCACTTTCCATAAAAGGACATAATTTATGACTTTTAATGAATTTTACACATACATGTCAATTTGGCAGATCAAATGTCCTTACCGTATCACCTCTAGCATTTAATAATATCTACTTGTCATCCAGTTACGCATTTTCAACAAAAAATAAGCCTGGAAATGCAAAGTTAACTAAATTTCCGCCGATCCAAATGACATTGTCAACCTATGTATATGGAGGTGAAACGTCATCAGTTACCTATGCATACATTTTTTATATAAGAAGGTACTCTGTTAGACAAAAAAACCTTGCTAAACAACTCGAAGACACCATAATCTTCACTCCAATTCCAATTCTTGCTTAATTTATACTTTGCACCTCTTTGAAAATTCAAATACCAAGCGTTTTTGTTTGAAGCGTAATGGAAAAAAAAGGTGCAACCATCCTTCCTATTCCGTATCGCATCATCTCGAGCTCTCGATAATCTCGACTCCAGCTACACATTTTCAACCAAAATTACGTCCGTAGAGGTAAAACTAAATTATCGCCGAGCCAATTGCCGCTGCCAACGTACCTTTCTCGTTTGAAAGATTCGAAGTAGATAGGTGCCCAGTTCCCTCGTGGGACGATTTTTTAGTCAAATTTGTAATTCGACGCGCTACGATTTCGCGTTTTTTTGGGCTATACGACAGAAATTAACGTAGTATTTGTTATAGCGTTCTCGTCGACGTCCCTCCGAAGATCCTTCAGTTACGCTTCCGGTTCCCGGATGGCGATTTCCCGTGGACCAGGAACATAAAAAGAACGATGCTTCCGATTCGCGTACTCCCTTTACCCCACTGCGCTCCAGAAAAATTCCTTTCTGCTCCTGCTTTTCCTGTTATAGATACGTTAGTTCTCTATTCTATCTTTACGGGTGCGTAATTTAACTCAGATTTAGTGAGTTAAAATATTCACTTCATTATATCATTAGTTCTGAAGCCTGTTCAGAATAACATTTTCGACTTATTGCGACGATTTTCTTATTATGTGGTTGCTCTAGCGCTGTCCATTTACTCTTGCGTCAGATATTACCATTCCTACAAATTGCAACACGAATAACAGTACTAAATTCTTTCTGGATTGATAACTAAAGTCTTTAGTCGCATAAACTTTTATCTACATTTATGCATAAGATTTCACGCAATACAAACCTACAATTATGGAGTGGTATAGAAAGTTACTATCTATAATCTACATAATATATAGCTATAACCACACTGGTAGTAATGGTTTAGTGAATGTATGTTGTCTTATTCGTAACCTTGTATAAGAAGAAAATTATACCGATTAGGAACATTATTATTACCAGATTGTAACGTATATTTTAGCATCAATTTGAGATAAGGTAATCTAGAATTTCTTTTAATTCTTCTGCTATAGAAACTACCTAACGACAATATTTAAAATCCTATAATCTTTTTATCAATCGAAAAGTAAGCGAAATAAAACACATTTGCAGCCGTAAAGCAACACGATTTATTAAGTTTACTAATTGGTAATCCAAACCCGAAGGGTTTAATAAGAAACAGTTATCGAGTTATCACATAGGGATACCACACGCAGTTTACACATCCCAGAATATTTTTTTTTAAATCCGGACAAAATCCGGACGCTATCATATTTTGCTCGGTCCCGTTCGGCTATACACGATTTTGTTCGGCTCCATTCGGCTATATTCAGTTCTGCTCGGCTACGTTCGGCTACATTTTTTTGTTCGGCTTCATTCGGATATATTCAGTTATGATCGGTTTCACACGGCTATATTCGATTCTGTTCGGTTCCATTTGGCTACGTTTGAGTGTATTCGGATCTGTTCGGTTCCGTTCGGCTACGTACGGCTACATTCGGTTCTGCTGGGTTTCATTCGGCTACGTTCGACTATATTCGATCTTATTCGGTTCCGTTTGGCTATATTTAGTTGTGCTCTGCTCCGTTCGACTACGATTCTGTTCGATTGTGTTCAATTATGCCCAGTTCCAATCGGTATTGACGAGAGGGGGGAATTTTTTAACTTATGTTATTCGAATAGTAAATTGGACATTTGGTCAGCAAGTAAACAGTGTTTACCACTTGCACTCAGCACGAAAACCATATCAGCAAATTCTTCAATTGAGAAATTCATTATTTTAATTTGGATTTATCGCAAAAGTTAATAATTAGAGCGGGCCAAGAGAGCCCCGCGTCAGGTTAGAAATGAGTTTGCCGGGTCCATGACGCCACATATGTATTGCAACCCTCAAGTCAACCCTCCGCAGCATTAGTCGTACTTATTATAGATGAATATAATTTATATATGTAAGTATGTTTAATGTACGCAAGGAAAATAATCGGCCGTTAGCTAGTAAAGTGGATTTTCGGATTTAAACTACAATGGAACCAAAATATTGTGTAGAGTTTGTAAAATACCGTTAATGTGCTGGAACAAACGCGACTGTAAAAGACATATTAATGGTGTACAGCACAAAAATAAGAAAAATGGCGTGCCACCTCAAACTCAATTTCAGTTGGATTTACTTTTAATGTTTATTGTATGTGGTCTACCGCTTCGCATACTCGATAAAGAAGCGTTTCGACAGTTTTGGCGTACATACAATCCCGAGTGGAACTTACCATCACGGACAGCGTTACGGAGAGATCTACCACGTATACGCAAGGATATCGAAAATAGGATCGTCTTGATGAGACGACAGATTGCAAAAAAAATCTATTTTGAATATTATAGTAAGAGTACTAGATCCTGTTAAACCGAAATTTGCAATGTTATTAGCTAGCAAAACACTAAAAGAGTATACTGGTGGAGCAATTACGGCCGTAGTGTTCAATACGTTACACCAATTCCAAATGTCAACTAGTCAACTGTTGATGTTCATGAGCGATGGTGCAGCGACAATGTGTAGTGTAGGCCGTTCTCTTAAAGAAAAATGTGAGCGACTTTTACGTGTTGCGTGTAAAGTCCATGCTTTACATCTTGTGGCACAAACTATTCGAGAATGTTACCCGGAGGTGGATGGAAATACGAAAAAGTGTTTCTCAAAAGTCCTAAACGGATAGGAGCATTCCACAGGTTTTGTCCTGGTATTCGCGAACCACCACAGCCTATTCTTATGCATTGGGGAACGTGGTTGCAAGTCGCTTTTTATTATTCTCAACATTTCCAAGAAGTCAAATCTGTGATTTTGCAATTCGACCCTGCCGAAGCTATTAAGGAGACCCAGAAAGGATTTCTAGATCCTTCTGTTGAAACAGATTTCAAATGTATTAGCAACAATTATAAAGGGTTAGCAGACGCAATAAAAAAATTGCAAAATACTGGATTGTCGTTGGTAGAGTCAGTGCAAATCGTGGACGAAGTTAATACATTGCTACAGGGTATAAGCGACGCAATAAGTGGTCGCGTTTTAGCTAAGTTCGACAATGTTTTAAAAAAGGATTCCGATTACACGAGATTAAGACAAATGTGTGGTGGGGCATCTGCAGATTCCTTAACTAACTCTAAATATTATTTTAATTATGCCTGTCTTACTTCGGTAGATGTGGAACGGTCTTTTTCGAAATATAGGTAAATTTTTTCATCGCGGCGAACATCCTTCACCGAGGCAAATGTTGAAACATACCTGATGGTGAAACTTTTTCAACAAGCCTATCCGCTTTATTAAGAAGCTTCGTTTATTTTTTATATTATTATTTATTGTTACGTTTTTAAGTACAACAGATTTTTGAATAACAACTTTGGTTACCTTTCACAGTTATTACCTTATTACATCACATTTACAGCACATACCGTTTTCAAACAAAAAAAAATAATGACAATAAAAACATCTCAGCGTGTGCATGTATTCGCTCTATTTACCAAACATTATTATTGTGTCGGCTTCAATTTTTTACTCTGCTGTATTGATTTCAAAATATCACATGTCTGCTGTGAGTCACATATACGCTATTTATAATAAGCGGCCCATGCGTCTGACTCCGATTCTGTTACGGGGACCGATTTGGCCCGCTCTATTAATAATGCACCAAACTATTTGAAAGTAATAAAGTTTCTACCGTTCGAATTACTTCACTTATCAAAATCAGGGTTTGCTTGTTTCAAAAATATCACATTTTTACAATATACAATAGAATTGCAATTTTCTGAGGTACTGCTGATTTTAGGGGTTATATGGTTTTTGTTACTGAAAACATACTATTTTTAACGAAATGGAATTTATAAAATCTAAATGTGTGTGTGTGTGCTTGGTTTCTTCGATTTTGACGGAACTTTATATTTGGATAAAACATCAAAATGGCTTTGTTCGAAAAGGAAGAGTATGAGCATCGCCTAAAAGAGTTGACATCGATGTAAAACGCATTTTTCTTAAATTTCGTTGTGTCAGCGCCAACCCACGAGCTTACTGGTTTATTTCTGTAAGGCAATATTTGAACATTTATTTTCAACATGGAAAATACACTTGTTTGTTAATAAAAGCCATCCAGTTGACTTAAATATTCGTACATTCTAAAATAAAATTGCATTTCTCTCAGAAACTATCAATTTTAAGGGTTTTATGGCATAAGTGTAATTTGACGGAATATAATAGTTCTATCAAATGGTAAACTAATATACAGGATAATCCATTAAAAAAAAACAAGTTTTTGATATTTGAAAATTACGAAGTTTGTATACATGTAAAAACACCCTGTACATGAAGCGAAACTTCTACCTATCTAAGACCTTTAATCTGCCAAGTATCTTTCGTCAATTCGCATTAATAAAGTTATGTTGATGGTTATTATTGTGCACTAATTTTTCTTGAATTTTCATTCTTTTCGGGACAACGCGTCGCAATTTCCATGAGAAGATAAGGCGGTAGTGAATGTAATACTTTCTGCTGAATTTAATGGTAAATTAATATCCGTAGTGTGCTATTAAAAAAAAACATTCTTCATGCTGTCCTACATTAATTGAACACCCTGTGTATTTCGTACTATTTTAGAAATATGCACAATTATAAATACAGTATCTTTTATTTCAAACATTTTTTCTTATCTTCTATATTAACTGAGATATTAGACTTCCTTGCACTAAAGGGCCAACCTGTATGTATTGAAATATTTTTCTGAGGGGATTTTGGGAAAATTGTAAAATTTTCTAATTTTAAACTAAATTAACGATTCTTAGTGGGTTCGTATCCCTGGATACCCCTTTGGCAATTTTATAACGAATATTCAAATTAATAAAACGAAATTAACGACTTTTAAAATTATACATGTAACTAACCTTGAAACTTAAACGATGCCAATGTTATATAAACTCTCCGCTTATATAACCTCTACAGGAAACTGCCTGTTCTGGAAATTTAACCCTTTTCTCTTCAAATAAAGACTTTGATTTCACAATCGAGTACTTTAAATGGGGATCGGAATTAAGGAACACATTGATTCAACCAAGGCTGAATAAAGATTGATAAAAAATTATAGCGTCCCTAATCTTTCTTTTATTTTAAATCGCGAAAGACCGGTGATTGTTTTATTCCACCGCTAATTTTGATAATTTAACCCAAATAGAAACTTTTATGATGAATTTCGATGAAATGAAATTATTTCTGCAAATAGCATACGAGAATGAATGCAGTGACGCAACGAGGAGGTTGTATTTCGAGGATCCTATGATACAAAATGTTACTGACAAGCTTTAAACGTGAAAATTCTCCAATAATTTACTTAAGCCTTTCAGATAAAGATTTAATTGATGAAATATTATTTAAAAAACCTTTCAATTTACTCTGTTGCTTACTTTAGACGATTTCTACATGAATTTGGACGAATTACGTGAATAGGAAAATTAACTGACGAGTAGTTTTGTCCATGCTACCCCACACTCGTCGTTATCTGGACTTATATTTAAGATTTAACATCAACCCCCCAAGATCAGTTGGCTGGGGGGAAATGGTAACGATGAAATTTCAATTTTTCTCTGCAAGAGGGATATTTAGTTATCAACGAGTGGCTAACCTGACATTTAGTCGTTCAGAAGTGACAATCAAGGCTGTTGTCGTACATACAACGTTGAACATAACAGTATACTTAGGAATAGTAAAAAATAAAAAAGAACAATAGATATAGAAAATACATCTATTTAAAAGATATACATAACATAATTTTTTTTCTTATAAAGATGTAAGAGAGTACAAACAAAACGCATCAAACTTGCTATGTTTGATGAAGAAGGAATTAAAAACTCAAATTATTTTTTTTATTTTGACTTAAAAACAAATTATTCGACCATTCGAATATTAAAATATTCGGCTGTGCTACAAGAACAACAAAGGGTACACGTGTAGGCTGCATTCTTGACACACGACATTTAATCGAAGAGTAAGCAAAATAAAACACATTTGTAGCCGTAAAGCAACAGGATTTATTAAGTTTATTTGATTTAATTTAATTCTTGAATATGTCCGCCATTATATTCTCATATATGTTGTAAACATAATTTTCAACTGATTTCGTATATCAGATATCTTCAATTTGTTGCGAAATTGAACTTTTCGATTCTTTAAGCGTCTTAGTATGTCTTAGTATGAAGACTGTCCCAAAGCCAATAAATTTTTTTGAAACTTTAGTTTTCATGCATTTTGAACTAGCCGAAATCCACAACAAACGATGAACAAATCATGTAGCTCTCGTTAAAAAACCAGATGTGGATGATTTACACAGGAAATGTTACAATTATGGTTCCGAACAATTATATTCAGGTGGAAATGTGCTGTATCTGTCCACAAAACGTCGTCCAACTATTTGAATTTCTAAAAAACAAATTAAAATTCATACTAAAAACATAAATTAACGAAATTTTCTAATAAATTTTCATTTCTTTACAGATTTCCTCGTCAAGACCAAGCACTCACCTTTCCTGTTATTTCAATTGTGTCTGCTAGCCTATTAAGCCGCCTTCGGGAAAGTGCCAAACCAAACCAAACCGCTTAACAAACTCGTCGCATTTTTTAACTCTATACCTATTGCCTTATTTCGTGAAGGTAATTTTAATTGGTTGTGTCAATCTCTCAGAGGAGAATCGGAAGCGAGTGCTCTCGAACTACGTTAGGTCGTGCTAAAAAGGGAGGATAATTATGCGGTGAAATTTGGCACGGTTTTCATGGAAGGAAAAAGTTCGGAGCAGGTCTCGGTGCTACCGAAACAATGTCCTCTTCTTCGCTGTATATAGTCGCGATCTATGTATGGATATGCGTATTGGCGGGATGTTCAACGAATGGTAAGTGATGCTATTGATTTGTTCTTTAGTTTTATACCAAATTTTGATTTTGGATTAGGTTTGATTGACTATTTATTTATTTATTTATTTATTTATTATAATAATAAAGACCAACAGAAAAGTTCCCACAATGGTCAAAGGAGAAATACATGCATACAGTATTTGAGAAACATGCTCTTAATAACTAATAATACAAAAAAAAACCCTAAAAGTAAGTAATTAATGTTACAAATTCGACAATTTTATTCGTGTAACAAATTGCGAGTACGTTAAATTGAAAATGTATATCTCCTTTTGCTTCTAAATTCAATGGATTATTATAACCATAGGACGTGCGATGATACGCGAGAACAAACAAATCATCACTATTTTTCTGGTCTCTTTCTCCCTACATCGTTTCCCAAACGTTGCAGTACGCCCTTGTAATATTCGGAGTGTACAGTTGTTCTCCTTGGAACGAACTCTGATCGCACTTGGGAACACTGAGTTTTCGTCTCAGGGTCATATCCATACATCCAATTTTCATATCCAGCTATAATATTGGCCATGAAGTCCGGATCTGCTTCAAAGCGATACTTCAATTCCGTGCAAATTGACACACGATCTTCCTTCTGTTCGCCAATCAAAAGTCTGGGAACAAATTTTGCACTCACTCGTCTCATTTGCAAATTATCGGTTAAAATGCTTTGCACAGACCCGTACGAGATGTTCAGTTCTTCGGTAAGCTCTTGAATGGTCAATCGCTTGTTTGGACGAACCATTTTTACCACTTTTTGCACGTTTTCGTATGTTTTTGAGATCGAAGGACCGTTGCTCGTTTACAATCGACTCATTTCCACTTTTAGATCGCTCATACTACTTGAAAACAGAGTCTTCAAAGTCACCACATTATCGTCATATACTGATTTTAACATTTCATGACCTTCTTTGGTACTTTTTTGCAACTTGCAAGCAAAATTTAACGTTGTTCAACATTAAAAACATAAAAAAAGCAACAACTTGTTCAAACTTGACACTGACTATTTTAAAGGATCAGGCTGTCGAACTTATTACTTCAAATGGCAGTTGCTACTATAAAAATTCATTCACCGTATTTTTTGATCACACCTCGTATTGAAAATGAAGGCACTGAAATTCTTAAAATATGGAATACCATAAAAGAGAAAGGACGTGGTATTACAAATTAGCTTTGCTTGTATTAGATGCTCACTACCTTTATCAGCTTCAAGTATTATACGTATAAAGATATAAATGTTTATAGATAGAAATTATTTTTAAGCTCCTTTATCTCTAAAAATTGACATTTTCGTTCACTTTGATAACAGCATGTACTCTTCTTGAGATACTAATTTACTATGTAATATTTTTTCGCTATCTTACTTTTAATACGTGATATAAATGTTCTGATTGGCATATCGAATTAGTCTGTGCAGATTTCAAACTTAAGATAGTATATAGATCGGATGTACTCAGAGAATAAAAAGTTCTTGACCCGAACAAATATGCATTCAGTCAACCAAATCGTAATTTTAAATGGCGGCAAAGATATATTTTTTTTAATTTAAAGAAATAATGTTTTCGACATCCTTATTTAATTCAAACATATGCTCTCTTGAAACAAATAACCTCAAATTTGATTTGAAAATATATCTGTTTGATTTAATGTACGCAATATAATGTTTGATTCAACAATACAGTTTTTTCTTTTAAAGAACTTCGTCAGTTTGAAACAAATATACTTTTTTCTACCATTTATTTGGAAGTATGCTGTTACTTTGATAAATATATTATTCTGTTAGTATTATTATTCCACTGAAATGGTTAGTACGATAGATGCTTTCATCTTTTTGGAGAAGAAAGCATCCATGTATGAGCACATAAGGTAACAATATAGAATCTTTTGGAAAACTTTATTAACATTGTGGAGAAACTAATAAAAGTACATAAAGAATAAGTATAATGCCGAAAATGAATCTCCATTTTGAAGTGACGTGGCGCTTTTATTCTTGTAAATAAACCCCAGCTCTCTAAAATACCATTAACTTCCTTCATTACGTTAAGGTGATATCAAGGCTTTCCTAAAGATCTACGTGATCGCAAGCAAAAACTTTAAACAGACGTAGTTTGTCCAAATTGTTATAATATATAGCTACAAAAATACGTTAACAAAAAAATTGTTAAAAGGTATGCACTTTTATATAGGCATTTACAAAAACAATAATTATCCATCTACACGTAATTTTGTAATTATATACTTGTACAAAATCGTTTCGATGAAGATGACATAACCACAAAATAACTTGTGTGTTGTGTATACAGATACATAAAGATTAAAGTGATACTTGTACTACTTTTGTTTGCAAAGAATATTACAAACTTACTACCTCGGTAATCTCGCAGGAATCCTGAGAATCGCGAACGAGTGACGGGGTTAACTGTATGGTTAGGTGCTAGAAGGGTGCAAAATGGGTAGGGGATAGAACAGCAGATACCTTAACGGACTTATGCATGCAAGCAAGTCTTATCACTTGCTTTTGCTGAAATACCTATTACATCAAAAAAGGAAGAAATATACTAACAATTAGTTACAAAATATGAAAACGGAAAAATCAAAGCATTGTTAAATGTGTAGTGAATTGAATCGCAATTTATTTAAACTGCTAACATTGGTGTAACTGGTCTTGAAAACGATAACGGCGAGATTTTTGTAATTTTCGATACAAACAGGAATTCTGATATTCACCAATCTGTGGTAACTATTTTATTATTTTTTATACAGAATTGTTAACGTTAGTTATGCAATGGTAAAAATATATAAATCCATTATCCTACTTACCTATTATTTTCTTCATCTCACTGCTCACGAACCACCATCTCACATAACCTAAACTAGGACTACGATTGCAATTGCTCTGCGTTCACGCAACGGAGTTTGCCGACGACGCGCGAAGCTCACGATTCTAACATATATTTGTTTGACTCAACAAAATTATGTCAAAAACGTTTGTACATTCAAACAGATTCAATCTGTTGTTCTTAAAAAATGTACTTTCACTCAAATAAACCTTTCTTGAGTTAAATAAATAATTTCAAAGATATATACTTGTTTGAACCAAGAACTTTTTTTCTCTGTGTACATACTCCAAATATTATGTTCAGGGGGACGCTTACGTCACGAATATATAAACGTCAATTCTACAAAATATGTTTTCCTATCAGGTTACGTTTATTATGAGCAATTTGCCTGGTTTATTCGTAGTTCCTTCGCTTAATATGTTTAAATTGCATTATTTTAATTATCTATTCCGACAATAGACTGAATAGATGCTTGGTTCTGGTCGCTGGCATATTTCGTGGTCGGTGGCGCGGTGCTTGATTGGCGGATGAGGAAACTTTCGTTTCTGATGGCGCTTGTTTTTTCTGAGTGTTCCAATGTGCGCGCTTCTACGCTTTATTTTCCTTTGTATCTTCGGTTGAGGGTCGGTGGGTAGCAAATATCTAATCTATATTGTGTTAGTTATGTACTAGTTATTATTGTTATTTTGTGCTAACTCTATAGGGTTAAGTTGAAAAGCAGACAGAAGTCGGAATTTCGTCTAATATACCAGTAAGAGCGAGCGTACTATGCTCACCCGATTTTACCCGAACTCAGCGCATCTAAACGTGTATTGTCATTTTGCTTGTCAAACCACACGTAAACGTTCACGTTCTGATATACACACCGTCTATAGTACACACCGCCTGTGACAATTACTGTCAAGTCTTTACTCATTTATCGATAAGTCAAGTTAAGACAAATCAATATGAAAAGAAAACACTTATTATCATTATTATTATTATTGTTAAATAATCTTATGTTATTATGTTAATACTCAATACGATAAAATGATGAATACATCGCATCGGCTACTAACGTAGCATGCCTCGACTTCGCTCCCGCATTTCCGAAAAATGCCGATAACGCTAGGTGAACATAGCACGCTCGCTCGTACGGTATGTTTATCATTTAAAGCGTTTGTCCTAAATTCCTTATTTACATCTAACTTCTCGTGGATTCTTGGAAACGAAAAACTGAATTTATTTTGTTGAATATCTTTCCGTAAGATTTATTAAGCATTTTATATGTATTTTTGCTGAAGACATAAATGCATTATTATTGGCACACATTGGTACATCTGAATTTCCTGCAAGTGGTTCACGAAAACTAGGAAAAGCAATGGTCCTAAGATAGAACGTTGCAGTACTCCAGATTTGACTGTTAATTCTCACGATCTATATGAATCTTAAGTTTTAACAAACAACGACTGGATGGCACTATTGAGATATTTCCGTAAAATTTAACATTTGTTATTGTGGAAGCGGTGACAATACAGAAATCGGCCAAGTAGTTTGTTTACAGTGAGCGTTTAAAAAGAGCAATTTTGTGGAAAAATGGAAATTTCATGTGAAGGTTTTCGTTGGATGACATTTGACGATTTTAGTAAAGGCCTAACACAAGAATGCCTCGAATTGCTTCGTTCAACTTTTGGTAATGAAGCACTATCAGAAAAGATTGTTTACAACTGGTTTGGAGAATTTCGTCGTGGTCGTGCTTCCATCAGTTATGAATTTTGTGAAGGTCGACTAAAATCTATTGTTGTTCCAAAAGACATCGATGCTGGGCGCAACATAATTGAAGAGGATCGGCATATGACTTACAGTAAGATAGATGCATCTTTGGGCATATCTAGGACTGCAGTACATTCGATTTTGTATGAACATTTAGGTGTGAAAAGGATGGATTCCGCATAATTTGACTCAAGCAAGGCTCATGTCAATTGGTGTAAAGGAATGCTAAAAAATTCGACAGAGGGGTGACGAAACATTGACATATTCGTACTAGTCGGAAACCAAGCAACAATCAACTGTTTAACAAATCGATAAAATCAGGAAAAACAATGCCAGCTCTCATACAGCACGTCGAACAATCGATTATTTGAAAGAGGAAAGCATCGAATTAATGTCTTATGGCCCGTATTCACCTGATCGCTTGTCTAAGACTTCTTCTTCTTCTCGAATGTTAAACATAAAATGCGTGGACAGCGATTTTTATCTCCTCAAGAAGCTGTTGAAGCCTTCAGAAACCATGTTTCGGAGATACCAGCTTCAGAGCGGAAAACATGTATCAAGAATTTGTTCGAACGCATGCAAAAGTGTATAAATATTAATGGCGAATATTTTGAAAAAAACAAAATGATTTGTACGTTTTTTTTTAAATGAAACAAAAATGTTTCATTGTTTTTGCAAAAACCTAAAAGGTATCCCTTGTGTGTATTGAATTTAATAACTTGCTTTTATTAGGTCGAGAATATAAGCCCGGAAGTCTTGTAAATATGAGTAAAATCTGACCATATGACCATATTTATTGATCATCTACTAAAAACCTTCTAATGTTTTACTCATTTATTTTCGAGCAAGTACAGGGTAAACCAGGGGAAATTGTACCATCGCACAGTGTAACATTTTAATAATCTAGGGGAACAACAATATTGCAGCGAAGGTTTAGTACTGCTTTTGTGCCATTAGTCAATAGAAGTCACAATTTTATAAAGTAAGATTGTATATTTTAAAAACCATATATAAAAAGATGAGAGACAAATGTATAAGCAATTTCTAAAAATACAGTTGAATGTTTTGAAGCAGCTATCTTTTTGCTGTCCAGAACATTGTCCAGTGTTACCGCATATTCCACTTTTACTCTCGTTAACTATTTTCAATATACACGGAAAAAGATCACTTAATAGAATGCACTACAATATTGTAGGAAAAATATTGTAGCAGCCATTATCACAATTATGTAATCGGACCGCAGATTTTTGTTAATTATTACATGTTGTTATCACGGATAATTAATAATATTATTAAATAATTAATAATAATATTAGATCTAAATTTAATTTCTACATACGTCCTTATTGTTTAAGTTTAACAGAAAGGTATCCCCGAATTCTAGGATAACGTCTCATTGACGCTTTGCCTCGCGACTTGAAATTAATTTCAAATATAAAATGTTTTAAGGGGAGTATTGAGCCTTTCTTGTGCATTACTGTATATATTCATTAAATGAATTTTTCGAATCGGGTTGCACATCCAGCAACGTCTAAAAACTGTAGATTTAATAACTATAAATAAAACTTGTTTGTTATTATGTGATACTATGCACTTCTGACAATTGTCTATATTCTTTTGAATTCATGACAAATGTAGTTATTATTGTTAATATTTTGAAGATATGTCAAATTTCTGTTGAATTATTTTAGATAAATGTAACATAATTTCCAACAACGTTTGTGTCGAAATGTGCAGGACAAGGTTGTGGTAATTTTTTACATAAAACTTTTTTTTTTTTTCAAAATAAATATTAGAAAATGTCTGAGTTTATAAATAAATCATCACTTATCTGTGCAGACGATTTTATTATCGAAGCCTACCTAAATGCATGGACAAAATGTTTCCTGCCTTAGGATTAAGCTCAGGTAGTATTGGTTATTCACCAATAGATGTCGCAACAAAAACTTTAATTTTTTTCTAATAAATCATCTGGTTTTATATAGTCGTTTTCATCGGGTTCGCAATTCATATGGAATAAACTCTTCCGCAGTTATTGTTATTGCGTTTTATGTGTTTTATGTGTTTTTTCAACCACTATAATTATAAGAACACTGCATACACATTGTATTATGCAATACAATCTTTAGAACAATATTGTTGCATTCTTTTTATAACGTGTGTAACTAAAACTTGTACACTATTTGTAACAGATCATTGACTAAATTTTTCCAACAGTAATGTATTTAATAGAAATGCAATCCGTTAATCACAATTGAGTAATAGGGATTTGCGCAAGTCGTATATTCTCAAACAAAGTGTAGTAAATCGTACTACAATTGTTTGATTCTTTATAACATTTTTACCATGAGTTCTTGATAATTGGTTTTGTTGTGATATATGAATTATATGAACGGTTTTTTCTTATTAATCATACTCAAACTCCGCTGTAGTACTTTATGCGTAAATACTGCTGGATACAAGATTTCCTTTTTCTAAAATTGTTAAGCATCTACAAAACACAGCACATATACGAGTTATTTATAAAAAAAAATTGTTCTCAAAAGGTACATACAACTTCCTAATTACTACTGAACATATTCATAAGTCCGTGAATAATAATAATACAACAATAATACGCAGATGACATAACAACAATGACAACGTACACCATACAAGAACGATAATTAGTTATGCTAGACGTGCAACGTTTTATTATTAAAAATTTTTTGTCCGCGAGCGTGTCACCTAGGCACTTTATACAGCTAAAACGAATATACTCGACAACAGTGATGTGTAGCAGCACATAAGTTAGGCAAAGCGAAAGTTTTCGTTATTAATTTCTCTTTCCTTGCGGACTTGCGCTTCAAACGACGGATAACACAGCTATAGACGCTTTAATAAAAGGATAGATCCATTCATATTGGATCCGTTCTATTCACGATTGTTGCAGTAATCCTCTTCTTTGCAACATTTCCCTATTGTCTACAGTTAAGATTGCTTCATTCTCTTTAGTCTCAATTGAGAAGATGCGTGTAGTAGTTAGTGACGAAGTAATAATGAAGTCTATCCTCTTTTTGTTCCTTTGTCTTTTGTATTTTCTTAATAGATAGACATGAAAGGGGAAATAATGAGGATGTTTCTTAATTGTATTACTTGCATATGAGTATTGTTCTATACAAGTACCTTTAGAGACGTAATTTTTATTTAATAAATTTATCAACCTTTTCTACCTGAGTATTTCAAGTAAATTGCTGGTCTTTGAGCGATACTTAATGTATAATAGTGAACTTTATTGCTCCACAGATTTCTTTACTTATAGCACAATATGAGGATAGTATGAGAAGTATTTGTGTTTGGAGACAGATGACGCTTTTTGTCGAAATCTGCAATACCAACTGTGAGTCTTTTGAGAAAATTCTCTAGTTTTGACGCACTGATTTGTACGTATGAGCATATTCTGGGCGTAGCAAATCTTTAGTACGCTTTTTTCTTGTTAAAATTTAATGCACCGTTCAACCATTGCTGTATAAGAATATCTATTGTCAGTCATTAATTCTCAAATCAACTTCTACTAGCTGACTCCTTAAAGTGACTAAAAATTGAATAACAGCACAGTGATATATTTGAACGGAGCTCCTACCATTTTTTTTTTTATCAGAATCCATTTTCCAACTTAATCACAATAATGTTTGATAGAACTGTTAAGCAGTTTTAAGCACATTATTTAGGAGTTTCAACTTAAGGCTAATTATTCCATATTTTGATGCATTCAACCTCACAGCACTCAATATACAAGCCCACATGCATGCGTACAACAGGTATAACAGTACTTCATACCTCGATTCGTTGATTCCATATAATTACACTCTATTCCGAATGGACATCTGTGTCAATTACCTCTCTGCATATTGCGTAACAGTCGTTAAGTGGAGAGATAGTAGTACCGGAGCAGGCCATGGTCAACAGCATTATTTAGGAAGGAAAGAGTAATTTTCGACAGATGCACGAGGTGCGATATATCAAAGATGTTTTGTATGAAAGACGCTGTAATTTGTTTTTTTTTCTCTGATGATGATTATGGTTAATAATGTTCTCTTCGTAGCTCTAAGGCAGGTTTGTATAAAAAATAAATTAGCTTGTGTTCAATTATCAGAAAGGAAGTGTTCAGCTTTAAAAAGTTGTTTTTATTCGGAACAGGTTGTGATTTTATTATGTTAAATTGGTTACTCGCGGAGATTATTAGAAATGTAGATAATTAAAATTTTTGAACGCATATAGCTTAGAGCAAAATAAATGGCGAAGCGTGTTTTACCAAAAAAAGTAAAGATAGAATGATGCACTATTATACTTGTTTGGATAATTGAAATTATGTAAAATTATTAGAAATATCAGAACAATCAGAAAGAATATATTAGGGAAAACAATAGAAACAATATATATTAATTTATTTATACAGGCTCCTCCACCAAAATTCTTGATACTATCTTTCTTCAAAATTAAGTTACGGAGAGAACTTGAAGTTGATAATGTTGAAACAATGATGTTAATTTACGAAGTAGACAAATGATTGCTTTCGTCAATTTGCTGACAAAGTCCCATATGCTATTTTGATCAAACCAAAATTATTAAAATTGTTTAGAGTAATTTGGAGAACTGATGATGAAAAGTAACGTCAAACTAATAGTCCAATATATATCTTTATAAGGAAATGTAAACAAAATTTATATACACTGCGATCCTAAAATGTCCGTCTCCCCCATACACTTATATTTTTCGTGAGCTAACTGTTGCCATTATCAACATTTCAATTGTATTTCCGGTTTCACGGGAAGCGACGTCAACTTCCTTATTTTAAATAGGACACTCTGTATATTTTCAGGTTGTTATACTTTTACTTAAGAAATATGACGATATGCAGCAATAAAGGTTTTGGCAATCTGTTTTTGTTGTTAGGCAAAGTTGGGTAGGAAAGCGCGCCAAATTGTTTCTTGTGACGCCAGATTGATCTGAAGAGCTCGTTGCTAAGCAAAGTAATCACAGCAACTGCCAAACTGTCAAATCTCAATTCCAAAAGAGTAAATTATTCTTGTTATTTATTGTTATTATAACCTGCATTTGTCATACTTTCGTTCTTTGTGCTCGTTATTATTTTATGTTAGTGTAAAATAGAATGTTAGAAATGAACATTGGTCTAAGAAAAATAAAATTTGAAGAGGTGGAAGAATTTGTATATTTGGGAGCCAGAATAACAAACAGATGCGATGAAGAAGACCAGAAGTTGACACCACAAACATGCTGTAAGCATATCATGTGTTGTTACGGGGTTCTACAATGGGTCGAAATTATGTATTTATGCCACGGAAACACATTATAAGGCTGATTTTTAGTTTGAAACCAACGTGAAACACGGGGAAAGGAGGATTCTAACTTTCCCCTGAATATACTTATATGCAAATGTTGCTTATAGTATAGAACCAATCTGGGAGAGTTTGAGACAAATGGCATTACGCATAGCTACAAAACATGACATGGCAATGAACCATCAATATTAAAACACCACATGAGCGAATTCGAAAGATCTCCATTTCATAACTGTATTCGTTTTTATAACGCTGTGCCAACAGAGATCAAGTCGCTACAGTTGCCAGAGTTTAAGAGGTTTCCTAAAACATACTTGCTAGACAAATGCGCCTATGGTGTACAGGAACTGTTGGACCATTATCTGCGATTTTTTATCTTTTTAGTTTTCTGTTTTTATAATACGAGGGTGTATCAAATATAAACAGTACTGATTTTCTTAAAAATTCCGGAGGGCTTCTACACCTGGAAGGGGTTGATGCGCAAGTAGCCTATACCGTTAGGGAGGGGGCAGAACCTTGTAGTATCAAAAGAAACTATGAGCGAGAAATAAGTGCGTGTCTCAATGGAGAAGCGGATTATCATCAAGTGTTTGGCCAAGGAGGGGGTGAACCCAACCGAAGTTATGCGGCGATTACAGACAAAGTTCGGGGACAACACCCTGTCAAGAACCCGCGTGTTTGCATGGAACTAAAATTTTCTGGAGGGCGTGAAAAGGGCACCGGTGAAGGCAAAGACGCGGTAGTCAGCGGGAAAGGTAATAGCAACAGTTTTTTTTTGATCGGCAAGGTACTTTCCACGTTGATTTTCTCCACGATCGAAGCACAGTTAATGCGCAATATTATTGTGAAGTATTGGATGCCATGAAATTGTCATTTCGAAGAAAAAGGAAGCAATCGAAGTGTCATTCTTCTGCATGATAACGCCAGGCATCATGTGGCTAACGCCACGATGCAAAAAGTGGATGCATTAGGATGGGAAATGCTGGAACATCCACCCTATAGTCCAGACTTGTCACCTTGTGACTTCCATCTTTTTGGACCCCTCAAAGAAGCGCTTGGGGGCCAGCGTTTCGATGACAACGAAGCGGCGGAAGCGTTTGTGCTCCAATGGCTACACGAACTTTCGAAGAATTTTTACGATGATGGAATGGTAGTATGTAGAAAAATAATATACGAGGCTAAGTCAAATATTATCTACACTTTCGCCATAACAAGCTTTGAAGGTTATCGTAGTGGCGGCCGCTTGCGCATGCATTGAGTGGTCATGTGTGTGGAATTTAATCACGATCGCGTCATTTGTCTACTAGCTACAACAGCATAAGCATGTCAGCTCCGCTATTAGTTTGCACCAAAGACAAGTAGTGATCCGATTTTTGCGGTCAGAGGGTGTGAAAGGTGCTGAAATTCACCGGAGACTTTTGTCACAATACGGGCACAGTGCTTTATCTCGTAAAAGCGTTTTGATTGAAATGTTTCAAAGTGGCCGAACGAGCGTAACACAAAAAGAGTGAGCTGGACGGCCGTCAACCTCGACCACTGACGACAACATTCAGCAAGCTCGAGAGATGGTTACAGCAAATAGGCGAGTTACCATAGACTTTCATCTCTTTGGACCTCTCAAGGAACCTTTGAGAGGTCGTCTATTTGCCTCAGACACCGATGTTCGGGATGCGGTGCAAAAGTGTCTTCACGACCAACCGAAAACCTTCTACCAGGAAGGCATACGGAAGCTTGTGGCTCGCTGGACCAAGTGCATTGCTAAAGGTGGAGACTATATCGAAAAATAATGTATCTGTTGCACACCTATCTTTGTTTAATACAGTTGTAGAACTAAAAGTGTAAGCAATTTTTGACTTACCCTCATATATTTGTAAGCTTAGTTAAATAAAGTCAGAATTTTTTAAAAAACAAGCCCCGTTTATATTTGATACACCCTCGTATGTGTTTACACATTTGAGAATATCAATATTCAATTTTGAATATACAATAATAAAGCTTTATTATTAATATTTGGCAAAACTGTTTGGCCTCAGTATATAAATTATTATATAATTATAATTACAGTTCCATATAGAACGCGCTTTTCTGTTCAAGTTATTTATGCTTCTAATATTATATCCATGCATGTACATCATTCCTGTATACTACAAACCTACCCATGCAATTGGATAATTTATTGTTTACTCTTGTATGAATTAATATTAATATATCGAAATAAATTCGCTGTCGAATATTATACCAGTGCAATACATTTAGCATTAATGATATAATTTGCATTGACTTGTATTGCAGATTCTGTAAATTGTACATATCACCTACGCTTATTATTAAGACACTAGCGCAGTGTTTAAAATGTGATATGACAGTTTTATATATTAATATAGTAATAAAAAAGGATTGGTGGCTTAGTGGTTAGGGGTTCTGCCTCTGCTTGTGGCAGAGGTAGACATTATTGACGCGTCGTATTGGACCCGGGATTCCCCGGAGCTCATTTATTTGTCCGAGGTGGTTCCTCATTGATCTGAAACACCCTCAAGTTCAGCTCTATCTACGCGGATGATATTGCCACCTATAGCGCGAGCAAGAGTAAGAATTCGATAGTCTCCAGGTTGCAGACTACTCTTGACAGCCTAGTGGAGTGCTCCAAGCCGTGAGGTCTTCGAATAAATGAAAGTAAATGCGCTGCTATTCACTTTACTAATTATAAGCGGAGGGGACCACCGCCAGAGGGACTTGAGCTCAATGGCCGGTGGTTACAGTGGAGTTCCTCCATTAAATATTTGGGAATTACGTTGGACAAGCGGTTGACATGGGGGCAGCATATTGAGCGGACTCGTTTGATGTTTGGTAAAGCAAAAAAGCATGATATTGTCGCTGATTGGCAGGAAAAGTGTCTTTGATGTCGGAATTGAGTTGCTGCTCTAATTTGCGTCCCTAATTTGCGTGATGATAGTGGGTGCCCCATAGTTCGTCCGGAATGAGCAACTGAGAGCTGATGTTAAGATCCCCAGCCTGAAGGAACACCTACGAGAGATGGGCAAGCATCTCCGACAACCCGCTGCTCGTTAGAGTGGCGGAGGAGTCGCAGGACCGACCTCCTCCTCGTCGTCAAATCGTACAAATTGCGGATAGGATATCATAAGGGGACGCAAATTAACAGAGGACAGACGGAGACACCAACTTGGTAGCCTTGGGTGAAAAAACTTGGAGAATAAAAAGCTTACAGGCTGTTAGTCTGGTTCTGGTGAACAAGAGGACCATAGATAGACGTTGTGCATTCAGGTCCCACAAGAATTGGTGGCAGATTTTTCTGGTGGATGTGGTATAGTCTCAGGTCACCGTTCCCATCTTGGGGAATAATTGACTGCGTTTCACCTTTTGTGGTGACGGGGTGAGAGTAACAAAGCCACAGAACATTTTTCCCACACCATTTATACACTAAAGTCTCTTAAGGGTACAAATAGCTTTATGGTTTGCATAGCCTGGTCATCACGCGTAAAAAATATCCTTGCATGTAGTGTACATTTAGCTCAGAACTTATCCTGCCAAGGAAATCAATTCTTTTGACAACTTTCCTAGTGATATAATAAAGAAAAATTCATTTCGCTTCGTTATTGATTCTTTTTCTGCTTGCAACTTACAAAGAACTGAGCACCTAATATCGGACAAGATTTTAGTAATTAGGGTAACGTTGTTATTTCCTTTTGGTAAGGCAAGTAATAAAAATAAAACCATTATAAAGTTGGTATGCCAATAAATCCAACAAAAGAAGTAGAAACACAATTTTGCTAATGTAACAAGCACGGTTTAAAGCAGTATACACATAAAATAAAAGTAGGAGAGTATATTTAGGTATTTCATAACACGAAAAATCGCTGATTCACCATTCTAACATTAATCCAATTCTTTAGAATGTTTAGAACTCTACAAAATAGTTTTAACCCTGAAACGTGCATATTTCAACGACATTTTTCACCGGGTATAAGGTCGAATTGTGTAACTAACATTCTCCATAGCGATTATGAATGTGCTAGACTTACGCAAACTTTTATTATATATCTATCTATGTATGTATAGACACACAAGAAATTCAAGAAAGGAAACTAATTCATCCGCTTTAAGTATATGCAATTACATGTAATTACTTATTTCCAGTGAGTGCTAACTTCTTAGTGGACCCCTCCCTCGAAGCATTGGATGAAGTGGACGATGCAGAAATCTATAGAGCTGTTGTCAATTCTATCCGAGAATGGGAGCTCAATAAGGAAAGGAAAAAGGCGGCAAATTCAAGGTATGACTACGACAATGTTATTTTTTTGAATTCTCTAATTTTTCCCAGAAAATATGTCAATCGATTATATAATGCTTAGGAAATTTGAATTTTTCGATTAATGTGAATACGTGACTCATAGACACGGTGTTCATTTGAAAACGATCCACCTTCAATGAGTTAAAAATGCCAAGGATAATTAAGAATCGATAAGACAGATCGATCATTATTTGGAGGGGGAATCTTTTTTGCCAATAAGTGAATATTGTACCTTGATCTCTAATCCCAAATATGTTATATTTTTCGAATTCCACACTTTATTTGCAACAACTTTTATCTTTAATACTTTAAGAGATCTTTACATTTCAAAATCAATTATTTTCTTGTTCACCCGAAAATGATCCACCTTCAATAAGTTAATAAGGCCAAGGATTGTCGAAGAGCGTTCATTTACGAACGCCATTTACGAACTGCGACAATTATAGCGATCTTAGTTTTTTTGATAGCTACTTTTCAACAACCAATTTTATTTACTGAATGTTCACAGAAAATATTTTGTTTTTGCAGAATTGTGCAAAATTAAACAAAAACAAAACCAAAAACCATTTTTGGTCTACACTTTAGAAAAACGAATAATAATGATACTGGAAGAACGGTAAATGTTTAACGAAACACATTTATAAGTATGTGCTGGAGTTGGTTAATAAGTTTATGGAAAGTAGATAAGTTGTTAATAAAAAGCGCTCAACTTCTAGTTTTAGCAACTGAAATTCCTACACTAATGTTGAGTATTGAAGGAGGATGGAAATGGGGGAAGAACGGAAAGGCACAATATCCGCTTGCTATAAGCTATAGCTTCTTGCTTCAAACAAAAATCGACCTTATCGTTTTTTTATAGTTCTTTACATTTTTGATTTATTAAAGGTGGATCGTTTTCAAATGAACACAGTGTGTGATGATAAATTAAAAGAAATTATTAAGAAACATATAACATATTAAAAACAAATAATGTTGCCCTATTAAACAACTGTTCCTATGGATTCTGATAGAAAATACCTTTTCTAGAATATTTACGTGTATTTAAAAATTAGTTGAACTACACGCCTGAATTTACAATTTAATATTTTCACATATAATTTCACACGTCAAACATATGCGTCGATTTCAAAATGAAATCCGTTGATTTTCCATTCTACTTTTCCTCCCCCAAAAAATAGGCGACAGCAAATCGAATATTTTTTCCGTTTTTTGATGATGGAAACGCGAACACCTGGGCCTTTTTCCTGACGACCTCAACGTCGACACGACGACGATACGTTAATATTTATGTTTCCAGTTTTTAGAGTTTCTTAGCGTTAGAGGAACGGGTCTCGGCGTTCGCGTATGAATTTTTTATTCAATATTGTGGAATTGGCGGCGGAAAAGAAAGAATAACACAAGGTAGCGGAGCTATTTTTACATATAGGAGATACAGAAAGATGTAGATGATGTAGAGTTGAAGATTCGGATGGTTTTTATGCGTTGCTTATGCATTAAATCTTTTCTTCAAGTTTTGTGTGAGGAGGTGAGCATAAGAATTGCAAATTATAATTTTTTGAAAGTTTGAATGCTGAGATTGGTGTTGAGGTTATAAAAAAAGAGTTCGAAGGTATGAAGGAGGCGATTAAGAGGCGGGGAAGGGTGACATTTCTTTTGTTTATGTCTGATAAATTATAGTTAGATTTAACTGCTGGTATATTCCTGTACCTATGATGGGCACATAACCTTATTTTGTGTATAGGTGTTTAGTTTTTCGTCTAGTTTAAAACTAAAATAGAAGCCGTAACTAGGTTTTTATTGAATATAATACACACAAACACCTTTTCTTCACTTTCTACCCCAGTGCATTTAACATGGAGCTACACACTATATCGATTCCAACCCTATTCAGGTTTTGATTCACAAATGTTGAGGATGATATTATTCAGTAGCTATTGATGCAAATAATATCATCCTCAGTCCAATATTCTTCACTCTTTAACAGGGCCAACAGTGGTTCTGCATGTGCCAGGTGAATATATTAAACTCTAATCTACACGCAGAAAAATGGTTTCTTGCATCAGGAAAATAGATTAGACTATAAAAATGTATAATATAAGAAAATAATTTTCTTGAAATTTTAAATGAATATTTCTTAGGGTTAGAAAATCAAGAAAATTCAAGGCAGAAAAATGTTTCTTCCAAATAAATCATTTAGTTTTAAGTTGAGAATATTCATATTAACGGTAGGAATGGAAAAATGTTCCAGATCTCACAAAGTTCTATTGAGAAATTAGGCGACCGGTTTCGTGTTCAAAAAACACATCATCAGGCCAGCTACAAGGATATCCAATAAAAGAAAAATTACAGTAATGGAAAAAAAACCTAAAGTCAATAAAATTAGGATCAAGTGGATGAATTAATGAAAAAGTTACAGTATATTTAAATTATTTCTTTAATAAGCAGTAATTAATGAGTGAATATTTGAGTTTATGTATCCCTTCTTTATTATTATTATTATTTATAATATATTTTAAAAATGGTATGTATGTGACTAATGATTTCCAATCGAGGGCAATAATAATAATAATAATAATAATAATAATAATAAAAAATATTACATTAACCGGTATCTTTTGAAAATGTTTATGAAACGTTGCACATTAAAGGTTATGTCATTGTATGGGTAAGTATGGCATCTGTACTCGGGCATGACTATATCTCTTAAAAGTAGGTGGTGCCAGGAAATATTTCAGTGAGTGTTTTTGAAGATTAGTAGCATAAACTGAGAGATGGAGAACAATGTGGGCAGCCCGCGACAGCGAGAATCCCTGTATGCAGATGGTCGTCGTCCCCCAGGATCGTCCCCCTCCTCTAGTGAAGATTCGTCGCCCAGCGGATTTCTTCAATTCCGGCTGCGCAACGCCCACAGCCCCAGACGACCATCCTTGACTCCTCAATACATAACCCTATTTGTTACCCAATAAAGTCATGACCCATCCGAGCCCAAAATTCTTCTACTTCAAATTCCAAGCTGCGCGAACCGAGCCAGCTTTATCATAAGGTGATCAAAGGGTACAAGGAAATTCAGTCCGACCCTAGTCCCGAAAGCAGTTCCAAGTGCAATATGCGCAGGAGCAAAGAGCGTTACTGCTTTTCTCTTCTCGCATTGTTTTTGTCGGGAGTGATTCCATCATGACCATGAGCTATTTAAGCTATCTGTATCGTTCTGGCATTTTTCATTGTACTCTACATAAGTCACTTTGTTCAACATATTCGTAGATACGTTTATTAGTTTTTAAACTCACAGGCAATGAGAATAATTTGCAGTATCATGTACGAATACGTCGTACTGTTTTAAACAAGGTAACTGCAATTAATAATGTGGATATAAATAATGTGCATTTCAAGAATTCTAAGTGAATAAATGCTTTATTTTAAGAAAATGAAACTGTTCATTTATGAACAATACCTAACCGCTATCTTAAATTAGGGAAGCTATTTACTATCCTTAAAAAAATATCGTTTTATGTTACAACGGCCGTTTACTTATACTAAGAATCGCTTTCTTTAAATTTTCTGCAACATTTTCTTGAATCAAGTTAACAAATGTCTTAAACAAAGAAATACAATGATTACATTACAAGTATATACTTCCCTTAAGCGGAGAAAAAGACGCTATGAAAATATTTGGCGTTTTTTAATGTTTATACTATTTTTTTGTTTTGTTTAACATGACAACTTTTTGACACAACTAAATAGCAACTTGGACGTCGTTCTTCATCCAGAGCGCTCAAATGAGTTAGCTCTCTGCGACTTTTTCTCTTTCCAAGGAGGATAATTGAGTTAAAGGAGTGAGGGTTTGACACATTAGAGAGGATTGAAGCTGTATTATGACAGTACTTAACACACAAACAAGACAAGACCTCTAGAATGTATTCCTTCCATGCCAGAGGCACTGGGACCGGTGTTTGCACTCCCAAAGAAAATATTTTTTTTCCTATCCAATCAATTTTGGGCAAGCTTTTACAAGGTTCATTACTTATTTTCCTAAAACTGTGAACTGTGTGTGTAGTGAAGCCATGCCAAATTTGTATTTTGGTAGATCTTATGGTATCAACGTTTTCAAGCTGAGTTATGTAGAATACTTTGGAAAAAGTATAGTTCTCTTAAGCGGAGAAAAAAACAGTTATTGTATTGTGGATAATTGAAATAGTAATTGTCTTGAATTTAAGTGGACAGTCTTGGTACAAGTAAAGGTTTTTTCTGCGCGTAGGCAAAATGTACTTTGCTAACAACTTGGTATGATACCTCCTATAAGAATACTACGCTGAAAATAAGAAATGCACTTGCAAGTATTAGATCATTTATCGCTAAAAACAGTTCTTGTCATTTCGTACGTACAGTTTCGTTTTTTCTCGATGTATTTATGCCCCATAGATAACATTTAATTCAACAATAAAAATCGATTCTTTGTGCCCTGTGGTACCCATGTGGATCACTTTCCCTTACTACAATAAAAACACCATATTGTAGACTCATATTTTTGCATACGATATTGGAAAAAAAGTATTTAAAACAGAGAACAACGTTTTAGAATGTTATAACTATATATGAAAATAAGCCCGTTAGATTTGCTGCATCTGATTTCCATAGAAAAAAACAACATAAAAACCGGTATAGTCCTTGCAGAAAATTTATGAGACCTTAAAATAATGGGGTCGTCTACAATTTTGCAATGCTTGTCGAAGTTGAAGTTTAATCGATGAATATTTTAATAATTAGCAGGTCATTTATCGATTTAACAAATTGATTTTAGATGGTATATTATTTCAAAATGTTTACAGATGCTTGAAGACTGTAATACATATGAATATTGTGTCACAACATGCACAGCCAGGCTTATGGTTTATGAGTTATATGTAGGTTCCATCAGGGAACAATTTGTAGTATCCATTTAAGTTTGAATGTGATAAAATATGTATAATAATGATATTTACTTAGAAAAACAATAATATACACTGCTCGGCAAAATTATGGAATAAATTCCTAAAATTTGAAGCAATTTGTTTTTCGAAGAAATGCTCGGACAGGCCAATTTTATTTTTAAGAAACAAAAATTCTTGCATCAATTTTCGCCCATTTACGGTTTTCAAGTAATGACGTCGCTAGCAATTTTTTTAAATGACAACTCCCGATTTTTTTTTATTTTGATAAATCATTTAATTGCCTAAATGATATCATCAACATTTTAATACCTCACATAACAAAGTTTTCGAATAAAAGTTATTTAAAGAGTGGAAAACATAAAGATTATTAATAACTAAAAGCAAAGATAAATGCTGTTATTCAAGAAATGAAATGATTTACTTTAAATCAAATGTTCGAAATGCTATCAACCTTTTCATAAATTTTACTACTAACAGAAAGCCTAGCAGAAAGTAAAGATGAGCTTTTACAGATCAAGTATCAGTCAAAAATACAGAATAATGTCAAATACTCGTTATTCTTAATAAAAAAAGTGAATTAATTGTAAGTATGAATCATTTAACTGTAACTCTGCGCATAGATATTTTAATTCTTGTTTGATGCGGCGACAAAACCAGAACTCAATTTGTGTGCAATTTGTTTAATGAGAAATATCCAGGTAGAAATATCAACTAATCCACAGGGAGTAAAATCGAGAGAAAATTTAGAGAATCTGGGCATGTCAAACACATTTCAAATGCAAGACGTCATAAGAAAATGAATGAAGATATGTAATTTGATATTTTGTGAAATGTGGGTGAGAATCGCCATGGTATATCCCAATGAATTGCAGCAGACAATGAAGTTTCTCAGCAATCAGTATTTCGTGTAATAAAAACAGAAAAATACCATTCTTACTAAATACAACTATTACAAGAGCTCAATGAAGATGATCCTGATCGCCAGTTTTGTGATACAATGCACGATTTATGCAACCGTAATCCACGCTTTATTCTCAAAATTCTCTTTTCGGATGAAACCTTATTTTGCATGTAGAGAAACGTTTCCTTGTATCAAAACTGTCCACCTCAATTCAAGACAATTACTGTTTCAATTATCCGCAATACAATTACTGTTTTAAATCAAAAAACATATTTTCTTAGCGTTTTTTTCTCCACTTAAGAAAAGTATATACTTGTAATGAAATAATTGTATTTGTTTGTTTAAGACATTTGTTAACTTGATTCAAGAAAATCTGAAGAAAGCGATTCCTAGTATAAGTAAGTGGCCGTTATAACACAAAACAATATTTTCACTTTCTTAAAGTAAAGCATTTATTTACTTAGAATTCTTGAAATGACTATTATTTATATCCACATTATTAATTGCACTTACCTTGTAAATACTATAACATATCCGCAACACGATGGCAGTAAATTATTTATGTATATTGCCTGTGGTTTTAAGGCTATCTACAGAATAATGTTCAAACAAACAAAAGTGAACTTAATGTAGAAGTACACATGCAGAATGTGCCTAGAAACAACAATTAAGATAATGCTAATAATAGATAGCTTATGGTATTGATGGAGTCACCCCCGGCAAAAACAACGTGAGAAGAAAAAAATACTAATGTTTTTTGCTCTTGTCGACATTGTTGTTTATTTTTGAGTTTACGCCACTAATCTTCAAAAACACTCACTGAAATATTTCCTGGCGCCACCTACTTTCAAGAAATATAATAATGCCGTCCTAGATAGCAGCGACACAAACCCGAGTACAGATGCCATACTTACCCATAGGATGATATAACCTTTAACGTACAACGTTTCATAAACACTTTCAAGATACTGGTGAATGTAGTATTTTTTTATTACTATTTACCACGTGTACTAATTTAATTATAGCTTTTTTAATATATAATAAATAATAATAATAAAAAAGAGATAAATAAGCTTAAATATTAACTCATTAATTATTAAACTACATAAAAATAATTCTTATTTAATCACATTATTAAAGAAATGATTTAATTATACTGTAAAATACATATAAAAAAAAATTCATTAGTTCACTCATTTGCTCCTTTTAATTACTAACTTTAGGTTTTTTTTCCATTATTGTGAATTTTTTTTATTGGATATCCTTGTAGCTGGCCTGATGTGTTTTTTGAACACGAAACCGGTCGCCTAATTTCTCAATAGAACTTTGTGAGGTCTGGACCATTTTTTTATTTCTACCTTTAATATGAATATTTTCTTAACTTGATTTACTCGGAAGAAACATTTTTCTGTCTTGGATTGTCTTTATTTTCTAACCCTAAGAAAATATTTATTTAATACAAGTAAAATTACAAGAAAAATATTTTCTTATATTATACATTTTTATAGTCTTGAAATAAAAATATTTTTTTGAATAGAGAGAGATTTTTGCAAGAAAATCTATTTCTTGATGCAAGGAACCATTTTTTTTGTATGTGCTTAAATGGAACAGTCAATTGACAAAATTGCAGGTACTGGAGTAGAGAGAATCCTCACCGGATTACTGAAGCTCAACGCCCTCGTAAAGCAGCAGGGTTGTCTGTCATCTTACGATCTTACTGTAAAACAAAATATGCTTGTAGTTGTGGTTGTATTTTCAATTTTCATTGAAGTCATCTTATACTAATCAAATAATTTTTACAAAAATATTTGGATAGTACTATTAAACTACTTCGCCTGAAACCTGTATGGCGAACGACATTTTACAAGTAATGACAATCTGGGAAACTTTTGTTGGTGAAGTTAGAAGTACTGGTCCAATAGTTCTTTCGGTTCTTTAGTATAATTGCGTTTTGTATATGAATTTCAAGGTATTTTGTAGTTTGATTTTTATTGTAAAGAAGCGGAGTGTATAAAGAGAATAAATGATTAATAATCTATGGTAATTCATGAAACCAACTTATTATAACTAAATAAATAGATACTAATGTAGTAATGGTAAAAAAGTGCCAACCCTTCGAAAACAATCGTGAGCCGCCACTGATGTAGTTATTCGTAAATTCGTAAATTGTAGCATCTAAATCTTTGGCTTTCAACGGAGTGGGCACAAATGTGCATAAGTAAACAACATGTAGTCATCTAGTCTAATGACAAATAATCCCTATAAAGTGGGTTCAATCCCCACCCCAGAAAGTTGATTTTTTAGACAATGCATCCATCAACAAACTAATTTACGTATAATTCCATTAAATACATCAGAATATGATTTTCTGTTTTAATTAGTACTCCAAATTTTCCACATAAAAAGCATTTAAACACGGTCACTAACCTATGTAACAACCATTTTTTCTAATGCAATTTTTTTTCTGTTCTCTTCAAACATTTATATAGCACAAGAACGTCTAGACAGAAATGTTTTACTTTGAAGAATTTCACCGCCTACACAGGCTTCTTTCCTTCAAAAGTTAATGCAATGAAATGGTTTGTTTTCGCGTTTCATCTACTTGCCATTTTCGATCTTTAATCTAATATCGAAACTTGTATAAAGAAAAACGTTTACTTAGGCACACTTTACGATGTGCATTTGTGGCTCTTCTCGCGAGAAAGAAAACAGATTATATGAAACGCTTCAGCAAGAAAAAGTAAGCGAAAAGTATGCATAAAAGCTGAAAGAAAAAACTGGGGGTTCAACGACTTACGAAAATAAATCATATTTCGTTTTTGGGCGTGCTATTAAAATGCAAATGGCTAATAAATTACGGATTCGAGTAATTATCTTGTGTTAAACTACGTTTTTTTGCGAAAGTTATATACGAGTTATAAGTTTTCGGGAAAGGTTATTATTAATGGACGATGATGCTCCTAGAAGTTAAACATGATTATGCAAAGCATGCGTGCGGAGTTATTTTTGATTTATTTCCGCTTTCATTTCGAGCGATTTTCAGTAGGAATTGTTAATTAATGAATGAATAACTTTGGAGAAATCTTCATTATTAAATGGTTATTCGTTTAATATTAATTAGGTTTATTTGGAGAACCCTAAGCTTGGCATTCTTTAACGTTTATACAAATTTTTTCTTTTATTTAACAAGACAACTTTTTGACACAACTAGATAATAATTTGGACGTTGTTCTTCATCCAGCGCACTCACCTGACTTGGCTCTCTGCGACTTTTTCTTTTTCCAAGGAGGATAATCAAGTTAAGGAAGTGAGGATTTGACACAATAGAGAAGATTGAAGCTGTAACATGATAGTGCTTAACGCACAAACAAAACAAGACTTCTAGAATGTATTCCTTTCATGCCAGAAGCACTGGGACCGGTGTTTGTACTACCAAAGAAAACATTCTTCTTTTCCTATTCAATCAATCTTGTGCAAGCTTTTACAAGGATCATTACTTATTTTCCTAAAACTGTAGTGAAACCTTGCCAAATTTGTATTTTGGTAGATCTTATGGTATCACCGTTTTCAAGTTTGAGTTAGGTAGAGTAGTTTGAAAAATGCTGAAATTTTTCAAGGAAAAGAATTCAATAAACTAAAATTAACTACTAAAAACATTGAGATATTGACAATATTTTCTTAATTATGTATTTTTTTTAAATTTTCAGAATCAAAAGACAAGACACTTCAGTATGCTATCCAGATCTAGGATGTTTCGAGTCTTCTGGTCCGTTCGGTTACTTGGACATGTTACCAAGCACCCCAGAGGAAATTAGCACTAAATTCCTTCTTTATCCGCTTAGTAGCAATCGGCGAAGAAGCGGATCTCAACCGACCGAAGTTCCTTTCGGAAACATCTCAGATGCTTTCACCTGGGCCAAGAAGGGGTTTAACAGCAGTCTTCCAACGAAGATTATGATCCATGGCTTTGGCAGCGACTGTTCGCATATTTGGGTTTACGAAATGCGCAGCGCATTACTTACTGTGGTATGTTTCTTTCAACATTTTCAGTGCGAGGAATGGGCTTTTTGATGAAATACTTCTAGGAAGATGTCAACGTAATATGCGTCGACTGGGCAAACGGTGCGATTCTTCCCAATTACGTAAAAGCCAGCGCCAATACAAGATTGGTTGGGAAACAGTTGGCAATTTTCCTAAACGGGCTGATAGAAAATATTGGATTATCAGTTAGAAAAATGCATTTGATTGGTTTCAGTCTAGGTGCACATGTTGCTGGATTTGCTGGAGCTGAATTGGGGAATTTGAGTAGAATAACTGGTAAAGCAGCATTCTTAAGATATTTTGGCGTGGTTAAAATTTCTTTCGTCTGTTTGGGACTTAGGTTTGGATCCTGCCGGACCTCTTTTCGAATCCCAAGATCCGAGAGCTAGGTTGGACCAAAGCGATGCCGATTTTGTCGATGTCATTCACAGTAATGGCGAAAATTTAATTCTAGGTGGTTTGGGATCTTGGCAACCGATGGGTCATGTTGACTTCTATCCGAACGGTGGAAGAATGCAAAAAGGATGTACAAATTTGTTTCTAGGAGCCGTTACAGATATAATATGGTGTAAGTTATCGCAAAGAATAGTTAATTAATTCAAATAGGAGATTTTTTATAGAGAACTATTTTTGATGGGGTATAGTAGGTATATTTGTTAGCTGGTACATAAATAAACAGGTGTCTCATTATATTTTGACTGATTTTGCAAGCTTATATTTTCCGAACGGCATGAGGTATTAAGACGTGGTTTTCTCCATTGAGTTTTATATGAGTTCAAGTTTTTTTATGGCTTTTATGGATATGTTATTTTTTCTATAAAAACCGAAATGAAAATGACATAATTTACAAACCCGTTATACTGAATTTTTTGAATGCAATGCCTTATTTATCTCCAGTAATTTGAAAAGGCACTTCTTTTAGCCTTTAAATGTTATTTACAAAATGAAAATCGGTTGAGAAATAACAGAGATAAACGTTTATGAAGATACCACTGTAAAATCAAAAATGGAAACAACAGAACATCCAGGGTGCCATGACTAACAGAAGAATAAACACAGCTACAATTTAAATTTCATTTACTTACAGCTTAATGATATACACTACAATTAACTAAAAACAACAAAATCATTTAGAAGTACATCTCTATAATAAATGTTTAATGTGCCTGTCGTTTTCCTCTATGGTATTTAATCTCACCAGAAAGTTATCAAATGCTCTATTTAGCATTTCCATTGGAATATTTTCAATAACATCCCGAATATTGTGTGTTAGATCAGAGATGTTTTCCGGAAGTGGATTATAAGCTCTTTCTTTAACATAGCCCCACAGAAAAATATCATTATACCATTTTCATATCGGCTTTTAAAGAAGGAATGACGTATTCAAAAAAGCCATAAAAAAACTTGGATTCATATAAAACTTAATGGTGAAAACCGCATCTTAATACTTTATGTCGTTCGAAAAATATAAGCTTGCAAAGTCAGTCAAAATATAATGCGACACCCTGTATTTCAACATATGTATTTCTAAATATCTTCAAGACGGAGACTAACTGACACAAGAAAGCGTGTTTTACTCTTTTTTATGGCGTTTCCATTAAAAGTGAATAGAAAAAATTCATTGAATCTCAAAGCTTTCTAGCGATATTTGTGAACATAAGAAAAGGCAAACATGCTCTTGTTCGTTCAAGAAACGTATACTAGTATACCTTGTCTGCATACATAATAAAATACCTTTTGGAAATAAAAAGTATCTTTATGTAATACGTCAGTTTGGTTAAGAGAAATTATCTTCGGAAACAATTAGCGTAAAATGTTGTGTTATAAACATTTATTTCTAGCTACCGCTGTTGAAGGGCGCTCACTATGCAATCATCGAAGAGCTTATAAGTTCTTTACAGATTCTATCCATCCTAGATGTCATTTTCCAGCATTTCCATGTGAATCGTACGACGATTTCTTAGCAGGGCATTGTTTTCCTTGCACCGAAGAAAGGTAAAGTATTTAAAAATTCTTAATATTGACTAGTTCTAGAATTAGTACGCATGCGTAGTTGATTGGTATATATTATACTTTTAATATTTGAATTGTGTTGTTATATAACTGAATACCGGTACTTTTGGAATGTAAAATAGCACATGGGACTGTGCGAAATTAGTATAAGAATTAAGGTGTAGTACTAAAGTTTACACAATCCAGATTAAATATGACCCTTCACATGGAGGTGTAGTGTAGAATTAAGAATTAGTGTAGTACCTGCAATTGTTAGTTAAATTCATATCAGTTTGTCTATTTCGTGTCAATTTCTTGGATGCTGTTGATGATGGTTATGATATATTGAATTTAAAACGAATGACTCTTCACAATCGAATACGATAGGTGTATTAAATTTATGTTATGAGTAGGCCGGGCACAGAAAGCTTCGCGCCAGGTGAGAAGTGAGGTTGCCGCGCCCACGACGCGACGTATGTATGCAAATGAATCGGCACGGGCTATCTCTATATCCCAGCGAATGAAATTATTGATTTATTGCAACAGTTTCTCATCAACTCTTCGCAGCGTTAGTCGTAATTATGGTTGTATGGTTGGCTAATAAAGTCATACATTTATCAGTGAATTTCCGGATTTGAGCTATAATGGAACTAAAGTATTCTGTAGGGTTTGTAAAATACCTTTAATGTGCTGGATGCATTAATAGCAAAAACAAAAAAAAAGTGTTTTTCAAATCTCCCAAACGGGTTCGAGCATTTCGCAGGCTTTGTCCCGGTATTCGCGAACCACCACAGCCGATTCTTACTCGTTGAGGAACATGGTTGCAAGCGACTTTTTCTTATTCTGAACATTTGAAGAAGTAAAATCTGTGGTTTTACAATTCGACTCTGACGAAGCTACAGCTATTAAGGAGAGCTAGAAAGGATTTCTAGATACTTCTGTTGAAACAGATTCAAAAAGTTAATACAACAGCTAATGCAACAATTATAAACAATTACTAGACGCAATAGAAAAATTGCAAAATACTTAGTTGTCATTAGTGGAATCAGTGCAAATCGTGGACGAACTTAATACATTGCTACACGGTATAAACGACGCAAAAAGCGGTCGCGTTATAGCAAAGTTCGACGGTGTTTAAAAAAAGAAATTCCGATTATACGAGATTAAGACAAATGCGTGGTGGTGCATCTGTAGATTCATTAACTAACTCTAAGGATTGTTTTAATTATGCCTGTGCTACTTCCATAGATGTTAAACGGTTTTTCTTGAAATATAAGAACATTTTTTCATCACAGTGAACAAGCTTCACCGAAACAAATGTGGAAACATACATACTTGATGATGCAAGTTTTTCAACAATCCTATCCACGCTGTTAAGAAGTTACGTTTATTTATCTTATTATTATTTATTGTTACGGTATTAAGTACTTTGTTTACTTTTTACGGTTATTACATTACATATACAATAAATGCCGTTTTCAAAAAAAAGCTAATAATGGCAATAAACCGTGTGCTTATATTCGCATTATTTACCAAACATTTTTATTACGCCAGCTTTTATTTTTTACACTGTGGTATTGATTTCAAAATATCGCTTCTGCCGGCTGTGAGTCACATATACACTATTTATAATCCGCGGCTCATGCGACTGATTCGATTCTGTTACGAAGATCGATTGTGCCCGGCTTAGTTATGAGATTATAACAAAGCAAGTCATCGTTGTCAGTTGTCAACAAATATATTGACAACTGACTAATAGGCCAAGAGGCGAAATTAGTACAATATTTCGTACTAATTCTTACACTAATTTCGCAGTACCCTATGTGAATGCTATTTTACTGTTATTTAAGTAGACAAATTTTCTAAATAATTTTATTGCTAAGTTATCGTATTGAAAAGTAGATGTGTTGCTTTAGAATTTGGAATATTAATGGCGTGGCAATGAACGTAATCATCATTGTTTGAAAATTCTATTCTGTATATATTGTTTCCAACGTAATGACTTTTTCTAGACAACTGATTTCCATTTGTTCTAATGTTTTCCTTCAGCATTATGATAAGTCATAAATTGTCCATTAGAAAAGAATGGGGAAACTCCAACAGATCCTTCTGCTACCTGTTAATTTTGTTTGAATTTACAGTTGATTTTTGGAAATCAAATAGAAAAAAAAATAAGCAAAATAAAGCAACATTTCATATATTATCACACAATTCAATAAAACGAAGATTCCAATAAAGCGTGTTTAAATTTTTTACAAATTTCAAGGTAATCTATTTATCTATTATCATTAGGAAATGCGGCAATATGGGCTACTATGCTGACAGAGCCAAGGGTAGAGGACAATTATACTTGATAACAAGAGACGAAGAACCTTTCTGCGGTAAGTTTTTCAATTAGCAACACTTTCTTTTCGTATTTATCGATTGCAATCGATAATATTTGTATTTACTTTGACAATTAAGCTCACCAGTACCTAATCAAGATAGAAAGCAGTCTGACGGAGGTCCCGATCGTTAGTTATGGTAGAATACAGGTGACATTAATCGGGGATTCGTTGTTGAACGAGACCTTCACTTTAACCAAGTAAGTTCCAGCGTACGCGTTCATTATTTAATTTATTGAAGTGAAACCTTCGATCGGTTTTAAGTGGAAAGTAGGTTTTTAAATTTGATTTACGCGTGGAAGCTCTAAATCCCGAGAAAAGTTATCTTTTATTTCTTGCTTTGGGGCAATTTCGCTTTCTCCGATGAAGTATTCAGAGAATGAAATTGAATGAAAGATATGTTGATTGTTAATGTGGTTTCTTTAACTTTGAAAAAAGCATTTGGTTTTTGGATTTCTATTGCAGACCTAATTAAACAAGAAACCTGTCAAATTGATTAAATTTTAACCTATGCTTCCGCTATAAATTGATTTATTTGATTCCTACTTAAAATTTAAAACTTTTTTGGGTGATATCCAATTAAGAACTAAATTATTACTTTCATAGATTTATATATTTTTTTAATGTTGGGTGTAGATTTCTACATAGAGCATACTGACTAGAGTAAACACTTTTTGTTTGATTTTTCCTCAAAATATTAGACATCACAGAGTTGACAACGTGGGTGTTGTCTAAAATGGCGTAGTAGCTTTTTAAATATCTTAAATAGGTTTGCTCCTTTATGAAATTCATTTTTCTGTCTTTTCACCATTTAGGAGTATATATTACTGCTTACAATCTTAATGCATCACTCTTTAAAGTTTGATGTGTACATTATACGAGGATGGTATGATAAATATCGTGTTAAGAAAGACAACGCAATTATTGTGCATTTAGTAAACTTATTTCTCGATATAATCTCCTTGTGGCCCTTATACACTTAGTCTAGCGGTGTTCCAATTTTTTAAAGCTATACAAATAATAAGATATGCCGAACTTTGCAAAATAGGCTTCTGTTTCGGTCTTCATTTGATGTGAACCGCTTTCTGCCAAGCCATTTTTTCGAATTTGGAAGAAGAAAGAAGTCACAGGGGGCCCAATTTACTGAATATGTTGGATGGGGCACCAATTCGTACCGTAACTGGACTAGTTTTGCTGTGGAAATTGCCGACGAGAGGCCGGGGCGTTATCATGATGGTAGAGAATTTTTTTCTTCACTAGGTGGCGTCTCTTTCTCTTTCGTTCAGCGTCGAATTGGTCCAATAAATCAGCATAGTATTGTCGCTTGATTGTCGTTCCGTTCTCCAAATAATAATTAAGATTATGCCTTGCTAATAAAAAAAAGTCGTCTTCGCCTTCTTTGGTGCACGTCTGTGGGGAAAAACGCATTTTTTTGACTGACCTTTGGTTTCTGGCGTGTAGACATGTATCAGAAGCTCACTTGTATTGCGCTTAAACCTGTCCAAACATTGCTTTAAACTTATTACGCGGTTCCGTTTTTGATCAATCGTCAGCAGACGCGGCATCCATCTCGCCGCTAATCTTCATCCCCTGCTAACACGATATCATGAACTTTATTGATCATATCGACCGTAGTCACCTCAACGGGGGACTTGGCCGCTCCTCATTAAAGGCGGATGTTCAGCGACGCTTAAATTCATTAAACCAGCATCTGATGGTAGTCATCGAAGGTGCATGGTCCTTATAAACTGCATCCAACTTCTCTTTGATTTCTGCATACGTTTTCCCGTCCAAAAAAAAGAAATCGAATCACTGACCGGTATTGTTCGTTTTTCATGATTCCACAAATACTTACCACAAATATAAACTTGCTCCCTTTGAACAGCTCTCAAAACAATACTACTTAATGAATCTCTCCGAAATTTTCACAGACGTTGACTAAAGAACAGTATTCACAGTCGGTAATGCAGATTTTGACACTAAGCGTCATCTGTCTCCAAACACTGGTACTCCTTATACCATCCTCGTATAGTTTTCAGAATTCTCAAGCATCATTTAGCATCCTGGTCATAATTGCAAAGTTCTAATAATTGGTCCTATGAAGTTTGCTGCGGTTAAGTGTCAGACATTTTTAATTGCTTTCACATTTGGCTTCCAGACAGTTTTTTTAGTGGAATTACTAACTAACATGGATATTCAATCATTGTAATTACTGTTAACGTTGTAACATTGTAGAAATTGTATCTATTACATGATGAACTTCCTCTCCTTCCATTCCAAGATTTACTCCACACTAGGTGCATCTTCAAAAATCTTACTTTTTTCCAATATAATTTACATTTTATGACTACTTTTAACATTATTGCAATAGGAAAGAAGATGAAGAAATGCGTCTGGGGGATTCAATTTCACGTATCATAGTTCCACATCCAATACTGCTACCACCGTCAAACATTCAAGTTTTATACACATCGTACAACGGATGGTTAACATCTGGGCTCGTACAATGGAAAATCGATAAAATCATCTTGAGCGATAGCTATGGTAAAAGGTAAGAATCGCAAAAAGATCCAAAATTCAATTTAATTATAAAAAAAAAATCCGTTTCAGCGTTTCTTTATGTAAAAAGAATCTCATCTTGGACTCTGGCGTTCCAGTTACTTTACCTTTATATCCTGGAGACTGTAATTTACCAAGAGGTGAAGAAGATAAGATTGGTGATGATCATGTGGACGAAATCCATCGACCAACCTTTGTGCAAAATCTCAGAGAAGATGATAAAAATAATACCATACCTATAGGAGATATAATTCTGAATATTCCATGGACTAATGAGGAAGAAAACACTGTAGATAGCGAGCTAGAATCTAGCAGAGCGTTTAACACGAGATACCCACGTCCGACCTTTAATCCAAATGTTAGCAGTATCAACATTAACAACAAAACTAACAGTTCTGAAGGCATCAGAGAGATAGTTGAACCAATTCTTAAACCGTATTCATCTAAAAACGCAAGAGCTCATAATTTAAACAAAGAGAAGCCTGAGATTACAGAACCTATTTTGGCAGCAACTACTTCCAAATATGGAGTTACTAAGACATCAAATAACGTGGAGGATGAACTAAAATCTGCCGAGGATACTCGCGAAGAAGTTAGGTATAATTTCTATGATGAAGAAAGTAAACAAAATGATTGGGTACCTAGAGTAGTTAGTAGTACCACTAAGAAACCATCTGAGAAATATAAGCGTGAAGATGATTCAAAATCTGTGTCAGTTAACCATAGCAAACCTCCAGAAAATTTCTTGGTAACCGGTCTCGATACGGTAGTAAGAACGGTACAGTTTTTACCGCAAAGAATTGCCAGGATGTTCGAAGATGCTGAAAAGTATGCACGTGAAACTATATTACCTTTTGTTAGCACGTACACACCGAGATTTATATCAGATTTCATCAGTCCAAGGGAGCAGCAATCGAGACATAAATACGTGCCGTTGAACTTTGAAGAATCTACAACGAAATCTGCAAAGGCCACAACAGCAAAAACAGTAACACAGACAACTTCAACTACAAAACGGCCAACCACTACAACAGTACAAAGAATGTCGACGTTGTCTCCAAAAAAGACGACTATGAAACCCTCTATATCACTCGAAAGTGAATCCAGCAATATTATTACGAAAGAGCAAACGACACAGAAGATTTTGAAAAGTACATCGTCACCTTGGACGACATCCACCTCAATATCCAAAATAAAGATTCAAAATCAAAAGGTAGAAACTACTACACCCTATACTCATATTCAAAAGATCCACAAGAAAGGTGAGAAGGTATCTATTGTCTATCCGGAAAACACAGAAAATTTGTGGAATACTTTTGAGACTATAATCAAAGAAGACCAACAATCATTTAAGAAAACCAACAAAGCAGTTGAGCCTTCAAAAAGTTTACCGGAATCCCAAAGAAGTATCAATACCAAAAGAAGCCCTCCTGGCGAAATTTATATAGATTTGCCTGTTTTTGATGAGGATTATAAAGCTATAAAGTATATTCCATTGTCAAACGAGGAGGTAAAGAGGTAATATTGTTTGTGAAGTGAAAAGTAACTAAAATAACAACTAACTAACAACATAATTCTTTGTAATTTTGTACATATGCCTTTAATATATTTTTATATATGAAAAAAGTATCTTTTTGTGATTTATTTATTTTTTAGAAAATATAGAAATTATTGCAAATGTACGTTTTTTATTTTATCTCTGTGATTTTCAAAATTATCTTCAAAAGAGAGACTTTCCAAAAATCGTTTTTTTAACTTTTCTAGCTAAGGGGCAAGTACATTATTGTACCGAACAATTTGTTGTACTCATCATTATTATAATTATAAGTCGAAAGACTAATGTGCAAAGAAATAATTTTATATTGCAAGGCAACTGATGAAGACCATTAGAGCAAGTACAATAATGTGAAAATGTAAATAATCTATCTTCAGTAATTTTTCCTTCTGTTTTCAATTTTAGAAAGCTTATCTCTAATATTGTATCGATTTCTTGCTTTATATCTTCAATTAAATCTTTCGGCATTGTAACATCTGCTATTTGAATTCCAATTTCCTCTATCCTATCTTTAACAGCAACATCAGCTTTTTCTTGTGGAATTGTTTCATCTTCTAGTTTCCCAAAGCCTTCACTGACTACACCAATCTCCTTTTGGCTTTCAATAATTTGAGAAATCTTTTTCCCAGCACCCGATTCAACCTCAATAATGTCTTTGCAAATTTCTTTAATTTCATATACATTTCCTTCTTTTTGCATTTTATTGTTTACCACTTCAATACTTTGCTTTTCAATATTCGCATCATATTTCTTCAATACCTCAGTCCTTATTTCATCTACATCTTCCGATTCTTCCAAATTAACAGTTTCTTCTGTAAGTTCTGCAATGACCGATCCACCTTGTATTTGGAGAAATTTATGACGTCTTCAGTAAATTTTCCTTCAGTTTTCAATTTTGGAAGGTTTATTTCTAGTATTGAATCGTTTTCTTGCTTTATATTTTCAATGAAATCTTCGTTATCTTTAATTTGTTGAAGAATTTTCGGCATTGTAACAGCACTTGCTATTTGAATTCCAATTTCCTCTATCTTATCCTCAACAGTAACATTAGCTTTTTCTTCTGGTATTTCTTTATCTTCTAGCTGCCATCAGCCTTCACCCATTGCACCAATTTCCTTTTGGTCTTTAACAATTTGATCAGTACTGTTCCCAGCACCAGATTCAACCTCAATAAGGTCTTTGCAAATATCTTTAATTTCATTTACAGTTCTTTCTTTCTTTCGCATTTTATTTTCTACCACTTCAATACTTTGTTCCTCAATATCTTCATTGTATTTCTTCAATGCCTCAGTTTCTACTTCATCTACATCTTCCGATTCCTTAGGAAGGTTTATCTCTAGCACTGTATCGTTTTTTTGCTTTGTATTTTCAATGAGGTCTTCGTTATCTTTAATTTGTTGCATTGTAACGTCTGTTATTTGAATTCCAATTTCCTCAACAATAACATCAGCTTTTTCTTCTGGAATTTCTTCAGCTTCTAGTTTTCCAAAGCCTTCACCGGTTACACCAATTTCCTTTTGGCCTTCATTTGTTTGATCAATCTTTTTCTCAGCACCAGATTCAACCTGAATGATGTTTTTGCAAATATCTTTAATTTCATCTACAATCGCTTCTTCTTTTTGCATTTTTTCCGTGGTTTCCTTGATCAGCACATCATCTTTCTTTTCTTCAAATGCCAAGTAAGTGCTTTCGTCCTTCCATCTGCACATTCCTCCAGGTAAATCAGCACTGGTGTATGATGTCATGAATGAACCATCAAATTGTTTCGGGTTGGGGAGTCTTGACCACTAGAGTGCCCAGAGTCGCCGTCCCCATCTTTGTCTTACGTGTCATCTTTTTGAACAATGACAATCTGTTCAACAGGAACGTACGATTGATTAATATAAATTCAAAATGGACCATCTTTGGATAAATTGATACATAATTCATCACCAGTGTCTTCCTGATCTTCAACATTTTCTTGTGATTTTTCTTCAAGTTCTGATTTTTCGATCATAATGAGGTCTGATGACTCCGGAGTTTTTGGCCGCTCTAAATCATCTGCCTTAGCTTCTTTTCGATTTTCTTCAACAATATCAGGTTCTTCAGAAGTTATTTCATTCATTGCCTCTTCAATTTCCTTTTCAATACTACCAATTTCCGTTGGTCCCTCCAGGATAATGCTCGACTCAATTTCTGTTAGAATTTTAGGTTCTACTTCTTGAACGACAACCTTAAGAGAAGGTTCCTTCTGTGATTTCTCTTCTTTCAATTCTAAATTGATTTTATCGGACTTAATTGGAGTTAGAACTTTCGGTTTCTCTGAACGAATTTCTTCTTTCTGAACAACTTTTTCGACACTTTGAATTTGTCAAATACATCAACGTTTAATATATCATCATCAGTTGCTGTCGTTGGTCTTCCAGAAGGTGGACGGTTCTTTACGTTTTTTGTCTTCTCGAACCGTGGAATTGTTCCTTCCATATAATGTTGATCTTCTAATCGGGGGTCTGTTTGGATGAGTATTATAAACACGCGACAAGCCTCCAATCACCAACCGAAACCAATAACTTTATTATTAGTATTTCCATACGTCCTATTTCAGTTAAATAGTTAAATTTATTTTACTCAGGGTCAATTCTAGAGGTGGAACTTTAAAGTTAAGTGTAATTTAAAATCGTAAAGTCTTACTTAATACATAACACGCAACTGAATGTCTTTTTTAACTCGAGTTAAACTTTTCGTATTATAAGCCATACTTTAGGTACCGTTTAATTATCTAAACCAAGCATCTTTACCTTAAAATTTGATCAACTTAAAATTTGTATTCACCAGCACAATCGAAAAAATCCCGCTAGTGACAACTGACAAAATTTACAGAGTACAGAACAGTAGTGTACGAAGTGTTAGTACATAGCTTTTTGTCCATGTGGTTACTCTTATTTATTTTTTATTATTACTTGTTTTACCTACTTAGCCTAGGTTATGAATATTGACATTGATATGTTGGAAGATGCAGAAATTATCAAAGTCGTTCAGTGTAGCATTTCTCAAAGTATTGATTTATTTCATATATCGAAAAACTTTTTGGTATATGGAAGAAGAGATTGTCAGTCCTAGCATATGGAAGCAGGTACAAATTAAAAAAATACACATAAAATAGTAGTACAAAGTGGTGTCGTCTGCTGTCGCGGCTAGTGCAGTTGTTTGCTGCTGTCATCTGTCGCCTGTCGCATACATCGGAAATGTACCTTTACAGTTATTGTTGCAACAGTTTTTTTTATTTAGATGTGAGGGACTAACTAATGATTGATTGAATCGGAGTTTTTGCTAATTTATAAAATACATTGTTAATTTATATCTGTAAAGTCATTTATTTTAAATGGAGAAAGTTAGTTTTTTATCGAACCTGAAAATTATAATTATAATATTACTACTAATGTTGTTTTTTGGTCTTTTGAGTGCAATTGAGTAAGTATAAAACAAATGACCATACCAGATTGACTCAACTCCCTCTATATGGTATAACGATTTTTCCTAACATTCGTTATAATGGACAATAAGTACAACTGTGCTCTATCAGAATACTTGTTTAACCAAGTAAAGCAAATGCCATACAAGCATTAATGTGACCACGAAATTCTTCCTGTTTCTTTATTTTGATGGATAGATGATGTAGATCTTTCACAGCAGTTCTAGCCCAACGGAAATCTAATGATCCAGATGCAGTATTACAGAACAACACGCGTGGAAAACAATATAATAAATTTGAAACTTCACATTCACATGTCCAATTATTCCTTTTATAAATGTCCATTGGAAAACGTCGTGTGAACGTTCTATTTTCGTCTCTCTTTCCGTTCCTTGTTCTAATTTTAGTTAAGGTAATGGCCCAACTTATCAACATAATATAAACCCCGAATTGCTTTTCGTAGATTTTCAGCAAGCGTTTGATTCTCTAAATAGAAATATGATTATGTTAGCGATGAAGGAGTTAGAAGTACCAACAAAACTAAGAAGACTTGTAGTAATGACAATGCATGGAACAAATGCTAGTGTAATAACAAGTAAAGGTGAAACTGAAGAGTTTGCTATAAATAAAGGAGTTAGGTAAGGGGAAGCGATGTCGGTAAGCATATTTAATATAGTACTGGAGTACATCACCAGAAGAGTCAATAAGGGTACAATAAGAACAAGAGGGGGACAATTAGTAGCGTACGCTGATAACGTAGTAATCGTGGCAAAAAAGAGGGAGATAATGAATAACATCTTAAAAGAAATAGTAGATGAAGGTAAGAGGATGGGATTGAAAATAAATGACAAGACAAAAATAGTGAGAGTAGGAAAAGAGCTGAGCAACAGAAAAATTAGAGTGGGGAAGTATACCTTTGAGGAAGTAGACAAGTTCAAATATTTGGGAGTCACCCTTACAAATGATGATAATAGAGAAACGGAAATAAAGGAGAAAACAATGGCAGCCAACAAAGCTTTACATATAAATAAACACCTACTAAGAAGCAAAAATCTTTCAAAGAATACAAAGATAAAAATTTATAGAACAACATAAGACCAGTAATAAAGTACGCAGCGGAAACACTGACAATGACAGACAAAAGGGATGAAGAAAATTTAAGAGTCGGGGAGAGAAGAATACTGAGATCAATACTTGGACCAGTTAGAATGAAAAATTTGGAATATAGGATAAGAACAAATGAGGAAGTAGCGAAAGAATGTGAAGAAGATATAGTTAAGAAGATAAAACAGCAAAGAGCAAAGTAGTTGGGGCATATGTGAAAAGCGGGAGAGGACAAGATATTAAATATAATAACAAATTGGGAGCCATCGGGAAAAAGAAGGAGGGGAAGACCTAGATCTAGCTGGATGAGTGAAGTGAGGGAAGACTTGAAGAGGATAGGGATCGATAAGGCAAAAGAAAAAGCTAAAGATAAAATGGAGTGGAGAAGGATATGCGAAAGAGTGGAATAGGAAGGAACAGGGACTGATCTTCCCCTTAATGAGGGATCTAGAAACCTTCACCTGAAGCGGCGAAATCTCCAGAAGGGGTGTCTAAGCCATTTATTATTAATGGCCCACCTAACTTTTATTTCAACTTTTTCTTCCAGAGGAAGGTTATTATAAACACAGTTAGTTGTCACTATATAAAACGCGGGTAAAATCTATACTAATCGATAACACTCCCTCTCGTAGCTAAACTAAGATTGGACGCGGAAATTCTGTGTTCCAAATGCATATATGCCGGCTAGACTGTGATTGGTTGTTTGGTTAGGCGTCGTACCGTTACCATTCTAACCAGGGCCACGATTTCATCGCGTCCCAAATATTTCATTCCAACCTATTGCACGTTGTAAGTATAAGGTATAATTCGTTTCGCAATATTGACCACCGAGTAAATAGGAAGCCGCGGGATATTCAAACTATATTTTCCCAATAATCACGTAGTATAAATTTGTATAACTTTGTTTGTGAACGGAATTGAATTTTTAAACGATATATCAAATATTAAACCTAAATGTATTATACGCACCCTATATAGTTTTTGTAGTTCAATTAACTTAAAAAGAGTACAATGAGTGGTGTAGAGTGGTGTTTCCACATTGGGCGACTTATTTGGAAGCTTTATTAATTACATTTTGGTGATAAAAATTTCAAAATGCAACTGGGGCTACATCGTCTTAGTACTGAAAAGTATTGTTATATGTACGTAGACAACAATGAAAATAATAATACACAGATACCACAAAACCCCAGTACACTGATGCCAACAATAAAGTGGAAGATAAAAATATCAGCTTTCGAATTGCCAACTTAATCAGCCTTTTTTGATAACGTATCAACAATTTTTACTGGGTGGATTAACGTTGTCTTACAACTGGAAACAGATATTGTACTAATTTATAATAATAAAACGTTCTCTACAATACACAAAAAATAGATCTATTATTCTCCCTTATTACATTTATTCAAATATTCACATTTATTTCCCTTACGAAAAATTATTTGAAGTACACGAATCTAGAAACCTTTCGAGGTCCTCCAGTCGCCTTACTTCCCTCTGGATGTGTTTCAGATGTCCCCAGCGTAATTGTTTCAATTGTTTTACATATAAGGGCTCATCCGCTGTAACTATAAAATAAAAAATAAAAATACACATTGAAAAAGTGCTTAATAAAAATAACCGAAGTAATGCTAATATAGCTCGCAAACAGCACTAAAATATATTTTTTGGCGCCACCTAGTGCCAAAAGATATAGTCATGCCCTCTTGCGTTATAAGTAGTCCATATATTTTAGTGCTATTTGTGGAGATTAGTGGCGTAAACTGAGAGGCGAACAGCAACGCTGATGACGCCGGGTTGGTAGAAACATGGCTAGCGCATTTCTCTTTTCACATTGTTTTTGCTGGGAGGAATTCTATCAATGCACTGAGCTATATTAACATTATTTTAGTTATAAAGGATAATTTCTAGGTATAGTTGGAATTAAACTGTTTGCTCTAAAATTACGGTAACAAAGGGTTCGATTATTATATGAGGATCAAATTTTGTCTAATTCCTAGCAATGGAATTAGTTTTAGTATTACATTACAATAGAACATTGGAAAGTATGTAAATATAAATGAAGCAAACTGAAATATTAGCCAGACCTTTTGGTAAGCATGGAACTGTTCAAATTAAATTTATTTAAGTAATACATAAGAATAGTGTTTATATTTTTTTGTCTGGAAGTTTGGTAACTTAATTTGAAAGGGCTCCAACAGGTTTAGCGACGTATTTTGTGAGATTTATAGTCTAGTTGATACTTGTAGGAAATAGGATATTATTCAGTTCAATACTTTTTCTTTTTTAAGGACACATCTTTTGTAACCCGGTTATAGCTTCAATATTTCATCAAAAAATTCTTCTCAAGAAAATTTTGCAATATATAAAATATTCACAGCTGAAACTGGCACATTTCATTTCAATACTGTAATTGCGTAAACGGATTTTATCGCCAATTCAACCGGTAAACTCGTTTGATAATTGAACGTAATCTATGACAGATGACAATCATTAAATTGTGTATGTTATAAGCAGTATCTGACTGCCGTAGTAAATTTATTGCGAGCTACATACGTGACGTTGTTAATCAATAAATAGATTAGTGTTCTCGTAGATTCGATAGGTAATTTTGTAGCAGTTTATTACACTAATAAATCATTTTTCATTATCATCGACAACCAGTATTGTAGCTTTTTATGTATGTATATAATAAGTAAAGCTGGCCACGAGCGGTACCGCGCAGTAGCGTAGAGTCGACCAGGCCTCGCGTTCCACTAGAGTTATTCTGCTAATAGAGTTTTGCTGCGCAATATTGCTATCTTTAAATAAAATTAATAACACGTGCTCAACTTACATTTAGATCCTCTTTGAATCACAAGTGAATAATGTCTTGTTAAATCTGCACATTAGATATGTTTACTGTTGTTTCGGCAAAACTAGTACGGCATGAGGAAAAGCATTTATATGTCAGAGTAACGACTTTTTCTATCATCTAGTGACGTATATTTGCGTAAGTAATAATCTTTCAATAACTAACGATAGTTGACGCACTTCAATAATGTGGTCTTAATGTGCCAAATCGAATTTTTCTAATACACTTTCAAATTTTCTAGAACAGAACTTTTTGCGTCTTCAATCGCGCATAGCTGTGCGTGAACATGTTGCACTATTTGTAGAGATTCTTCTAACGGCACCGCAGGATTTTGTAATTTTTCTATTGCATCTGCTAGCCCGAAGTGCTTGTTGTGAATGATTTTTAAATCCATTTTAATCAGACTATCTTGAAATTTCGACTGGCTTTTCTGGCTAGCGGCAGCTTCCTTTGTATCGAATTGTAAAACCACGTTCTTAATATTGTCAAAATATTTATGATAATAGAACGCGGCCTGCAACCATGTTCCCCAACGAGTTAGAATAGGTTCTGGTGGCTCTGGTATACGGGGGCACAGTCTGTGAAATTCGCGAATACGTTTCGGTGATTTGACAAATACTGCTTTGGTATGCGCTATTAAAACGTCTACCTCAGGATAACATTTTCTGATACTATCCGCCACAAGATTGAGAGCATGAATTTTACACGTAATGTGTAACAAATTAGCAGAATGCTTTTTAAGAGACCGACCTACAGAAAGCATGTTTGCAGCACCATCACTCACTAACATCAAGAGTTGGTTTGTTGAAAGTTCAAACTTGTCCAATGTATTTAACACTAACTTTGAAATTACTTCGGCAGTACACTGTTGTATTCGTTTGGAGAGTAATAGAATTGAAGGTGCCGATTGATGAGGTTCCAATTTGCGTGCCATTACATTAAGAACAGAATGTTTCTTCCGATCTGTTGTTTCGTCGACACATAATTTTTGATCTTTCAACTCCGATTTTATTTTTTGTTCAATATCTTCGCGCGCAGATGGCACAATTCTTCGTAACGATGTTCGACTTGGTAATTTGCACTCCGAATAGTTATTCCAACAGCAGATAAATGGTTCCTTGTCTAGTAAATTAAACGGTATATTACATGCGATAAACGTAACGCATAAATTAAATATAAATTTTTCATTGTCTCGTGCGCAATTTCTTTTTGAGACATGCTTTTCACTATTTACGTGTCGTAGATGTTGTCTGGACCCACACATTAACGGGATTTTACAGATTACACATTTAATTTTAGCACCTTCATATATTAAGTCTGGAATTTTTGAAGTTTGTCCGACCGCGGTCGTTTTGCTGACGAAATCATAATTTTTCTAGGACAGATAAACAATTGCGCAAATGACCGGCAGCGAAAATGTCAGTACTGCTCCGCAGGCGAAGTAATACTACCGCTCCTCTCGGTCCGAACAGATTCTACGCCGATGCGCGGTACCGCTCGTGGCCAGCGTTAATAATAAGGACCAACGTACACAATTATGCAAGAAAAATGTTTTTTATGTACATACAGGGAGAATTATTTCATTTGCAACATATTCGCTGCCGTATAACGTAACTAAGACCTGATGCAAAAGTAACTGGACATTTGAAAAATTAGCGTAGTAGACTATAGATTTTTTTTTTTGACAAATGAGTCAAACTTCAACGTCTTGTACGAACGTTTCTCTTAAACAGAAAATCGTTTGTTTGTTAGTTGTAAGAATGAAAACTGCTGCTATTGAAAATTTGCGAGAACGTATTTATTCTGTCCTTGGAAGATGGACCACGGCGGAAGTGGTGAGACACTTTACAAAAGAAAATTTTAGCCGGAACACCATATACAGCATCATAAAACGTTTTTACGATGGCAAACCTACTACTAACTTGAAAAAAAAGGCAGAGCGAAAAAGCTAAGTAAGGGTAAAGTTACAAAAATGATGGAATTGATGGAAAACAAGATTGGAATATCGCAACGACAAATGGCGGCAAAGTTTAAAGTGTCTCAGTCTTGTATATCAAGAAATTTGAAAAAAGGAGGTTTAAAATATTATAAAAGACAAAAAGCACCAAAATATACGGATAAACAAATGGAAATTATTCCGGTTCGATGTAGGAAGATGAGGACCAAAAGTTGCACAAAAAGTGTTGATCTTAGACGATGAGAAATATTTTACCATTGGTAACACTAACATCGCTGGAAATGCTGGATTTTACACAAAAAATAAAAACTCTGCTCCTGACGAAGTGAGATTCGCAGGTAAAGCAAAATTTGAGCCAAAAATTTTAATTTGGATTGCTCTTTCAAAAGTCGGTGTTTCAAGTCCTCTCATAAGAAGTGTGCGTGATTCAGCAATAAATGCTGAAGTGTATAGGACAAAATGTTTACCAAAACTGAAGCGATTTACTGAAAGATTTCATCAAGGAGATGATATTCTCGTTTGGCCAGACTTAGCGAGTTCGTATTATGCGAAAACTGTTACCACATGGTTAACAGAAAATAACATCGCTTTCGTCCCTACAGAAATGAATCTTCCAAATATTCCAAAGGCACGTTCTATCGAAGATTTTTGGGCAGAACTTAGTCGACTCGTTTATGAGAAGGGTTGGACCGCAGAAAACGAGAATCAGTTAGCACTTAGAATTAGCAATAAGCTCAAGTAAATTAGTCTAGATTACATCCAAGCCATGATTCAAAAGGTTCCATCTAAACTGAGAAAAATTGAAGAAAGTGGACCTTTCGCTATTTTAACCTAATGATAATTGTAAACAAAAGTTCTAGTTTTAAGATTAAACCATCGCATATTTTCTAATGGTTTTTGATTAAAGTATAATAAATGTTAAAAGATGTCCAACTACTTTTGCATCACCCCTTATATCGATTTATTTCAAATGCAACAAAAGGATAAATAGAGTAATTGTAGTTGTTATCGTTTTATTATGTCAATTCTAGGTAAACACTAAAGATATCGGCACGCTCTACCTCAGTGTATTTCTGAAATTTTAGTAGACGATATTATGGAGAATGATCTATTTCCTAAAAATATTTTTAACTTTGTGGCACTCTTGATTCAACCGGAAACAGATATCAACTTTCTTATTTCAAATGGCACAGCCTGTATATTATGGATCCTTTAGATAGACCTTTCAAAGACAAGTTTAACGATTTACAATATCATAGATGTAGGATGTACAAACTTTCAAAAAATTGTATTTGTTCTGAAAAACTTGAAACATATTTTACTTCCTATACCTAAATTCAACAAGAATTAATGGTGGTTTTGTTTTACTTGAGCTAATGGCAAATGAACAGTGTGATATTATTTTTACGTGTTATTGGATATTTCTTTGCCTTACATATGTGCTGTTACGCGGTATTAAAGCATTAAGCTAGTAATAATGCATATTTTTAAAATATAAATTAAAGGATTAGTTTGCAGAAGGCATACCCAATAAAGAATATTCTTTTCTTGAAGTAAATTCCAATTAAAATGAAATATTTAGTTGATTATTAGTAAATGTTCAATTAGTAGCAATATCATAAATTCAAGAATGGATACAAAAACTATTCAAAAGAACTATACAAATTAAAAAAAATAGATTATCGATCTTCAAAACAATCTCCATTTAATTGCAGATACAACAATATCCTACTGTCCCTTGAATTTCTATTCCACTAAGACTAGCAAAAGCTCTCCTTATTCGCTTCTCCAAGATTTCTCGAGAATAAATGGAAGTGTTGTACACCATTGCTTTTATACGAGCTCTAAATAGAGAAATCAAGAGGAGTTAGGTCTGGGGACCTGACTGGCCATGTTCAAGGTTCTAATTTCCTCATTCATCGATCATTAAAGATACAATGCGCTGGAGCTCCATCTAACTGGTAGTAACAAGCTGGCATTTCGTTCACAATTAGACCATTAATAAATTCCATTACGGGAGTTTGTAGTAAATTTAAATATTTAATGCATTATAAATTTGACACGTAATCTTATTGCCTTTGATGGCGCAAAATACTATAAAACTAAATTTTTGTTGGAAATTTTGTCTTGTTAAATGTGAATTAGCGGTGGCCTTTCAACGAGGGATCAATGGAAAAATTCTAGCCTGTAAGGTAAAAATAAACCAGGTGTACGTATTACCGTAATAAATTTATTAATATAGAGCGGCTTAGAGGGTTTTCTTCTTGATTTAACAGATTATTGTTTTTTTTTTTATATAAACAGTTTTAAGAACAACTAATTCTGGCGGCGAAGTTACGTTCTTAATTAATTTGAGGTTTTCTAACTTAATATTATGCTCGGTTTTGTTCATGTGTTGTGTTACACTTGGCAATTCAATCTCCCCATAGCGGCAATGCGCAATGTGGTCTTTGAACCTGGTGCCTATAGCTCGTGTCGTTTATCCAACATAGGCTTTACCACAGCTTCCGCAGGCAATTTTATAAATTTCTGACCTTCCTATCGTGTTCAGTCTATCTTTTGGATTGTCCAGGAGGTTTCTGAGTATGTGTCGCGAAGTGAAGCACACGTTCATATCTTGTTCCCTAAAAACTTTATTTGTCCCTTTCGATATTATGCGCAAAGGAAGTTTCACAAATTGTAGAATAATCCTCCGGGTGTTGCCATATCGTTGACTTTACTCTTGATGTGCTTCGCCGATCATGCTGTTAGTACAGCAGACGACGACCTACACTCAACTAGTTTCACGAATTTCTTGTCGCATGTTTCTGCAGGAGTTAAGGTAGTGGAATTACTCATATAATGTGTATATTGATTGTTGATATCGATTGATTGTTGGTCGCATCTTTAAGGAAGTTGATACCGTGAACATTTAGAAAACCCCAGTAAGAGTATGCAATAGGATCTCTACGTCCAATATAACAGTGTCCCGTCATCTGATTTCAAACACACTCTTTCGACTTACTACTGCTACTCTTCTAGTCGAAGCATTTATATTTAGTTCATCACTACTTAAAATTGTAACTTCTACAACTTCACAAATTGTATACTGTGTTGCCTTCTTCTTCAACCATCCCGTTGTTTTGAAACGTTCAATAAGTTGCAGCATCGTAGAGGTGGTAGACGTGGTTAAGATTGTCTGAGTAATGAACATTAAATAGAGCAGAAACCTATGCTAAGACAAGAGCCAGAGTTACACATATCAATTATAGATTCAAATGCTCTCATTTATGCTGTACATTTTCACAAGAGTAAACTCGCAAGCTTCAAATTTGACGGTAGGGGTGCGTTTTCAAGTTCGCAGGATGGAGAGGTTGGTGAAGGGAAGGAAGTTTAGTGCGTACTTTGTTTTCTTGCGCTACTCATAGTATAGTTGGTATAAACGCGGAGTTTGACCTAAATTAGGTCAGTGGTTTGTAAGAAGTCACTGAGAAAGTAAATAGATCTGTAAGCATCGGATATGGAGAAAATCCATTCCATTTAAACACTGCATCGCCATGTAGATCTTGACCAAGCAAGGAAAGTCTGCATAACCTATTTTGGAAGAAATGTCTTCAGTTTACAGGGACCCTTACCCTGGAAAGACCATGGTGTACAGGTGTATAGACAAAGGAGAGAGGTGACCACATCAGACCTTATCCAAAAATTCAAATATTTAGAATTGGAAGATGTTCTTAAAAAAAAAACGGATTTCACAAATGGTTGGAGTATTCGATGAAACCATTCTCAAGGTCTTTTACAATGGTCAACCCAAGATGCATTCCAAGAATGCTTACGCTGCCACAAAAACAACAGCTGAGGTTTCGGGTTTCTGCAGCAACGACACGGATGGAGTATTAAGTCGGACAAGGGATGAAACTTCATCGTTATCAACTAGAGAAAACTTCAAGTAGTGTCATAACAAGGATATGACACCGCAAGGAAGTTCAAGGTGTCCAAATAGGGTGGGAAACATATTACGATCGTTTTTCGAATCCTACTCCCCCATTAGAGGGAAAAAGTTGTTGTCATAATGAAAAAATATAACGCTACAGTTGCATAACATTTGCGGGAATGAATTAAACCAGAAAACCAGCTAAAGGTGTCCTGCACCCATGCACACAAATAAACTTGTCCTCCATAAGAGGATGCTGTTTTAAACAAGCCTCCTACTGTCCGGATTTGGTCCTCAGCGATCTTTATTCCCAAAAATAAAAAGAAACTGCAAGGAAAGAAATTTTTCCAGTGACGAAGAAGTGAAGGTAGCAATTTCCGCGTTGATTAGGGTTAACGTGAATCCACTAAAAACAAAAATAGCGCTATAATTTTTTATAGTCTCATTCCCTTTCATTCTGTGAAATCAAAACAGCACCTTCGTAATTTAAAGACGATGGCAACAATAGCTGCACTTATCCCCATATTCTATTTGAATGAACTGATTTTAATTACATTGCATGAATATGTTGCGCAATATGCGCCTAAAACAATTCTCGCTGCATACAATTTTATATTGAAATGAAAACATGTAAGTTGTAGGGGCAATGCTATTGGAAAACCTGAAGCATATTCTAGTTGTAGAGGTTATGATTCGCAATCTCATTTAGAAAGTTTTAAATATGTTATTACGTATACACAAATGAACAGAAGTCAAGACAAACTAAATTTCCAAAGTGCCTCAAAGCAAAGCAAGCAATTCAATGTTTTTGTATCTTTCAAAGTCCTTCAATTAGATGCTTTTGAAAAAAAAAGCTTAAAAATAGAGTAAAATTCATTAACTTTTATCTCAAAACCTTTAAATAATACAGAGAAAAATTCCGTGACAGCAAACCCCTGTGTTATTAAAATAAGAACAATTTATACTAAGAATTACAATACGTTTACTTAATCCAACGAAACATGTATGTTGTTGCTTTCTCAAAAATATTTGACTACATATATTGGTGTTTTAAGTATATATGTTTCTTGGTGTATACATCAGTTTTCTCAAAACAAAAAAGGCAAAAAAGTTTTGAATCTTGCAAAAGTTTTCTACAGCGAGAAATACAGAAATACATAAAAAAATATATACAGTAAAATTTTTTGCTTTATTTGAAATTCAACTATAATTTTTGTTAGGGCAACTATATGGTTTGTTAGATTAAATAGACGTGTTGTAATTTTAAAAAAAAATTGCTTTTATTTTAAAAATACAGGGGCTTGCCATCCCAAAATTTTTCTCTGTATTATTTAGAGGTTTTGAGATAAAAGTTAATCAATTTTGCTCTATTATTAAACCTTTTTTTTTCAAAAGTATCTAATTGCAGGATCTTGAAAGATTCAAAAACATTGAATTATTTGCTTTGCTTTGAGGCAAGTGGTATGTGATTTTGAAAGCACTTTGGAAATTTAGTTCGTCTTGACCCCTGTTTATTTTTAAAATGCAAGGGGTTTGCTGTCCCAAATTTTTTTCCTGTGTAGTTAACCATGTTAAAAATCGGAATTTTCTAAACAAATATTAAATTCAGTGCTTGCTGCAGAATTTGAGCGACACCTTATTTAAACGAGAAACATTAAATTCTTGGATTGTTTAATTGAATTTTGGTATTCTGAGTATGATTTGTCATACTTTATTTTATTTGAAATGAATGAAAGAATTATAAAGGATAACTGCTTCTAACTTACCATGCTTACTACAAGTACATGTACTGGACTCTGGCTTAGGGTCGGTCTGCGCCATCGTTGAATAACTAGTAGTCGAATTGAAGGTGTCGGCCAGAGCCTGTGCGATCTCCAAACACATTTCCTTATTTATATCCTTGTTTACCTTACACGACGAATGCTTCTTCAACAGTTCCATGGCTACACGTCTGTCTATAGGATTCTGAAAAAAAGAGGAATATTTCTATAAATTCAAGCTTATGTTTAAATGCCGTATTTACATCTTTGGTGGAATATTTTTCGCACAAATTGGTCCCGAAATGGTTACTTAAAGCATGGTCTATGAGGTTGACGACATAGCTTTTGGTCCTGTGTAATTCCAAGGCATCGTCTACGAGTACTCGAGGCACCACACCTGCTCTGACCGATTTGCATTCGCTTGCTTTGTCTATGTTTTCGTTGGAAGGTTGTCTTTTGGAGGAGAACTAGAATAAGTTTGTAAATCATTAATGTAAACAGCAATATAAAGTTTTTGTACACAAAATGTGTACCGGTCTTTTATAGTATGTATGTATTACAATATATTCAACGTGAAACAATTAAAACAGTGCTATGAGACACTAATTTCCCTGTATGTAAATACACTACTGCTTATTGAAATTGCAGCACCAGCAAAAATGCACTACTTATTCAGCAATATAAAGCAATTATATGACTGAATTTATAAAACATTTGTACATAAAATTTGGAGCTACTCGGAATTGTGGTTCTGCCTCCATTCTTCATGGGATCGTGTCAAAGTATGAGGAAATGGTAACTTGAGAGACTGCAATCTATTAATTGTAAACCTTCGTTTAAATTCTTTGGAGGTCGTAGGTTGAATTTTGGCTAACGGAGCTCCACAGATTTTCATAACCAAAAGATCCAGCGATTGGGTTAATCACAAGGCTGTTTCTGTACTATTTTTTTAACGAAAGTTTAATAATAGTCCTGCCGGAAGGACAAAATATATTCGCGGTCAATTATACGTGAAACGAAAGAGCACACTTTTGTCCATTAGCTCTGCCGGAAACCGGGTGGTTGCATGTGATGGTGGTATTCACTTATGGTGGAGCTTCTCAACTCGCAGTTCTCCAGGAATAGATGATTCCTAAAGCAAATCCCTGTTTGGGGATGTTTAGTCAAGTGCTGAGTGTTGCTGAACAACGTGTTTCACAACATAGACAACAAGATCATGAAAACAAGCACAGGCAAGTTTTCCGACATTGCATCGCAGGCTTGCTTCTGCTAGAAGTACCGTGTTATAAGGAGGGTGAATCCTTTCAGTAGGACTAAACCTCATGTGCAATCGTCCTTCTGGAAGTGTCTCCCGGAAAGACAAAGCGTTGCACGATCAATCATTAATCCTATTGAAAGATTAGATGAGACACTATTTGTATCTTCGCTTTTAATTGTTACAATTTCGCACATACCGATTGGAAAAATTCGAAATTAGCCATATCGCTATTCCCTCCTCGTTCTTAAGCGGAGGAGTTAGCGGCAGTAAATGGCTCAAGGTTACCGATGTGGTTAGTTACGGGGTAGACTGCAGTATGTGCGGACGATCTTAGAGAGAATTTCTGGAGTATTTATTTTTCTTTTCTTTTATTTTATCAGAATCTGTTTTTATTTTCATCGTTAGAATTTCTTATTAATTTCGTCCAAGCTTCGTAGCAACAAAATAAATATGCAAAACTCTCATTTCCAGGCGACTATGACTTCAAATTATTACGTGCGCTCTTCACACAGTAGGTCTACATCCGGACATTGTTCGAAGGGTACTAGCAAGTCCCGCATCGAAGTGCTGGGATTTCACTCAGTCCCCTCCACGCTCTCTCGCATGTACGGCGAGAGAGCGAGGAGGGGATACCGATATAGCTAATTTCTCATTTTCCCAATCGGTATAGTGCTGCAGATTTCAGTGAGTCAGTCATATCCTAAAAAGAGTTGGCTAGTTGATAGTTAGACTTCCTCAGGTAGATAAGATTGTAATCTTTAGCTAACAAAATTGTATTAGCTTTAATGGTTTTTATTTCGACAACACAATAATGTGAAGCCATCCTACCTGCGATCCTTGAGCTGAAGCTGGTCTACTGTACGGTGTATCCGACATATGCATGAGTTGATCTTGCGCCAAATTAGTTCCGGAGCATTTCTTACTCGAAGGAATATTTTCAGCTGTATCGCTGCCGTTGTATTGCTTCATTTCATTTAGTTGTTGATTCTGCTGGTTATGTTGGTGTTGTTTAGTCTTCACTACGACATTTTGAATCTCTTGGTAGTTGAAACTTTTCGGTAGATCTTTCAGAGCGATTTCAGGCTACAATTATTGTGAAAAATGAAGTTATTTTGATTAGAAAAAGGAGAAGTATCTTACATTTGCTTCCATGACCTTAGCTAATTTCTCGGACTTCTTCTCAGGTTTAACAGGGGATTTTCCCTTCTTTTCCGATTTATTATCAACTAGATCGTCACTTTCTACCATGCCGTTGGCTTTTAAATCAGCTAAGAGAATCTTTTCCAACGCGTCGGATTCAGCGCCTTCAACTTCAAGGATCCTAGCTTTAGACCAATCAATTTTCGGACATTTTCTACTCCTTATCTTATGTTTCTCTTCAGGCTTCTTCTCTTGGACTTGCTTGTTTTGTTTCTCATGTTCTTGTCGCTTTTCTTTGATGGTCTGCGGTACCTGGGTGAAACTAGTATTATGTCAATCAGTTACGACTTTAATATGTCATTTCCTTTAATGAGTTTCATGACTTTCTTAATTGAATATTATTTTATATACATTTGGAGTGCCGCAACGTTTAGAAATCGGCTCATTATTCTTTGATTTTATAATTTTTTTGAGTATGAACGTTCCATTTAATGCAATTAATTGTTGTATGTGAATACTGTAATTGGGTATAATGGATGGTGACGTAGCTGCATTGCGTAAACAAACGAAGTGCAAGCGCATTTTAATGGCGCTGATTGTAGATTGATTTAGTGAAGAGCTTTATGTAATGTAATAAATTTCTCGGTGGTGGAATTAATTGATAGGGCAATTAATTGATGTGTTTTGAAATGTTTATGTTTAATAAAGTATTCCCACTCGTCCATGTAAAATATTATGAAATTATAATAGAATTGATAATGAGATTTCGATGAATCCATTTTTATTTTTGATGATAATTCCCCATTTTTTTATTTCCAATATTGTTAATGAAATTAGTTAAGAATGTTAAGAAAACCAGTGGCAGGACATTAGATTGAAGATTGATTAGCTTCAAACAAAGAGTTATACATGTGGCGGTGCTGTTTGATTTTAAAGATTATTTGTTATCACAAAGAAGTGATCATTTAAACAGTAAAAGATGTCATTCGTATGTTTGGCATTATTCCAATCTAACCTGTAGAGTTAGTAAAATAGAGACGTTGATACAACCAAAGGTTATGAGAAACCAAAAGAATATTTTTAGTAATACGACTATTGTGTCGAATTTTGCTTTGTACAGGATGGCATGGAGTTGACTGACATATTTCAAATTTGAATATTGCGTAGGCCCTTATTTGGAGGCGTAGAGGCGAAGGGTAGAGGTTAGATCATTTCATTTGGTCAGTTGCAATGGAGCGTTGGAGAATCCAACAACGTGTTACCTCAGTTCGTAGTTATTGCGAAACTAAGTCTGTGACAGAAGTGCAACGTTTTTTTAAACGACCAATGTTGGTCTCGAAATAGCATACTGGCTTGGGTAAACAGGTTTGAAGATAATGCTAGTGTGTTTGATGTCAATTCTGTGGTTTTAACAACAGTGCATACGTCCTAGAACCTGCGGAGAATAAGGGAAGCTATTCAACACAGGCCTCGGCTCGCCGCAGTCTCGCATTTTAGGCGGGAATCGAAGAAATTTATTCCGAATACTTAAGGATATCCAATTTTATTCTTAGAGCGGTTTTACACACGCCAACAAATTGATCAATTTAGCGACCTTGAAATTTTTGGCCAATAAATTGTTGGATTTAGAACCTGATCTAATTTTCGTTAATTTTTTTGTAACTTTCTGGTGATTTTGTGGATTTCTTTGTAGTACGAACTCACGGTATTTGCCTTTGTCAAAGTGATGTTCGTATATGTTCTGTCTTAAATAATATCACTTACAATTAGTGATACTTAACCGCAAATATCAACATGATTTTGTATAGAACGGAATAATGTTGGTCTTCCAACAATGTAATACAGATCCTCAATTTTCAATTTATTGGCCAATTTATTTACCGATTTCTTTGCCAATTCAATTTGTTCATGTCCGACGAAGGCCATTCTCATCTCTCTGGCTTCCTCAACAAATAGAACATGCGGTACTGATGAACACTAAAGAGCTGCACGAAAAGTCGTTGTACTCTCCCAAAGTGCGAAATCGGTGTTTTTGGGATTGTAGGCTCATACCTTTTTTTTGAAAGTAGCGTTACAGAAATAGTAACTGTTAGTTCAAAATGTTATGTCGCCATGTTGGAAAATTTTGTTGGATCATGATTACGGTTTGAGTCATTGACCCGAGGACCCTTTATTTTCAGCAGGAAGGTGCTACAGCTCACACGGCGCGAAACATTATGGCCGTTGTATGTGAACTGTTCAGAAGTGTTATCTCTCGTTTTGGAGATACCGCTTGGTCCGCTTGGTCATCTGGTCTTACTGTCCCAGATTTTTTCCTGTGGGGATTCTTGAAAGACCGCGTATTCCGGAGGCGTATTATGCACATTCAAGAACTCAAACTGGCCATCTCTATAATACAATTTTCAAGAAATATGCTTGTACGCATTGGATAATATAATAAATAGCATGTTTCAATGTATTTTATAGATCGTTGCATTTTACTTTTCCTGTTTCCATTCCATAATCTATGATAATTTGAAATGTGTCATTCGGCTCCATGCCATCCTGTAGCAAAAGATAGTAGAAAATATTTCTTGGCTATTTCAAATTCGTTTTGGAGAAGCTGGAAGAAAATTTAGAGTTATCGAAAATTGGTGTAGTAGTAGATGTAGAGATGAATAACTTGCATTGCCTTAACTTTTTAGACATTTCCAGGATCTCACATGCAGATTGGTTTCAAAATGTACAAATATTCTAACCTATGTAGAGTACGCATTTAAAGAAACAAAAAATCTCAATTGCAGATAAGGTAGAGTTAGATTTATGGTTTCTGATAAATAATTTAGCCATAAGTCACTGTTTGCTGCTGTAATTCATCTAAATTCTCAGTAAGCCTTGGGTATGTTAGACTGTAAATGAACCCCAAATTGAGCAGTCAATTGGATTCGATTTCGAAGGGAACTTACGTGTCCCAAAAATGTTTGAGTTTGAACTTTGTGCCATCGCAACAGCATGAAGATTTTCTTCAATATGAAAATATTCCTATTATTTAGAAAAAAATTAACATTAAATGATTGATAGAGTATTTATAGCAAATTTCTTTATTCGAGTGATAGTTCTGGAACTTCTGCCATTGTTCTCGAAAATAGACAGTTTGATGTAACCTCTAATTTTTTAATTTTTCAGTTTCTTTCCTTACATTTTTTTCTTTTCATTTCATGCATTCAATAATTATCCTAATACGAAAAAAAAAATAAACCAAAAGAAAAATAATTATACCGCGTGTCCATATAGTCGGGGGCGGAAGATAATTCCTTCTCTGAGCAATTTAGAGAAAAAGATTTCAAACAAGAAATACTCTAAAACAAGCTCTACACAACATAAAATTCTATTCAAGTATACAGGGTGTTCAGTTCCCTCTGCATACGATACAACTTTAGTTTTTTTATCCTTGAGTTTAATCCTTGAGATAATTGAGACAATTTGAGATTTTTAAGAATTGTCGTTCTTTTTTCAACACCCATTATCTTAAACACACGTTATATGAACCACGTGGAAAATTTTAATTTGATTTTTCTCAAAATTAGCTCCTAAGAGTAATCTACTACCTTATGAAATCTCCTGCCAAACGGAATTTTCCAAACCGTGACCCTCTCCTCTGTTAAAGCAGCTTGTATAGTGCTTATGTATCAAAGATTTAAAAATTCACTTATTGCAAGAGAAAGTTTAATAACAAACCAATTTCCAGTGAAATATGGTTAAAAGGGAGAACAATTTAGATGAAATGAGACATCAAACCGCAATCAAAACGTCAATAACAACTATAACAACGGATTCAAGGAAAAACCAATGCGATTCGGGTATTATTTTACTCACTTTCGGCTTCAACATCTGCGCGATTTTCGCATCCGGATATCGGTGATCGACGTCGGCACCGTTCTTCTCGAATATCTGCTCATAACGCTGAAGCGCGGCGTCCAATTTCGACTTGGTGACGTTGAGATCGTTATAATCGCTTCCGGATGGATCCTGGGGCACTTTGCGTGGCACGGTCTTCGTTTTTTCGGATGCGTAGGCCACTTTAGCGATCGGAGCCGGCTGGTAGACGTACTCGGGGGTGTAGATCTGATCGTTCGAAGATCGTTTCGAGCGTTTGTAGACCGCAGGATCTGGCTGACAGGCGACCGGAAGGCAGAGTGCCGACGGCCTCTTGTAAAGGGTAGTGCTTCCGGGTCTGCGGTAGAATCTGCAGCAGAAAGGATGGGGCAGATTCTATATTAGAATTAGGCAAGGTTTTATTTGAAAATTGAGGATGAAGCGAGTTGAATGATTCTGGCATAAAAAGGAAGGTAAATATCATCATCATCTATTTCAAACAAATAAATGAGAATTACGGGTCCTGGAAGATTGCGTGAATTTACGAATTTTGAAACGCAACTAAATTCAAACAATTCTCAACTTATTTTTTAATACAAGCAAATGAAAATAAGTTTTATTAGAGTAAAAGATGCAAATATGAAAACATCTATCAAACGAGTCGTGAACTTTTAGCCTAGATCTATTATTAAGGTTATAGTAACCCATGAACAAATTTAGCATTTCCACCGTTTAACAGAATACATATTTTAAACTGCGCATTTTCAGAACTTTAACAGGTAAGTACATATGAGTGATTATTTGTTTTCGTAGCTTGTTATTCTTTAAGTGTTTGCTACTATTGACTAGTACGTGAAATGGGTGTTACAAAAGTACTACTGCCATTTATTGTTTTTTAATGCGTAACGAAATCTAATTTAATATGTTTACAATGTGGGTTGTTGGGAATATGGAATACTACCGCTATTCTACATTTGCACACTCGTTTCTTAACTTAGGTTTTCTAAGAAAGCTTTCCTTTTTCTGTATTAGAATTCCAGGAAGAAGTCAACGTTGAGTTTGTAAAAAAAAGGAAAGGAAGTACAGTTAAGAAGAAATGAATCTGGCAAATACAGCAGTCAGAGAAAAAAGGATGTGATTTGGTGTAAATAATTATGTTACTATTGTAATCACAATATCTGTAGGTTCTATCAATAAATAAATTTTATGGAGCCAATTTCCAGTGTATTGCATATTTGCACCCCAGTTCCTTAAGTAATAATTTTGGTATTTTTTTCAAGAATTTTTTTTTCGAGAATGTGTAGGACCCCCACAAATCTAAGTAAAGATCTTGGTCCGAAACTGTTTGGAGTATATTCTAGTGAAACTGAACTTTAAATAACTCAATTTACAACGAAGATGTACTCATAAAACATAATGGTATTCCAGATTTGCATCTTCCACTCTACTATAAAAGTACACCAAGAGAAATGTATAGTAAATTATAGCACAATTGTAGTGTATCCTACCAGAATCGACGGTTATTATGACAGCTATCAAAGTAAGTAGAAAATACCCTATTATTGCAGTTTTTTGAAGTACTCCAAATTATAGTAAAAATGTACTACAAAATTGTAGGTAAGTTACCATACACTTGTAGTAAAATTGTCGTTAGTCTATAAAATTTGAAGAAAGGGATTCGTAGTATAAGTAAATGGCCATTATAACCATTATTTACTTGAAATACATATTATTAATTGCACTTACCTTGTTTAAAACAGCACGACCTATCCATTCATACTGCAGTAAATTATTCTCATGCTTGTAACAGAAAAGCATTCAAACAAAAGTAAACTTAATGTAGAAGTACACATGAAAAATGTAACTAGAAATAATAACCAAGGTAATGCTGATACATAAAAGCTCATGGTATTGATGGAATCACTCCCGGCAAAAACAATATAAGAGAAAAGCACTAACGTTTTTTTCTCATGTCTACATTACTACTTCACGTCTAAATTCATGCTCCTAATCTCCAAAAACAGCACTGAAGTATTTCACAGCGTAACCTAGTGGCAAGAGGTGTAGTCATGCCGTCCTAGAGAGCAGCGAATATAGAAACCGGAATATACTTACTCATACAATGATATAACCTTTAATGTACAACGTCTCATAAATATTTTCAAAAGATACCGGTTAATGTAATATTTTTTTCTTTTTATTACTAATGTTCTAATTTAACTATAGTTTTTAAAAATATATAATAAGCAATAAAAAGGGGATAAATAAATTTAAATATTAGCTCATTAAGTATTAAACTAAATAAAATAATCCCTATTTAATCACATTATTAAAGAAATAATTTAATTATACTGTATATACATAAAAAAAAATTTTCATTAGTTCATTCACTTGCTCCTAATTTCAGTTTTTTCTTAAAAGTTTATTTGTATTAAATAAATATTTTCTTAGGGTTAGAAAATCAAGAAAATCCAAGACTGAGAAATGTTACTTCTAAGTAAATCATTTAGTTTTAAGTTAAGAAAATATTCATACTAAAGGTAGGAATGAAAAGATGGTCCAGATCTCACAAAGTTCTATTGAGAAATTAGGCGACCGGTTTCGTGTTCAAAAAACACGTCATCAGGCTAGCTACAAGGATATCCAATAAAAGAAAAATTATAACAATGGAAAAAAATCTAAAGTTAATAATTAAAATTAGGAGCAAGTGAATGAAGTAATGGAAAAGTTTGTTTTATATGTTACAGTATAATTAAATTATTTCTTTAATAATGTAATTAAATAGGGCTTATTTTTAAGTTTATTATTATAATTTTTTTTATATATCTAAAAAGAACTATAGTTAAATTAGTCCATGTATTAAATAGTAATAAAAAGAAAAAAAGGATATTACATTAACCGGTATCTTTTGAAAATGTCTATGAAACGTTGTACGTTAATTATATGTATCATTGTGTGGGCAAGTATGGCATCTATATTTCTATATCTGTCGCCACTCTCTAGGACGGCATCTCTACATCTCCTGGCACTAGGTGTCGCCGGGAAATATTTCAGTGAATTCATCAATACCATGAGCTAGATATCAGCATTATCTTGATTATTGTTTCTAGGTACTTTTTTCATGTGTGCTTCTATATTAAGTTCACTTTTGTTTAAACATTATCCTGTAACAAGTATGAGAAATAATGTACTGCATTATGTACGGATATGTTGTACTGTTTTAAACAAGGTAAGTGCAATTAATAATGGGGATATAAAGTACAACTATTTCATAACAAGTATATACTTCTCTTAAGTGGAGAAAAAAAAACGCTAAGAAAATATTTCGTTGGATTTAAAACAGTTATTGTATTGTGGATAATTGAAACAGTAATTGTCTTGAATTGAAGCGGACAGCCTTGATACAAGTAAACGTTTCTCTGCGTGTAACACTATTGTTGTTTGTTCACAAACAACAATATTTTGTTTTTTTCACTACAATATGTCACTCATTGTCATATGGCGTGTTTGTAAAATCTACTGAAACTTGAACTACAAAAAAGTGGTTTGTGTTACGAGACCCATAAATGGGGTGGATATTACCACAACACGTTAACTACAAATATATTGTATGCCTTACCGCTACATTTCTCTCAGTGTAGATAAACTAGAACAGATTCTGTATATATGTATCCTTAATGACATTTATTTATTGCTATTCTGTATTATTATTAGCAATTTGTGTACATTGTAGATTATACTGTATCTTTTTTCACAGTTGTAAGTAAACGCTAAACTCAATCGTTATGAATAAAATTGTTCTGTAGACAAAAACCACTTTGCTTTAGTTACTTAATAACTTAATATACATGTGTAAATAGATACGATGTAATTTTACATCTTTTTAGCAAATAAAAATCTTTACATTTGAAAAAAAAGTAGGGGGAGGGAGGCTGGGGATCGCCCCAACAAACTGGGAGTAGCTGGAGGAAAACTACTGGCGCTAAATATTGACACAAATAACGAGGAATTGTGTTGCGTTTAGGGTGTCCTATACCCCTACAGGGCAACAAATAACGAGGAATTGTGTTGCGTTTAGGGTGCCCTATACCCCGATAGGGCACCTAAAAAGTTACCACTGTTCTTACACTAAATTGGTCTATAAATAAACCTACAAAGTATCATTTAAATCGGTGAATATCAATTGCCGGTGTTCCCTTGTCTAATCTACAAGGTATTCAAATTTCCAAGATGTTACACCAACGAAAAATTCCCGAAATTTTTTCAAGTCAAGATTGTTGTTACTGTTTTTTATCTGTATATGAAAGGTGCTTTGGTATGCAATTATACTTGTATTTATCTTTTGCTTAAAGTCAAGTAAAACCCTTACCACAACACTTAATTCGTACTGGACGCACGTTTCGATAGCTTGGTTATCGAAACGTGCGTCCAGTACGAATTAAGTGTTGTGGTAAGGGTTTTAGTGAACTGTTTCGGTGTTCCAGTGCCACAGTTTGAGAGTACCTGTTTAAAGTCAAGTATTTCACTTGTTAGAATTCAGCATTCTGCATACGATTTCCATTAGACCTAAAATTCAATTTATTATTATGCATGTAAAGGTTATTAGAAAAGTTCCTTTATCATAAAAACAGATAACATAAATAAATTTGGTCAAAGTGTTTAAACCTTTTTAGGAAGCGACTTAAGTAATTGGAGTCAAATTGCCGAAAGTAGTAGAGTATTCACTGTAATACACACGCTTCCACCAAATCTAATCTTATTTTAATTTTCATCAAATCTACATTTTACGATAATGACCATAAATGATTATCTTTTTATCATCTTCAAATGCGGCTGTTTTTTCGCAATTTCTGCCTTCAAGCTTGCCAAGTAGTGATGCGTAGTAGGTCGCCGTTATTGTTTTCCTTTTTCAAGATAGTCGATTAACACAACTCTATGACTACCCCAAAAAACAGTCGGCATCACTTACCCGGCCGCTGGAACAGTCTTTACCTTTTTCGGAGCCGATTCACCCTTCGCTGTCCAGTGTTTCGACTATTCCTTGGCTCCAGGAGCGTATTGGTGTATTCAAGATTCATCTACAATTATATTAATCGACGCCAAAACTTTGAATTATTTCGCTTACAGGGATTTGGAAATGTTCATTCAAATGCGGTTAGCTTTTTTGTGTACAAATCTTCAGTCAATATATGACAAGCACTTTCTTTCGAGATGTCCACAGCCTCTGCTATCTTTCTAACCCCAATTCGACGGAAGTCTAGCAACATTTGGTGAATTATTCCTATGTTATCGGTAGTAGTTGCAGTTTCAGCTGCCCAAAGTGTTACAGTTGGCAAATGATGCAAAGTCCTCGTGAAGAGCGTCCATCTCGGCTTTAATTTACATAGGCTTATTGTATCAAATGCAAGAATTTTATGACGGCTCGATGTTCGATTTTTTCAATTTTTACAGAAACATTAACATCGACTAACATAAACAACTGTTAAATAACAGCTGAGCGTGCAACATGGCTGAAATTTTCAAAAGTATTTTTCAACGCATGCGCAATTATATTGTCGGAATATTTTTGGTGAGTAACGCCATCTTCACGTTGAGGCTTGAAACTTTTCAGACTACCCTCGTATTTTCTCACGGTTTTAAGTTTCACGAGATGAAAATTCTATATAGATAGATTTAATTTAAGATTTCTGGATGTTACATGATAAATCGATATCTAAAAACAGGCGACTGTGGAAGGTTTTTTAAATGTTGGTATTGTAGAGATTGAGTTTAATGATAAAAAAAAGACGGAAAGTCATTGAAGATATGTTGAAAAAAACGGTTGGTTTACGAACAACCTCTGAGCAATCGAGCCTTTGTAGACGGTTTGGCAGATAAGATTTAATCCCCTTTAATACTTTTGTAGTTGTATGGTCATACAGTTGGGAGTTGGATATCAAAATATATTTTTAAATCTTATGTACGCGTAGATCCATGCAAAAAATAAAAAAGCTATTCCTTTAATTCACTGAAAAAGAAAAACAATAAACAATCTGCTGGAGCAGTATATTTATTTTAGCGACATTTTAAATCTACCTCTATCGTGTTGGGATTGAAGATACTCCTAGCATGTTGCTGTACATCTAGACGAGACTGAATGAAGCTGTTTTGTCTGAGGGGAACGATTTGTGAATTTTTAATGGAAAGTGTGAAAAGAATTAGGTCACGTGCTTTGCTTATTCCCTAGAACGTGACACGTTGGCGATGCGACGCTTTGCAGACAACTCACCTGAAATGATCGAAAACAATGTCTGAGGTTTTTAGTTCAATCGAAATTGTTGCTGGATTCAGACAATTAAGACTAATTACACAATTCAACAAAATTCGACTTTTTTGTTGCCACCTGAATGAATCATTTCTTGTAGATTTTTTGGCGCTGATTGTAAATTGGGCTCTCGAGAATTGCTCTAACGCGTCAGGATTTCGAGATATCCTAACCTAAAAGTCCAAAAAGACGGTTTTAGGTGATATTTGAGGTTATGTTATAAGAATAGCGAATTTTTGTGCGAATTTCAATCTACGAGGTAGACGTCATAATTCTCGGCCTGATAGGCTTATACAGGTTCGAGCATGTTCAAACTCCGTTGCGTTATAGTGCCACATGTGCGAGGCTTACACTGTATATATTACGGTTCGAAGAGTAGTACTTTTTAGTAGCCAGCCAGACAACGTTTCCGGTAACGAAAATGGAATACAGCGCGGTCATTAAATTTTTAACAAAAGAAGGACATACGCCTAATCACATTAAACAACGATTAGACGGTGTTTATGGTGATTTATCTCTTTAATACTCCACTGTAAATAAGTGGGCAAAATGTTTCCGTTTGGGGGAAGAATCCCAAGAAGATTATGAGTGCTCTGGCCGGTCAATTGAGCTGATAACACCTCAAAACATTTCAATTATTGAAGAAATGGTATTAACTGTCAACAGCACATATTATGCGTCTTTGCTGCATAATTTGAGAGACAATATTCGTGCAAAACGTCGAGGAAAATTGACAAAAGGTGTTCGATTATTGTATGACAATGCACTCGTCCATACTGCCGCCATTTTTTAAGCTGCCATCTGTGAATGCGGCTTTCAAAAATTGGAACATCCACCGTATAGCCCGGACATGGCTCCAAGTGATTATTATTTATTTCCTCATTTAAAGAAAGACCTTAGGGGACGTCGTTTTAAGGACGATACTGAGAAGATAGAACTTTAGATTATTTTTACAAGGGTATAAAATTATTAATTGATGCTGTAATAAATGTAATGAATTTGGGGGAGATTATATTGAAAAATTAAAATTGCTGTATTTTACTAAGTTTATTTTTTCTATATCAGGCCGAGAATTTATGGCACCTACCTCATAATACTATGTAAGCATTTTGCATCATAGCCCTAATGTATCGTTTTAATAATTTTTAGGCAAACTTTTCTGATAATCTCGCAAAACCGCTTGAATAGTTACTCGGCGGTTTTTGGAGTTTTTGGATCATTTGCAATCTGCAGGTAGAATTTCCAAATTCAAGATGACGGATCTGATGGAAAACCGTCTTTTTGATAGTTAAAGATTAGAATATCTCGAAATCCTGACATGCTAGAGCAATTCCGAGGCCGAATTTGGTTTTAACATAAAAAATTGTACAAGAAATGATATATCTGGTCCAGGTGGGAAAACTTTCTTCAATCGTGTTGCAGTTCGTAAATTTTAAGATGTGTTTCTCGGAAATAAATAATATCATCATCCCAAACGGTAGATTTTAATCCACCAAACATGTTTCTTCGTAGCTTTTGTTGATAGCCCGTTCCAGGTATCCACATTTGAAATTTTGTAGTTGAAATTTTAACTAATTTGAGGAGTATAATTCGCTTGTATTAATCTTCGTCATTTTTAGCATTTTAAAAGAACTCTTATCGTATTTCCCATGACACCCGCTTTCGAACTAAACACCTACACGTCAACCCTGACCGGAATTCTGCCCTCGGATGTTGTACTTAACGGAAGTGCGTTGCGTGTATGTACCTGCCTTCGACAGTAGGTATGCTAAGTGCTGGTAAATTATTTGCGAAGGTCTCCTTTGATAGGAAAGTGCGACAAGGGACGAAATAAGAAGGTGACGTATATGAGTATCTAGTAATGGAATCGAAAGTATAAGGTCCGAATTGTTTTGGGGGAGGTTTTGTCGTGAAGCGGTCAAGGTGTGTAATAAATATTTGCATATTGTTGACTATAAAGCTGATTACATTTGTCTACTCACGATACTTAGAGCTATTCAGGTTTTACTATTATGTTGTACTATTATTATTATATAAATTTTATATAATAATAATGTAATGTATTAGCCCAGCAGTACAAAAGACCAATAATTATAGGACTAAATACAAAAAAGTTGAAACATAATATGCAGCAACTGTAGTACAAAAGATGCAACACAATATAGTAATAATAATAATAATAATAATAATAATAGTTTATTATCCAACAGCAGCGAATGTTGCTAATTACAGGATAATCTACAATTTATTGAAAGTACAATTGTTACTTAAACCTACCGAGTATACATATGCATATATATAAAGATAAACAATAATTATTAATTATACAATATAAAAAAAAATGAAAGAGAAAAAGGCATATCCCTATGAATAAGTGTATACGTAAAAAGAAAAGAAAAGGAAAAAAAAGATATATAGACAAAAAGAAAAAGAATTGTCTTAGGTCGCTGAAAATGTCTCCAGCAAGAGCGCCCTTAACGAACTTAAAGAAATAGTAAACATATCGATACCCTGACAATACTTATTTACGCTGGCACAGATTGACAGTAACGGAGAATGAAAATGATAGACAGTAGAAGCGAGAGGAAGATAAAAAAGTTGAGGATGTCTAATACACAATCTAGGAACATAAAAGTCCAATAACTGCAGTAATTCAGGAACCTGTAATGCATTATTCATTAACTTATAAGCGAAGATTATTTTAGATATGATTCTACGTTTGTCCAAAGAAATGTAGTTAAATTCTACCAGTAGTAAATCATAATGGTAACCATGCGGCAAGAACGTTCGATGGGCGCGGTAGTAAAGAGTTTTCAAAAATGTTTGTTGAACTCTCTCAATCATATCAGTGTATTTAGCGTACGTTGGATTCCATATAACCGAGCAATACTCAAGCTTCGATCTGATGAATGCGCTGTAAAAACTCACAAGGGAATTGTTTCCTAAACACGTAGTGTTTTATGTAAGAAAGCCAAGCATTCTTAAAGGTCGAGAACAGATGGATTCTACGTGCAAGTTAAAAGTTAATTTCGCATCAAATGTTACACCAAGGTCTGTGAAGGAAAAACAACGGTCCAGAGGTACATTACAGAGCCCGTATGGATAGGTAACTGTATTTAATCTCCTCGAAAAACTCAACACTTTACACTTACCAATGTTAAGGGATAAACCGTTATCGGAACACCATCGCACCAGGGACGCTATGTCATTCTGCAAGTTTTGCAATCTTCTTCGGTTGTAATCTTATGGAAGATCTTTAAGTAATAAAAATATAGCAAATCTGTCTCTTCTGTGTTAGCGCTGAAAAGGTTTTTCAATGAACAACAAAATATATCACACTTAGCGTTGCAATTCAGACTACCCGGCAAATCGTAGACAAATATAGGAAAAAGTAATGGCCCCACGATAGAACCTCAGGGTACACCAGATCTAAAGATTTTGTTACTTGATTCGAACACGGTATAGGTAACATAAAAGATACACTCATATAATAAGAATGCATTAACCTGATCACAACATCTCTCAATGCTCTACGACGCAGTTTACGCAATAAAAGACCGTGATCGATCCTACTAAATGCCTTGGACAGGTCAGTATAAATAACATCAATCTGACCAGTAGCATCGATAATCTTTGCAGTACGAGGAGTATTTTTTAAATAAGGTTCGTTTTTTAATAAGAAGAAAAATACTGTAAATATTATTAAAATATATTTTTTTCCATATTCTACATGCTTTTATCTATTTTTCTACATAATTTCCATTTTTGTTTAAACATTTGTCATACCGCTCAACAAGTTTCTTAATTCCGACGTCAAAGGAATCTGCCGCCTGTGAAGAAGCCCAATCCATGACTGCAGTTTTCACATCTTCGTCGTTGTTGAACCGTTGCCCACCTCTTTAAATACCGAAACAAATGAAAATCACTGGGTGCAAGGTCTGGACTGTAAGGTGGATGATTCAGTTGTTCCCATCCAAAAGACCTAATTAGACCTTGTGTTTGCGCAGAGACATGTGGTCTTGGATAATCCACCTTACAATGCAGACGTTGCACCCAGTGATTTTCCCTTGTTTCGGTACTTAAAGGAGTTCCTTGGTGGTCAATGGTTCGATGACGACAAAGATGTGAAAACTGCAGTCATGGATTGGGTTTCTTCACCAGCCGCAGATTTCTTTGACGTAGGAATTAAAAAACTTGTTGAACGGCATGACAAATGTTTGAACGAAAATTGAAATTATGTAGAAAAGTATATAAAAGTATATAGAATATGGAAAAAAATATATTTTAATGATATTTACAGTATTTTTGTTCTTATTAAAAAACGAGCCTTATTTTTTTTTTATTGAGTAAAAGTAAGTGGATTTATTACTGATTTGATCTTTCCTCAGTAAAGCCATGTAGAAATATAAGTTTTAAACTCCAAGTAAATGCAGTGATATAAAGTTGACTCATAATTTTTTGCTAAAATAACCGAGATGGATCTATAGTTCTTTATTTCGGAGATATTACCACTTTTTAATACGGGACAAATCCGGGCACATTTCCATTGATTCGGCAAGTAGATATTCGTGGACTAAGATTAAAGAAGAGGTTCAAGAAATGCACTCAAGCAATCCTTAAGTAAAAAACTAGGCATTTGGTTCGATTCGGAGGTTAATTTGTTTTGCAATCGTTCGACAGCACGTATAATGTCATTTTCGGATCATAGATAACGCTATAAAGGTAATTACTAAACGCGTTAACGATATCAGCAGGAATATGATAGCAAGTATCATTAGAAAACATTTTGCTTGGAATATGAGTATTAGATCTTTTAGAAGCAATAAACGACCAAAAACATTGAGCATCGTTTACAGTAGATTGCTCCATAAATACACTCACGGCAAAAGCAATGTGAGGAGAGAAAATAATAGCCAGCAGACATGTTTCTGCCTATCCTACGTAACCAGTGTTGCTCTGAGTGCCACTTAGTAAACTAACTCTCAAGCAGCCCCAAGGTTGCAAGTCCGAAGATGGTAGCACAAAAAGTGCTTTAATACTGTTTATATTCAATACACTTTGACAAGCGTTCAAATGTTAGGTATCAAAGTAACCCAGCTTCGAGAACACACCATTTGCTATAGTTATAACACATGGGCTGAAAAGTCCCGAGCCTGACAAAGAAAACACGTTTTTTTTTGTTCAAAATTAGCTTTATTCATCAACGTAATTTCCATCAAGAACAACGCAATCATTCCAGCGCCGCTCTAACATTTCATACCACTTTTGTAAAACGATTTATCTTTTGCCTCAAATATGCCTCAGTTTCAGCGATAACCTCTTCATTCGAGCGAAATTTCTTACCGGCGAGCATTTTTTTAGGTCTGCGAACAGCCAGTAGTCGCTGGGAGCCAAATCTGGCGAATACGGTGGATGTGGGAGCAATTCGACGTTCAATTCATGTAGTTTTTGCCATTGTTTTGATTGACTTGTGACACGGTGCGTTGTCTTGATGAAACAAAATTTTTCCCTTCGCCATATGCGGACGTTGCTTTGCAATTTCGGCCATCAGACGCTCCAGTAACGCTATATAATATTCACTGTTTGTGGTATTTCCCTTCTCAAGATATACGATGATATTACACCACGCACATCCCAAATACCGAGGCCATAACCTTTCCAGCCGATTTCTGTGCTTTCGGCGCTTGGACGAGGTTCACCAGTTGCTGTCCACTCAGATGACGATCGTTTTAATTCTGGAGTGAAGTGATTGATCCATGTTTCATCCATTGTCACAATCGACGCAAAAATTCCGGTTTTGTACGTTTAAACAATGGCCAAAACTGCTCAGAAGCATCAACACGTTCTTGTTTTTGTCAACAGTTGAGCAAACGCGCACCCATTTTGAACAGAGCTTTCTCATAGTCAAATGCCTCATGCAATATAAAGCCAACACGTTCTTTTGATATCTTTACGATGTCAGCTAACTCATGAACTTCACTTTTCGATCATTCAAAACGGTTTGTGGATTTTTTTTGATGTTTTCTGGTGTTACCGCCTCATTTGGACGTCCACTGCGTTCTGCATCATCGGTGTCTCTACGACCAACGTTTGAAGTCAGCAAACCAACGTTTTATTGTTGTTTCTGATGGAACGGAGTCCCATAACACTTTTCAAGCATTGCTTCGCTTGAACGGTATTTTTTTCTATCAAGAAGCAGTGTAAAAATTAAAACACGAAATTGTTTTTGATCCATTGTTTTGGAATAACAAAAGTAGCGTCACTCTTGCCAATAACTCACAAACTAATGAATAGAATATCATGAAATTTTACAGCTGTCTTTTTAAGGTTAGTACTAACTGCAAAACAGGTGAATGCAATAAAACTAGCGCCATCTATGTGTTAGGCCCGGGACTTTTCAACCCATGTGTTAATTAGTGATAGTGCAAACGTATTTTGTACGACACGAATAGAGCGACATCTAGTTATATGACTAACGTATGTTACATAGAATACGCGATGCAACTACGTAAGTACGGAGTAGAGGTATTTGCGAATGGGCTGGGCTAGTCTGTCCTGGGCGCACTTCTACTCCAGAGCCCTATTTACGGAGCCGCATTGCGTATTTCATGGAAAATGCAGCAAGTGTGCCGGACAAAATATCAAAATATGTTTTCTTTATTACTAAATAAACGAATACTAACATCGGCCGTCGATCGGAGATGCATATACAGGGTATTAAAA